>CP141133.1:72250996-72850996 GCA_035236585.1 Warburgia ugandensis
TAATCATTAGGCTGAAATGGAAAGATACCAGAAGGGGCATTACAATCGTCCTGCGAATACTGCTTCACAAATTAGCTAAAAGCATACCTTAGAGGGCTCATTTCCACTGAGCAAACATGTCAATGTTTGAAGGACATTCAGCACCAACTGCTCCCCAGTTTTCTCATCAAGGGTACCATTTAACAAAGAAACAATATGCAAAAAGCATTCACCATCACGGAATAAATCCTGAAAGTACTGAAAGAAACACCAAATTTTGTTGGAGATCAGGACATCTACAACCAACAAACATCTTGCTAACAGAAACAATCTAATGTATATCCCAGTAAGCACTAGGTTTATGGGAAAACATACCTTTTGATTGATCAAAAGTACATCTCTCATGCCAACCAAAAGATCAATTGACAATTCTGCAAAATGTTTCTCACTTTCCTTTGCACGAGTAAATGTTTCCAAATACTTGGAACACAACTGCAACATTGCTATTTGATCTTCCTCTGAAGATGGAGGTAGCTGCATTCAATGGTTGACATCTTTATCACTACTGGCGTCATAAAAAGAAACCACTACCAAAGTCATAAAATGAAATCAGAGATGGACCATACACAGCCATCAATAGGGTACCTTCATTAAGTCCAGGATATGCTCCAGCACTTGCTTTCTTAACATCTCTTCACAGAACAGTTCAAACAGGCAATCAATACATTTGGAGTTATGCAAAACCAAACTTTTCACATCATCTGCTATAGAGAGATAATCAGCAAAGAGAATCATGGAGTCTTGCAAGCATTTAACCCAATTTTTGGCAGTTTCAGACGAATTTTCCATCGATAGATTACTCGGTGAGGCTCCTTCAGGGGTTGTGCTCTCTTCCAAAGGCGTTACATTTCCCACTCTTCTAAGTTCATAGGCTTCAATGCAAGCAACTTTGAGCACACGGATACTAGCATCCAGCGCATTAAAAGAAGTCACCGTTTGCTCACAAGCAAGCTGCAAGATTCGGTGTAGGCTCTTTGCAAGGACACTAGCAATCTCAGGCTGACAAGCAGATTGTTCAAGTGCATCTAAAAGACAGGAGCATTCCAGCTGCCACATATGGGGAAAGATAAAATGTTAAAACTTTCCTTTAATAACAGCTAAAGCAACATTTTCTAAGAACACATAAAAGAAACAACGATGACATGGAAAGCCAAATTTCTTGACAACCATAGCAAAAGATAAAAAGGAAAAGAGCATGAAGAAGAGGAGTTAGCCTTATTCTTTAAAGTGGTTCATTAAGAAGAATTGCAACAAGAGGGAGCTAGAAAGCCATCCTTTTACACCTGGAACTATAAATTACAGACTTGAGATTTATATAGTAATTCTCTCTGTCTTAACCATAGTTACCTGGTCCAGAAAAGAATTGGGAAGTGAGACACGAAATGGAAGCAAGAGACCTTGGATAAATGAAAGAGGAGAACTGAAAAAAAGGGAAGTGATAAAAAATAGTATGAGAAACATTTGGATAATAAGAATGGGACTGTCCCATTTTTCCAACAATGAAAATGCAATATAAAAGTTCCCAATAGATAAAACCAACAAGAGACTCGCCACTTGGAAAACTCATACTTATCCCAAGTCAGCGGCATGGAACCACTTGATACTGTTATGAACAGTTGCCAGGTCCATTATACTGCAGGTTTTTAAATCCCAAACTTAGTTATTAATAGCATTGAGAGTATTATGAGAGACTTTTTTCTGGACCTTGCCCTAAAATGAAAAAGGAAGGCTCAACCTGCTTCATGGGAAACTATTTGCATACAAAAATGATGGAGCTATGCTCTTAGACATCTTTACTATTTGAATAGAGAGCCTCTAATCCGTAGCATTTGCATATAATCAATCACAGAGGTGTTCTTCGGATCAAATGGGTGTACACAAAATATCTTCAGGGCAGAAATGTTGGGAAATCACCATTGCTTATAATGATCCCTAGGAATGGAGTATTCTAGAGGTGAAAGACATTGATAATGGTTCATTCTTTCATGGCTGTAAAAAATAATTCTAGCATTCAACTCAGAGCTATGTCCCTTCTCTAAAAACTGCAGGCATTTGAGATGGGTGAATCAAGCAATGAAGATTTGGCTGACTGCTGTGATTTTTCAAACATGGGAGTAATGGTCTCAAGCTGACAAAAAGATGGGATGAAGTGGAATCTCACATGTTGCACTTGCAGATTGGTGCATTTCAATGTTCGGAAAGATAACAGAGTTATTGGGATCAGTCATGGCATAGCTTCCTCTTTTTTATTCAGTAAAGGAATTGACGGAGAAAGTGCCCATACTAAACTGCAAATTGACACCAGGGGAGGGTAAGCAGTCTGATGTGGTGAGCGAGCATCCCAAGTTTCAATGAGGTAATTGGTCCAGCAATGAAACCTCCTAGGTGCAGGCAATCAGGGCGAATCCTGTATGGAAAGTTCAGTTCTGTAAGACATTACCTTTATGATCTTAGCCCATCTATTCTGCCTTTCTTTTAGACGTCATCATTTAGATGTACAAGATTTGGTAGTTTATCCATAGTCCATTAAGTTTTCTCACATGGATGGTACTTACACTCCTGCATTTGCACATAAGAGCTTCCCAATAGTTAATTATATACTCTCTTTTTTTCTTTTTTTTTGTATACACTTTTTTTGAAGGGCAGGCTTACCTATATGTTAGAAAAGAATTCTCCCCAATCATCACATATGCAACCTCCAATATACAGGCACAGCATAGTCTTCACCAAATAGATGTCTTTCTATTATGATTATCCACCAATATAGTGAAAACTTGTCTATGCATTACCAGGAGACAGATTTAGCAACCTGGGAATCCATGCCAGGCACATAACAGAACATCTAAAAGGATAACAGTAATTTGCATCATAAATCACTCACTTGTATATGCATCACAAGGTTATAAACCATGCACAGAAAAAAAAGTAAGATTAAAAACCAAGCAACTAACATGAACAAATGAAAAATCAACCGAACAAAATGATCATATCTACAGATTTACATGTTATCCTTTGAGCAACATCATACTGAGACCACATGAAGGATGACAAAATAAATGCATACTTAACCAAAAATGTGGCATAGAGAAGAACCAGAAAATGAACTAAAGAATCAATTGTGTAGGATAACACAGAAGACACTGATGCATATCAAAATCACTTGTTGAAATAAAACAACAGAAAAGAAAAAGAATTTTTGTTTCAGAGTATCCAATACTGAATAAAGGGCAGCCCCGGTGAACGAAGCTCATAGGCAGAAGCTCCCACCTATGCGGGGTCTTGAGAAGGGGCGGACCACAAGGGCCTATAGTAGGCAGCCTTACCTTGCATTTTTGCAAGAGGCTGTTTCCACACCTTGAACCCATGACCTCAAGGTCACATGACGACAACTTTTACCGTGGTGCCAAGGCTCCCCTTCAGTATCCAATACTGAATGATACTGAATATAGTCAACTGACAACCTCTAAGAAAACTTAGAAAATGAAGACAGGTGAAACAAGCATCCACTTGTGAAATCCAGTGCATTACAGTTACTAACACAGGTCTGAACCATGTGTCAGACTGTCCCATGGCAACATGGACATCAAGATAAACAGCAGGGATTTTTATAGAACCTAAAAGCTTCTTACCACATTTAAGTGCTTCATCTAACAATCATGTAAACAGACAAAGCAGACATAGGGAATCTCACTTCAAGACCATGGTTTGCTATTGCTCTGAGTATGGTGGATGTTTGTGACAGTACACACAGAGCTGAAAGATTATAAGTACTACATAGTTCAAGAAAGAAGAGATACCAGGTTATGTGTATTCCCATTTAGTGTTGCAGCAAACTCCACAAATGAAACTATCTCCATCCGAAGAATTTCAACTTCACCAGCCTTTATCTGAATCTTGCCAGATTCAGAGCTGAAAAATGGCTCATTCTTTTCTGAGAACCCTTCATTATATGTACCAATTTCCACTGAAAATTCTTCTAAAGGTGGTCCAAAATAGAAAAAGTTTTCTGAGAAAATAATGTCCCATATTCCCTCATCTCGAAATACTTCAAGCAATGCTGGTGACGAAACTAGAACTTTTCTGAATGCATAAAGGATGTAATGTTGCAGAGTGCTGGCTAAAATCCTGACGTAAACAGTATGAAATACAATCAGGAAAGAATTTTAAATGAAAAAATAAGGAGATTATGGAAGAAAGGCAGGTGCTCCATATGATCATCAGCAAAAGAACACAGAGACAGTTAAATAGCACCATGTATTACAAACAGAATTAAGGATTTCTAATTTCTAAAAGGAAACCACTACAAAGTACCGACAAATAATTTTACAGAACCACATAAACATAATTGAAAAACCCCATATCATAAAACGTACAGTTCAAAAGTACCAATTCATGTTAGAGGATTTAATGTCACCAGTTGGACCTCTTTCGATGTGAGTAAACAGCAGATAGCGTTCATTACATAGGAAGTGTAACCATCATACAGTGTAAGTAAAACCTAGTAGGAACATCAGTGATTAAGACTTACTGAACTAGAAAATAAGGGTTGACAAGCTGAAATTGCTTCCTGGTAGAAAAAAAATGCAGCTTAAAATCACCACTAGAGTACAGATTTTAAAGCTACATCTTAGGCTAGCTCCAATATGATGATCAAATGGCCAGGATTAACTGTCATTTGCACATGATACGGACAAAATATAGTTCTCGAATATGAATCTTCTTTATGTACAAAGATATGTGAGTCATTATTCAGGACATTTCGGAAACCATGTCCCAATAATATCATTCCATCCATTTGAACTCGGGAGTTGCTCTTCTCCTTAGACACCCATGCAAGAAGCATCCCAGATGTCTATTTGATGTAAGATACAAACAACAAATTGAGTAAACCCCTCCCTTAAACTACGGTTGAGTTTCAAAGTTAAAAGTACTAGTGGTATTGGTCAAGCATATTGGTTGTATCAAGCCAATGAATCAAGGAATGCAGTTTCTCAGTCTCAAAAACAAAGCAACACTCCAGTGGAGAGTTAATGTATTTAAAACTTCTCAAAAATCAGATAGAACCAAAAACCCACCAGGGGAGAGTCAATTCAACTTGGCTTGACACTGACTTGAATTGTAAATATTTTAGTGGATTCTGTAAGGTAAAACTCAGACATAGATGATATTCAGCCAGGTAAAACCTTGTCACTTAATCAAGAACTAAGCCAGGATTTCGGAAAGAGTGAATGCACCACAATTGCATTTGTTTTCCTTTTTTAATAAACTTTAACATTATTGTTACAAAGAAAAAATCACCATTGAATAATTACACCATCATTTATTCAGTTTCAACAATGCTATTGAACAGATAGCCTCACCACCTGCTTGACAAGTACTTAATGTTAGAATCTCAATTAAATATGCAAGGACAATCACTTTAACCAAAGTAGAAGTGGGGCCTTGGCGCAACGGTAGAGTTGTCATCACAGGTTCAAGGTGTGGAAACAGCCTCTTGCAAAAATGCAAGGTAAGACTGGGTACTATAGACCCCTTGTGGTCCACCCCTTTCACAAACACCACATATGCAGGAGCTTTATGCACCAGGCTGCCCTTTTTATAATCACTTTAACCAAAGTAATGATGAAATAAAGAATAAAGTTGGTAAACAGTAAAATATTGCATCACTATATGATCCTGTTGTAAAAAAATGAAAACAGAGAATAAAGGTCAGAAACAATCACACAACAATAAGATAGCAGATTTACGTGGTCCAGCAGTATGTCAACATCCATGGAAGTGCCCTAGGAAAGATCCACTATATAATCAGCAACAGAAGAAGAATGCAAAGCATGCCCTCAACAAAATTTGAGGTCAATGTCTCATCTTTTGAATAAAAGGGCAGCCTTGCGCAAGAAGCTCCTGCATATGCAGGGTCAGGGAAGGGGCAGACCACAAGAGTCTATAGTACGCAGCCTTCCCTTTATTTTACAAAAGGCTGTTTCCCCACCTTGAACCCATGACCTCGAGGTCACATGACGATAACTCTACCATTGCACCATGTCTCATCTGTTGAATGGATGGTACTTTTTCAAGTTAGTGTTTCTTATTTGAGAAACACCTCAGTCCTTAGATGAAAATGCGTGGATACATGTTGCTTTCTCAAGCTGGTGTCTCTAATATAATGTTAACATTACACATTTATTTATTGAAAGAAACATTGAGTTCTTCAACCAGTCCAAAGAAGGCCCATATTTCTTCATCATTTATGACGTGGACTTTGTTCATCATCCACGAAGCCCTTTAATGTATAAACTAATTTAATATGCTTGCATTGATATGTTGCAATATCTCTTACAGATTACACCCTATCAAGATTTAGGCATTTTCTTGATTGATGAATAGTTTTATGTTTCTCGACTATGGCATCTATCATGCTAGATGCCTAGCACCTATAGGTTCAGTAGAGGATGTACTGAACTACTTAGCCACATCTTTCAGGGTCCTGGGCATTATTTACTGTCCAATTTTGTATTTGGCCGGAATATAAGCGTGTTTTGGACATTATATATATATATATATATATATATATATATATATATATAGAGAGAGAGAGAGAGAGAGAGAGAGAGAGAGAGAGAGAGAGAGAGAGAGAGAGACATACATACAAAAGGGCCATCTAGCCTGCAGCAAGTTGTGTGTAGGTCATTATCATCACAAAAAGCTTTTGAACCTTCTTTGCATCTTCAACAGTAGTGTACTTGAGATAGGGTAATGGTTCTTTTGTCTTTGTACTTTTGGTTTCTTTAAGTATAGAGCTGTTATTTGAAACTACCCTTGCTCTGGAGTCTAATTTACAATGGATATCATCACAGTAAACACTAAACCCATTAACCATTGTGCATTGACGCCCCCATCCAGCCAGTGAAGATGATCAAAGGCATGGATTTCCATCAGTATTGATAAAAGCAGTCTATCAGATTTCTGTTCATGATGCTCAAGTCCCAGGGGTTTTAGGCACGAGCGCCTGGGGTGCGCCAAGAGCCTATGTTCAGGTGCGCCTCCTACGCCTAGGTTCAGGTGACAAGTTGTTAGAACCCCAAACTTCAATTCTTTTCATTTTTTCATCTTCCAACCTTATTTTCTCTTCTCTTGAGAGCTACTGCAGAAACGACCATTTCTCTTCAAGATTTTACAGATCTAGGTGAAGAAAAGGTATGGATTCATGAATCTTCCACCTAAAACCCTCTTATTCTATAGAAACGTAAAAATCAGTATCATTTTTATTTTTTTTTCATTTTTGGCTTATCATTTATTTATAAATCTTGATGGTTTCTCATCCTATAGGTAGAAACAAACATTCCATTTGATTTTCTTGTTTGTTTGCTATAGATTTAACTTATTTTTAGGTTTTTCCCAAAAAAAATCATTTTTTAGAAAAATAGTTACAGAATTTTGAAAAAAAAAAAATATTTGTTTTTTACAATTATTCCTCGAAACAGAATTTCATTCACATATATAACTTCCATTCATAGAAATTAGCATGTTTGAAACTTTGAGTAATATTTCATCATAGAATTAAGTTTCTATGTTTTTCTTACTTTTTTGGAAATTTTGGGATTTTTATAATTCTTGATAGGCGTGTGACTAGGCCCTCCAGGCTTCAGGCAGACCCCTTGTGCCTAGGTGCACTTGCGCCTCTAACTCCATAGGTTCCACCAGCCTCAAGTGAACAACATGTCCCCTGTTCATACTGTTGATGGTGCTGGTCATTGACAACAAACATTGATATTCCTTTTCTGGTGAATAGGCAATGAATCTTTTGGCATACGCACAATTAGACAGATTTCTATCGTCCACTAGACTTTATCTTCCCACAACACATTCAAGAGATTAAAGTTTAAGCTCCATCTCTAAGAAAGAAAGAGGAGATTTCAATATACAAATGAATGGAACAAATCAGGAAACAAAGAACTACTGTGAAATCTCCTTGATTCATCAGGTAAGCTAGTATGCTGTCATATGCATCTTGATTGAAACCAGTTCAGTTATTTTTCTTTTCTTTGCAAGGTGATATCCCAATCTAGTTCATTTCATTATCACCATCATCATCAAGATCTTATCCCGATTGGGGGTCGGTCACATGAATCTTGTTCCTTTATTTTCCTCTATTAAGTAGCATGACTTCATTTAGTCCTATAGTCCTTAAATCTTTTCTCACCACTTCTATCCACATTCTTTTGGACATTCACCTTGCCCTTTTAGAACCTTTGACTTGCATTGCCCCATTCCTTCTAACCGGTGCCGTTTTAAAGTCTCCGTTGGACATGTCCAAACCATCTAAGTCTAATCTCCCTCATCTTGTTACCTATTGGTGCTACTCGTAAGTTTCATCTAATGTTTTCATTCCTAATTCTATCCTTTCTTGTCTTACCACTCATCCATCTCAACATCTTCATTTTAGCTACATTCATCCTATGTACATGATGTTCCTTAACTGTCCAACACTCTAATCTGTAGAGCATGGCTAGCCTTATAGCCATCCTATAGAATTCTCCTTTAAGTTTGAGTGGCACATACCTATCACACAAAACTCCAAAGGCCCATCTCCATTTCTACCAACCCACTTGGATTCTCTGAGTAACCTCCCTCTCAACGTCTCCACTCTCGTGAATCATTGAACATAAGTGCCAAAAGTGGTCTTTTAGGGGGACTTCTCAGTTATCAATCTTTACCAGTGCTCCACTCCCACTCCTCTCCTTACTAAATTTGCAATCCATATACTCTAACTTAGTTCGGCTGATTGATAAACAAAATTTCTATGAAGTGCAATGGTATGTATAGAAGCAAACAAGAAAACCAAGCCTGTTGTAGAGGAAAATTCACTGATTCAAATTGAGAGAAGTGTTTCAACTTACTTCAAATGGCTTGGCAGTTCCTTTTGGTTAGAGCAGGCCTTAATGCACGGAAACACAACAACTAGAACTTTCATGACCCATTTGATAGCAAGCTCCCAGTACGTAAATGAAAATGGGGTGGCACTTTGACGAACTGATGCTTGGACACATTGGGATTCAATGTCTTCAGGTGAAAGAAGAAAAGAACAAAGCACCCTGCTCAATTTAATAGCATATTCATTCCAATTATTCAAGTCACAATCATAAGCCTGAGATGCAACAGATGACTCGCTCAAAGAGATCTGCTTTTCATGAATTCTGTTTTCACTGTCCAAAATGACCATGTGAAAATCATTATCAATAGAGGACTCCACCCCCTGCCTTTGGAACTCCTGAAACATAAAGGCAGGCCAGCAGATATTATTTGCAAATTTGTGTACCCTCCCAGTCTCACAGAGAAACTGCAAATTGTTCAAATTCCCAAATCTGGAACAGCTGTTAAGGGCCCAGATAACTGAATTTTTTAAAATAGTTAATTCAGGTGATCTTCAAGAAAAAAGAAAAAAAAGGCTGCCGACAATTTGGAGTTGGTGAATCCAGTAAGGCCTGAAATTCGTAGGTAAAGAGGTGGAAGGTTTACAGATGATTGGCTATTTTACAGCATTCTATTGTTATCTTGATATATACCTGACCTATGACTTGTAGAAAAAAGTTGAAAATGTTTGAACAGTGATGGGTAACAACAGTAATGCAGCCTCATCTTCATGAAGAAGAGCAAGTACACTAACTCAAATGACAAGATGGCCAACTGAAGGATACACAGCCTCTCTTAGGACTTCCAAAGAAAGAATTTGAAGCTCCAGAAAACCCAAAACAGGATTTCCATTTCTGTACAGAAGTCAGATTCAAGTATCAGTAAATGGCATGAGAAATCATGAAATGGATAACTAATTAACAGCATAACAGATCCAAGGCAAATATGAAAGCAGTCATACATGCATGCAGAACCATACACATTAAGAGAATATATAGATTTCCAGACATATATATGTACATACAGAGACACACATAAATATATTATATATACCACACATATGTGCATGTATATGTTTATGCATACAGCACACAAGCATGTAGTATAAATAATACACATCTGTGTTATCATATATGGAAGGGGAGCCCTGGCGCAATGGCAGAGTTGTTGTCGTGTGAACCTGAGGTCACAGGTTCGAGGCATGGAAACAGCCTGTTGCAAAAATGCAAGGTAAGGCTGCGTATTATAGAGCCTTGTGGCCCGCCCCTTCCCGGACCCCCATGGGAGCTTCATGCACCGTGCTGCCCCTTTTTATCTGTGTCATCATATATGTGAATGCATTTGTGATTGTTAGTATTAAATCAAGATAATTGGAACTTTAGTCGAACACAAAGTTCTCTTGCTGCAAATGCGGTCTTAACTAAGAATGAAGAAGAAAGGAAATTTTCCATGCCTAGTTAAATTGGTCATTGAAATTACAGAGGATTGTCAACCAAAGAAATGCCATCATTATTTCCCAAACAAGAAAACACACTATCAAAAAAATGTTTTCAACAAAAATGTTCCTTCACTGCAGTAGGGTATGGCAGGTTGTACAAAATATAATAGCAGGTTATGACTCCTTATGCAGAGGATGAAAGCTCCCTATGCAATCACCATCATGTTATCAAACTAACTTGCACACAGAGATGGGTAATCTGCTGACCAAATGCAAAGAAACAAGACCAGATAGCCTATAGAGGTCAAAGCCACCTACATAATTGAATCAGGAAGCAATCATAAAGGGATACTTACAAGGGAAACTATAAAAATGATCCATGCATCATATTTATCAGTTCCTTCAACTGAGACTAAGATGAAGCATTTCAATACAAGCTATCCCGCCAAAATGAAAAGTACAAAAATGAAAAAAATGGACAAATTATCAGAGAAAACACATTCACAGATGGTTGGCATAGATAATATACTAATGCAATATCCTTTAGAACATTACCCTTCATCATCAGTATGAAATGTACTGCTTGATTGTAACGTATTGCTTGATGGAAGAGTAAGCCCATCCAAAAGTACTTCAAGCCCCCCAATACTCCTAAAATGATTTTGCGCCCTTGGATTTTGAGATACAGCTGATCTGAGAGTCCTCAGAGTTAAACATTGAAGTGAGATCACTTCCCTTTGCTCTTTAGATCTCAACCTTCTAATAACACGAAAAAGCTCTGCAAAAGAAAACCACCATGAAAGTGAAGGCAAATAATGAATAATAAATCCAACAGAATACTTTATATAGCAAGAATTAATTAGCCAAAAAATGAAATGATATGGCATTCTTGGAAATGTCTCCCGGCCACAAAACTGTCAAGGCAGCAAACAAAAATGGATTTTGTGGGTTTTATACTGTAATGGCTGCCACTGGCAATAAAATACATCATGACATTACATCCAAATAACAGGCATAAAATCTGAAATAGGAGCTGAATGTAAGTAGATAGTATAGTTGTAATGTTTTTTGGTATTTCAGTATCTATAGAATTTCATTTACATACTATTCTCTATCAAAGTGAAAGGTATTTCATTTACATACCCTCCTCTATTGAAGTGAATGAATTATCAGTCTGCGAACATGTAATTCAACGTTTTCCAGGATAATTATTCTCATACCACGAAATCAACCACAAGAATGGTAAAGAAAAGACACAATGACGCAGCAAATCAGTAAGCACTTTCACCTCCACATCTCTTACTCCTAGTGTTGAGTGATACAATATCATTAATGAACCATGGTCCTCTCATCATTTCTCTCACATTCTTTATTAATGACCTACTGTCCTATCTTCATTCTTTTGGCATTCTTCAATTCATCTAATTTGCAACCAATAGCATATATGAATCATTAGTCCAGCAGCTCCAGCTCCAGTTTATGAAGTCATTGAGATGTGAAGTTTGGTTCTTTATCACCTCCCTTCCACTTTTGTACCTTCCCTTTTTTTATTCTTCCAATCTTTTTTCAGTTTTTCTTTTTGTTCTTTCCCCTCTTTGTTTCAATTTTCTTTTCTCAATTGTTTACCTGCTGACATGATACCAGAGCATCTACCCTCCAAAGCTCTCTAATCACCAAGCATTTTCGTGAGGTTCCGCCTTTCTTTGATTAGGTTTGTGTTTGACATTCTTCAATTCATCTAATTTGCAACTAATAGCATATATGAATCATTAGTCCAGCAGCTCCAGCTCCAGTTTATGAAGTCATTGAGATGTGAAGTTTGGTTCTTTATCACCTCCCTTCCACTTTTTTACCTTCCCTTTTTTATTCTTCCAATCTTTTTTCAGTTTTTCTTTTTGTTCTTTCCCCTCTTGTTTCAATTTTCTTTTCTCAATTGTTTACCTGCTGACATGATACCAGAGCATCTACCCTCCAAAGCTCTCTAATCACCAAGCATTTTCGTGAGGTTCCGCCTTTCTTTGATTAGGTTTGTGTTTGTCATGCTAAAAGATGTTTCTCCTCCAGTAATAGATCAAGGCAGAGTTGATGTCTCAGCATTCAAGGTACAGTACTTTTCATTTTTATGTGGAAGAGTTGGCATTGCTGCCTTCACTATTGTATCTAGAAACTATTAGAAAAGAAAAAACACAAGATGATCAAGTGAAGAAATTAGTTCCTTTCTTTATTTATTATTTTGTATACAAGGTAGATGCTGCCAGCCTTAATGTGTTATTTGTTTTCGTGATATTCCTCTACTATAAAGCTATGAATATTGCCCTCAGTACATGATAATCATCCTAGATAGCTCTTACCCCCTAATAGTAAGTGAATTTCCACCCCAGAGTTGCAGTTTAACTTATTCCATTTCAAGCATAAATTTGCTTTCTTGGATAAGAACCATTTACAATAGCTGCAAGACAAACAGGAGGTAACACTCTTACCAGATAAGTCCAATTCACGAAGTTATCGTACTAAATAAACTGGCGTATAAAGTCATATGTGGGAGAGGCTTGGTTTGGTTCTTCTTTTTTCCCCCTTTTTTGGAGTAATGCAAGCTTGGATTCTTTCAAACCTCACAATTCTCCTTCTCTTCCATCTCCATCTTTTCCTTTTCTTCTTTTTTTCTTCCATCTGAAGGGGAGCCTTGGCTCAACGGTAAAAGTTGTCATCATGTGACCTTGAGGTCACGGGTTCAAGGCGTGGAATCAGCCTCTTGCAAAAATGCAAGGTAAGGCTGCCTACTTTAGGCCATTGTGGCCCGCCCCTTCCCCGGACCCCGCATAGGCGGGAGCTTCGTGCACCGGGGCTGCCCTTTTTTTCTTCCATCTCTCTCCTTCTTTAATTTATATCTAATAACTATCAACTCAAAAGAAGCAATTGGTCTCATGAATGAGTGAGAAGTCATCATGTCAAACATAAATTTCAGAAGAAAGAATTCTGAATACTTTAAAATGCCTTTATTTATCATTGTTTATTATAACAGAAATATAACTGTTTTACTAGTAATTCCAGAATGCACATGCATGTGCACATGAGGCAAGAAGAGTGAGAGAGAGAGTATAGTGTATTGGTAGACTTTCTTTTCCAAAATACATTATGAAGAGAAGGTAACTTCAGTTTTTCTAAACATGAACTGAGAGCTACTAAGAGAAAGAATATGAATGAAGGTAGTTAGAAATATAGTATAGGTAGCACAAAACGAATTGTTTGTGATACTAAGAAATATTTAATAACGATATACTCCCCTGAGTAGGTTTATATGGGTCAAACTAGGGAGCTTCTTTTACATATAGTTCAGAGTTGATCTCAATATGATACCAAAAGGAATGATACAAGAAATTTCAGTCATTAATAAGAGTTCAGAGGTGAAGGGTGTGAAGTTCCAATATTCTAGCAGCCAATTTAAAGAATATCCGGTAGAAGAGTGTGGCATACCTTACCTACTAACCAATTGAGACCACCTGCTTCCAACACTGAGACAATGGTTTTCTGTTGCCAATGAAACCTTGCTTCTGAGACAGGAGTTTGTTGACTGCTGAAAGGATTAAGGGAATATGCACTATCCTTTGGTCCCACTTGATACAAAATTTTGGTGTACGACTGCGCCTTCTCATGCAAATTTGAGTTGACATCTACAAAACTAGAGATTACGGAAACCACAAACGTAAGTATCTTTTGCAGAACTCTAGTTTTCTCTGCACTGGGGTGTGATTGATGTTCTTCAACAGCAAATGCACTAATTGCTGACTTGAGTTGGACAACTGCAGCTGAAGAAATCAAACACACATTAGTAATATGCTGTGTCACTCAGTAGAAAAGCGAGAAACACCAAGTTAAAACTAGTTACAAATAATCTAACTTAGAGTAATTTGTTCAATCAATAAATAGAAGGCCATATGAAAAGACTCAAAAAACCTGCCACTATGTGAAATGTTAAATTATATCAAACAACACATGGAGCAACCATGAAAGTGACTGATAATGATCTTAAAGTTGAATATCTAGAGAGAAAGGGAAGTTATTGCAATGTACCTCATTGTTACTTCGAATAATTTTGCAAAATATACAAGAAGAAAACACAGAGAACAATCGAAAAATATAGGAGAAGCATTGTGAAAGAAACACAAAAAGAACAACACTACACTGACACTCGCATGCACATGCATACAAGTCAGCTCCATCATTAACACACTTCTTCACTAACAAGTCAGCTCCATCATTAGCACTGCTAACAATATGCGAATAAAAATACCATAAGCCCCTTTTCATAAAGTCATAAACCATGATATTCAGACACTATAATGTGGCTTCATGGATCCAGATAGAGCCCCAAAATCACATCAAATTGCATAAAACCACTCAAAGCACCACAAGTCTATGTGACATATTAATCTCTCTAAGAACCACAATTCCGTGGCATCCTTTTTGCTGATACATTGTGGAAAACCCTTCGCAAACTACTATAGATTTCCTACACTGTGGCTAAACATGTTTTACCAATGTAGGCTCCTTGAAGTTTTTATTTTATTGGTTCATGGGAACTTAACTGCATTTTGATTTACTCATTATGACACCAGGTGGATGGATATATATTATATACCAACTATGATAAAGATCTAGAATATGGAAGAATACAACTCTTTCCTCCTGAAGTGGGGCTGATGATTAAGCTTTTAACTTCACTTATGATCCTCCTAAACAGGGTTAATATTGTCCGCAAAACTCTCATTGTCATCAACCACAAATAACTTGCACAGACCAATCAGGTATAACAAGTAGACTTTTTGCTTTTCCATTGAGATGGCAAGCCTCCACTTTTGAATTAAAATCAATGTGGTGCAAGAATCCCCTTGGAATGAAGAACCACTTGGACATGCTACCCATTATTTAAGCTCAAGACAGTTTCCTCTTCTTCTTTCTTTTTCTTCTTTTTTATGAAAGTTAGATACACACACAGGCTCAGTCTCAAACCCTAGTCACCCAGTTGAGAGACTCCTTGTTGCGCCACTACACTAAGAAGGCTTTGGTGCATTTATAGAAAGAAAGGAAAGAGAGAGAGAGACAGAATTGAATGGGGGTACAAGAGAAGAGGGTACAGAGCCTAATGAATGGATGGGGAGAAGAGCCTCCAAAATAGGTAAGGAGGGGAAGTGGTGGTCATGCGCCAGAAGATTGAGGTAAGTAATGTGATTTCCCACATCTGATGCCAATTTTTTGCTTTCCCTTTTCCTTCAAGCCTATACTTGATTGAGGTTATTAATTTGATTTGACTTGCTTCACCACATACATCAGTTACTTTTTCCTTTTCTGGCGCTTTCACTAGTTTTCCTCTGTAATTTCTCTGTTATTTTCATGGTTATTCATGTAATGCATGTGCAGAAACTTCGCTTAGCTAACCCAGGTGACTTGTAAGTAGCACAGCCAACTTTTCAAATGGATCCAAGCTTTATGAAACTGAACAGTCAGAAGGAATATTAGGGATAAGCTGTGAGAATCCAGAAAGCAACAAATTAATCACCTAAATCAAATCAAATCATTATCATCATCAAGACCTTATCCCAATTAGAGGTCAGCAATCACCTAAATCAAATATGAGGACAAAATATGGCACCCAGAGATTATAGATCAGATACCCTATACCATTGTCAAATAAGGAGCAAAAAATAATCGACATAATAAAAAATGGCAGGAATGTGGATTACCTTTTAATAAAGCAGTAAGCTTTTGCATTCCTCCATAGTAGCTAAAAACTCTGACATTGTGCATTGAGCGAGATACAATTGTCAAGGCATCCAAGATAGCAAACCCTTCAGCATCAAAATTCAAACTCATGGTTCTCCCTGATAGGTCTTGACTAGCTTGTGCTGCACATGCGTTTAACCAAATAAGAAATACATAACTAATTCCTTCTAACTTACATGAATTTCTAAGACTATAGCCAATGAATAGTGGAATAGAAATAATGCAGTGCAAAAATTAGTAAGTACTATCTACGAATGGAAAATCTCTTAGTCTATGATGAGTCATATGCACCAGGAAATTGGAAGTAGCATGTCACATAACGCTGTATCAGACTAGTACAGCAAAAGGTCCCCAAAGCAAAGAACTTTACACTTGCTACCAAGAGGAATGAAATATTCCCACGAAGAAATAACCAATGTTGGTCTAATGACAATTTAACAAATTAACCACATAGAACTCTTAGCAACATAAAGATATCACCAGTCTTGTTCATAAATTACATAAGAACCAGCCACCCATACAAACAACATGTGCTGCATCTCAAACGATATTTACCAGGCAGTCAATAGTGGTAGGCAGCCTACAATGTCCTTGTGTAGACAATAATAGTTTACAAATCTGAGAAAATAATAGATTCTCGTATGAAAGTTACCTGAAACAGAACACACTGAAAAATTGACCTGCTTTTCATGTTTAAAGAAATAAACAACTGCTTGTAAAATAGAAAAGGCAAACAGAAGGCTGTAGTCCCAACATGACAGAGAAAACGGCATGACAGAACAAACAGAAACAGCAAGACTACTAGCAGTTAGTCAAATGAATTATGCTCCAAAGTAAAGAATCTCTCCTGTCACCCGTTCCTCAAACAAGGAACTGCATTTTGTTGGCAGTTCTAGGGAGACATGCATGACTGAGGAGCCAAATTTTATTACAATCCATAAGTGACAGTAGCCAATCTCCATGGACCTGACTAAAAAGCTTTTGCACCTATCCACCCACATTAGAAGAATCACCTTTAATCCACAACTTTCCGTAGATCTCCAGTTAGAATATGCCAAGCCACTCCAGAAACTACAAACAAACTATGCTCCAATGTAAGGAATCTGTCCCACCATCTGTTCCCCAATCAAGGGCCTCCATTTTATTAGCACTTCTAGGGAGACAAGCATGATGAAGGAACCAGATTTTATTACAATTCCAAAGGCGACAGTAGCCACTCTCCAAGGACCTGACTAAAAGCTTTTGCACTATTGTAACCACATTAGAAGAATAGCCTTTAATCCACAACTTCCAACAGATTTGCAGCTTGCATATACCAAGCAACTCCAGAAACCATACAAATTTCAGCAAGAACACTACTACATTCAATAAAAATGACTTTTACCACATGAGAAAATCACTCAATATGTAAAGTCTCTCTAGTGAAAACCATACCCATTATAATGTACCACATAAGAATCAAGAATAACACTGGATGATCAAGACTTTTAGGACCTAAAGTACCTATGTGGCTATATCAAGGTTAACAGTAAGTATCTAAGATATTGTGATTTAGTATTTCCAAGGTAAAAGTCACCTCAAGTTGTTGGCAGTGCGACAATGTTACAATTTCTTGAAGGCCAAGACACAATATTCAGAAACAACTACCAACAGTATTTTAAGCCAAAAGGGGCACTCACATTCTGTCAAAAGAGCAGTTATCCGTCCAACCTCTTGAGTCAAAGCAAAAATAAGTTCAGCAGGATGTCCAGCAAAGCAGCCTACAAGGACAACCTCAGAACTTGATGCAGAATCTGCAGTAGAATAGGTAGATGAAGCAGCCTCTGAGAACTCAGGAGAATATACAGGCTCCCAATTCTTAAATACACGTAGAAAGTGCATGAGAAAAATTTGGAATAACTTTCTTTTCTCAACCTGCAAAACCAAGCAAATTATGTCATAGAAGAAAAATCATGTAACTGTACACGCAACTTACCATACAAGAAGCTCAACTAACAAACATGTTGCATGAACTTGTGCATTATATAGAGATTACAATGGCAACAGAAAAAATAATACAAACAGCATATAAAGTCACATTTGTAGAAAATTCCTCAAAGAAAAAAATGCAGCAGCAGAAATTTTGGCCACTAAAGATTTTTCCTCTATTTTTGGTCAGTAATTTTTTTCCCTATATTTCCCAGTTGATTAAGTGCCTTGTTTCACAACCAAGAGGTCATGGCTTTAACTTCACTCAGCAGTAAGTAAAAAAAATTAAAAAAAATAGGCCTACAAAGTGATGTCTGTTTATGAAAACCAGCAACAGAAAGATCAAGATGATGATTTTACTGCATGATGAATCATTATTCTGACAAAGGGAAGACACGGTCAGTGGGTCCTTCCATCAGATCCTACATGGTATAGACAATCTTGGAACATTGTACCAACGTCGCATTTTTACTTAAGGCACCAGGACTTTGCACGTAGGAACAAGGAATAGGAGCATTTGCTGCTTGGACAAAAAGCAGAACTTTTAAGGCTATGCCAAATCAGATTCTCATTTTGAGGAGACTTGTGCAAATATTCAGTAAATATGAGCAGCTTAAGGGGAAAAAAGAAGAGGAAAAGAACAACAAAACATGACAAGGTCCTTACAAGCAGTTCCTGAATATTAGAAATATAAGAATAGATTTCTTCATAAGGATATGATGGCAATTTAACATGCGAGGAACACTACAACAAAGTGCTCAATCAAAGAACTAGAACCAAAGCACCCACTTTTGCATGAAGGCCCCATGTTTGGATGATTAATTCATTGATTGCTCTTATCATGAGGTCTGGACGATTCTATGCATCTTAAACACTACAACACCCACTTTTGCATGAAAGGCCCCCATGTTTGGATGATTTATTCATTTGATTGCTCTTATCATGAGGTTTGGATGATTCAATGCATCTTAAACAATATACTGGCACTTAATTTAGACCATTATTTTACTACAATTTTAGTCATTCATTCACTGTGACCAAAAGTAGAATTTTTCAGATGCTAGAATCATCCATCAGCATGCTTTTTGAACTACTACACATCCAAAGCAGGAGCAAATGGATGAATAGGGTTCTTCATTAAAAACCAAGGCACTTTGGTCTAGCACTTTGTTTGAGCGCTTTCATGTAGAAGTCCTCTGTTAACATGCATATACCACATCCTAGTATTATGGAATATTTTGGGTTTTGTGGACTTTCTAGAATAATTAACTGTCTCCATCCAAGAGAACGACAAGATAGACAACTTTGATGTCCAATGATCATTTAAATTCAAATTCAAAGCTATGGCACATGGAGTGTGTGAACTACATTTACTGAAAGGAATGAGTTTGGATATCTGGTGCACCATCCTATGAGCTTATCTATGATAAAGGACGTTACAAATATTGTTAATAGGCACGTAGAACTTACAGCATAAAACACAAAAGATTCAGTTGCAACTTCATCAAATAAAACTGAACAGGTCACAGCTCAGTACTCCATTCATGAACTCTGAAGACCAAATAGTTTTACCAAGAGGTTCAATAAAACTCAACTTCATAGTATTTTAAGCAGCCAGGGTGACTGCCATGTGTGCCCCAGCTTAAGGAGAGTCTAGGGGAACACATAATAACACTAAAAATAGCCATATGAATCATGGCATTCCAGGACACTGGTGCAAGACGGAGCCTTTCCCATGACCATGGGGTTGAGGCCGCTCACAACTATGACATCAACATTCAAAAAAGATCATTAATTGCCATATCTCCGTACATATTGAACTCTGTATTTAACATTCTCTATGAGGTAATACTATAATGTTCTCTGATAAACTCCACTAATTCAACAAAAATAATGAAAATTCAAAGAAAGAATCTGATACAGAGTTCACAACTACACTAGAAAATCTGATTGTACTTAGTTGGTGAATGATGCTAAGACTGGTTTCTTTGACAGAGATCCAGTTTACAATTCTAGCTTTCAATTCTAGCTTTCAAGGAGCTAGATCCTCCCACAGTTACCTAATCCCCCCTCCCACTCATTTCCCCCCTTCCTCTTATCCTTCCTTTACCAAATGTAACTGAATTCTATTCTTCCTCTATTCTTTCCTTCTTTTCTATTATACAACTCTCCTTTCTGTTATGAGAACCAGTAGACTCTTTGTCCTTACTTCTTCTTGTGTAAAACTTGCCAAATCTATCTTCCTTTGCCTCATTTGATGTAACAATACCCACCCTAACAATGCCACCTTGTCCTCAAGGTGGAAGTCAGGGAATTGCATGTAAATGTCCTTCATTTGTTCCAAAGTGTTTTCATGTTCAGGAAGATTTTGCAACTGTATGAGGACTTCTAATTGTCCATTAGGAGACTGCCTAATGTCTTTGATGTCTGCTGGGTATGCTTTAAGTTCTAGATCTTCAGCTAAGGCCTGTGGTATTGGTTAAGGTGTCAATGTTGGTTCATTAGCTAGCTTGAGCTGAGAGATATGGTAGATGGGATGTAACTTAGCATGTTGTGGTAACTCTAGCTTATAAGCTACGTGTCCAATCCTTTCTAGAATAGCATATGGCCCGTAATATCGGGGACATAGTTTCTCATTGAATCTTGTTGAGAGTGACTTAAGGCGATAAGGTTGAAGTTTCAAATAAACGTAATCCCCTGTTGGAAAGTGAGAGGACAGCGGTGTGCATCTGCCTGCCTCTTTTCATTTTAGTTTGTGCTGCCTCCAAATTCTGCTTCAGTTCTGTTAGAATTGAATCACGTGTAGCCGTCAGTTGGTTAACTTCCTCCACCATGGATTCTCCCCCCGTAAAGGTTAGCAACATGGGTGGGTCTCTTCCATATAAAGCTTTAAAGAGTGTCATTCCTGCCAAACATTGGTAAGCAATATTGTAACAATATTCTGCCCAACAAATCCACTTGGGCCAGGACTTCAATTTGTTGCCAATGAAACATCATAAATATGTTTCCAAGCATCTATTTACCACCTCTGTCTGCCCATCAGTTTGAGGATGATAGGCCGAACTCATCTTGAGGGATGTTCCTGCCTGCTTAAACAGTTCAACCCAAAAATAGCTGACAAAGACCCTATCCCTATCTGATACAATGAACTGGGGATAGCCATGCAGGCTAACAACTTCTTTGGTAAAGATGTGTGCTACTTCCTTGGCCGTGTAAGGGTGATTGAGAGAAATGAAGTAGCTGTACTTGGTGAAGCGATCGACAACAATTAACAAGGGGTCAACTCCATGTGCCTTCGGTAAGTCACTGATGAAATCCATGGATAACTCACTTCAAACCACCTTAGGAATGGGAAGAAGCTGAAGAGGACCTGCTGGTTTAGTAGTTGTCTATCTGTTTCTTTGGCAAACATCACAAATGAATATCAATTTCTCAATATCTTGTCGCATTCCCTCCCAATGAAGCACCTGGGATATGCGTTTATAAGTGAGTGTGACCCCTGAATGCCCCCCTCCTGGTGTGGAATGGAATTCTTGTAAGAAGGCTGGAATGCGAGGCGAAGACTTTGGAATAACCAGTCTTCCATGAAATAGTAAAGGACCATGTTTGAGTGTGTAACCAAGGTGATTATCTTGATTCACCAAAAGGTCCTGAATAATACTACAAATGTGAGGATCTTCTTGTATTTCATATGCTAAGGAATCCAAATCAGCACATCGAACCACTGATAGAGCAAGGTGTTGTAATAGAAAGTCGCCCTCTTCTATAGGCTGTGAACAACGATCTGTCGGTTCCTCGTCCCTTGTTTTACTGTTCTTAGGGTTGAGGGTGGGATACTCCTGACACCTAGGCAAAGCATCAGCCACTCTATTATCAGATCCTAGCTTATACTGAATGACGAAGTCATATCCAATGAGTTTAGTTAACTACTTTTGTTGCTCTTCATTCAGCATATGTTGTTCCATGAAGAATTTGAGACTTTTCTGGTCCGTATGAATGATGAAACGCCTTCCCATGAGATAATGTCTCCACTTATATATAGCAAGAACTATGGCCATAAGTTCCCTTTCATAACCTTATTTAGATTGTGATCAAAGGGAGAGGAATTGACTGAAGAAAGCAACTGGTCTACCCTCTTGCATGGGGACAGCACCAATTCCTTTGCCTGATGCATCTGTTTCCAGCACAAAGGTTTTGGAAAAATCCAATATGGCTAATACAGGACGGTTGTCATGGCTTGTTTCAATGTCTCAAATGCTTCTTGACCTTCCTTAGTCCATATGAATCCATCTTTTTTAAGTAGTTTGGTTAAAGGAGCAGCAATAAGTCCATAACTTCTGACATACCTTCTGTAATAACCAGTAAGACCCAACAATCCCCGAAGTGCCTTGGCGTCTTTAGGGGTGGGACATGATAGCATGCAGTCTATCTTGGAAGTATCAGCTTCTACCCCTTTTTCAGATATAATATGTCCTAAGTACTCTAGAGAAGGTTGTGAAAATGAACACTTTTTTTTTTTGGCAATTAGCTGGTGTTCTTCAAGCAATTTCAGGACAATAGTAATATGCTCCAAGTGTGGAGAAAGGTTATTGTTATAGACTAAAATGTCATCAAAGAAGACAAGGACAAACTTGCGTAGATGGGGTCGAAAGACCTCATTCATGAGCGCCTGAAAGGTGGCTAGTGCATTGGTTAGCCCGAAAGGCATAACCAAAAATTCGTAGTGCCCTCATGAGTTCGAAAGGCTGTTTTTGCTATGTCCTCATCCTTGATTCTAATTTGATAATATCCTGATTTCAGGTCTAGCTTTGAGAAGATGGTGGCTCCTCCCAATTTGTCCGGCAGTTCATCTATTGTAGGAATCAGAAACTTGTCAAGTACTGTCACCTTGTTTAATGCCCTATAATCAACACAAAATCTCCATCCCCCATCCTTCTTTTTGACTAGTAGCACCGGGCTTGAAAAAGGGCTTTTACTTGGTCGAATGATTCCTGAATTCAACAACTCCTTGATGATTTTCTCAATTTCATCTTTCTGTGAATGCGGATACCGATATGGCCTGCTGTGAGGAGGTTGTATTCCTTTTACCAGCCTAATGGCATGATCATAAGAACAAGCAACCATCAGTCCTAAAGGTTGATCAAATATATGTGAAAATTTCAATAGGAGAGAGTTTATGGCTGATCGATAATCTTCATGAGGCTGAATTTCCCCCACTTCCATACCCCTATATTCAATCATACAACCAAATTCAGCCTTAGGAATGACTCGAAGAATCGATTTGAAGGAGACCAAAGAACAAGATAGAGTCGGATCCCCTTTTAAGATGATATGACGCTTGTCCACTCTGAAACGCATGGTCAGATCACGGAAGTTTACTGAAGTATCTACCAAGGTTTCTAACCATTCTACCCCCAAAACTATGTTTGCTCCACCAAGATCGAAAGGGTGGAAGTCTTGAACCACCATTATACCTGGCAAACTTAATTGTATCTTCCAACAGATGCCTTCTCCTCAGATGCAGTGGCCATCCCCAACTTGCACTCCAAATCGGCGTGATCGATCTACCAATAAATGGAATTCCCTAACTAATTGGTTGGAGATAAAGTTGTGGGAAGCCCCACTATCTATCAGCACTATCACCTCCCTTTCACCGACCCTGCTTTTCACTTTCATAGTTGTGCCGGACGTAAACCCAGAAATAGAGTTCAAGGACAACTCCAGAGCTTGGTTATCTGTTTCTCGGGGTTTGTCCATCTCTGACGGAGAAAAAGGAAGGGGATCCGTCTCATCTTCATCGTCGGCAGCGAGGAGAAGCACTTGTAATTATTGGTTTTTACAGTTGTGCCCGGGATGATACTTTTCATCACATCTGTAGCATAATCCTTGGGATCTCCATCGTTATAGTTCGGCATCAGTGAGTTTCCGTTGGGATCCCCTTTTTCTAGCCATTTGTTCACCGGAGATTCTCTCCCGCTCAGTTTCTGTGCGAAAACCCTGGTTGCTATCGGGGCTGCAGACGATGATGGGCAATTTACGATTTTACCCTTGTCAACCCAATTCCATCGAACCCTTCTTCAACTGTACAGTAATGGGCTCTGAATTTCTTAGCCCAACGCCATTTCTAAGTGTGCGGGCCTGTATCTGGTCCAGTGCCCAATTTTTTTCTTCGATTTTGTGGGCTAACTCCATAAGCCCAGACAGAGAAGCAGGCTTGAACAGCTTGATCTCTGCCTTGATGTCATCCCGTAGCCCATTCAAGAAGGCTTCCCTCAGGAAGTAGTTAGAGAGTATGAGTAGGTGGCCGGAGAGTAGCTCGAATGCTCGGAGGTGCTCAACTACACTACCCGTCTACTTCAAGGCCATCAACATTTCATAATCATTGTCCAATTGAGATGATAGGAATCTTCAGAGCAAGGCTGGCCGGAAAGATCCCCAAGATTGGAAGGGAGTGCGAGATTCTGCCCACAAGAACCAATGGAGGGAATCTCCTTCTAAGCAAATGTAAGCTGTCGAAATCTTCTTCTTGTCGATGACATAGTTGACATGGAAATAGTGCTCCTCCCTACACAGCCACCTGTAGGGTTCTTGGCCGTTAAACACTGGTAAATCCAGTCTTCGGCCTTGCCATTCTTGGCAGTGATGGTCCCCCGATGGAAAAGGACTTCTTCTGGGGTTGTCGCAGGGTTCCCCCACTTCTGGATTCCGATGACTGCTTCGACCTTCATCCGGCGACTCCCTGTTCTTGATCCACTCGCGAATTTCTACTAAATACTCCCCAATTGCATTAACATTAGTCTGTAATCTCCCAAGATGTTCCCTCACATCTCCTATCTCCCCTCTGACTCCCTCTATCTCTTTCTCCATGCTCTCTGCTCTTTCCATCCTGGTCCTAACCATTCCCTGGGTTCGAACCAGCTCTGATACCACTTGATAAACTCCACTAATTCAACAAAAGTAATGAAAATTCAATGAAAGAATCTGATACAGAGTTCATGACTACACCAGACAATTTGATCGTAGTTAGTTGGTGAATGATGCTAAGACTGGTTTCTTTGACAGAGATCCAGTTTACAATTCTAGCTTTCAAGGAGCTAGATCCTCCCACAGTTACCTAATCCCCCCTTCCTCTTATCCTTCCTTTACCAAATGTAACTGAATTGTGTTCTTCCTTCGTTCTTTCCTTCTTTTCTGCTATACAACTCTCCTTTCTGTTATGAGAACCAGTAGACTCTTTGTCCTTACTTCTTCTTGTATAAAACTTGCCAAATCTACCTTCCTTTGGCTCATTTGATGTAACATTCTCCTATAAATTATAAAGTGTGTGACAGCAGCAGCATTATTTTTCTTTTCGATGATTGAGATGTTTACTAAGAGGCAAAGGAAAACAAGAGCCCAAGTGGTCTGCAAGCAGCAAGCCTAACTACAGTTGTTTTAATAGGGATCACAAGGCTTCCCAAGTTAACCCCTTCTCTCAATATTGCCTCAGCTACATCATTATAATGGCAACAAACCTCATGACCCTTGAAAACTTAAAAGAGTTGGTCAATAATGTCTCTTAAGCACCAATAGAAGTTATGCACAGGCATTGGACGATATCTTATAAATCTCCTTCCACAATAAGGGAGATGTGGCAACACCGATTCTGATACAGCTGAGTTGAGAGGTGACTCATCGGTGCTTTCCTTTTCCCCTCCTGATTTTCTTCCTCCTCTTCCCATCCTATGTAGTTAGAGGTGCGCCTAGGTGCAAGGAGCGCGTACTATGCCTAGGTGCAAGATTTTGTGAAGTCACAGGGGTTTCAGGCACCGGCACCTAGGCATGCGCCTCGATGCGGGTAGAGCCTATATTCAGCCGCACCTCCAACGCCTAGGTGCAGGTGACGAGTTGTTAAATCCCAAACTTCAACTTTTTTCATTTTTTCATCTTCCAACCCTATTCTCTTCTCCTAAGAGCTTCTACTATAGAGACAACCATTCCTCTTCAAGTTTTCACATATCTGAGTGAAGAAAAGGTATGGATTCATGAATCTTCCACCTAAAACCCTATATTTTCTAAAAAAAACATAAAAATCATTACCATTTTTTAATTTTTCTCATTTTTGGCTTACTTTTTTTTTTTTATAAATATTGATGGTTTCTCATTCTATAAGTAGAAACAAACACTCCATTTGATTTTCTTGTTTGTTTGCTATAGATTTAACTTCTTTTTAGGGTTTTTTTTTCAAATTCTTTCTTTTTAAAAAAAAAAATAGTTACAGAATTTAGAAATAACTTTTATTTTTTACATTTATTCCTTTAAACAGAATTTCATTCAACAATAAAGCTTCCATTCATAGAAATTAGCACGTTTGAGTAATACTTCACCATAGAATTATGTTTCTTTGTTTTTCTTACCTTTTTGGGAATTGTGGGATTTTTGAATTTTTATAATTCTTAATATTTATTTTTGCGCCTCGTGATTCAAGGTGCGCCTAGGCCCTCTAGGCTCCAAGTGCACCCCTTGCACCTAGTTGCACCTTGCGCCTCTAACTACATAGTTCCCATCTGTTGTATCAAGTGATTCAAAACCCAAAGTTCAAGTGAAAAACTGCATAGGATGACTCTTTTAGATGATCAGTTGCTGAAGGTATAGAATAGCTCGCCAACAAAATGCTGTTAATGGAAAATAAAAAGTTTATCTACAAGATGCATTATTAGGGATCTGAGAATCATGCTTTTACCTGTTGAAAGGGAAACATAAAACAAGCATTCACTAATAATCTTAAGCTTGTAAAGTTGCCTTCTTATACAGTTGACTCACTAGACATAGATAGTCACTGCTATGGGTGAGTATGCTTTTTGCAAAAAAAGATTCATATAAATTTTGGTCTAGTAAAGCTGAGTGGTCTTTTCAGAAATGATCGAATTTTATGATTATATATCATATATTAAAATGGGAGATATTAAACAATTTCATGAGAATACCTTATCGATGGTGTTCTCATATTTCCCCCAAAGTGTATTAAGAACTGCCTCATCACCAACTTCCCTGAGGAAAAAACAAATAAGCAAATTAAAATACAATTTGCAGGAAACATCTTTGCTGCATCAATGGAATGAAAACTTGACGTATGACCTATATCACCAAAAATCTAGCTGCACAGATATTACAAGTAGCAAGGTTTGAACAAGCGAGACAAGTTAACACTACAAACTGGTATATTTGGCCAGTGGGACCTATTTAGTACCCTACTTGTTTGACCAACGAAACATGATAAAACTAAAAAACAATTAAAAAGTTTTTAAAAAGTGCCTCTATGGTGCAAGGCAAAATAGGATCCAAAGAAGAATGCCACGTGGCAAGAGGAGAAGCAGGAGTGAAATGGCTTTAAAAAAAACTATTTGCTTAATATATAATAGACTAGAAAAGAAACTACTTAGCCATGAAAAAATCCAAGGAATAAGTAGAAGATAATCTTTATTGTCAGACTCAACAGAGAAAGCATCTGTCAAGTTTGTAGATTAAACAAAAATCACGCATTAGGCTGGATGGAAGATAACAACTAATATACCAGAGCACTTTAAAGAACTTGCTCCATCATTCCAAAGCATATGAAGTAAATACTTTTTAAGTTAAAAAGTTGTAAAAACGTGAAGGATGGCATTCTAGAAATTTACATAATAAATATTCAGTGACTCAAATAAAAAAAAAGAATGCTACAACAGTTAACTGCTTGTAACTCAATTACAGCATCTAACTCTCCCAAAAAAACAAAAAAATACTCATTCACAGATCAGATATTCAAGGGGCTTTCATTTGTTTAGCATGACATATATTTATCCTGTGATATTCATGCTACAGGCATTCTACTTCAGAATAAACTATGATATTTACCTAAAGGATAGAATTGCTATGCCTAATCATGAACCTAGGCTTTGTTTTTCAGCCATTGACTTACCATACATGGAGAACTTAGCACGCTGATCAAGATTACTGATCTGGCACCATGCTGAGACTTTACAAAACTGTCTGAGTCCACCTTGAACAGAGAATTCTAGCATTTTGATCAAAATAGGACTGACTGGTGCAAAATCTTAAAAAAATAAAAAGAGCAGAGATCATTGAAACAATGTTGAATTGTCTGGAGCACTCAACTTAGTATTATCCAATCAAGTTATGTGCATGCTTGCACCTAGCTTTCTTTCCTCATAAAAGAATCCTACTCAGAGATTTCATTTTGGATAATACAATATAAATCGCAATACTTATTATTGAATTTATGGGCATTGATACTGTAACTAACTTTTGGTAATGATCAAAACCTTCAACCCTCCATTTTGAAGTCTAAATTAAGTAGAGGATTCTCAAGGCAAATCATTGAACCAGACTTGATGAGCAGAAACTGCCAATATACCAACTTCTCACTACTACAAGCATCTATATACCATAGTTTTGATCAGATCCTAAAACAACAGTGCTAATGAACTTCTTAGCTGCATGAAAGAAGGATGCTGGGCACCTTTGTTTGATTGGGGCATCTAAAATGATGACTCTGAGTGGAAATCAATCAGCCTGTATCACAGTTCACCTTCGAGAGAAGAGACTGACTACTAGAGTATGTAAATTTTGTTGATATTTGGTCTTCTTTTTTTTTATTTAAGAGTTGGTATTCGTACTATGAGGGCATTATCATAATATTGCTATTCACCTAAGTGACAAAAAAAAAAAAGTAGAACGAGACAAGGAAATTATATGAATATTAACTTTATTTCCTTCTTTTTTTTCTCTTTTCCTCTTCCTTCTTCTTGTCTCTTCTTCCCTCCATCAACCCAATGTATACCAGTTTTCCTTGACCCTACCAATCTAGCACCAAAAGGAATAACAAAGTTTACCATCCAACACTATATTTTGACAGTAGAACTTGACACCATAAAAACTGAATAGAAGTCTCACTTTATCTGGTTGCGTATGGAGTTGTTAAAAAAAAAAAAAAAATTACAGAAAAGTCTGAAGAATCATAAAATGACAATTTTAGTCAATTTCTAGTATGAAATTTATCAGAAGAAGATCCTACCAGAAGAACTGAAGACGATGGGTCTTTTCTACTGAAAAATATAAGGAGAATAATTTGTTAAACTGTATGAATCATTGAAGAGTTGATTGTTCATTGAAGAGTTGATTGTTCATTTTTCGGAAATACGATTCCCATTTCCTTGGAATAAATATAGTGCACATATGAATATCTATTTGCAAACCCCAGTGCTAGATTTGAGGTATTCTGTGAAAGGAGTAGTATAATGTGCATTGTTTGGCTTGATCCATTAGTGAGGATCTAGCCTTGTGGTTTTGTTTTTTCTATGGACAATATAATATTTTCATGAATCCTATGTCATAGATTTGTGTTACTTTGTGAATAAGGGCACAATATCTTCTACACTACTTGGCTCGATTTGTATGTGATGCTTGTGATTTTGTTTCATATGTGCTTGGGTACAAGAAAGAAACTAATTAATGGTTGTGATCTATTCCCCTGTCTAGTGATGGCTCATGATTTTTCTCTTTAAGTTCCAAAGTGTGCTTGAAACTTTGGCATTATGGTTTGAGTTGACAGAAACTCCACAAAGAAAGATCTGCAAATATGAGGTAATGGAATCCCATGAAGAAAATATAGGAGAACTGCTAGGAATCATAACCTAGCATTATTAATCTTGGATAACCAGAGCAAGCCAGCAAAGACCCATCCAAATAAACCTCAAAATAGTTTGAGGATAAAAGATCAGCACAAGAACTCCAAAAGGTTTCAATATTCTGCAAAAACTATCCTCCAAACAAGTCCATTCTTCTCCTATCGATGCTAAGGGTTACATGTGAGAGTGATGATCTCAGCCATCCATTTCTACTCTAATCTAAAAGCCATTGTTATACTATTACTTAAAAGAAAAGGAACATAAATGCTCCTAATCGCTTGAGCGTACTAAAACTAAAGCAAGAGAAAACAAACAAAATGAAACATCCCCACATAAGTAGTAACGTGGGTCATCCAAGCTAGGTAAACCATAGAAAAGAAAAAATGTGGGTAGCCCTGTCCTTGGACAAGTCTCTAAGCTTCTCTCAATCTTGCAACCATAAGAACTCTTCCTGTATAAGCAACACATCATGACTCATGAGGTGTAGCAATTTTTTACATGGCTGTATATTTTGAGACATTGTGCAGCAGCATGCCATGGATTATATGAATCATATTGATCAATTAAAGTCTAAGAGGAAGAACCAGAAGTGAAGCAATTTCTTAATTTTCTATCAATTTCATTATCATCATCATCATCATCATCTAGGCCTTGTCCCGACTATGGGTCGGCCACACGAATCTCGTTCGTCCATTCCCCCTATTAAGTGTCATGGGTTTATTTAGTCCAAAAGTTTTTAAATCTTTTCTCACCTCTTCTATTCACGTTCTTTTAGGCCTTCCCCTTATCCTTTTAGAGCCTTCAACTTAGATCGGCTCACTCTTAACCAGTGACATTTTTGGTCTCCATTGGACATGTCCAAGCCATTTGAATCTACTCTCCCTCATCTTGTTAACTATTGGTACTACTCAACATCCTCATTTCAGCTACCCTCATCCTATGTACATGTTGTTCCTTAACTATGCAATACTCTGATCCATAGAGCATGACCGGCCTTATAGCCATTCTATAGAATTTTTCTTTCACTTTGAGTAGCACTGACTGATCACATAAAACTCTAGAAGCACATCTCCATTTCTTTTCAAACCACTTGAATTCTCTCATTAAAATCCCTCTTAATCTCTTCTCTCTCATGAATTATCGATCCCAAGTATTGAAAGTGGTCTTTTTGGGGGACTTCTTGGTTGTCAATATGCAATGGTGCTTCAATCCCACTCCTTTCCTTACTAAAATTGCATTCCTTATACTCTGTCTTAGTTCAACTAATTTAAAATTCTTTATATTCTAATGCATCTCTTCATTACTCTAGGTTTGTGTCTACGCCCTCCCTTGTCTCATCTATCCAAATTATGTCATTTGCAAATAACATGCACCATGGAATCTCCTTCTACAGATATTTTGTTAACTCATCCATAACCAATGTGAAAAGGTACAGGCTTAATACTAATCCTTGGTGCAATCCTATAGTGATAGGGTAACCATTGGTCTCTTCACTAGTGGTCCTAGCATTTGTTACTACTCCCTCATGGATATCCCTAATTATGTCTATATACCACCGTGAAACCCTTCTTACCCAACACTTACTATATTAACTCTTTGGAGACCCTATCATAAGCCTTTTGTAAGTCAATAAAGACCTTGTGGAGGTCCTTCCTCTTTTTCCTATATTTCTCTATCAATTGTCTGAATGGGAAAATACAAGAAGGGAAGCCTTGGCGCAAAGGTAAAAGTTGTAGTCATGTGATCTTGAGGTTACGAGTTCAAGGCGTGGAAACAACCCCTTGCAAAAATACAAGGTAAGGTTGCATACCACAAACCCTTGTGGTCCCCCCCGTGTATTATTAACAAGTGTGTCAAGCTTGTACCCTCTTGCATTGTTGGCGGCTCTGAAAGGCTTGGACCTTTGTTGTCATGAAGACCTGTTTTCTATATTTGCTGCATTCAGACCAAAATGGTTGTTCAAAAGTAACCACTGAAGTTAATCAGCCATGTAGTACATTGATTTCCCTCAATTAACCCAAACAAAGAGCTCTAATCTCCAAGTCTTGACAGCAAAGTTGGATGACTCAAGCTACTAGGAGTGCACCATCAGTCCATTGTTGGCAAAGGGGAAGCAGAGTTGTAAAAATGAGAGAGCCAATCAAACCCCAAAAGATATACCAGTCTCCAAAAACAGACAGTTGTATTGTGCTATATTCACTCATTGAAGCAGGATCACTAAACCTTTCTATGTCGGGAGCAGTGAAGCAAGTGTGAGATTGTGTGGCTCATACATCATACACACTACAGAAAATGATCTCTCATTCTCGAGGAAGAATTCTTTCACAGATTATATACTTCTTTGAGACACAAGTGCAAGAGTTTGATAACTACTCGGGTTTCTAGCCTAATCATGACTGATGCAGCAGCCTCCAAAAGATCGATCGAATGAATACTGATTTCCAGTGTTTTATATTGGCTTGAACCAAAGATGGAGAATGCAATTACATGATCTCCCATCCTCTTCTTGGAACCCATTTATTCAGAATGAAGAGAGTAAGAGTGTGATGTTTTGGCAGAAAAATCTCACTAGAGGTTAGCTCCTGCATCCTTTAGAGGCAGATAGAGAGGGGATGAGATAGCAAACTTGGTGGCCTTGGAGGTAGAGGTATGAGAACTGCCTTAGATTATTGAGAAAAACTAAAGTGTGAACATTATGGAAGTTATAACAAGCTAACAGGTCTCTCTGGGACATAGTCATCTCCAGTTGGGTCGAGCAGAATGTATTGCAAATTCTAGTGCTCTATCAGTGATCTCCATTGATTCTAGTCATCTTTCTCCATTTTGGACCAAGAATCCAAGTATCAGTTCAAAGAATACGACCTTCGTGAGTTCCACAAGAAGCTTGACAATTTCGGGCCTTTTACATCACATGTTGAAGAAGCCATTATAGTTGCTAATCATCCTCTGCTCAGACAAGTACATCTTCTGAGCTTAACTGCATAATTAACACCCCTGGATCCTCTTGACTACAAATTCAAAAGCATCAAATCATATGACTAGGATGTGTGCCTTTACAACCAAAAAACAAGCTTGGATATGGAGAAAGTCCAAATTGCAGATGGTTCCACTCTTCTGTATCAGGATAAGGTAGTATTACCTTAATATCATTTGTCTTTGTCTTCAATTTTTGATGTTCCAAATTACTCATAACTTTCCATTAGTAATCTTGCTAGGCCTTTGAATCACAATTTCACCTTCTTTCTCATTCAACTTGTTTTTAGACTTTGTGGCAAGCAGATGGCAGTCAGCCATGAGCAGAGTGGTACTGTTTTAGCCTCTCAATCATCACCAAATACTCAAGTTAGTTTACCAGAAATTCCAATCGAATAGCAGTTTGGAGTAGTTCGTGTGTCCACAGCTTTATTTGACCACTTACCAATGCTGTTAATGAATATATTCTGCTACATCTGTTTACCTGTTTGTCTAGTATCTGCTCACACAGGAAGACTTGTTCTAGAGGTTCTGATCCCTTAGTAACAACTAAACATCATTCTATCTTTCCAGATCTATGTTATGATGAGTGTTCTCATTCTACTTCTTAGTTGGGTCATCAATACTTTATTACTTTTGTTAATGATTTTCTTCATGTAAAATAATTATAATTTTTGAACTCAAAGAGTAATGTCTTCTCCATATCTGAATCCTTCTAATGATCCGCACCTGATTTCACCAAAGATAAAAGGATAATCTAATTTCAGGTAAGAAAATCATTATAAAGAGGACTGCATTTCTAAGTACTAAACTTTCTAGTTTTGGGATTATGTGGTGAGCATTCTATTAACTTTCTTTTATTTTTCGACCTAGTGACTTCTACTGTGCATCCAAATAAATAAATGAATATTGTCCCATGAAAATAACTAAAGCACATATGCCCTAACAACTTCAGTAATCCTAATAGAACAAGCTGGAGACTAAAATCAATGTTTCTAATCACAGAAAACTGTAACTGTTTGCTAGAGGAAAAGTGAAGTACCCAAAGTGGATCCTTGGAGGGGGAACAGAGAACCTCCCAGCTTGCCATGCTGCACCTTCTCCTGTCTGGCCGCTAGATGTTCTCCGGATAAGATCGGCAACACCCTTAACAATATTCATGCTTTCCCCGTGATTTAGGACACATCAAGACTTCTCAAATGAGGAATTACAGCATATTCGTTCATTCCATCTAATCACTTGTACCAAATTCCACAACTAGATCTCACAATTGTGAACCAATTCTGAACCATGATTGTTTCTGATTACCACAATAGCCACCCAGAGATGAAAAAATGCAGTAACTGCAATTTCAACTGCAAATAAAAGAAACAGATGAAATTAGAGAGAGCGAGAGAGTAAAGGAATTAAACATTTTCACGCTATTGAACTAATTAAAACAAAATCAAACTAACTAAAGCAGATTATAATTCATTAAAAGAACGGTTACTTCCAACCATTCAGCAATTACAGCATCACTACCGATAGATCAAAATCTAACCGAAAGAAGAGAAGGCAAAGAAACCCACATAAATGCATTGAAAAAAAAGTCAGAAGCCGATGGCAAATGAAGTTAAGATAGATCATTTTATAGAGAAAATAATTCGAAGGAGATGAGGAAACTTGCACAGGAAAAGTCGAAAGTAATGGAAGTCCAACTATAATTGATGATCAAATAAGAATTTTATACGAAGAATTACGGATCAAAGTACAAGGAAATGGAAGGAGTTGTACCTTGATTAGATCGAACAATCACGATCCCACAAAATTTCTCGTGTTTTGACCCGAGATCTGAGATTTTTTAAGCCTTTCCTCCTTTTCTCGTTTGAGCTTTCCACAGCGTCTGTAAGAAATGAATATAACGAAAAGACGAGGAAGGGTGGGAGGAGATAGAGAACGTTGATTGGAATGTGGAGAAGCAGTGGCAAAATAAATAAAAAATAATCTTTACAAAGGAGTTGCCACCAAATTTGTACTTAATAACGAAAATAACCTTGTTGTACATATTTGCTTTGATTAACTATCTTTTTCCTTTGTAGAAAATAGTCTCCCCTTAGTTTTTATAAATTAGCCCCTATTAATGTTTTTAATGGCTTACCACTCTATGCATGCCTAGTTTGGTAAAGATCCAAGTTGTTCAAAATGTTCTCCTTGACTTAGATGGACTGTGGTCTAAAATTCTTATCATTGGATAATATTAGCCATTAATTGTTGAGTTTCAAAATCATCGAGACCTTATCCAAATAAAAAAATTGGGCTAGCCACGCGAATCTTATTCCTCTATTCCCCTCTATTAAGTATCATTGCTTTATTTAGTCCTAAAGTTTTTAAAGCTTTTCTCTCCACTTCTATTCACATTCCTTTTGGACCTCTCCTTATCCTTTTAGAAACTTCTACTTGCATTGCCTTACTCCTTCTAACCAGTATCATTTTCAGTCTTGTTTACACATTTTCAAACCATCTAAGTTAATCTATGACAACCAGGGTTTTTAAAACACTTTTTCATGTTTATTTTCAAAAGATAGAACTCCTTATTTGGAAAAAAAAAATTAAAATTTAAATAGCAAAAAAAAAATTCTCTTAACTTCATTTCTAAAAACTTGAATGTCACTTTCACTCTTTACCATATATAAATATGCTATTTATAACATATATTTCTACTAAATTAATTAATAGAAATTCATTTCTTAAAACATAACTCATCCAGTGGTTCACATACACAACCCTTTGTATTTATTACATCAAATGTCCAAAGTTCACGAATTCAAATAAGAAACTACATAGAACAAGAATTTTCATAAGATTATGTACCCTTGATCAATAGTATGGTAGTAGTATTCACTTGTCGTATCCATCCACTCCTATCTATTTATATCTGAGATGTTGTAAACATTCAAACATTTATAATATCTCAGCAAGTTATACTTAATAGGGAATTTAAGAAGCATATGGAATTTAAAACATAATCTATAATCCAGTAATTCTTTCATGACTCTAATATTCATATACATCATATTCCATATGAATTATGTAATTCAATTTTCATAAGCCATATTCTGTATAATAACTCTATCATGTAATTTCTCATGTGAAATCATCTATGAATATATTCTCCAGTAATTCATAATCATATCATGTATATGTAAACTATTAAAACCATAAAAAATAGTTTATATCTTCAATAACAATATCACAATATTCACACCCAGACTATACTGGGTTTGATATCCATATCCCTTACCTATTGGGTCCATAATCATGTTGAATAACCATACCCTTCATATACGAGGTCCATAATCATGTTCAATAACCATACCCTTCATATACGGGATCCATATCATTCACTCTTTACTGCAGTAAATAATCATCCAGTCTCTGCTGAAAAATATCCCTTCATGGAAATTATCGGTAATGAGCTCATACCGGGCCTCTCATCATGTCATATACCATGGTGCAAAATATATAAAGGGCTACTGTGTTACAGTCTCAATCCACACAAGCGCTTAGATGACTGTCAAAGTAATCCACTGATACCAAGTGTGGAATATACAATATCCATGTTCATATGAGAGGAGCATGGCTATCAGAGTGATGGTCTTCCCATAATTGCCCCACCCAACTTTTAGCCTCACTTTGGGCATAATATCCATATCATCATTAATTTTGGAGAGTGGGTGGCCAAATCCTACAACTCTCATAGCATAGTATCCCCAAGCCTATGCCTATTGAAAACAAAATTCACAGGTCTCCGTGCCCTAAGGAAAATAATGATAATACTAGCGGGCTATTTACCTATTCATATAAACATTTGTAATAACATTATCATCCTCGTTAATTTGGTACTCGTATACCAGGGATATAATTTCACATTTAAGTTTAGGGATAAACATGTAATGTAAATGGTACCCATGAACCAAGCATGTAATTTCTTAAGTTAAGCAAATAATGTAATTACAGCACATGCTTTTCAAATAATGATTGCATAATTCTAAGCATAAGATCACTCTATCATTCTAATTAATTCACTAGTCATTTTAAATAATTAAGTCCTACCCATTTATGATCATTCTACTTGATGAATAATTTCAATTACATAATTCATATCATTAAATAAGATCATGTTTGAACATAGATCTTGCAATTTAAAGAAAAGCATTCTTAAGGTTCCACCTACCAAATGAGATAATCCCCAACAATCAATGATCTTGGTCAACATAGAATCTATGTATCTATCAATTCATATACACATAATGTCATTTTCTATCTCTTGATTATCATAACTTTATATGATCATGTATTTGTCTTTCTTTGATCACATCTATCCTCTTTCAGAATTTGTCTAATCATTTCATTTTGACCCTTGATTAACATTTAAGGGTCTAAATTTCTTTGTATTCCTTAATCTTACTAATCTATCTCTTTCAGTTGGTTTTTCTTATATTATAACAATTGATCTGACGGTTGGATTGACTTCTAATCTGTCAGGTCTATGTTTTTGAGCTATTCTTCTAATCCTAATTCTTCATATACATCTCATTGATCTTTGATCATCTCTAAAGTTGATAATCTTAATCTTTATATATTTATAATCTTTTTTAGACATTATCACTTTATAGCTGTTGATCAAAATCAATGGTTTAGATATTCTATCTTTTAGTTTCCATTGATCTTAGTTTGATTTAAGATCCATTTTATTTTTCAAGGTTTAAACTATTAATCTTAGATCTCCCTTTGATTATCCTTGATCATCACGATCTTACATTTGATCTTCTTTGATCATAATCATTTTACTTAAAGGCTTGTCTTCATCCTTTGCATTGTAGTATTTGATTATCAATCTATGGTCTAAATCACTTGATACATCTTGATATTAACTACTTGTGCAGTCTAATTAATATTCCCAAGTTAAATGATACACAACAAGTCTTAGTACGTTACTAATTGAGCAATGTATTGATTATCTTTCCTAAATCTAGACAGGTCCTCCTTATATTTAGATTTGACTACTGCTTACCAGTTAGTTTATGTTCAAAAAGTGGTCAGTATAATCCTCATGTTAAGAGGCATTTAGACCTCATCTAACATTAACGGAGGGCATGAAAAAATCACTTAAATTTTAAGGCACCCACTATAACCACAATGTTCAAAAGCTACTGGAGTAACCACAGATTGTACCTTTTTACAAGGGTCCTACAAGCTTGATACCCTAAGTCCCTTTCCTATTTGATTTTAACTTTATGTCAAATAATTTGATCATGACATTCATGGATGTTGATTGATTATTAGGTGAGTTAAGAAATCTAGTAATGAAATCCTATCATTATCTTACAAGAGTTACTGTGGGCCCTTACTATCATTTCACCTTATCATAAAGCTGTAAATATACATAAATATAAATTTATGTTTAGATTAATCATATATTGAGTTTTTGATAAATTTCTAAGTTAATTTTCTCAATATTACATATTATGTTAAATCTGACCATTGATTAAGTTTAACAGATAGATTTACAAATAAATCTAATGCAATTCTATTAAAATTTAACAATTTCAATAATCTCAATACATATCCAAAGTTTTTGTGTTGATTTAATGGTCAGCTCTATTTTTGGTATATTAGATCTAGGGTTTTGATCCAGATCAATGGCTTGGATCATAATTTCTCACATTTTTGAAAGATCTGAACCGTTGATTAATATTATCTCATCAATATATAATGTATTCATTTTAATCAGATGATTTGATCATCTTTGATCTAGCTGATCAAAGATATTAGCATTGTTTTTGGCTATGGATCAATATAAACAATGTTAAAATCTTGAATTTTTTGAGTTCAGTGGATTCTACTCGTCATTATGATTCCAACGGATCTTTTCGATCTCAATTTGGAGTTGTATTGACTTTTGAATTGCATTTTTGAGTTTCAGATCATTTTTAATGGTCCATATTGAATTATGGATCCAAGATCCATTTCCAATTTGTTTATACTCTGTTATTTGATCTAGGTGTCCAAATTTTTTACTATAATAGGTGTTTATAAGGTTTTGGGATATTTTGAATCCATCTAACGGATCAAATCAACCATTTAAGACCACCTTAAAGGTGTTCCAACCCTTTTCCACCGATTATAGTTCGCCAATAGATCTTGCCCCAAAAACCAACCCCGTGGGGCATTTTACAGTGGAAAGAGATAAAAATGAAAGGGGAAATGGAGAGGAAAGGGGCTGGCCTACCTGGAAATGCCCAGAGGAGGAGATCGTGGCCAAAGAAGAGATATGCTACACCAAAATCCGATATACAATGAAAAAAACCCTATAGTAACACCAGAAAACTTATAGACATTTAGAGGGAAAATAGAAAGTGGACTGTCTTGGAGGAGATGAACAAATTGGATCGCCATTACGAGAGGTAGATCATTGGATTTCTTTGAGTTTTCCTCGTAGGGTGGAAACCTTAGGTAAGTCGGGATGACGCTTTTATGGAAGAGTTCAACGTCATTCTTGCTGTTCTATTGTAGGGCACTTTTGCAGATGTGCTAGATGGAGAGAGAGAGAGAGAGAGAGAGAGAGAAGAAGGAAAGAGAGAGAAGGAGAGAGAGAGAGAGAGAGAGAGAGAGAGAGAGAGAGAGAGAGAGAGAGAGAGAGAGAGAGAAGAAGGAAAGAGGGAGAAGGAGAGGAATAGGGGAGAAATTTTATAGAATTTTGTGGGATTTTCTTAGGGTTATTTATAGGCAATTTTTTTTTTTTGCTAAAAATTATTCAATGGAAGTGAAAATTCCACTACCTCCATTATCAGCTTGGTACTAGCTGATTCATGCCTTACGGCATTGTTGACTTCATATCTTACCTAACTTTGTGGGCCCTACAAAAAGGTAAAATTATCATTTTGCCCTTTTAATTCTAAAAATTAAGGAAAATACAAAATTTTCATTTGAACTTCGATTTTAGTGTGCTTATAATCGTTAGACTTGATTTTTCAAGTACATTCCAAATATCTTTGTCTCAACTATTGATTCTATTTCTATAAAAAGTTGATTTTCTTTAAACTTCAATTTTTAGTTTCGTTTTCAATATTTAAATTTCTCACTTTCAATAATTAAAATATATTCATTAAAATTGAGATTATTACATAGTCTCCATCGTCTTGTTACCTATTGGTGCTAGTTCTAAGTTTCCTCTAGTGTTTTCATTCCTAATCTATCATTTTTTGTCTTGCTACTCATCCATCCCAACATCCTCATTTCAATTGTGCTCATCTGATGAACATGATGTTCCTTAACTGCCCAACACTTTGATTCATAAAGCATAGTCGGCCTTATGGCTATCCTCTAGAATTTTTCTTTTAGTTTGAGTGGCACCCACCAATCACACAAAATTCCAAATGCACATCTCCATTTGTTCCAACCCACTTAGATTCACTGTGTAACCTCCCTCTCAATCTCTCCACCCTCATGAATCATTGATCCTAAGTACCAAAAGTGGTCTTTTACGAGGACTTATTGGTTATCAATCTTAACTAGTATTCCACTCTTACTCATATCCTTGCTAAAATTGCATTCCATATATTATATCTTAGTTCAGTTGATTTTACAATTTTGTTAAACACTCTATCAACCAAACTACTCTAGTATCTCTCATTTACTTCCAAACCTCTATTGGTATACTATCAGGCTTCAAGGCCTTTTTTACTTCAGGCATTCTAATCTCATAGTCGTATCTATAATGCCAAGTGTTAATTGGGTTTGCTTTACTTTCAATCCTTTTACTCTTGAAATAACTGTCATTTAGCAATTATGAGAGTGACTTTTTCACCTTTGTTTAAGTCATTACTTCTAATACACTTAATATGGTATAAGTCATTACTGTCATGTGCTCTTATTTTTGCAAGTTTAAACACTTATTTCTCACTTTCTCTCGATACTAATATATTATAAAGATCATCGTATGCCTTGATTTTAGGCTCACTCATTACTCTCTTAGCAACATTTTTAACATTCTTATATTGCTTAAAGTTTTTGTTATTTTTAGTCCTTTGCTATGCTTTATAACACATCTATTATCTTTAATAACTTTTTGCACTTTTTTACTCCATCACCAAGTTTTCTTTGTTGGTTGCCTTTTGCCTTTAGATACTCTTATGACATCTTTTCTCATTGTCCTAATGGACTTGGCCATATTATTCCACAGTGTTTACTTTTATTTTATTAATCCAATTTCCTCCTGCTATCAACTTATTTGTACACAATATTATTTTCTCTTGTTTTAAGCTTCACAACTTATTCTGACACCTATTAAGTTCATTTACTTTCTTTCATATTTTAATGTATATATCCATAACCACTAACCTACGTTGTGAGGTTAGACTTTTAGCGATTATCACCTTCCACATTGTTCTTTTGATATTCCTAAGTAGAAAAAAGTGTATTTGGCTTTTATATTATCTACTATTAAAGGTTAGCAAGTGTTCATCCCTCTTCTTAAAGTATGTGTTTGCTATGGCTAGGTATATGTTAAAGCAAAATTGAGGATAGCTTCTACCATCTCATTTCTTTTTCAAATACCATGACATCAATGTACCCTATTATATCCTTCCTTTTCTTCCTAGAAATGTCTCTTAATTCTATCTAATTGTGGTGCTTATGCACTTATAACATTTATTATATTTTCTTATATAACAAGCTTTATTAGTATAATTCTACCATTGGTTCTTTTAACATCTATTGCTTTATCTTTTAATTTTTTATCTACCACTATCCTTATGCCAAATCTAGTTTTAGCTTCTTTTCAATTGGTTTTTGGATATGAGCAATCTTGATTCTCTTGCATTTCGTCATATATATTCTTACATGTTAATGTGCCTATATTCGACGTGGATATATGAAACTTATTCCCTTGATCTAGGCTATTTAGCTGTGCACTTCTCAAATGATGTGGGAAACCATGCATACTTTCCACTATATTTGAGTTCTCATATAATGCATTGCTTCATATTTAATGCTCTCATAGCTCTTGCCCATATTCCACTTTGCCTAGCATCCAATGCAATGCGTCACTTCTAAGATAAATACCTTAGTAGCCCTTGTCCATTTTTTACTACATCCAAGATTTGATGTAGTGCATTGCTTAAGACAATGGCATAACGAGAGGAAATGTCAACAATTGAATCATACATGGGGTTTACCAAGGGTTTTACTCCCTAGCTGGCACTTGATGTAAACCCCCCTTCCTTTATGTAGCCTCGTTTCATCCAATGTGAAATAGTTTGTTCTATAGTTTTTCAATGTGTTGTAGTGTGTATGCATGTGCACTTCTATTTCCTTTCTTTTTCTTTTTAGTTTTCAGTGTGCTATAAGTTAGGGGAGTAAGTATGTTGTGTAATGGGTTTGTAGTGTTTTAATTTTTGTGTGCCAAGTTCCTTACAATCCTTTTGTACTAAGTGTGTAAGAGTGCTCCTGTAACATAATCTTCTTCTACAAAAAGAAGAAGAATAAATTGAACAGATATAGAGTAATATAAAATTAATGTAACAATATTTGAGAACTCAAAATATGTATTTATTTTTTAATTGCTAACTCACACACCCAATAAGTCTTTATGTATGCGCACTTTTCAAATGTATCCTCGAGACACCTCCTTTATGTGGAAATACCCTCCTTTCCGACACCTTCTAAAGGATGCAGTGCATTATGTTGAACCCATGACCTGCTTACGAGAGAGGTACCTCAGCTTAACCATCAAGCAATATTGACTTATGTGCAAGAACTCAACAAATTCATACAAGTGAGAAAGAACTCATTAGTTATGGCTCAGAGATCATGAATCAAACCTACCAATTCTTTAGAATTAGGTAATTATTCTCATAATTTGCCACATATTTAAGAGATATACATCATTTTTTTGGGTACAATAGATATAAGTTGTTGAATGTAAATGTTGGAAAGCTTTAAGTTTATAGCTTCCAGACTCTGTGTTTTTGTTGTGAACGCAGTGAATATGCAAATTTATAGCTCCTAAACTATACATGTTTTAATTATTGACTATTTTCAATTTCACAAAGCTTGACATGCTATATGACACCCGTTCTTGGTGTGAACTTCCCAATACATGACAAGCCCAACCTTCATGTTAACAATTAATTTTTGTTAGGCTATATACATATGGGTCCTGTTGGTGGCTCAAGTAAATGGGAAAATTACATGATTATGGGTGTATGTATCATGTTCCCCGCGTAGGTATATTAAAGGGTTAGGTATATACGAATGGGCTCACAAAAGATATGACAACATGTTTATGTATACATGAACCCACATAGGTATAATTACAGAGTTATGTATGACTATATAGGCCAATACAAATATAATTATAGGTTTGTGCATGTATGATGGGAGTTACATGTTTATATATGAATGAATGACCTACACGTGGATAACTATTGGTTTATGTGTGTATGAATGAGCCCACATAAGGTATAATTATAAGCTTATTTAGGGCCCACCCATTATTGTTACAGGTTTATGTATGCAAGGATACACTCATATAAAGGTATAATTACTGTTTATGTATTAGGGATGGGCTGTAAAAGGCTTAATTATAAGTTATGTATATATAGGTGGGTCACACAAGTATACTCGTAGGTTTATATATATATGAATGGCCCCACATGCAAATATAGTTACAAGGTTATGTATATATTATGGACCCTCATGTATAATCACTAGTTTACTATGGACCCACAAAAGGTATGATTATAAGCTTACGTGGCTATTTCTATATGAGGGTGCCCCTAAACATGATGCTTTTATTAAGTCCATAATTGGGTCAGATCGGCTCATTTAAAGAAATAAGCCCATACAGAGATTTAAACATGCAAGGTGGCCTGAAATGTATTCATTTTATTATTTATCACAATAGAACTAACTTCATTCTATTGGAGAAAATATACTTATTGTTATTTGAATATCACAAAAGAAAATTTTCTCATTTGGCAAACTATGCGAAGGGGAGCCTTGGTGAAACGATAGAATTGTTGTCATGTGACTTTAAGGTCATGGGTTCAGGATGTGAAAACAGCCTCTTACAAAATGCAAGGTAAGATTATGTACTATTGACCAATGTGTTCCCTCCTTCCCTAGACCCTACATATGCTGGAGCTTTGTGCACAGGGCTGCCCTTGGGGCAAGCTACACTAATGAAGCCCAAATACACAATAAGACAAAAACTATAACTTGGAAAGCTATATAAGTGTTGTATAAGTACATTAAAAGTTGTTTATAGGTTCTCATGATTTATGAGGTCTATCGCTTAGCTAAGCTTTGGGAGGTGAATGGCTAGGATCAATATTTATTTGTTCGATTATAATTTAACAAAAAAGGTAAAAGTAAAATTTAATGTATTGAATTATAAGTTGTTATAATTTTGTCCCTTGTGTACATATCAATACTTGAATTGTGGAATACTTTTGCATCATAAGTCCTTTCATCTTACTCTCATTAACGGACGTCAATAGAGGCTGACTACCGGAGGTTAAAATAAATGTTTACAAGATTGTTCAGGGACTAAACTTAAGCTAAATTATTGTTCATAAATAGTTTTATATCTCATGGAAGAAGATGGCCTAAGTTTTTTGTTGGTAAGATTTAAAATGCCATATAATGCTACTTTTTTTAAAGTTTTGAAAATTAACTTCGTATATGGAACCCTGAAGACCGCATTTATGAATCCATAAACTTTTAGTAATTCTTAATGATTCAAATATGATCAAAGAAGATGATTAGAGTTTTATGTTAGTAAAATTTAAAATCCTTAAGATGCCATTTTTCTTAGAGTTTTGGAAAGTAGCTTTCAAATATAAAATTTAGAGTTCCTGATCTGCAATTTCTTAAAATTTAGATGATTTTTGGTGAGAAAACATTCGAAAAATTTGTTGGATTTCATGCCGAGTAAACTTAAAATTTTTAATTTTATGTTTTATTTTTTACAAAAACAAATTTGAGATCTAGATTATAGTTGATTTAATTTTTGAAACTCTTACATTTGAAAAATATTTTGTGAGAACTGATTTTAAATTTTTGTAAAAACTAGTTTTCATAATTTATAACTCGCCAACCTTAAGAGAGGTAACAAAAGTTTAGTCCTTAAGCTATTCTTGTTTACTTTGTTTCTTATGTAATTCTATAAGCATTTATTTTAAAATATCATAATATTTATTTGGGGCAATTCCAAAGGTCCCTGTCCTGGAAGAAGGTCAAAATAACTTAATGTAAAAAATTATCCAATAGTTCTGTACTGATATGAAAAAATAAAATAAAAAAATTGCACAGACTAAAGCGTAACAAATGTATAGTTTGCGGGTAATTTTCAGAAGGTTAAAAATGACACCTCGAACTTTATGCCAAAACCCTAACTTCTTGTGCTTCTCGTCTTCGCCCACGTTCTCGCATAGAAGTCTCTCTCTCTCTCTCTCTCTCTCTCTCTCTCTCTCTTTGTTTCTCTAGCTCCAAGCTGGCGTCAATGGCCGGATCATTCGCCGCGCTGGATAAGGAGGTAGCTCTCATTTGTCTCTCTGCTCGTCTCTCTCCCATCCACCCTTAGGCATGAACTTCTCTTTGTTTTCTAATGACATGTTCAGGTTCTCGTGGAGATTGTGAAGTTATCACAGACACAAGGAATGGAGGGTTCTGAAGGAGGCTGGAAAGACTTCCTGAACTCTCATGATAGGAAGTTTGGTTCTAGCTTAAGTGACCCTGGCAAGAGATCATCTAATGTATTAATCTCGTTTCTCAATACATTCAAAAAAGAGGAAGATTTAGAGGTGAATTTCTCAATTCAAATCTTATGGTTTCAATTATCTCAAAGACTTGCATTGTTTTCTGTACACCCATGATGAATATATTAACATTTGGGCATTTCAGTTCTTCTCAAAAACAATAAGATGCTACTCAAAGTGCAAGGCAATGGAACAGATTACTAAGAAATCACTAGATGCTGAATCCCCTGAACAGGTATGAATTACGCGCAACTGTTTGTCTGTTGGGGACGGTAGTCAAAATGGAACTAAGGTCTACGATAGAGTCCACTCTTCTGTAGAATGCACTTTTGAATTCAATTGCAGGTGAAGTGGTATACTAGATTTCACCTACAGGTAAAGTCAAGAATGCATTCCGGGAAGGGGCATAATTCAGTTCCACCTTGGCTAGTGGCTCCTTAAATTCTTTTTTAGAGAAAATCTTCAATAAGTATGAAGGATCTTACCAGTTTCCATGAATCTATCTTAATTGTTGTTAACTTGCTATTCTGGCAGTGCAGAGGCTGGTTCGTCTTACTATAGAACATCCGTTTTACAGAAAATATTACTCTTTTCCATCCCACGATGAGGTCAGTTACCGCTTTAATTTCTTAATTACTATGAAGTATTATTTGGTGTTGCTGAGTTTCATTATTGGGTAATTCTTTGGCGTGCCCTATCATTTAAAGGCTCGTATTGTTGATTGCATTGTTTATGTCTGTGATGCAGGCCTTCATGTGATATTATAATCCTTCTGATGATTTGATAGAAGCAGCTATTCTCCAATATGTTGCAACTTATTTATTATGAGAATTTCTATGGTGGATAACTTCTCGAAGAACATTAGCATACTTATGTTGTTGTAATCTTTTATTTTCCTTATGTACATGAATCCAAGATTTTGGCAAGATGATTTGGGTATCTGTTGTGGTTTGTGTAGTTTCTTAAGCAGATTCTTCTTCTTTTTTTTTTTTCTTTTGGGAAACTTCAAAACACGATTGTCAGTTCTATTCCTTTCTGCCAGCATTACTAGAATATTCCACTGTGGTTGGAAAATGGAATAAGAAACTCGCTATTCAGGCATTTTTTGTTCAGTTTTTGGTAAATTCTGGTATTTTTCCCTTAATGCAAATTTTCTGCAGATTTTTTTTGTAATTACAGTCTGGAATTGGCAGAACATGGATATTTTTCTCATTCTAGTAGGAAAAAACTTAATAGCCATTGGAACGGAATTGGCAACTACAGTGCTTGTTAATTTATTCATTGCAAGATTATTTGTTGTTGTTTCTGTCAAATGCATATTGGTTTAAAGATGGTTATAGAGATGCCAAGAGCGAGCTGACTTGCTTTTCCTGTTAGGGCTTCTTAAAGTATGCGTGTTTGTTACATATGTGTGTGTGTGTGTATGTATTTAAAACATATATAACATATGTTTGTTATATATATGTGTATTTAAATTTATGACATTTGAAGCATGGATATTTTGATACCGCCATTGTCATTATGGTGCTTAAATGATACCAGGGATGGATGGTCACGAAGTTAGGTAAAGTCCAGAAGGCAGTGAAATCAAATGCAATGATTGCTGTTGATTGTGAGATGGTCCTTTGTCAAGATGGTACAGAAGCAGTAGTGAAAGTATGTGCTGTGAATCGAAATTTGGAGGTACTGTTTAAATGCTTGGATCTATTTCTTATGCATACAATGATCAAATTAGTGGATTATCCTCAAATTTTATCCTTTTGGATTAAATTACCAAGTATCTAATCTTTCTTTTGAGTAGTTATAAGCTGTTCATATCAATAACTTCAGGTGAAACTCGAAAAACTTGTGAACCCTGGCAAAGCTGTTTCTGACTATAGGACTGACATTACTGGAGTCTCTGCTAAAGACTTGGAAGGGGCTACTTCATTTTTGACAGATGTACAGGTAATGGGAATGCTAATTGGAAGCTAAAAAATCCATGTAATTTCTCCTTCTGAACTGTTTTGTTTTTCTTGCAGAAATCTCTGAAGAAGCTATTATTGCATGGGACTATTCTAGTTGGTCACAGCTTGAATAATGATCTACAAGGTATGCCACAGATCATGTGTTGTATTAAACACTTATGAATTCAGCATCATGATCATCATCAAGACCCTATCCCGATTAGGGGTCAGCTACATGAATCTTATTCCTCCATTCCTCTTTATCAAGTATCATGGCTTCATTTAGTCCCAAAGTTATTAATTCTTTTCTCACCACTTCTATTCACGTTCTTTTGGGCCATCCCCTTGCCCTTTTAGAACCTTTGACTTGCATTGCCTCACTCCTTGTAATCAATGCCATTTTTGTTTTTCGATATACATGCCCAAACCATCTAAGTCTAGTATCCCTCATCTCGTTACCTATTGGTGCCACTCCTAAGTTTCCTCTAGCATTTTCATTCCTAATTCTATCCTTTCTTGTCTTGCCACCCATTCTTAATTATAGCCATCCTATAGAATTTTCCTTCCAGTTTGAATGGAAATCGCCAATCGCGCAAAACTTCAGAGGCGCATTTTCATTTATTTCAACTTGCTTGGATTTTCTAAGTAACCTCCCTTTCAATCTCTCCACTCTCGTGAATCATCAATCCTAAGTACCGAAAGTGGCCTTTTAGGGGGACTTATTGGTTACTAATCTTTATTGGTGCTCTACCTTGCTCCTCTCCTTACTAAAATTGCAGTCCATATACTCTAACTTAGTTCGGTTAATTTTAAACTCTTTAGATTATAATGCTTCTTTCCATAACTCTCGCTTTGTATTTCACCCTCCCTTGTTTCATGAATTAAAACTATATCATCAACAAATAACATCCACCATCAAATCTCCCCGGGCAAATGTTTTGTCAACCCATCCATAACTAACATGAAAATGTATGGGTTCAAGGCCAATGTTTGGTGCAATCCTACAACGATAGGAAAATTACTGACCTCTCGGCTATTTTTGGTCTTAACATTTGCTATTGCTCTCTCATACTTATCTTTAGTTATGTCCATATACCCCCGTGAAACCCCTTTCTTGCCCAACACCCACCATGTTAACTCTCTAGGGACCTTATCATAAGCTTTTTCTAAGTCAATAAAGACTATGTGGAGGTCCTTCCTCCTCTCTCTCTACATTTCTCTATCAATTGCCTAAGTAGGAAAAATAGCTTCCGTGGTAGACCTCTTAGGCATGAAATCGAACTGGTTCTTCGATACACCCGTCTTATGTCATAGCCTTTTCTCAATTTGTCTTTCAAAAAGTTTCATAGTATGACTCATAAGTTTGATTTTCCAATAATTAGTGCAGTTCTGTATGTCTCTTTTATTCTTATAAATTGCTAAAATAGAATTCTTTTCCCATTCATCTAGCATTTTCTTTGATTTTATGATCTTGTTAAACAACTTTATCAACCAAACTACTCCAATATCTCCCATATGCTTCCAAACCTCTATTGGTGTACAATTGGGCCCTAGGGCTTTTCCTGATTTCATCTTTTTCAAGGCCTCTTTCACTTCAGGTATTCTAATCTTACGGTCTATCTATAGTGTCTAATGTTTTTTGGATTTACAATGCTTTCAAACCCTATATTCTCGGGGCAATTGTCATTTAGCAATTTTTAAAAGTAACTTTCCCACCTTTGTTCGATCTCATCATCTTTGACTAGTATCCTTTGGTCATCACTTCTAATGTACTTAACATGGTCTAAGTCCTTGCCCTTCAATTCTCTTATTTTTTGCAAGTTTAAGTGCATCTTTCTCACTTTCTCTTGATTCTAATTTATTATAGAGATCATGATATGCCTTGAGTTTAGCCCTACTTACTATTCTATTAACAACCTTTTTAGCATTCTTATATTGCTCAAAGTTCTGTTATTTGTAGTCCTCTGCCATGCTTTAAAATACACTCGTTTTTCTTTAATAACTTTTTGAATTTTTTACTCCACCATCAAGTTTCTTTTACTGATTACCTTTTACCTTTAGATACTCCTAAGACATCTTCTACCACTTTTTTAATGGACTCGGCTCCATATTGTGTTTGCTTCTGTTTCGTTGTTCTAATTTCTTTCTACTCTCAACTTATTTGTGAGCGATGTTATCCTCTCCCCTTTTAAGTTCCACAACTTAGTTTTTGGACACGTATTAAGTCCCTTTCGCTCATTTCCTTTCTTCCATCTTTTAATATAAATATCCATAACCATTAACCTATTTTATGAGGTTAAATTCTCATTGGATATCACATTACAATTCTTACACATTGATCTTTAGGTATTCCTAAATATAAAAAAGTCTATTTGGATTTTATAGAGTCCACTTTTATAGGTTATTAAGTGTTCATTCCTCTTCTGAGAGAATGTATTTGCTAGCGCGAGGTTATATGCCAAAGCAAAATCGAGGATAGCTTCACCCATCTCATTTCGTTCTCCAAAACCATATCCTGAATGTACCCTATCATATCCTTCCTTTTCCTTTCCTACATGACCATTTAGGTCTACTCCTATAAATACTGCCTCTTCGATGGGAATTTCTTGCATGACTCCCTCTATATCTTCTCAGAACTGTCTCTTGATTCTATCTTCTAACCCTACTTGTGGTGCATATGCACTTATAATATTTATAATCCTCTCTCATAGAACAAGTTTTATTATTATAATTCTATTACCAGTTCTTTTAACATCTACAACTTTATCCTTTAATTCTTTATCCACCACTATCCCTATGCCATTTATGTTATTATCCTTTCTTAAATACCCTAGCTTATACTCATTGATTTCTCTAGTTTTAGCTCATTTCCAATTGGTTTCTTAGATACAAGCGAGGTTGACGCTCTTACGTTTCATCATATCTACTAACTCTAGATTATTACCTGTCAATGTCTCTATATTCATGTGGCGATACTAATCTTATTCTCATGAGTTAGTCTATTACCCACTCACTTCTCAACTCTTGTGACATGAACCCATCTCTACTTTCCACTGGACCTAGGTTTTGATGTAGTGTGTCGCTTTCGAGGGAACGCTAGCAGCTCTTGCCCATTTTCCACTACACTTGGGATTTGATGTAGCGCATTGCTTTCGGGAGAATGCCCTAGCATCCCTTGCCCATTTTCCATTGCACTCGGGATCTGATGTAGCACGTCGCATATGGGGATGCCCTGGCTTGAGGGAATGTCAATGATCGATTTATGTGATGTTAGGTTTGTCGTAATTGAAGTAGTTGAAGCTGATTTTTATTATTTTCGTTTCTTACTTATAAACAAATATACCTATGTATATTCATTTGTAAGTAAGAAGAAAAAATAATGAAATCATCTTCAACTTCTTCAAAAAGTTTTACTTGTTGGTTGGCACCTGACGCAAAACCCTCCTTTTTATTTGGGCTTGGGACTAGGAGCGGTAGAGTTATGTTTTGTAAATATTCTAAGTACTAGCTCTATTTTAAAAGGATAATATTCTTTTATGGTTTATTAGAAAGTAATTGTTGTTCTCATTCCTTCATCTTCCTTTTTATCTTCTGCAGCTCTGAAACTAGATCATGCAAGGGTGATTGATACATCATTTATCTTCGCATATCAGGATGAACCTGCTCGTAGGAGACCATCCTTAAATAATCTGTGCAAGGCAAGTAAGCAAAAGCTTAATTTCTACCCTTTATCTGAGCCAGCAACTCTAGTATGCTTCGCTCTAGGCCAAGTTTGTCTGTATCTTGCAATGCTCTTTTCATTTTCCTATGTAATGAATTGTGCAATTTTAGTGCCAATCGCTATGAAGATTTATTTGGATATTGGATAGTCTTTGCACCTATGTTTAATTTACATTAAATTCTCTCAATCATTTAGATTTCAGAGTACAAAGTACAAACTATTGTTCATCATCATCATCATCATCATCATCATCATCATCATCAAGACCTTATCCCAATTAGGGGTCGTCCACATGAATCTTGTTCATCTATTCCCCTCTATTAAGTACCATGGCTTCATTTAGTCCCAAAGTTTTTAAATATTTTCTCACCACTTCTATTTACGTTCTTTTGGGCCTCCCCCTTGTCCTTTGAGAACCTTCTACTTGCATTGTCTCCCTCCTAACTGGTGCAGTTTTCAATCTTCATTGGATATGTTCAAACCATTTAACTCTAATCTCTTTTATCTTGTTACCTATTGGTGTTACCCTTAAGTTTCCTCTAATGTTTTCATTCCTGATTCTATCCTTTCTTATCACTCATCTATCTCAAGATCCTCATTTCTGCCATGCTCATTCTATGAACATGATGTTCTTTTACTGCCCAACACTTTGATCCATAGAGCATGACCCGCCTTATAGTCATCCAATAGAAATTTTCTTTTAGTTTGAGTGGCACCCACCGATCACACAAAACTATAGATGCACATCTCCATTTGTTCCAGCCCGCTTGGATTCTCTGGGTAACCTCCCTCTTAATCTCCACTCTCATGAGTCATTGATCCTAAGTACTGAAAGTGGTCTTTTACGGGGACTTCTTGGTTATCAATCTTTACTGGTGCTGCACTCCCGCTCCTCTCCTTGCTAAAATTGCATTTCATATACTTGGTCTTAGTTCAGTTGATTTAAAATCCTTTAGGTTCTAATGCTTTTCTCCATAACTGTGGCTTTGTGTTTACTTGCTCCATTGTCTCATCAATTAAAACTTTATCATCTGCAAATAGCATGCACCATGGAATCTCCTCGTATAGATGTTTTGTTAACTCGTCCATAACCAACGTGAAAAAGTATGGGCTCAATGCTGATCATTGGTGCATTTCCTATGGTGATAGGAAAATCATCTGTCTCTCCTCTAGTGGTCTTACCATTTGTTACTGTTCTCTCATACATATCTTTAATTATGTCTATATACCTCACGAAACCCCTTTCTCGCCTAACATCCTCCATATTAACTCACCAGGGACGCTATCATAAGCTTTCTCTAAGTCAATAAAGACCATGTGGAGGTCCTTCCTCCTGTTCCTGTATTTCTCTAACAAACTATTGTTAATGACTTAATTAAAATGAGTTTGATTTTACTCTGATGTTTGATTTCCTATTTGAAAATATAATAGGGTAAATGTTATTCTTGGAAATAAAATTGAGTCTTTGTCATCTGATTTTTGTCCCTTGTAAATCTCTTTGCGCTGTCATAACTATGAAACTCAACCCACAGACATTCAGATGGATTTGAATATTTAGCATGTAACACCAAACACTTCTTAGCAGCTGGTTCTTCATTTTTTACTTTGGTATGGCTACTCAGAGTACAGATGACAACTAAATAGTTATTATTTACTTTGACTTGTTGGCCTCTCTCTCCCTCTCTGCCTCTAGCTTGCTGGTCATACTGAGATCTCTTTGATCATGAGATCTTCCTTCTCCATACATGTGTTGGTGTATGCAACAAACTTGAAACATTCAGGTCACGAACAATATTGGTGCAGATGGAATGTAGCAATCCAGGGGTCCTATTCAGATGATTGTGGGTACAACTCACAGTTGATACAACTGCTTGAATTACGAAGAAAAAGGATAATTTCTGTTCATAAGAGGAGAGCAACCAAAAGACACAGTGCTTATAGCATAATATTTCAGTCTTCCATCCAAAATTGAAGAGCATCATCTTGTCCGTTGGTAGCCAGCTGATGTTACCTATCAATGGGCATTTAACATTCTAACCCTGGCTAGGATGGTCAAATCGTTGAATCAGATGTGATTTGATAATGTGGTGTCACGAAGGATCTTAATTATCACTGGATATGAAGACCTTAGCTAGAATACACCTTTAGTGATAACTAGTCAGAATCTGAAGGCATGATACAAAGTATTATGTAATGATGCTGATGGCTTCTCAGGAATTCTGCTTTGGTTTTGAGCTTTCCCAGGCATTTTCAAAGGAGAAGCCATACTCTCCTTTCTTTTTGGCTTGTTCTTCACCATGAAAGGAACTTTGCATCTCGTTGTTATTATATCACCTAATTTATGACTTGTAAATTTTTTCTTTGGATAGAAGGGGAGCCTTGGCACAACGGTAAAAGGTATCGTTGTATGACTTTGAGGTCACGGGTTCAAGGCATGGAAATAGCCTCTTGTAAAAATACAAGGTAAGGCTACGTACTATATGTCCTTGTGGTCCGCCCCTTCTCTAGACCCCGCATAGGCGGGAGCTTTGTGCACTGCATGTGCCCCTTTTTTAAATTTTTCTTTGGATGTTTAGCCTTCCTTAAACACGTGTTTGTAGTTTTGCACACTAAAACAACCCTTGAAAAGTTTAAAAATCCTTATGGAATAAAACATAGTTTTTTTGGTATTCTTTTTGTACGAAAAAATTCATTGGAGTATGAAATTGAGAAAAAACTCCCACATGAATATTTTTTTTGGGATTTCTGAAGGATGGACAAGATTTATAGAGGTGTAGAAATTCTAGGAAAATTATTTTCTGGAATATAATAGGTTCCAGAAAATAGAAATAAGGAAATTTGTGTGAAAATTTATTTTCTGAGGACAGAATTGTAAGAAGGTGGGAGTCCAAACCCTTGGAAATTTGTTTTCTAAGGATATAATCTGGAGAAATTTTGATGCATAGGGGTTTTTTAACAGAATTATTATTGGGGAAAAGTATAACTGGCCTCCCTCACCCCTCCAAAAAAAAAAAAGAAACCCATAAATTGATAAAATTCATAGTACCTAACTACCAGGATAAAAAGTCCAGCTACATGGCTGGAGATTGTTTATGAAGTTAGTTTTATAATTCACGAAGGTCATTTTGTGTGGGTTAACAGAAGCAATATTCTGGGGTTCTTTTGCCAACTATATCACTTAGGCTGGAGCTGCCGGGCTTACAGAGATAAAAGAAATATTTTAATTTCAATCTGTTGAGGTGATTCAAATAATTTTTAAGCCATTATGTCTTCTCTACCATGATAAATTGCTTGGGCCTATGAATAGTTTCTTCTTATTTTCATTTTAGCTTGGTGTTACTAGTCGACATTGTTGCTTGACCATACATGCCTAACTTACATTATATGTAGGTGAGGTTTATTGGCTGTATTTGATCCTTTCCTTTTGTATTATAATTAGGCTTCTTCCTCTGTAGAGCATTTTATTGTATTATTATATTTGTTTATACTTTTTGAATGGAAAAGCACTGAAAGCAGCATTTTATCTTTGCCTTAGTAACTGAGGCCATAAATTTCTTATATGGGATGTGACTTTGTAACCTTCTGATGCTTTTTATGTGATTTATTATCATTATTCTCTTGAAGGAATATAATTTATTTTCTTTTCAAGAAAGAAAGAATTTTATTTGTTGTGACCAAGCTCCTGGAGACACTTGACCAAGCTATATGAAGTATGGGGAGTCTTACTGTCTCTGCCTAGATATCCTAACAAGTTCTTCAATTACCTGGGAAACAGGTTGCTTGCAATTCAAAGTCTATGTGATAGGCTATCACCCTATTGAAAATTATGGATCTACTAAGTCTTGTATTTTTTGAAACAGTCTTGGAGAATGGATATCTGATACAAAGGAGTGCTAGGCCGGTCTTTATGTTCATTCTCTGGAATACTTGGTAGTTAAATGATCCTTGTCTGACATTTAGTGCTTTAAGATCACAAAGTTTTGTGGGGACTTGCTTTTGTCCCATTAATGTGAAGGTCTCCATTTTTTTTTTTACAAGATTCCTTTAAAACCTTCATCATTTCTAGACTGAAGAAAGGTGAGAGTTGTTTACTGTGATGGTCTATGTAGTTCATAGGTGCAACTAGGCACAAAAAGGTGCAAGGAGTGCTACTTGATTATGGGTAGTCGCAAGGGTGAAAAGTTGCAGTTAGACTAGGTGCAACTAGTCACACAACTAGGTGCACCTGGCGCATTTGGCAACTTTTGCACCCCTGATTCTGGGCACTGGATCGATTTGCAATCGTCAGTCGTCGATTTTCCTTCTGCAAAGATGGGAACAGGTAAGAGGGGGGAAGCAAGAGGGGAAGGGGAAATGCAAAATTTGCCTGAAAACTCACCTTTTCGGTGATCATCTGTTCCTTAAACCCATTCGTTGATCGTCTGTTCTCTATCATTTCCGCCAATGAAAATGGTGATGAATTGGGGGTGGAGAGTTGGTTTCTCTCCCCTCTCCTCTCTCTCTCTCTCTCTCTCTCTCTCTCTCTCTCTCTCTCTCTCTCTCTCTCTCTCTCGGGTTTTTCTCATTTCCTTCATCAGATTCGACTCAGATTTGTTTTATTTTCAAGAAGGGTGGTGCCATTATCAATTCTGGCCCCTCCCTTTATAAATTTTTTAAAAAACTTATATTATATATTATATACGTTAATATATAATTAATTTTTAAAATTTTTGCATAGGAACTAGTAACGTGACTAATCCCTCTAGGCGCAAGTCACACCCCGTTGTGCTTGAGTGCTTCTTGTGCCTGTGACTACTAGGTGACGGTTCACCTAGATAGTGATTTTCGATGGTGTATGGATATAATACTGAAAGGAAGTCTAGTAACTCATTCATTATCCAGTTTATTAAGAATGAGCAGAATAGAGATGTTCAGCTCTTACTAACATGAGAATTTTGGTCTTCTAGAAAAGAACTGCATGTCCTTATTTTTTGCAAGCTGCATCTGCATTACACTGTTGAATGGCTGTTTTTGTTTAGTAGGTAGCTGGACTAACAAGTTGCTTGACAGCTTGTTCAAATATGCTCTGATGCCTCCTTCTATGCATGCCTGACTATTCATTTTATATATTTTGGATTTTTCATCTTTCATTGATACATCCATAAAGTCTTATGCATCCTTTTTTTTTTTATATTTTATCAGTCTGTGCTGGGTTATGAAGTTAGAAAGGAAGGTGCTCCACATAATTGTGTAGATGATGCACGTGCAACGATGAAGCTAGTCCTTGCAAAACTAGAGACTGGGATTGACAATCGCATTACTCTTCTGCAAAAATTTGTAAGTCAGGAATAAGTTATCATCTTTATGTCTTTCCAATAAACCATCCTAATCTGCTTTGTCTATAATTTAGGTACCTGAAGCAGAACCTGGAAAACTTCGTCTTCGCAGAATACCAATTGATGTACCCGTTCAAGATTTACTTAAAATATTTCCAGAGTACCCTACTATTGAATTTGAGGTTAAATGAGCCTCATGTCTTGTTTTTTAGAATTTCTTTTAAAATCTAACTCCAAGGACAGTCGTTCTCTGTGAAGATCCAGTAACATGCTAAATGCTTTTTTTGACAGCCCAATTTAAGAGTTCGAGGCCAAGAATATTCTACCTTTGCTGTTTTCAAGGATTCTAATGAAGCAGATGAAGCATTTGAAAATTTAGAAGGCAAAGAAGAAGAGGTATGTATTACCGGCCTCTACTTTTGGAGTTTCAGGTGCGATGCTACTTAATTTCTCCTTTAGCATTAAGCTGTATTTCCCCCCATGAACTGATGGTTAAGAAAATAAAACTGGAGTTTCAAGTGGACAGAAATATTAAGATTGTGAAAAATAAGGGTTACTTCTGTATTTTAACTGCAACAAGCACAATGCTCTTATTCCCTGAAACAAGCTAGATTTCAAGTGGAACATAATAAGTTGTATACCTTGAAATGGTTCTCTTCCTTCAGAAACTTTAGTCAACCCTGCAGTTAATATTATTGACCTTTCTGTTGTGGATTTCCATCCTATTGATTTTTTATGTGTCAATTTCATTCTTGTGCAGTAATCTCTCTGTTTCTTGAGATGAGTCAGAGAGGTCTTGCATAATTGCATCAATTTGTGGGATTAAATCTTATTCATCTTTGTTGAGCCTGAGTTATCTTTGCTCCACGTTTCTGTCCTCTTGTAGTCATTTTGATCAAGCACAAATCCTGGAAATGAAACTTGCTAGTGTGCTAATTTACACCGAAAGACACATACCCTTGGGAATTGAATTCTAATGATGAAGTAGCAAGAAGAAGATGATAGGGAGTACTTTCGGTGCAAGATGTCCATGGACCATAAGTTATTGATTATTATGTCCTTGTTTTTGGGTTGAGAAACTGGGATTGGATGAAATACCACTTTGGTATGGACTAAAAGCTCATGAATCTTAGTCATCATCCTCTTAGCAGCAGTTCTTTACATTTTTCACTTTCTAAAATACTTTTCCTCATGAAAACATGGTTTACCAGTAAAAAGGGATGGTTCAACTGGTATGCTGTTTAGTAGCAATTTTAGAACCTTTCCACTTGTCTGGATACATTTTTGGAATTGAAATTTATCATTTTTATGCTGGTTTCAAATTTTGTTATTAATTGAGGGGATAGTAAGATAAGAAAATGTGGGTGAGGTGAGGGAAGAAGCAGAAATCTCTCGAGTCTTGGCAACACCTTCACAAGTAGGTATAATGTGTTCAAGTCCCCTGTGAAACATGTATGAGTAGTTTTTCAACTTCTGGGATCATGCTTGATTATGTTGCAAAGATATTTTATGTGACAATCACCTTAAGATTTGGTTCTCTTGTGCTACAGCTTCTATAGTTAATGGAGCTGTAATATTTCTGCTGGAGGGTTAACATTCTTTGGCTTGTGACAATATAGCTGCCATTAGTTATGCCCGTTACCTACATCTCCTTCCCTGCTCCAGCTTCCAGTATGGTCTTAGCATTTATGGGAGCTATATTATCAGTCCAACAATGAACTCTTCATCTTTTGTCATAATACCATCCAGTACTTGGTACGAGTGTCCTTTGGGAAGATTTTATTATCTATTTGAAAGCTCTTTTCACATTTCACATTTCACATTTCCTTTTCCTATTTTTTATTTTTATGTCAACACTCTTTTCTCATTTTCTAAACAGAACTGTGATGGTTTCAAACAATTGTACTGCATAAGTTGCTAGCTGGAGTATCTCATCATCCTGCTTGGCTGGAAACAGCAGGGTCATTCTTATAATTCTGATATTAGAACCCATAAACTCTTGATCATTATTTTCTTTTCTACTGTTGCCAGGTTTCAAATAGGCGGCGCCAGAAACTTGTTTCATTTCAACTGACCGCAGGAGATGTTGCCACCATTTGTGTTCGCAAAATGGCACCAGCAAAACTGATTGAGGAGTCCACTTCATCAAAAAAAAGAGCAGCTGATGATGAGAATAGCGTGAAAAGGATGAGAACTTGCTTAAATAAGTGTGAGCATGTCGAAGAGGTGGAAAGGTTGAGACAAGAATTGAACCAAAGGGACCAAGAAATCACTAATTTGCAGAAGATCCTATCTGCTCTCACAAGGAAACACGGGCTTTGAGTTGATACAGTTTTGTAGCTTCGCTTGAAGAATCTCTCACTCTATTCCTATATGTAGCACTTTGTTGCTGATAGATTTTGAGCAGAGAGCCTGTATGTTACTGCAAAACAGTTTCACCGTGATTGTTCAATCAGCGAAAGCAATTTTGTCTAGAAACTTTTTAGTGTAGTCCGTTCAGTGTTCTCCCAAAACTTTATGATATAGTGCATTGGATGAAAAACCATGAATGCCAAGACATTACTGATTATTGAATTTGTGAAATTTAACTTCATCACAAAAACGCCCTATTTGTCCATTGTGAAACCTGCCACTGCCCCAATATCACATTGATCTTATCATCCTAGCCATCCAACAAATCAAATTTGTCTTAAGACTTTCGTATCAAATTTTCCTTTTCAATGCAGGTCTCTAACTTTGCAGGTCCTCGTAATTCCTTCCAGATCCTCTGCGGAGGGTCCCTCATCTATAGGCAACTCGGAGAACTGGCCCGAGGGCCGTCTTCAAGATTCCCAGCAGGACAGTGACCTCTGAAATGACACGGAGGAGATTCCTTCCTCATGTCATTGATGACTATCCTGAACCAGAACCTTCCAACCTGGAAGCTGTAGCTTCCAATAGTTGCCGTTTTTGCATTCAGGGCATCGCCATTACCTTATCCTCCATTGCTCTGATGCAACAATTGCCGCTGTGGACTAAACAAGAATCATCGATGGCAACAATGCCATTGATTCTGCCCACATTGATGATGCAGGCGGCCAAGACACCAGAGTTGCACAATCCAAGATCGTCTTCTTCCAGCTCACTGATTTCCGAGACGTCTGTGTCTTTAGCGTGGTAGCAACTGCCGCCATGGAACCCATGACAACAGTCTTCTTCCTGTATTCCATCCAGGCTGCAATTGACATGGTCAGTGAGGCTCAAAATTACTCATCGAGCATCATCAAGGAGGTGATTGAGCAAAGGAAAGCCGACTGCGAAAGCTTGCTTCAATATGCTAAAGCTGAACTGCGTGCAGCTTACGCTGATGATCTCAACAGCGTCACCATTAATGACTTTCAGTGCAAGATGATGGACATGCTATCGGCATTAACCGCAGCTGTTAGTATGAGCAGACGTGCTTGGATGGTTTCCCAAACATAGCCATCGAGAGTATAGCAAACATGAAGGCAACTTCGACAAATGCCACACAGCAGACGAGCAATAATCTGGTATTGGGTTCTACTTTTCCGGAGTTAAACCGGGTGAACAAGGAAGATGCTGGGGTCAATGTCTGAGAAGGACAAAAAGTTTTGACAGCAAGCCAATTTTCAAAATACTACTATGCTTATTTTAGAAGGAGAGCCTTGGCGCAATGGTAAAATTGTCATTGTGTGACCTTGAGGTCACGGGTTTGACGCGTGGAAACAGCCTCTTGCAATGCAAGGTAAGGTTGTGTACTATTAACCCATTGTGGTCCATCGCTTTCCTAGATCCTGCATATGCAATAGCTTCTTGCACAGGCCAACCGGCTAACAGTATTATTATGCTTATTTTAGATTTCAACATAATTGTAGTCTCTACTCTCATCATTCCATCAACCTGCTCATACCCTAGTACTTTCCTTCTAGTATACAAAAAAAAAGGTTATTTATTTATTTATTGCAGGTTTTCATGGGGAGCTTTTGGGGTTTTTTAAATAAAGATAAAATTTTATTGCTGAGGGGAGAATAGCCATGATAAGAAGTCTTGATTGAGTTAATTAGGACTTTCATATAAACTCAAGCACAGTTACAAACCCAAATAAAAAAGGGTAGCCCTAGTGCATGAAGCTCCCGCCTATGCGGGGTTCGGAGAAGGGGCGGACTACAAGGGCCTATAGTAGGCAGCCTTACCTTGCATTTTGCAAGAGGTTGATTCCATGTCTTGAACCTGTGACCTCAAGGTCATATGATGACAACTTTTACCGTTGCTCCAAGGCTCCCTTTCTAGTTACAAATCCAAATAGAACATAAAAAAACAGTATATATAGTAACACATCTTATCCATCAATTAGCCGCACACAAAACAACCAACCCCAATAGGGAATAAGAGAGAAGATCAAATTTAGCTAGATTCTACATCATATTAGAAGTTTCTGATCCTTGTATCATCTAGGCAGCAGCTAATCACCTGATAACACCCCACTTGCTTAGGAAATGATGATTCCCTTCCAGCAAAATAAAAAGGGAAAGGCACACAAGCTAAGGAAGCTGGACATGGGAAAGGCCTATGACACAATAAGTGAGAACACCTGCGGAGAGTGATGCAAAAAATGAACTTTGCTGAAGATGTAATTCAAGTCATGTTGTGTAGTGACGCCAACATTTGCAGTCCTAGCAAATGGAACCCAATCAGCCCTTCCAACTTAGAAGGCGGTGTTCAACAACGAGAACCGCTCTCCCCATATCTGTTGTTCTAGCTATGGAAGCACAAAGTGGGGATCTGCTACCATTCTACATCCATGAACAAACTCCACCCATAACCCACATTCTGTTCGCTAATGACCTATTAGTTAGCTGCCAAGTCACCATACCAAACTGTAAAATCATACATGCATAACACCTTTATTGATCTACATAAGCCGGGCTACTCGAAGGAGAGTCTTGGCGCAACGGTAGAGTTGTCGTCATGTGACCTTGAGGTCATGGGTTCAAGGCGTGGAAACAGCCTCTTGTAAAATGCAAAGTAAGGCTGTGTATTATTGACGCTTGTGGTCTGTCCCTTCCTTGGACTTTGCATTTCTAATTTGTCTCAGATTTGGGAAATTTTTTTTTTTAGAATCATCAACTTCTGACAAGTAGGGATTGTTGGTATATGACAATGCCCACCTCATTAAGATACCATTAGAAGTGTCATAGTGGTATGACCAACTTAGTGTTGATGAGGTCATTAGAGACAGCGATGGTTACGAGAAGAAATAACGGGGGTTCAGGGGTAGCGCTCCTGAGGAGCGGGGTTTGGGGTGGTAGCCCCGGTGGGGGTCCAAGGGAGCAACGCCCCATGGTAGCTTGATGGTGTGCACTATTTAAAGGTTGTAGCTTGAGTTGCAATTCAAAAGTTGTCTAGTGTGAACATAGGAAGCTTCCAGCAGCCACTCCTTTGACTCATACTACAACAACCATGTGGAAGGTGTGCTGAAAGTCCAATTCGTTGGATTGATTGGTGAAGGGTTGGCGAAGACTCAAAAGTTATAAATAGGCATGCCACAAGTCTCTCAAGCATAAACACATAAGTTCTTTGTTAACTTGTAGTCCTACTTTCCTGTTAGTTCTTCTTGTTAGTCCAGAAGCCATTGAAGCTCTGTTAGACAGCACACGATGGAATGATTATTTGTAGTAAGTTATCAAATTGAAAGTTTGATTAGTGTTGTCTTTTCTCCTGATTGGTGTTCAGGCATTTTTGGTGTAAGATCATTTCTTTATAGGGATAGCATGTATGGTGTGGTTGATATGGTACAACAAAAACACTATAGGATGGTCACTTTACTAATGTGAAATGGAAAGTTCTCCTTAAGGAAGAGACAAACTCAGCAAAGGAGTATGGAGAAGACCATCATAGAGCACTAGCCCAATTGGAACAGGCAAGGACTCTTGTCTAGCATTTTCTGTGATTATAAGCCTTCGATATTAAGAAATATTTTTAAGGAATTTAGATCGTCGAGATTTTGTTTCCTAAATGTCCATTTAACAACAACAAATCAAAGGCATTTGGATTCTATATTTGGTTAAGGTTTTGGTGCATGATTCATCCTTAGCATAATATGCGAGATTAGGGATGGCAATGAGTCGAGTCAATTAAGGAAACCTGATCTTAATGTCTTGTAAGGGTGATCCGAGCTAGGGCAAAAAAATCTACGAGTCGAGAAGGGCCAGGGTTAGTGGTGAAAAGACTGGAGGACCCGAGCAACTTATATAGTTCATTGCAAGTGAGACAAATATCCTTATATAAATTTTTTCTAAAATACAAATATGAGGGTGTTACGACAAGTTATTGTCATACAATAACAAGAAATAAATCAAAACTCCAAATCCTTCGTGTAGAAGTACTAATTAGGGGACTCGACCTCAACGACCCATATGTGACAGGGCTATGGGCAGAAAATTCTGTTTGAAAATTTTGAGAGTGAGCGAAAATGGAGAGAAGAAATTTAGGGTTGAGTATAGATTGAGCGTGTACCAAATACAATTTCTTTAAAAAATTATTTGCTTCCACTCTCTCAAACGAGAGATTGCTTATGAGATCTCTAGCAAACCACTAAAAAGATACTACAAGCTTTTATATATAAAAAAAGGGCAGCACCGGTGCATGCAAGCTCCCACCTATGCGGGGTCCAGGGAAGGGGCGGACTACAAGGGCCTATCGTAGGCAGCCTTACCTTGCATTTTGCAAGAGGCTGATTCCACGCCTTGCACTTGAGACCTCAAGGTCACACGACGACAACTTTTACCGTTGCACCAAAGCTCCCCTTCACTTATATGAGCTATCAAATAAACTTCCCAAGGCCCACCAGAAAGTCTAAGATATGTAGGTGTAATGGAACTTAAAGAAATAAGAGTTGGAGAATGAAAGCTCTGTTAGAGAAGATAGTAGTACAAAAATTCTTTTCTTTTTTTTTTCTATAATTTTTTCTATAAAAATTTTCAAATAGTAGACCATTTATAAATTAAAAAAAAACTCTTGAAATTAAATATGAAAAGCTACTTTAGAAGTTAGAAGATGGTCTCTTTATAATATTTCCTTATGGTATTGTTGCCTCTTTATAATATGACCTACAAATTTGTGAGCCAAAAAGATGAAATAAATTATATTGCCTTAGCATGATCTAAAAGTGTAAGGGAAAGGCCTAAAAGAATGTAGATAGAAGTGGTTAGAAAAGATTTAAAAACTTTGGGACTAAATGAAGTCATGCTACTTAATAGAGAGGAATGGAAGAATAAGATTCATGTGACCAACCCCTAATTAGAATAAGATCTTGATGATGATGATCTATTAGCGCAGAGGTTGGGGATGTTGAAGGGGATGAGTGTCGATAGACCACTTTTGTTGGGGCTCACCTTTATGTGATTGAACTCATTCATATAATTCCTCCATTTTTGGATGCCTAGACTCTAGGAGGTCTAAGAGCACATGTTTTAGATGATTTTAACTGGCTTCTTATTTATCAAAGTTCCTTGTTGGTCAGTTTCTAGACACAACCTTTTCTTTTTTTTTGGTGGAAGCAAAAAGTTATTAATCAAGTCACTCGCACACTCCTAAATCTAAGCCTTGGCCAAAGGGAAGAGTGGGGTCTCTGACCTGTGACCAAGCATCTGGACTAGACGTTTGTTTGCTATAGTACAACTTTTTAGATGCTAGATTTATTTAACCTGGATATAGTCTATCAAAGAAGGGGAGTCTTGGCGCAATGGTAAAAGTTATCGTCATGTGACCTTGAGGTCACGGGTTCAAGACACGGAATCAGCCTCTTGCAAAATGCAAGGAAAGGTGACCTGTAGTTTGCCCCTTCCCCGGACTCCATGTAGACAGGAGTTTCTTGCATCGGGGCTCCCCTTTATAGTCCATCAAAGTTCTGAATGTGATTTAGTAATAAAAGTCCCAATGATGAAGTAAAATTTCAGGTTCCCAAGGGAAGATATACGTGTGGATCTAGTAATAAACTTTGTCGTAGCTAAGAATGTCTAGAGGTCATGGCTTCGAAGCATGAAAACAACCTCTCGTAAAAATGCAAGATAAGCCTGTATACTATAGATCCTTTGTTGTTCGTTCCTTCATCTTTTGTGGTCTGTCCCTTCCCATACTCTCCATGGATGATCTAAAAATATTCAATAAAAACAAGATGTGTTGATGGGTTAAGCCTGCCATTATTAGTCACATTAACGGATTAGTACCAATGTGAAAAACTTATGAACTATACCATGAAACTTTTTGAAAGAGTAATTGAGAAGAGACTACGTCATGAAACAAGTGTATCAGGGAATCAGTTTGGTTTCATGCCAGGTAGGTCTACCATGGAAGCTATTTTCTTACTAAGACAATTAGTAGAGAAATATAGAGAGAGGAGAAAAGACCTCCACATGGTCTTTATCAACTTAGAGAAAGCTTATGATAGTCTCTAAAAAGTTAATATGGAGGGTGTTGGATGGTAAAGGGGTTTCTCATGGGTATATAGACATAATTAAGATATGTATGAGATAGCGGTAACAAATATTAAGATTACTAGTGGTGTGACTGTTGATTTTCTTGTCATTGTCGGATTGCACCAAAGATCGGCATTGAGTCCATACCTTTTCACATTAGTTATGGATGAGTTAACAAAACATCTGCATGAGGAGATTCCCTGGTGTATGCTATTTGCAGACGATATAGTTCTACTTGATGAGACAAGGGAGGGTGTAAACATAAAGCTAGAGTTATGGAGAGAAGCATTAGAATCTGAAGGATTTAAAATTAGCTGAACTAGGACAGAATATATGGAATGTAATTTTAGCAAGGAGAGTAGGAGTGGAATACCAGTCAAGATTGATAACCAAGAGGTCCCCGTGAAAGAGCACTTTCGATACTTAGGATCATTGATCCATGAGAGTGGAGAGATTGAGACGGAGGTTACCCAGAGAATCCAAGCGGGTTGGAACAAATGGAGATATGCATCGGATGTTTTATGTGATCAGCACGTGCTACTCAAACTAAAGAAAAAATTCTATAGGATGGTTATAAGGCCGGCCATGCTCTATGGATCAGAAGGTTGGGCGGTTAAGAAACATCATACTTATAGGATGAGCGTCGCAGAAATGAGGATCTTGAGATGGATGAGTGGTAAGACAAGAAATGATAGAATTAAAAATAAAAATATTAGAAAAAATTTAGGAGTAGCACCAATAAGTAACAAGATGAGAGAGATTAGACTTAGATGGTTTGAACAAGTTCAAAGGAGACCAATAATGGCACCAGCTAGAAGGAGTGAGACAATACAAGTAGAAGGTTCAAAAAGAGCAAGGGGAAGGCCCAAAAGAATGTGGATAGAAGTGGTGAGGAAAGATTTAAAAACTTTAGAACTAAATGAAGCCATTGTATTGAATAGAGTAGAATGGAGGAATAAGATCCATGTGGCTAACTCCTAATTGGGATAAAGTCTTGATGATAATGATGATGATCGTACCAATGTGAACATTGTGGGCTCCACAAAAGTATACTTGTTACTGAGCAAGCAAGCAGGTTGGATCAGTGAGACGTGGGTCCCATGGAAAAATGGGGCCTTCTGCCGCTACTGGGTGTTCTTAAGCAAGATGTTAAAGAATCAATCCAGACTTCCAGTACAAAAGGCTAGAAGATGAGCGGCTGAGATCACTCTGATGGGTCTCGGACTTGAACTAAGTAGAATGAGGCTTCATCGCGCGGGAGAAAGTTTCTGACTTCCTACTTCCGAAAACCAAATTCCCCAAGACGATAAACCCTAACTCTATTTCCTCCACTGTTAAGGTTTCATCTCTGCAATCCCTCCTCCAATGGACGACGTGCGCAAAGGCTCGTCAATTCTCGAATTCTTCCTTCGAGTGCCTCTCTGGGTTCCAAGCAGACTCATTTCAATCCTTCCATCAAGGAAACAAGATCTCCTTCTGAAGAAAACATGTCTCCTCAGAAGAATGTGTGCTTCGGTTCTGAAAGGTAACATTTCAGAAAAGATTCTCGATTCTCTTGAAAAAGTTGAATATATTGATCGAGAAATTGGAACGAGGGTTTCGAATTCGATGAAATCCGCGTACTGTGCAGTAGCTGTAGACTGTGCGGCGAATTTCTTGCGTCAATTTACTGTTAAATCTGCTGATAGGAAAGTTAGGGTTTGTGATATGGAAAGATTAGACAGCGTATGTTTGGTTTCGGAATGGTTGAGGGATTTGGGGAAGGAGATGGAGATAGTGATCATGAATGACCGAGTTCGCGATGATTTATTGAGGAAGGATACAAGAAAAGATGCTTTGAATTGTGTTTGGGCTTATTTGGAGGATGCCGTGCAAGAGGTAGGTCCTAAGTTTCTGGAGTTAGCAGCGAAAATAGCTTGTGGGAGCGACAGAAATGAGCAGAATTTGGTTAAAGTTGTTGAAATGGATGGTGGTGGTATGGAATTGGATTCTCATGCCGAAGAGGATATGCAACTACCGTTGCAGATGGGTAACTGGATGTTGTTTGTATTGCTTGATTTTGTTCCTCTATCTTGCAATTGCTTTTGTTTAGTCTGCTTGTAGGAATGCATGAGCAGGGCGCAACTTCATCTGCATTATAGGCATCATTATCAGTCAATCTGAATCACTTATCTATAGCTAAAGCTTATCTAGTGACCAAAAGTCATGAGGAATCGGGCAGTCCTTCCTCAAACTAACTATGTTTTATCATTAAATTACAACATATGTAAGCAGTTCAGAAGATGCAGCAATCATTTAATCCCCACTTTTCCTCCCCACTTATACATAGCTTTTGGCACTCCAAATTCAATCTTAAAATTGTTCATGATGCGATCTCTGATAACCATAATCAGGTCAATCAGACAACCAAACCTACAGTATGTTTTTGTTCATCAAATGTAATTGTTGTTTATACATAATCTCAGACCTCCCATGTTAAATCTTAGAATGGTGTAAATGAAGCATCTATTTTATATCAAAAGAAAGCTTTCCTCATCATGTTGTATCTCATTGTTTTGGTGTTGTACATGTTTGATTGTTTTTCTTTGTGATCCCATATTGAATCTCTGAAAGCTTTCTTTTATGTGTACAATGTTTAGACTCGCGCAAAAGAAGTACGCAGCCTAGAGCGGAAGATGCACACAACATAGGAGTAAATTCTATTGAGGAAGAGCATATTGCAATCTCAAAAGAAGCAAACACTTCTCATGGGGTGAATATGGGTGACTTTGGAACTGGGAATAAATTACACTGCCTACCTATGCCTGATGTAAAGAAAGTACAAGAGGCCCTTAGATCAAGCTCTATGAATCTGCAAATAGTTGTGAGAGATCCTCTTCCTGATTCACTAAAAGTGGCAGAAAGATTGTCGGCCATTCATACTGAACCAGCAAATCAGGATTGTGATGAAGGAAACCGTAATCAGGTGCAGGTGGCTGTGCACAATTCTTCTTTTCACGAGGGTGTTAAGCCTGAAGCTAGTCATGTTAGAGAAACTGGAACTACAAATCAGAGTATACTAAAGCTGAAGCTGAAGTCTGGGAAGGAAGGAACATCAATGCCTGGTTTTATGTCCAGAAATGAAACTGCTCGCACTTATGAGGTAATGATTTCATGATCCTCTATTGTGTTATTCTTGACTTTTTATCCATTATGCTAGTTCTATGCTTGTCAAGAAAGTGTTATGGTTTTGTGCGTAATGTTTTATTTACCCGAGCTACTGAAGGGAAGGAATTCATGGGTGGATCCAGATGTTGCAGAATCACTCAATTGAGTGCACTGCACTTTGTTATATAGGCTTCAGAGGAAGACCAGAGGGTAGAGAGTTGGCGGCCTCTGAAAGGTTAGAGAAGCTGGGTGGCTCCTGAAGACATGGGGAAATATCATAAGCCTAGCGAATTCTAGGGAGTATTCTAGAAAGCAATGATATTAGATCTTTGTTAGAATATCCTGGAGTAATTTCTGAATTAGTCACAGCAATTGGATGCTTGACGTTTGTAACAATATGGATAATTGTCTCAAGGGGCAGTCTCTTATAAATAGGATTGGCCTACTCACTTGACAAATCAATCTCAAGACCTTCAAAACTTGTAAAAATTTCTTGGATAATAATAGGGAGCATTTTTTTTGTTCTTTCTAAGTAAGTGTCCTAGTGCATAGGAGAGCAAGCTTATGAGGCCGACTTGGGTTGAGTGTTGGAGCATTGCATGAGTGCCATATGGGTGCAAGGCTAAGAAAACAGCAGGCGCATGACACAGAAGTCACTTTGGCTGATCCATCCCAAAATATTTATTCCCCCTCTTGGCTCAGCTTCTACAGGTCTAAACTTTCTATGAGACTTAATTGCTGAAGGGGCCTTCTTAGTATAGTACTTGAGAGATGCAAAAAGGGCATTTAGAGCAAGTTGTCAATCTCTAACTGGCACTCGTAATGGTGTTCTCCCAAACAGGTTGGTACAAGTATTGGCTGACACATGAAATAAAAAAATAGAGAAAAAGAAAGTAGGATGTCTTTATCAATAAGTGTTGCAAGATGGGTTTCGTTATCAAGAAAAATATAACACACTATTAAGTATGCTGTATATGTCAGTGAATTGGTGTTGTTACAAACTTGAACAGGTAACAGATATGGTGTCCCTTTTTACCGTATATGTTGTTTTTCCTTCTAGGATCCAATTTTACCATATTTCTGATTTATATAGATTATCATTATCAATGAAAAGCACAAAAAATAAAAAGGGATTAAATATTGATAGAAAGATAGAGATCCTTTGGGGTCCCTTTGGTACAATTACTATTGACCCTTTGGGGTCCGCCCCTTCCAGGGACCCCTCTTCGTGCTTTTAGAAAGATAGATATATCCAGATCTAGATATGGATATAGATTGTACCATCATTTTCTTGAGGTTTTCATCTGTCCATGTTGGACATGTTATGGTCTAAATATAAGCTGGTTGACCATGTTATAAAGGGGGAAGAGTGTTGTGACTTGAAGACTCACTAGGGAACTGTTGTTTTCAAAGTACTACATGGCTGTTAACTCTGACTGGTGCTCAATGGACAAACCAAGTCTGTCATGGTTGATAGAATATTTGTGAATGGGAAGGCAGAAATTTCCTACTCCTTTTCCTGAAATATCAGGACTAGAGTATCAGTTTACTACTCGCACCCTGCACGTATAGACAAAGAACTTTCTGCTCGTTTTTCTTTGAAATTTATTCTGCATAAGTCATGGAATTAGGACCTGGCCTTTGGTAATTAGCTTCACAAATTTGTGAAAAAGTTTTAGAGGCAGTAATCTTCTTTGGATCTGTTTGTGGCAACTTCTCCCCTATGCTGTAGTTTCTTGTTCTTCTCAATATCACGTTAAAACCTGAAAAAGATTAGCTACACGTAATGCTTAGCAAACAAACATGAGGAACTGATCAACCGTATACCATAACATCCCACAAGAACAAGTTGTTTCTATCCCTGAAATACTTACTAACTCTGTTTTTCAGCAGCAACAGGACCACATGTGCTTATCATGAGTTATTGTATCATGTTTCTCTCTCACCTTCTAAACTGACGGTGAATAAAATCTGATGTTTGAAGTTCAAAACCCATTATTGTTGAGATTATAAAGTTGAATATAAGCAATGGAGCACAATGAATGAGCTTATCATGTCAGATAATATGTATGAGGTTTCCAGAATAAACCCCAAAAATGAATGTTGGAAATATTTGGAGCCAGGTATTTTTGTCAACTAGTTATTATGCCTATAAGCAAACTACCATTAAGGCCAACAAGAGGTATTTCTTTGCTAGCTTATACATGAATGCTAATGGAATTACTCTCCTTGAGAATAATTTTGATCCTCTTGTTTCATAATGCTTGAATCAGTAGAAGGATGATGTTCTCAATAAAAATCTTTTGTTTTTAACAATCATTTTCATGAACTGACAAAAAGGTCAATCATTGAGGATAAAAACATCAAAAGGTGTCCAAAACAACTCAAGGTTGCTGAGGAACTTGCCTTAGCAACATTACTGTGGAGAAAAAGATGATTCGTGGTTCCTCTCACTTTGCATATGATACACCATTTCTGAAACTCAACTTTTTTGGCTTTCAATTTACTGAAAGATGTGACCCATAGTTTGCAGAAAGCCTTCTTGAAGCACGTTTCAGAAGCTGCAAAATCTGTGGTTCCTTTTTCTTTTCTAACCCTCCCTTCCCCTCCCCCCCCCTCTCCTCTTCTCTCTCTCTGGTAAAATGCACCTATCGAGACTCGGGCCTGCAACATCAATGCATAGAAGACGCTTTTTGGTTTATGTCTTGAATCTTTTTGAATTTTATAATTTCTATCGCATTTTTCACGCTCTGTGTTCCCCTGGTTCCATGCTCCCAAAAGTTGCTCACTTCTTGCTTCTGCTTCCGCTTCCGCTTCCTTCCCTGGCAACTATAATTTGACTTATCAACCACTGCTGTCTACCAATAATTCTCAATGTCTTAGTGGGGCTTGTGCTTCCCACTCAATAGGAAATTAGAACGAAAGAACTGGAAACTCCACAGAGAAGAAAAGAAGAATTGAGCCTTTGAGGAAAATAAAGTAGGGTCTATAGGGTCTCTAATGGTATTCTCTACTTAATTTTCCAAAAGGTGAGTAAGAATCTTATTATATGGAAGAAAAACCCACCTGAGAAAATGGTAGACTATTAGCTTAAAGCTTCCTAATACGTTGGTCGAACTTGCAAGATGAACTGGTCTAGCTTCCAGAATTTAATGAAAAACTTCTTTGAGCCTCCTTGCAGTTAATTAAGAATATCCCTCTTTCTTTAGATAATTGTATTTTTCTGAATGGTTGTTTCTTCCTTTTGGTAATTCGAGGGGAATATATTTAAGACTGGAAACACTTATAGGTAAAATCTTATTTAAATTTGAAACTTAAAAGTTTTCAATGGAAATTTATTGTGATTATAAGGCTAGCTTTGAAATAATCTGTAAAAGTTATCTTTACCTAATAACCATGAAAGCCTCTTCCATCTCTCTGTATAAAATGATTGCAGTTCATTTTCAATAACCCTTCCTACATACTTCATTTTAGCTTTTGCATGATGCTCTCCATGCATATCCGCTTTGCTTCCCAAGTGCTCTATTATGCTGCTTTTGGCTTCCAGCATTTTGCTCTTTTTCTTGGCTCTCGCATTCTGCTTCTTCTTACTGTTTTGCTTCTTACATTTGCTCTCCAATATGGGCAACTATGCTTCATACTGGGTTCTTGCTAATTCATGATATAGACAGTTGGGACTTGTGTTGAGTTCTGTATAAGATGTCACTCTTCTAATTTGTAGGTATTTCTTATTTCACTTGACTATTATTTCATACTTTCACATTCATCAGCAGGTTAGAATCTCACTACTCCATGATTATATTTGTTCTGCCTTTTTGCATATTTAACAATCTAATATATGGATTTCAGTTGTATTTTATTATTTTTCCTTGCTCATTGGACTGGTGGTTTCTGTTCTATGTGCAGTGGGGTAAAGATTCTATTGATAACTCACCAAGCAGTTCAGAGGATCTTCATTTGCATGGCTCAAAGGATGAGAAGAAGAGAAAGTGGAGTTTACAGGAAGAAGAGGCTTTGAGAGATGCTGTTAAAAAGTAGGTAGTTGTTTGAGCCAGAAAGAGTAGTATTAAGTGGCTTTTACTTCTTTTATGAAAAATTTGTGTAATTTTTTTTTTATGGGAATTGATGTGTCTCTGTGTGTATTAAGTTTCTCAGAAGTTCATTGTTTGCACTCTTCTTGGCTATGTGTCTTCCAAATCTAATTATCTTATGAGATCTGTCTCTTACCTTGTGTTTAATTTTTTTGAATGGAATGACGGACGTAAAGATTTCTATGAGCCTCACGTTTTCGTTTTTGCTGAAAGGCATGGTACAGGGAGATGGACCTACATTTTAAACACATATCGGGAAAAATTTGAGCCAAAAAGGAGAGCAGTATGTATCATGTCATATGCTGATTACAATGTATCACGTTGTCTAGATCTCCTCTGTGGTGATGACCCGAGCTTGCATTGTGCAGGGTGATTTGAAGGACAAATGGCGTAATATGACTAAGTAACTTACCCAACGTGCACTTTTGTTCCTTCATGTACGAGGTACACTGCCTATTGTTGTATTATTTCTGCATGTCCTTGTCTTTTTTGCGTTAGCTTGCTGCTGAAATTTTATTATTGCTAAAATATGTTAACACACATAACATTCTAGTAAATGCATCACCCTTATTTGTCACAGAAATGTTTGCCTGATTTTGCATTCTACAAATTTGCTAATTGGTCTTCATGAAGCTGATTTTTATTCTCGTTGGTGGCCATGCTTGCTCATGAAGATGATGGGGAAGACAAACAGAGATGTGCTGATTGAGGAATTCTTGGTTCATTCATCAGATCTTGAAATTCCAATTTGCATTACATAAAGGATCTCGTTACTCTATGGGCTGTGGGGGTGGGCAGGAACCTGAAGTGCTATGTTATATCTGGATGATCTGTGTCAACGTGTCAAAGTTCATGATGAAGGTTGATGTGCATTTCATAGGTTGGTATAGTAATTGGTTGTCCTTGTGGTTTTGGATCTCTTTTGATTTCTATTTAGGCTTACATTTGCTTTATGGTTCTTTTCCATTGCCCTACCAGTATTGTACTGTTCTCCCAAGATGGAGTCCTTGGAGTGATTTCTCTCGGAATGATAGAGAACATCATCAAGAATACCATTTTGGTGGGATGATGTTATTTGCAAACAAATAAAGACGAGTGGCTTGAGAATGGGAAGGCATAAAGTTAATGAGCCATGTTGTATCACAGTTATGAAGACATCGAGAGGATGTTAACTATAGTGGCATAATATGATAACTCAGACCTATGGTTTCATCAGGTGGTCAGAAATAGTGAGCAAGTTTTGAACTAGCATATTCTGATCACTAATACACTCTTGGGAGGCCTTCAATTTAGGGTAATGAAGTGCTGTTCTCATGAGATACTAATGTTCTTTCATGGTTTAGTTTCCAAGGTTTTCAGAGAGGTGAAGCTAGCAGATTGTAAAGTGAACATATCTCCCGGATCCTGCATGGGCTAGGCAAGGACATGGGTTTGTAAGTGGAAGTTTTTGAATTTTTCTTCATCTGGTTGTGTTTATCTTTCTATCAAGGGGCATAAAATGGCTAGATGGCTTATAATATGCTCACCGAGTTTGAAATATAGATTATTGATTGTTCATCTATGTTGTATCCGGATGCAGGCGGAGGCTCATAACAAAATGTTAGGTTCATATATGTTCAGCAAGGAATACCAAGCAGAACCGCACAGCATCATGTGAATGAAGCCTCTTCACCTTCTCATGCTATTCTGCAGGTAGTTGGGTTATGGATGTCCTCTTTCTTGCATTCCAAAATTGAGTCCTGATAATTCCAGACGCCTAAACTAGCATATGAGATCAAACCCCGCCTTTTCATGATTGTGGGCATGACAGTTGGAAGATGTAATCTATTCATCCTGTTTGGACTCCCGTGTTACCTATGCACCAAAAGTACTCTGACTGCATATGCTTGTAGCCTATGTTCCTTTGTGCTTTAAATCAGGACTGTGTTTAAAAATGGAAAAAAATGGTTAGAATCATCCATTATCATGAATTTTCGTAAGTAGTCTAAACACGGGAGTCATGAAAGAAGTTACGTCTGATCTAATCCTGGCTAGTTCAGGTGTTTCGAAGATATAAACCAAAACTGGTAGTGGAAAGTTGGTTGAAGTTGTGGTTTTGTTACCCGTAGACCCAGGTTCAAATCCTGCTGCCAGACTTAACCTGATATTTGTGGTTTGTAGGGGTGGGGACACCCTGTGATGTCCCAAAAAAAAGGAAAAATGAAGACCATTTAAAGCTGTACAATGTGATGCCTAATCTTACCTTAAAGGGCCTTATCTACACTTTTTTCATGTTGAAATCCAATTTTCTCTAATTATTTTTGTTCTTTCTGTGAAACTTCTAGGTGTGGCAGAAAACCAAATGATGGAGAGCAACATCGGCTGTTCACCGAGTTGGGAACGTCTTGACGTGGAGCAGGTTTAAGCGACCCTGGTAAATAGTAAGCCAGGGGCTTATGAAGGGAGAGCGAGATAAATCTATTGGAAAGGCGTCAACTTTAGGTGGCAAAGATATCCTCTGTGGACAAATTTATCCTATTCTTAAGCAGCTAAAATAGAGCGTCCATAATTCATTCATTGACAAGTCCTCCAAAATTCTTCTTTTTTACATCAGTCGATGATTACAGTGATGAATACCCGTGTATTCTATAAGAAACTTGGCAGGCTGAAAGTTGTTTTAATGACTGCAGATGAGGAAAGGATTGTGGCTACTAGTGTTATCTGAAGGTATTTTACCCAAGAGGTAGAAAAGCCTCCTCATTCATGCCTTAAAAATTTTCGTTATATGATGTTGAAATTTTTGCTCATAGATACTGATGTTATGAAGGGGAGCCTTCGCTCAACGGTATAGTTGTCGTCGTGTCATGGGTTCGAGGCATGGAAACAGCCTCTTGTAAAATGCAAGGTAAGGCTGTGTACTATTGACCCTTGTGGTCTTCCCCTCCCTCGGACCCTGCATGTGCAGGAGTTTCATGCTCCGGGTTGCCCTTTTTATGATGTAAAATGTTTGCTCTTAGATGCTGATGCTGTGATGTTAAAATTCTTTCTATTAAATGCAGTGTGGAATGCGGGGCTGAAGCTGAGTTGGGCGGTTATTGGTTACGAACTGTGATCATTTGTCCCCCATTGAAGAACCTACAAAAGGAGTGGTCCAGTTCTTATGAACACGCATTTGGGATAGGCTAATATTAGATATTACATGCTTTGCTTGAATTAAGTGGGTTTAGACGAGACTTTTCATGCTTTAAGCTTATACAGTGGCCCTCCAAATAAATTGTCCAGATCTTAGAAACAGACTAACAGGGGGTTGGCTCAAATTAGACTTATGTTGCTTCTTTTTCAAAATTTTATCAAAGGCAGAATCATCTTCCTCTCATTTTGAGAATTTTCCACAGTGAAGGTGGACAAGATGAATTAGGTCAAGCAGCCTTTTTATTGCATTTGTCCCTTGCCAACTACCCCTCAATATGTTATTTATTCCCAACATTTTATCGCATATAACTATTGGTCCTTGTCCCACCATGAAAGTCGGACTACCAAAACCCTAACCCTAGTTTTGTGGGGCCAGGAGTAGGAAAATGGAGTTAGGCAAAATACCTAATCAGATGAACCCAAGAGTGGGTCTTCTCCCTTTGCTAGAATTCTGGAACTAAAAAACTAAAAAAATCCATTATAAGACCGTGCTATTGCTGACTCAATCTCTTTTTTGTTTCAAAGCCTCTGTGTTTGACCAGGAGATTCATTTTAAATCATTTAATGAGATTAAAGGGTATGATCCTGCCCAAATGGCCCCCTGAAAATCTTGTCAGACCACGCCTTTCTTCTTTGCATCTTTTTTGGTCTTCCATTAAATAGGATCTGTTTATGAAATTTGGTACTTCTGATAGTTTTAGTTACCATATGGATTTTAGTCGTTAAGGTTTCTAACAGAAGCAAAAACGTGATGAGATTAGTTGGACTTCTTAATAACGGGTTTGGTCCACCCACTGACTCCCCACTCTCTTCCTTCAGTACTTTTGATTAAGTTGGCGTTTTGAGCATCTCCGTGGATGTGGACTCCCAAGCCTTTGGTGATTTGGTTAGGGAAATATCTTTAAAAAAGGACTTAAGTTGTGTTTAGGTTTTAGAAAAAGCACGAACTTGTGGAACTTTCATATCAAGGCCTAGACTTGAGGGAATTTACTTGCTAGAATGGCAAACTTGACCTGCCATGTGGGCATAATAAGTTAAAAGAAAAATGAAACACAAGCTAGTATTGCTCATTGATGAATGTCACTCCACTTTTTTCTCTTTTCTCATCTAGAAGAAGAATGAGAAAACCCTAAATCTTGACAAATTCTTCATTTGTTATTATTATTATTATTATTATTTTCTATGTTCAATACCAAGGCTAATGAATTAAATCATTCAAACAATCTGGCCTTCTGGTTTTGTTTTTTGTATATTGTAGTTAACTAGATAGGGGATTAGCATGGTTGGCTCCGATAAAATTGAAGCTCCAAGGTTGATGTGTCTCAAGGGCTGTGGGGAACTCAGAGTTTTCAAATGAGAAAGGAGTTTTACAAGTGTCTTGAGTGGCAAGGTGAGATTGGTTGTAGACTTTTTATATGGAAGGATGAAGTTGGAGCCTTGCGAACAAGACAAGCTATAGAAGCAATAGTTACAAAAGGGGTATTTGGTAATGTAGGACATGGAGGAAGAGAAGCTAGTGGTAGAAATTTGAAGGCAACAATTGTAGCAGAGCATGTTATTTCAGCCTGTGTTTAAAGGGAAGGAGAGGTGGCATTGTTACTGGATAGAATATTCAGTTTGTTGTTTTAGTAGCATATGTGTTTTTATTGCAGTGGTTGTTGTCGTTGGTGATTGTATTGATGATGGTTTGTGTTTTGAAGTAGAATTTTGTTGTCTTGAGAAAATTTTTGTACCCCTTTTGGGGCTTATGTTATAGCTAAATTCATAATGTACGAATTAGAGCTCCTTAAATTTCTTTGGAAGATTTAGTCGAACTCGAAATTTGCAGGGTCATAAATAAAAGAGCGTGATTGATTACATGAATCTAACTCTTTGATTATCAACATTTAGAGACTTGATCAAAGGGTTGGGATTAATTGATGTGTTTCATATCTAGGTTATGATATTTTTGCAATAGAGCAGGAGGTACCTTCAAGTCCTCCAATATCCCTACCTCACAGCAGCTAGAATTGGTCTTTCAAAATTCCAACATCCCCCCATTAAATACATAGACTTCCTGGTTCGTTAGCTTGACTTAGGTACTAACAAACCATCTTCCCATTAATCCAATTTATCATGGTGGATCAGCATCACTGGACTAATTCCATGATGGCTGACAGGGCCAATGGATAATCTTAAGTTCTATACACTGCACAGAATTGAATTCTATGGTGGATTTCACCCATTTGTTAATTACAGGTTTGAATTAACCTGTTGGTAAAATTCACCATACTTTAAATAGCATTCCACAAAGGGGTCGAATCAGCCATGGAATTCAGTTCCGTCCAACTCTGTCTTCTCTAATGGCCCCTCCCATGTCTTCTTAGTTACAGCCAGTTGTAGAAAACAGTCAAACAGGAAACGTAAAGTTAACCAATCTTAGTCCTTTACGTCGAAACCTACGGTCAAAATTAATAGATTACATCAACCTCCATTCTCTGAACCAATCCAAACGTGCATACACAGAGAATTTATGTATAGATAGCTTGGGATGGCAGAAGCACAGATATTTCACTTTCCATTTGGAAGATTTATAAATAGCGGCAGATTCTAGTTTCTGGTATTCTCCCTATCTTTTTGCGAATAACAGCCAGGGAAGATATACCCTTGTTTTGGCATTCTTCTACCTTCAAGCAAGCTTCCCTCCTTTCTTCTTGCTTCATCTCTCAATCCACCCTTTATTCCTTAAGCTGCAAAACCCAACTGGATAAGAACAATTGATGGAAATATAAGACAATAAATTTTCACTGCAGCAAATTTGATTTCTGCAGAAACAGGGGAGGAGATAGTTTTCTTACTTTGATCTTGCAGTAGCAGAGACTGGTGAAATCAGATGAAAATTTGCTTAGCTTGAGAAACCCAGAAGAATCCACTGACTTCTGACGAAGGTAAGCTTCATTTCGCTAAGGAAAGTCAGTTCTGTTTGAGAGTTTTATCTCAGAAATGATGAGAGTTCATCAGTTGTTGTGCAGGAATAAGGTTAAGGCATGAAAATCCAATGAGTTCTGAGGAAGGTAAGGTTCATTTCGTGTCAAAAGGACCAATTTTATTTCATGGATTTTGCTTTGAAATGAGCGGCACTTTATCATCTCTGCAGGAACAGGGGGGTCCCAGGGAAACCACATGACTTCTGAGGAAGGTAAGACTACTTTCCTGCCAAACATACAGTTTGTTTAAAGGATTCAGCTCTGGAATGACCGGAACTAAATCATTTTGGCAGAAAGAAGGGAAGCCCATGAAAACCCAATGAAGTCCGAGGAAGGTAAACTTCATTTCATGCCAGAAATTCATTTTCTGCATTTGGGTTTCAGCTTTTGAATGACTAGAACTTCATCATCTATTCAGAGTCAGGAAAAACCCAGCAAAACCCAGAAACAGAACCCAGCGACGAATCACCTCGATGTGTTCTAGACATACCAATTCTGGGTGTGGATTCTGATAACAGCAGTAGCACTAGAAGCCATTCTTCAACTGACAATTCATCAACTGTTACAGAAGCTCCGGTTTCTGATTCTCATGGGATGCAGTGGTGGAACTTTATCAGTGTTTTTAAGAAGAAATCTATGAGACGTCTTTCCACTTTTCCTCCTCTGGGTAACGAGATTACTAGAAGGAATTTGAGCAGAAAATTGGCGAGAATTCGTTGCGTTGAAGATGGATTAGAAGGTGGGACAGTTCCAATCCCAAAACCTTCCTGGAGGAGTTTTGATTATGAGGAGCTTGCTGCTGCTACTGATAATTTCAGTCCCGGTAAGAGATTTCTCAAGCTTCCCCTGCTCTCTGTTCTCGGAGCTTGTTATTCTCTTTCTTAACAAAAAGACAAAATAGATGGGTGGAATTTGGGAAATGGGGTGCATGAATTAGTAACTCTGGCTCTTCTTTTCGTGTAAAGAGGCAGGGGCAGTCTTGCAGCCTGATCCGGATTTACTTATTCACGGATAGGGAACTCTTAGCCCGGCTATTTGTAGCCATAAACGTCGATAGAATTGTTTAAGGACAGACAACGTGCATGTTTTGTTGCTAATTCTGTCTTTTTCTGAAAATTTAGCTGTGTTTAGGGCTGCTAATAGCAGGTAAATTATTATCCACGAACAACTTTATCCGTAGAAAGGATTCTAACGTTTTTGGACTAAATTATCCATGTTAGTTGTTATTGAGATGAAATGAGGTAACTTGAGATGAGATCATATGAGATCTAGCTTGAGACTTTCAACTGAAAATTCAACTTAGTTGTAAGTAAAGATGAGATGATTGCCATCTCAACTAATCTCAAGCACCATTAACAGTGAGACAGAGAGATACTATTTCATCTCATCTCTGTTAAGCTCAAGTACTACTAAGAGTGTGATATGGCCCATTTCATCACATATTATATCAAATCACCACTGACCCACTTGTAGCTACATCTAGACCGTGCATTTCCTGGCCCAGCTGAAGTGTTACTTCTATCATTTCCTTACCGTAGCCCAAATCCTAGTGGGTCCAAACACGTAGACTGATCAGATAATCCGTCCCCTTCGTTTGGTGGGTCCAACCGAAAACAATTCACATCAGCAGTGGGATGTGCGCCTTATTTGCTGGCCTTTGCGGAAACAATTCACAAGTGAAGGGAAGAAACAGTCATGAGTCAAAGTCTCGTTCTAATTGAAGGGCTAAGATTGCCTAATCAATACGGCTTTTCCTCCTGGGCCCATGATGTGAGGGATTTTTTGTACGATCAGCGATAATCTCGCAATAACAAATGTGAACGCAAAAACGTGGCGGACAAAAGTGGGAAGCCGGTGCCGCCCCTTAATTTGGAGTCCTTTTTAGCGCGGTTTCCGGTCAGGTGCCCTTCTTGTCAAGCCAGTTGACTCCAAGTCAAAGTTAGCGGCTCCCTAGCCGTGAATTGCGGCTCGGAGAGTCTGAAAGCGAGATTAGTATACACTGCACAAACTCTGAGAGCCGTAGATCTTGGAATCGACGGTGATTAGACGAATATACTTTGCCCAACTTTTGTTCCTTTCCAGGAAAATAAGGGTAGGATCACTTTGCCAAAGTCCTGTAGGCTAATCGTAGCCGCCTATGTGGGACACAATTTGATCGACGACCTTTTATATCGGCCGTAGGTTTTGTCACAGAGCTTATTCAATTGGCTATTTGTTGTAGCATTTTGACGGCTGAGATGACCTTTCTTTTGATGACTATAAGAGCTAGAACCCGGGTTATTGGGCGGTGATAAGATAGTAATTGGAGCTTTTATTCTTTGTCCGAGCCTCTAAGACCGAAGGATTTACCCGTGACCTGCGTGGGAAACGGGAAGCATGTGTTAGATGATCTAAACCGTTCATTTGCTAGGAATTTGAACTGTACGTGCGGATTGGATGTTCCTAATCACTGCTGGGTTTGCGGTGTGAAATGAACGGTTGAGAAAGTTCCGAGTTCAAATATTGATACTTCTGGATAGTCCTTTCAGTGGGCCAAGTCTTGTGAATCTCAATGGTCTCCGTGGTCTTGGACACTGTGACCAGCATCAAATGGTTTTTTGTCTAAGAGGAGATCCTTGCTGCAATGGTAGAGTTGTTGCCATGTGACTGGGAGATTTAACGTATAAAAATAGCCTTTTGCAAAAATATAAGGAGATGTTACGTATTTAGATCCTTTGTACTCCACATCTTCTCCAACCCTACATATGCAGGAGATTCTGGCTGCCCTCAAAGGATTTCTATGGCCTAATTTCGTATTTTGTGATCAAATGTGTTCATCTATTTGATCTCACATCAAATAAGGTCTCCCCAACTTTAAAAGGGGCAGCTAGGGGTTTTACTTTGCATTTTTGCTAGAGGCCGTTTTCACACCTCTAACTCATGACCTTAAAGTCACACGACAATAATTTTAGTGTTGCACCAAGGCTCCCCTTAATAACCACGGCTTTATTTAACAAATGAATGAGTTCATTGGTGTAGTTCATTAAAGAAGTAAGAATGACTTGTAGCTTGGGGAGATTAAAATCATCCATCATATAAGAACTAACAATCAGGTAGGTGGCCTCCCCTGTAATGGCCCCACTGTAGGAGTAATAAACGATGTTACCTTTCTTCACCCACAAATTGAAGGGGATAAAAAGGCCAGCCCCAAGCTCCCGTCTATGCAGGGTTTAGGGAAGGGGCGGGCTACAATGGTCTAAAAGTAGGTAGTCTTACTTTGCATTTTTACAATAGGCTGATTCCACGCATTGAACCTGTAACCTCAAGGTCACATGACGACAACTTTTACCGTTGAAGGGGATCTTCTCCACTAATATGAGTTTACATTCTCCTAATTTTGCAGAGAAGTTAATAGGAAAAGGTGGTCATGCAGAGGTGTACAAAGGGTGCCTGCCTGATGGACAGCTTGTGGCAGTGAAGAGGCTAATCAAGAAGGACAAGCAGGAAGAAGAAAGGGTAGGAGATTTCCTATCTGAGCTAGGAATAATCGCTCACATAAATCACCCGAATGCAGCTCGATTAGTTGGTTTTGGGGTGGAAGGTGGCCTCCACCTAGTTCTCCAGTTCTCTCCACATGGAAGCCTTGCTTCCTTGCTCCATGGTAATTCTTCTCTAGCCTGTAAAATGCAAAATGCAACAGTAGAATTGTCGTCGAGTGGCCTTGAGGTTACGGGTTTGAGGCGTGGAAACAGCTTCTGGCAAAGTACAAGATAAGGCTGTGTACTGTTGACCAATGCTGTCTGCCTCTTCCCTGAACCCTGCAATGCCGAGCTTCGTGCACCGGAACTGCCTTTTTAGCCAAGTAGGTGGCAGTCCCAGTGAGACGGTGGCTCAGCCACTGCATCAGGCTTTGCTGCATTAGATTGGGGTGATATTCTTCTCTCTGTATCTGTTAGAAGTGAAATGAATTTCGGCTTTGCAGGTTCAAAAGAGAGTCTTGAATGGGGCGTTCGGTTCAAAGTGGCTTTGGGGGTGGCAGAAGGGCTCCTATATCTTCATCGACAGTGCCGTAGACGCATAATTCACAGAGATATCAAGGCCTCCAACATATTGCTCACACAAGATTACGAGCCTCAGGTATATATTTTGTTACATCCATGCACTTCTGGTTGAGGGGAGCCTTTGTACAATGTAGAGTTATGGTGTTGTGATCTTGAAGTTACAGATTAAGGCGTAGAAACATTCTCTTGCAAACCCTTGTGCTCCACCCCTTCCCCGAACCCCACATATTGGGGATCTTCGTGCACCTGAGCTGCCCTTTTATCCATGCAATTACTCATTCTATTTTCCTTGAGGACTGATTAGATTAAGATGCATCCAATGTAAGATTGCATAAGATTGGGCCCACCCACTTGATGCAGTCCCCATCTGGGCTGTTCATCAGGTGGGGCCCTCAATTGGAAAACACTAAGATCAGTGGTAAAGTGGGTAGTTCTTTTAGTGTGGTTGGTTGACCGCCCACCAGCATGGAGCTACTTACACTGGTGGCTATAGATACAGATGGACCCATCTTTTTGTGATTTAAACCATTTATTTGCTGTACCCCATCTTAGGTTGGCCATGTGCCAGTAATCTTCATCGATGGACACGATCTGATATAGTCTTGCACCCTGCTGGATGAGTGGTGCTTAGCATGCTGAAATATCTACTGTTCATTGCAGCACTGGGATGAGTTCATCTCAGACATTCGTAATTCTTTTGCAAGTCTCTTGTTGATTTCTTCTCTCAATGAACATGTGCTTTGGATTTTCACTCTCTACAGATTTCTGATTTCGGATTAGCAAAGTGGCTTCCGGAGAAATGGACTCACCACGTAGTCTTCCCAATTGAAGGCACATTTGGGTAAGAGACACCTGACTAGCTGATTGAATTGGTGCTCACATAAAATCATTGCTGGATTGGTGGACCCACGCCTGCAGCCTGGTGCATGAAGCTCCTGCATATGCGGGATGAAGGAAAGGGGTGGACCACAAGGGTCTATAATATGTAGTCTTATCTTGCATTTTTTGCAAGAGGCTGTTTTCACCTCTCGCACCCATGACCTTAAGGTCACACGACGACAACTCTAACGTTGCACTAAGGCTTCCCTTCTCTTCTGCTTCTTATAATCTGAAAATAAACCTACATAATTTCTGTTTCAGATATTTGGCACCGGAATATTTCATGCATGGTATAGTCGATGAGAAAACGGACGTGTTTGCCTTTGGAGTGTTGTTGCTGGAGCTCATAACAGGGAGAAGGGCAGTCGATTCTTCCCGACAAAGCCTCGTAATTTGGGTACATGTTTGTGCATGCATAAGAGTTCTATGTTAGGGTATTATAGTCTAATGATTCGATTTTCGGTTCTAATCCAGTTTTTCTAGCGTACTGAATTAGATTTAATTCGGTTCTACTAGCAAAGAGAACCAGACCATCAGTTTCAATTGAAGGACTAGAACCTAATTTTTTGAATATTTTTTAATTCGTTTATGCAGGCAAAGCCGCTTTTGGAGTCAAAGAACACAAAAGAACTAGTTGATCCATGTCTAGGAGATGCATACAACCCAAGTGAAATGAAGCGAGCGATGTCAACAGCTTTAGCGTGCATCAACCATGTATCGGCTATGCGGCTGCACATGAATTGGGTAATGATTTCTGCTGATTTAATTTCTTTTCTTTCTTTCTTTTTTTAGAAGGGGAGCCTTGTGCAATGGTAAAAGTTGTCGTCATGTGATTGTAAGGTCATGGGTTCAAGGTGTGGAAATAGCTTTTTACAAAAATGCAAGGTAAGGCTAGCTACTAGAGGCCCTTGTGGTCTACCCCTTTCGTGAACTCTGCATAGGCGGAAACTTTGTGCACTGGGACTGTCCTTTTTTTCTTTCTTCCTTCCTTTCCTTTCTTCTTAAGGAAGTTACTATAAAGCCCTAAAACTGGGTCATGGATGCAGGTTGTGCAGCTTCTCAAGGGTGAAGATGGATCACTAGAGGTGATGTTGGGAAGAGAACAAAAGCCTGTTGCTGTCAAGGCACTTCTCTTTGATGCTTTTGACTTGGAAGAGTACACACGTTCTAGGTATCTCAGCGACCTTAATCGCCACAAGCAGCTTGCCTTGGAATAGTCTCTCAAATGTGACTTTCTTCCCATGTGAGCTTGTATCTTTGAACTTTTTTTTTTTTGAATAGTTTATGAGCTTGTACGAAGGGAGCCTTGGCCCCACGGTAAAAGTTGTCGTTGTGTGACCTTAAGGTAACGGGTTCAATATGTGGAAATAGTCTCTTGCAAATATGCAAGGTAAGGCTGCATACTATAGACCATTGTAATCCACCCCTTTCCCAGACCCAGCATATGAGGGAGCTTCTTGCAGGGGTTGGTTGCCCTTTTTGTATGAGCCTGTATCTTACTTCCGGTTTCTCTCTTTCTCAAATGTGAGTTCTTCCAATATGGTCCTTTTAGCGTGTCCATCATGGAGGGGGCCTATGTATGCCGATTACAATCACCAAAAGCTTCTGGCTTTCCTCTGTTCTATGATTCTGTGCTCTAGCAAGCCTCTTGAGATTTACTTGAAACCATTGGTTAGGCTAGCTGTTGAGACTCTTACACATTAGTTGCTTCTAGCTACTAGTTTTTTGTAGTTTCCTGAGTTGAAAAGCCTAGTGATCATAATAAAAAATGCTTTTCAGCTGAGAAAACTATATGATTTTTTGTAGCTAGCCCAAATAGGTGAGGCCAAAAAAAATGAACGGATCAGATCATTCAAAAGTCGGCCCTGTATGGAGAGGTCATGGAGTCAGTCCCAGAGCTCAGTCAGGATAGCATTTCTCATTCTAATGTAGTAGTCTTTGTGGCCAACAAGTCTTAGGTTTTTTTCCCTCGCGGAGAAGATTATCATCCTCTTTAGTAGTTGTAGTGCATTTGACAAAGAGTGGCTGGAGTTAACACGAACTACATTGGCCTGTAGCCCTAGCTTTGATAACCAATCGAGAGTCTCCCCTATAACTTCACATGCTCATGGGGAGCCTTGGCACAATGGTAAAAGTTGTTGTCATGTGATCTTAAGGTCACTGGTTCAAGGCATGAAATCAGCCTTTTGCAAAATTCAAGGTAAAGCTGCCTATTATAGGCCCTTGTGGTCAACCCCTTCCCCGAACCCTGCATAGGCAGGAGCTTCGTGCACTGGGGCTACTCTATAACTTCACATGCATAAAATGTCAGTCAGTAGTTAGTTTTAGCATCATAATAAGTGCAGTCCATTCTTCATATTATTGGTTCTTTCTACTAGAAAAATAGCTCCAGGAATTGCCCCAGTTGGTCTTTAAAGATAGCTCCTGCTTCTGCTTGGCTAGGGTTTCCATGTGATGCCTCCTCAAAGTTTAGCACTACAAAACGTATTTATGTTCTGCATCAAATTTATTAGATGATAGGCAGGGATGTTCACTTGAAAAAAAGCTAATTTTACCAGGTAATTGAATGTTCAAAATTCTTTGAAAATGAAGTCTAATTATAACAGAACTGCATTGAACATGCTTTGACAAGACCCAAGGGAAAAACCATAATAAAACATTCTTCGTTTCATAAGAAAGGAAAGCGTCGAACCAGAACGGAAGGCCTAGTATTACTGCTGCGACTGTATGGAGAAACAGGCCTTTTGGTGCAATGGGGTAGGTGGGTTTTCACCTGCTCCGCCCTGTGAGTTGATTTATCCTACCCGGCCAGCCCTGGTCACTGAGATTTGCAAACCAAAGTGGGGCAGAGGCAGAATATGAAAAACCCATTTGACCAGCCTTGCCTCATCAATTGTTTCAGGGTAGGGCAAGGCAGCAAGGCAACTTTTCACTTGCCAATTATTGCCTTCAAATTTGTGACCTTCAAACGGAAGGTTTTATCGCTTGGAACTTTGAATCATTGTAGTGCCTGGCCGCACTTGTACTTTTGCCTACTCATCAAATTTATAGCAAGTCTACCAAAAACAACTTATTTTTACAAAGAAAGACATGATTTCTATGGGATCACATTTACAACTTCTATATCCATCTCTCTTCACAACCAAGTGGGAAGGGATAAGGCTGCATACACTCTGTCTTTGTTGGCACTGACTAGTTGATATGTACCTCTAGTAGCTGTTTATGACTTTGTACTTGGGCCTGTGCATCGACGGGGCTCAGTTGGGTCCATGTTTTGGTGGACCTGTTTATTTTGATCAAGAGTGTTTCTTCTTCTTCCGTGCTTCACTTTGATCCATGCCTCATAATCCTCCTGCTCAGCTTGGTACTTGACTCTGCTCATTTGCCCCTTGATGGATGGGAGGTTTTCTTTGCTTGTTAAATCTAGGGGTGACAAATTGTGTTTGCAAGTTGTGTTTGTGCCGTGTCAAGACTAACCTATTAGAGTGTATGAGTTGACACGAACACGACCCGATTAATAATTATGTCAAGAACCCGTAACTCAAACACGATTCAATCATTAAACAAGTCAACAAGACATGACTCGTGTAACATGATTAGAAGGATATACCATATAGGATGGTTATTCAAAAACTGTCTTATCTTATAATTAATATAAGCTGATTTTTGAAAAATCATCCTATATTTCTATAAGAATATAAGATGGTTTTTTAAAAATTGTCTTATAGGTTTTTAAAGAATCATAAGATTGTTTTTGAAAAACCATCCTATATAATATATGATGATTTTGAAAAATCGTTCTATATTCTTGTAGTAATATTGGAATGTTTTAAAAAAATACTTTTATATTTAAATATAATATAAGATGATTTTCAACACAAAGGGTTAACAGGTCGCGAGTCAAATGGGTTAACACGACGGGTTAATATTAATTGACCTAAACATGACATGAATTTTGGTGTGTCATTTTCGGGTTGACTAAAAATAACACGAACAAAATAAGACTAGACCCTAACCCACTAAATTCGTATCGAGTTCGAGTCATGTTATCGTATTGTGTCCTGTCGTATTTTGTCACCCTTAGTTAAACCTACTATTGAATTCTAATTAGTGGAATATGGAGGTACTTATAGCAAATCAAGCCAATCTGGTCTTTCACAATAAAGTGATAGATGAACTCCCATGAAACGACTTATTAGTAGATTAATAGATCTCTTTGAAATGGCATATACAACACACATATTGGATCAAGACTCTAGGTTTCCAGTAAGCCACTGCTACATCCATTTCATTAAGAATTGATGATATTTTGTTTAGGGTTTCTTGGACAGTGGGTGGCATTACGACAGACACTTGCTGAAGTCATGTAGAGTTTTAACAAGAATTCCTAAGGGAACCTTTGCCAAGCCACAAATGCAGAGTCGATTTTCAAGGTCAACTTCCACTCAGATTCTTGCACACCTCCTCTAATTATGGTAGCTTGTGGGTTGTCATACTCTTCAAATGTTCATAGGTCTACCTTTTCTTCTTTCTACTAAAAAGAAGGGTAGCCTGGTGCACCATGTTCCTGCATATGTCTAGTCTAGAGAAGGGTGGAACAAAAAGGTTCTATAGTATATAGTCTTACCTTCCATTTTTGTAAGAGGATGTTTCCACACCTCAAATTTGTGACCTTTAGGTTACATGGCAACAACTCAACCATTTTATTATGAAGAACACATTATCGTAGTCATTATTTTTACCCTAGGGATTTGAATCCTGGTTTGTACCTTTGAAGTAGTAGACAACTATTGTTGGAAGATTCAGGATCCATTTCTTCTAATGTGCCAAAGAGAAGGGGATCCTTGGCGCAATGTTAGAGTTGTCATTGTATGACTTTGAGGTCACAGATTCGAGGCGTGGAAACAGCTTCTTGCAAAATACAAGGTAAGGCTACATACTAAGGGCCCTTGTGGCCCACCCCTTCCTTGGATGAGTGAGCTTCATGCACCAGGCTGCCTTTTTTTTTTTGTTAATCTTCTGATGTGCCAAAAGTCTTTTGCTTTACGAAGGTAAAGGCAAAAAATCCCTCATCAAGGTCTTTTATTTGTAAGTGCCCTATTGGTTCCATAGGCTTGGTACCTTGTCCCTTATATTTTCTTGGTTCATCATCTTCCTACTAAGGTCTACTTTCCTTTGCCGCGCTTCTTCTATAATTTTCTTTGTCAAATTCTAAGTAGTTGGTGTAGAGTTTTTTCCCCTGATCTTCATACATTTCCCCATATTCTTCCTCTTCCTCCTCCGTGATATCCATTCATTGCCAAAGGTTCTAAACTTCAAATGGTTTAACAATGTTCACATACATTTTGGGTGTTGGTTTTCCAGTTTCATTTGCTTTCTTCATTTCCTTTTCCTTTCGCCATTTATAACTACAATAATACTTCTGCCAATAGTCCATAAGTGCCTGGTTGGTTAGAAACTGGCTTTGATTTGAATTTTAGGTGTGGCATATTGAGACCAACTAGCTAGTCCAATCTAGGCCGATAAGCATGTAAAAGAACTAGTTTAGGGCAATTCTCCATGAGATAGCAAAGAGTCGATTAGTTATCCCAGGATTGTGATTTTTTCCTTTTCTTTATGGGTGGCAAATAGTATTCTCGAGTCATGTTTGTTTCATGTCGAGACTACCCTATTAGAGTATATGGGTTAACACAAACATGACACAATTAATAATTATTTTAGGAACTCGTAACTTGAACCAACTTGTTTATTAAATGAGTCAACATGACATGGTTCGTGTAATACAATTATCTATATGGTTCATGTCTGTAAACTAGATTGAGCGTAAATTAAAAATAAATTATAATGCATTATAATATAATTGGGTTAACAGGTCACATGTCATGTAGGTCAACAAGGCTTGTTTAATTATGCGAGTCGCAACTGTGTCATTTTTGAGTTACACAGATTAACTGAATACGACACAATTTTTTAAATGACCTGAAAATGACATACGATAAGATTGGACCCTAATCAGCTAAGTCTATGTCAAGTTCGAGTCATGTTATCCCGTCGTGTCATCTTTTACTACCTCTACTTTTCTTTCTTTTTAAATGTTGAACCCACACCCATAAGCACCTGGAACTTGAGACCTAATAGGTGTGATGCACCTGTCTTTTGCCATTGTGGTAATAGACATTGGGATTGTAATCTTATCAAGGTGGCAAAACTCAAAATGTAGTCTTCTCATGGTTATTGCAGAAATATAATTTAGTATTATTGGCAGAAATTATCTGCTAGTAGAATTATTTTTCCTTGACTTGGAAAAATGTGGCAAGTCCAAGATACAAAATGCAAAAAGTCTAAAATTAAATCAACTCGGTCAAGTTCCAAATCAACATGTTGCATTTTGATACTATAGATCTTTATCCCTTTGTTTTTATATTTCAAATGACGGAACATAGATAAAATTGTCCTTGTTATATAGAGTAACTAAGAAGCCGAACAGTTTAGGTCAGCAAAATTTTAGACTTATCTAGTTGTGTCATTTTCAGTGTTCTTTCTTGCTTCTGCAAATAGAACACTGTATTATTAAGAAATGGATAGAAATGATCAAAGTACAAAACCATTCTTTGGAAAAATGGCAATGTAGAGCAGAATTAAATTAAACAATTCCTTCTAAATCAAAATTCCTAGTAGAATGGAACAAATGGGTAGGGAATGAAGTCAGGGTCCAATAAGAGAATGTGTTTCATTGATTGTTTTGCAATCTTCATTCAAGCTATAGAATACACGCTATTGGTTTTAGGCTGCCTAGGAGGCTAGAACACATTGTGCAATTCAAGTGACTTCTAATATCTAGTCTTGGAGAATCAAATGAACAGGTTGGATCAACAGCAACATGGGCCCTACTTAGTAAATATAGGTGCCTCCTGTGGCATATTACAATTAGAAATGCTATGTTGACTTTGTTTTAGGACTTACTCCTAAACTCTACCTAGATAAGCTTCACATTTGGATGATTTGACCCAATCATTTTGTTCGCTTCCCCTACTTAAGCTACAAATCCAATAGTCACTGATTTAAGGAAAAATTTTACATGACTACTTGAAAGTTTGCATGAAATCTCACCTAAAGACCTTATTTTTCAAAAATATCACATAAGATCTTGATGTTTCGTAAATGTATTTTGGCATGACTTTTTCTAACTAAAAAATAAAAACAACAACTGGATGCACAAGCTTCTGCTTATGTAGGGGTTGGGGCAAGGGGGTGGACTACAAAGGGTCTATATTATGTAGCCTTACCTTACATTTTTGCAAGATGCTGTTTCTATGTCTCGAACCCATGACCTCAAGATCATATGATGACAAGTCTACTGTTGCGCAAGGGTCCCCTTCTAAGTATCAAGTAAAATCTTTGAAGGAACAGCTTTACATGCCATTTATTTGCCCTTTTAAAAGGATAAAATGGTCATAAACTCAAATGAGGTTTTGGACTTTGCAATAATAACCATTGTTTAATTAAATAGTTAGTATGAAGAAACATTGTGAATTTTTATAAACAACCTCAAATGGTCAGGCCAAATAAGATGAAAGGATCTGATCCAAAGGCGGGGTGGCCTAGCCAGATGACACCCCTTTTTTGATTTTTCAATCATAGCCAATGTAACTAAAAGCATCTAATGGTCATACATTTTCACAAGGTGCATAAATAAGGTAGCCAAAAAAGATGAATAGATCAAATCATCCAAAGTCAGGGACTAACTTGGTGGCATCTCGTGCTGATTTTTCAACCTTAACCACTGAAGAGAAGCATTTGATGGGCATACATTTTCATAAGGTGCCTCAATAGGATAGCCAAATAAGATAAATGAATTGAATCATCAAAGGTGGGGCCTAACTAGGTGGCAAACCATTTTGATTTTTCAATTATGGCTATTGAAAATTTTAACTAGAAAAAATAGTCAGTAGAAATAATCAATGGGCATAAAAAAGGAGGAGGGTCTTGAGTCTAGTGTCAGCTTGCAAGGGAGAAGTTAAAGATGATTTTGTTATTTATTTCCTTATTGCAAATGAATATTCATTTGTATATTAGTTTGCAAGGAAGAAATGAAAACTATATCCAGCTTTTTAAAATATGACAACCTTGGGTCATGTGTCAGCTAGCAAGGGAGAAGCTGAAGATGATTTTGTTATTTCTTTCCTACTTGTAAGAAAGAAATGAAAATCATCTCCAGCTTCTTAAAACTATGGCAACCTTAATATGATATGAATCGAAAACTAACATTCCCTCAAGCTAGGGCATTCCCTAGAAGCTACACGCTACATCGGATCCCAGGTGCGGTAAAAAATGGGCAAGGGTTGCTAGGGCGTTCTCTCAAAAGTGACGTGCTACATCAGATCCCATGTATAGTGATAAATGGGCAAGGGCTGCTAGAGCATCCCCTCAAAAGCGACGTGCGGCATCAGAAGCTAGGTGCAATGAAAAGTGGACATGGGTTCATGTCATGGAGATCGAGAAGGGCGCTAGTAAATAGGATATCTCAAGAGCATAAGATTCGTATTGTCACATGGAATATAGGGACATTGATAGGTAAGAGTTTGGAGTTAGTGGACAAGATGAAACGAATGAGAGTCAACATTGCTTGTATCCAAGAAACCAAGTGAAAAGGGGCTAAAGCTAGAGAAATTGATGGGTATAAATCAAGGTATGTAGGAAAGGATAATAACAGAAATGACATAGGAATAATACTAGATAAAGAATTAAAAGATAAAGTTATGGACGTTAAAAGAATTATAATAATAAAATTTGTTCTAAAAGAGCAGATCATAAATGTTATAAGTGTATACGTACCACAAGTACGGTTAGAAGATATAATCAAGAAACAGTTTTGGGAAGATATGGAGAGAGTCATGCAAGAAATTTCCAACACTAAGGGGATATTTATATGAGTAGATTTAAATGACCATGTAGGAAAAGAAAATGAAAGAAATGATAGAATATATGGAGGGTATGGGATAGGTAAACGAAATGAGATGGGAGAAACTATCCTCGATTTTGCTTTGTCATATAACCTAGCCATTGCAAATACATTCTTTAAGAAGAGGGATAAACACTTAATAACCTTTAAAAGTGGACTTCATAAAAGCCAAATAGACTTCTTTTTATTTAGGAATGTGTAAGGATTGTAAGGTGATATCCGGTGACAGTTTAACCTCAAACATAGATTAATGGTTATGGATATTCAAATCAAAAGATGGAGGAAAAGAAATGAACTTAATATATATCCAAAAACTAAGTGGTGGAACCTAAAAGAAGAGACAATAATCTCATTCAAAAATAAGTTGGTGGTAAAAAGAAATTGGAGCTATGAAACAGAAGTAAATACTATGTGAAGTAATATGGCCGAGTCTATTAAAAAAGTGGCAAAAGATGTCTTAAGAGTATCTAAAGGTAAAATGCTATTAGTAAAGGAAATATGGTGGTGGAGTGAAATAGTACAAAAGGTCATTAAAGAAAAACATGTGTTTTAAAGCATGTAGAAGACTAGAAATAATGAAAACTATGAGCAATATAAGAATGATAAAAAGGTTGCTAAGAGAATAGTAAGTGAGGCTAAACCTAACACATATGATGAGCTATATAGTAGATTAGGAACTAGGGAAGGTGAGAAAGATGATTTTAAAATTGCAAGAGTAAGAGAACAGAAGGGTAAGGATGTAGATCATATTCAGTGCATTAGAAGTAATGATCAAAGGGTATTAGTCAAAGATAATGAGATTAAACAAAAGTAGGAGACATACTTTCAAAAATTATTAAATGATAATGGCTCTGAGAATATAGGAATTGAAAATACTATAACTTAAATAACAATGGATATTATAGATATGAACGTAGGATTAGAATACCTGAAGTGAAAGAGGCCTTGAAAAAGATGAAATTAGGAAAGGTCACAGGGCCCGATAGGGTTTCAATAGAGGTTTGGAAGCATATGAGAGATATTGGGGTAGTTTGGCTGACTAAGTTGTTTAATAAAATTATAAAATCAAAGAAAATGCCTGATGAGTGGAGGAAAAGCTCTATTGTACCAATTTATAAGAATAAATGAGACATACAGAGCTGCACTAAATATCGAGGGATCAAATTTATGAGCCATACTATGAAACTTTTCGAAAGAGAAATTGAGAAGAGGCTACATCATGAGACAAGTGTATCGGAGAATCAATTTGTTTTCATGCCTGGGAGGTTTACCATGGAAGCTATTTTCTTACTAAGACAATTGTTAGAGAAATAGAGGGAAAGGAGGAAAGACCTCCGCATGGTATTTATCGACTTAGAGAATGCTTATGATAGAGTCTATAGAGAGTTAATATGGAGGCTGTTGGGCGAGAAAGGGGTTTCGCGAGGGTATATAAACATAATTAAAGATGTGTATGAGGGAGCGGTAACAACTATTAAGATCGTTAGTGGCAAGACTTGTGATTTCCTTGTCACTGTAGGATTGCACCAAGGATCAACATTGAGTCCACACCTTTTCACGTTGGTTATAAATAAGTTAACAAAACATCTGCATGAGGAGATTCCTTGGTGCATGCTATTTGTAGATGATATAATCTTAATTAATGAGACAAGGGAGGGTGTTAACACAAAGCTAGAGTTATGGAGAGAAGCATTAGAATTTAAAGGATTTAAAATCAGCAGAACTAAAACAGAATACATGGAATGCAATTTTAGCAAGGAGAGTAGGAGTTGAATACCAGTTAAGATTGATAACTAAGAAGTCCATTTAAAAGACCACTTTCGGTACTTAGGATCAATGATTCATGAGAGTAGAGAGATTGAGAGGGAGGTTACCCAGAGAATCCAAGCAGATTGGAATAAATGGAGATGTGCATATGGAGTTTTGTGATATTGGTGGGTGCCGCTCAAACTAAAAGGAAAATTCTCTAGGATGGCCATAAGGCTGGCAATATTCTATGGATTAGAGTATTGGGCAGTTAAGGAACATCATGTTCATAGGATGAGTGTCGTGGAAATGAGGATGTTGAGATAGATGAGTGGTAAGACAAGAAAGGATAAAATTAAGAATGAAAATATTAGAGAAAATCTAGGGGTAGTATCAATAGGTAACAAGATGAGGGAGATTAGACTTAGATAGTTTGGACATGTCCAAAGGAGACCGAAAATGACATTGGTTAGAAGGAGTGAGGCAATGCAAGTAAAAGGTTATAAAAGGGCAAGGGGAAGGCTTAAAAGAACGTGGATAGAAGTGGTGAGGAAAGATTTAAAAACTTTTAGACTAAATGAAGCTATGATACTTAATAGAAAGGAATAAAGGAATAAGATTCATGTGGTTGACCCCTAATTCGGATAAGGTCTTGATGATGATGATGATAAAAAGGGCAGACCCGGTGCACGATGCTCCCTCATATGCGGGGTCCGGGGAAGGGGGGGGCCACAATGGCCTAATGTAGGCAACCTTGCCTTGCATTTTTGCAAGAGGCTAATTCCATGCCTTGAACCTGTGACCTCAAGGTCGTATGACGACAACTTTTACCGTTGCGCCAATGCTCCCCTTCTTTTTTGATGATGATGAGCCTAAATTGTGTAAACTAAATAAGATGAATATTTGTAATCATTCAAAGGTGGGGTCTAGTTATTGCCATCCCATTTTAATAATTTTAATAGTAGCTATTGATTTTTCAAGTGGAAAAATTAGTAGGTAAAAGTATCTAATGGACATAAATTTTCACAAGCAACCTAAATAGGGTAGGCCAAAAAAGATGAGTGGATCTAATTTGATCTACTCATCTTGTATGGTCTACTCTAAATAGGACCATACCTACAGATGATTCATTCATTTCTTTTTTCCCCTACTCTAATTATTCTACCCATGAAATTTCATGTCCATCAGATACTTCTACCTACGAGTTTTTCTAGTTGAAAATTTCAATGACTATGATTGAAAAATTCAAACTGGATACCACCTAGCTAGGCCTTGCCTTTGGATGACTAGATCCATTCATCTTGTTTTGCCTACTCTATTTAAACTGCTTCTGAAATTTGATGCCAATCAGATGCTTCAACCTACTAGTTTTTCTAATTGAAAAATTCAATAACTATTATTGAAAAACTTCAAAAAGGGACGCCCCATCATTGGATGATCTAATGCTTTCATCTTATTTGGCCTACTCCGGTTAGGTTGCTTGTGAAAATTAATGTTTGGTTGCTTCTAACTACTAGTTTTTCTAGTTGAAATTTTCAAAGGGATGATAAAAAATCAAAACGGATACCACCTAGCTATGACCTATCTTTATATGATCTGATCCATTCATCTTATTTGACATATCCTAATTAGACTTTTGGTGAAAATTTATGCCCCATCAAATGATTCTACCTTCTATTTTTCTAGTTGAAAAACTCAATGGTTATGATTAGTAAATAAAAAATGACACCTCCTAGCTAAGCCCTTTGGATAATCTAATCCATTCATTGTGTTTGGTCTACCGTTTTTAGGCCGCTGATAAAAACTTATGCCAGTCTGATGCTTTCCCTTGCTAATTTTTTACTTAAAAAAAATTCAATGATCAACCCATTCAAAAAATGCACGTAGATGACACATGAAGCCATTTTGTAAATGATTTTAATGGACGGTTACAAAAGTTCTTGCAGAGAGATGCACTTAAGTAGTAAATTTCTGTATTACAATGACATCGAGCCCTATTTGAACATTCCTTTCCATGAGTGTCCACTGAGTGGGCGCAGTGGTACAAGAGCTAGTCTCAATTGTGAAGGTTACAAGTTTCAGACTCCGGTCTTAACTTCTCAAATGGTGTGCAATGCGCACGTAATTGCATGCATGTGTCCACTACTTAAAATGAGCCCATACCAATCTAAAAAGCACTCCTTTGCCGTAACAAAAGGGCAGCCTAGGTGCATGAAGCTCTCGCTTATGTGGGCTCCCGCCTATGTGGGGTTTGGGAAAAGGGCGGATCACAAGGGCCTATAGTAGGCAGCCTTACCTTGCATTTTGCAACAGGCTGATTCCACGCCTTGAACCTGTGACTTCAAGATCATATGACGACAACTTTTACCGTTGCCCCAAGGCTCTCCTTTGCTGCAACACAATCCTTTATTCAATGAAGAAGAGATTATATTAAAGCCATTGGCTTGCACTTCAAGAAAGAGGGGAAGAGAAAGCAAGGAGATATTAAAACAAATGCAAACAGCGGCAGCAGAGAAACTGAAACTTTCCTTGTATAGCAATCTCTCTCTCTCTCTCTCCATCCTTTTGTTTTGTCCAAATCAGCTCTAACATCTTACTGAAAATGTTACGGATTGATCCCATATGAGAAAGGATCCTAAAAGTTAGTCCCATATCGTTCAAAGAAAAGGAGCCAATCTACAAACAGCTATAAAGACATCTAAGGCCAACTATAAATGTCAATCCGGTGCACGAAGCTTCTATTTTGTGGGGTTTGACAAAGTGGTAGACCACGATGGGTATATAATGTACAGCTTTACCTTATATTTTTGCAAGAAGTTATATCCATGGTTGGATCCCTAGTACACAAAGCTTTTGCGTTTTCATGGTTTGACAAAGGAGTAGACTATAGAGGGTCTACAGATCCCTAGTACACAAAGCTTTCGCATTTTCAGGGTTTGACAAAGGAGTAGACTATAGAGGGTCTACAGTATAAGTATTTTTGTAAGAGATTATTTTCACACCTTGAACTTATAACCTCGTAACCACAAGGCCATCATTTTACCTTTACACAGACATTTGCTGTTATCGTCTGATATGTACAGCCTCTACATTAGATTGCTAGAGTTTTACAAGATTGTCTTGCAATATCCAAGTTGTTATATGATGTTTGATAGTGTGGCAAAGTTTTTTGGAGCAAATTTGATGTTTCAAAAGATGTATATACAAGAAAGGTGGACCCTCTTCGTGCCAAATGTGGGGTGCAGCTACCCATCTACTACTTCATCATTGATACAACCATTGGATGAGCAATGCATCAAGGGTCAATACTAAAAAGGGCAGCCCCAATGCATGAAGTTCTTGCCTATGTACGGTCTAGAGAAGGGGCGGACCACAAGGGCCTAAAGTATATAACCTTACCTTGCATTTGCAAGAGGCTGTTTTCATGCCTTAAACCTGTGACCTCAAGGTCACACGACCACAACTTTTACCATTGCGCCAAGCTCCCCTTCTGCCCCTTTTAACATATTATTTTGAAAAGGAACGGTCCACCTTCATCAAGAGAGTCCCCACAATGCAAAGGCTTAGCCTAAAAATTCAAGGATTTTGATAAATGTAATTAGTGGGTTCTCCTTGCATGTCTATTCTGCCAAGCTTACAACAAGTAATAACTGGGACCTAGATTTTTGGTGAATCTAAACCATCGATTTTTGGGCCGCAGCTTATATGGGTCCTATTTGTACCTTATCTATGCAGTAAAATGGGGGTGCCGCTATCAATTCTGCGTTTTGGCAGTGGAAGAATTAGCGGACGAATACCTCACTCGAGGAGAGTGTAAGTTCCAATCCCAAATCCCAAGAAAAATATGTAGATTGCAGCCTTTTACTATGGAAGTTGTCAACTTGGGCCCACACATACAGGACACGAAGAGGAACCCATTCTCGTCATTTTCCTAAACATTAATGGCATTGTCGTCATTTGGATATAACATAAGACTTTCTTGTCATTTAATTAAAAATTAATGGTATTATGGTCATTTGACTCTACCCTTCTCACGGCTTGTGGCTGCTCGAAACCGTGTGAAATCCCAGAAACCGCACCCAAAAGCATTTTTGCTTACGTGCACCGGCGCCCTCCCATAATGCTTACGTGTATAACCACGTAACACGGTGCACGTTAGATTTTCCCGCTTAATTTTAAATTGCTCCGCTGCTTCAGAGAGAGAGAGAGAGAGAGAGAGAGAGAGAGAGATTGTGTGTGAATTCTCTGCACTTCCTCCTTTCTGTAGTATAAAATTGGTTTCCAATCCGAGAGAGAGAATTTTCTGCAAAACCGCCTTTCTGTGAAGAAAATGGTTTTCCGTTCATGCGAAAACCGTTTTTGATTGCTGTTTCTCGCAGTAAAAGCTGGCTTTCGGTTTCTGCAACACCGCCTTTGATCGATCCAATGAGATTCTAAGCTCTGAACTCATGCTTTATTGGGAGGAATTCTCATTTCAAGGAAGCATGTAGTACATGCAAAGGAAAAACCGATTTCTAAATCCGATTCAAGCTCTGCAACTCTGCAGCAGACTAGAAATTTCTGTCTCTGTTTCTTGTTTTACAGTAGGAAGATCGAGCAAAAAGTAGTTAAATGTCATATTTTTTTATGCATTTTCCGATCATTAGAGTATCTGAGAAGGCAAAACCGATAGTACAAGACAAAATCTGCTTCTGATAAAAAATTGCTCCGAAAGCGGAACAAAAACCAGAAAACGGAACGTCCTTTTCACTCTTCTCTCTCTCAGTGTTTACTTTCTTGTTGTTGTCTGAAAATTGTGCATGAAATAGCTAAAAAAAAGTGTCTTTAATTATTTTTCGGATCGTCTGGGTGTGTAAGAAGGCAAAAGGATACATCTCCTTCGAAATGCAGATAGAAGAAAGGGATTCGACTCGGCAATCCCATGAGGCCCGTGAAAATGCCTCAAAGTCTACGTAATTCAACTCTAGGAGTCCAATCATTGAACAACTTGCTTCTAGATCACGGGAAGAAGCTCGTTACAGATAGATTTGATGTCGAAGATCACCAAAAAGCGTCTCCGGTCGCTGTCGTTAAAGATTTTATCGTGCGGGATCTGTTCACGGATAAATGCAACCGAATTTGGAGAAACATGGCAGCTTTCGGTGATCCGGTGGAAAAAGAGAAAATTCGAAGGGTTTATAGACGGTTGCGATCGAGGATGAAGGTCCGACAGTTTCGGTTGATCTTGCTGTATCGACGGAAATGATAGACGGTAGTCATCTGATCTTCAGCCGGAAGGCTTCGTTACAGAGGCTGTCAAGTGGAAGTAGTTATGCGGGGAGCTTGTTTTCGACGGTTGATGGCAGTGTTTATTCTACTGATGCAAAGGATTCATCGGTCCTGAGTAGAGTGGGAGATGGAATTTTGAGAGATGAAGTTTGTAGGGATAATTGGGTGCAGAAAACAAGAGAGAGTTACTATTTGCAACTGACACTAGCTGTTCGACTTGCTTCTCAGGCATCTCTTGCTGATGAAGCACATCTTTTGCAAGATGTTGGAAAAGAGGCTTCTGGAGTCTCTTCTGATGTGGATACTGTTTCATTTCGACTTTGGGTAATGCATTCTCGTTTCCTTCTTTGGAGCGTTTTTTCTCCAATGTCAGATAGTTTTCTGTTCTTTGATTCTGATTTGTCTATGAGTAAATTCGATCAAATATCATAAGAAAACTAGGAATAGCAAACATTCATTTTATTACTGTATTATTCTTTAGAATTTCATCAATTCCACTTGCTGCTGGTTTTTTATACATGAATTGAATATGAGAAAATACATTACTCTGTATCAGTAAGGGTTTGTTTGTGTCTTGATTTTTCTTAGAAATTTCTTTATTGCCGTTTGTTTTTTTTTCCACTAGTAAATTTGAAGATATTTACACTCTGTTATTGATGCCTGTATTCTAGCTTCTGCTTAGAATGATCCATAGTTAAAGGGTAGCACCTTCTCCTACAATGTTCACGTCTGCTTCTGAGTTCTAGGTATAGCTTGTCCTTGCTTTATGTATAGCTGATCCTGTTTCAGTAATTAGGGAATGTTCCTGTTGTTGAGAGCAGTATGATGTAGAAAGACATGTAGGATTACCTGTAGATTCACAGGTAAAATAGCATACTCATTAAAGAGGTCAGTCTGAATTCTCACTTCATTGTGGATTTAATCTTCATATTTGAATTATGATTGATAAGAGTTATGTTGCAAAGAAGCTGGTTATTTATTAGCCACAAAGTTTTCAACTACATATTTTTGTATCTAAAGTAAGGAAACTTTTAGAAGTTAAATCATCTGCATCTTCCGTTATCACTGCAGGTCAAAGGTTGCTTATCATATGCCGATAAAATATCCAATGGTTTCTATAACATTCTTGGAATGAATCCACATTTATGGATGGTGTGCAATGAATTGGAGGAGGGAAGGAGCCTGCCACCATTAGCAGCTCTTAAAGCAGTTGATCCTGGCGAAACATTCATGGAGGTTGTTCTTTTCAATAGTTTGGAAGATTTTCACCTTAAGGAGATTGAAGCTAAAGCACTAAATCTATACTATGGTCTGGGTAGGACCTTAGATTTCGTAGAGAAACTTGGCAAACTAGTTTCTACCATTATGGGGTAAGACCTTAGTTGCATCTATGTACCTCCTTTATTTTCTTAACATTGCTGTATTAAATTTCTTGGATCCGTCAGGGGTGCTTTTCCAGCAGAGGATGGCGATCTCCATATGCGGTGGAAGATCTGTAGCAGAAAGTTGAGGGATCGTCAACAATGCATTGTTATCCCCGTTGGCAACCTCTCGATGGGACTGTGCAGGCATCGTGCTATTCTATTCAAGGTGAGTTTCTGTACTGCAAGTGTTTCCTAGTTGCTTTCTGTTATCTGAATCATTTGTCTTGTTGGACTGGACCTTATTGTTGTTTGGAAATTAAGGATTTTTGTTGGTGGCTCCTCTGTGGTATGTGCTGCTAATGGAGTCCTTGGGTATCAAGTCAGAATTTGGTCTGTATTGCTGCCCCATAGGCCTTGTTTTCCTTTTATGTACCAGCAGGTTGTCAAGACAGAGAAAAATATGCAGGGACAATTTATCTGTTTATTCGCACGACGTGAGTTGATGTATCTTTGGTGCAGGTCTCTTGTTCGTAAATCCCTTCCATAACTACAGTGAAAAATAAGAACAAAGGATGGTTTTGTGAAAAAAATACATTCATGCACTTTGAGTAGACAACCCGATAGTTTCAGTTTGATCCCTCTCTTTTCAGATTTTTCTTTCTGATTATTTCCAATAAAAAATTGATAGAAACTTCAACTTAAGAAAAAGAAAAAGTAGAAAATAAAAGAAAGAAAAGCGAAATAGAACTAGGATAACCTTATGAGGTAAATATTGCCAGATTGAGCCTCTGTAGATATCAAAGAAGTAGGAAGCCAGTTACCTTGCTTGTATTAAGTGTTGCATATGGTCTAGGAACCGCAAGTGTTTTACTCTGTCTCATTAATATTGTGAATCTAACTGAAACATGCCCACACTTCACAGAGTTGGTGCAGTTGCTATGGTGACTTCGGTGTGGTCAGTGTTTGATATCATGAATCAAGCTAATTCTGGCTTTCTGTTTCATGGTCCAAGCTTTGTACTTTATAGCTGAATTAAGAGGGAAACAGCTGGTTTGTTAGAACTGGTTCCCGGATCATGTCTGTCCTTCATTTGGCTAGTAAAGTTCACAGTTCTTATCTAGTCCATTTTGAGGCTTTCTTGATGTTGTGAACTGAACTAATCTTGATCTCCAGATACTGTCAAATCAGCAGCTATTGACTAGTAAGAGAAAGTGATTCTTGTCTGGTATTACTGACGAGGGTGGAGTTGGCAACTTGTATGTTGTCATGCAAAATGTCCGATGTTCTGCTCTAAGGTGTTTTGATCTCTGGCTGCTGTGAATGCGGATCTGATGAATGCTAATTAGTGGTTCTGTCTAGTATTGTTTCTCATAACTTGTGCTTCTATAAAAAAACCTGAACCTGTTTGACCAAGAAAAGGTAGTTTCTGCACCTGTTTTCTTTGGTTATCCAGGATGATGATATACTTGTTTGTTTCTGATATTTCTGCTGCTGATTCATTTCGACATTCAGTAGAAGTTAATTGTAGATGCCTATACTCTTGGTCATGCAGTGAGTTATTTACTGTCCATGTTTTTGACCCATAACAGAAGTATAATTTCCAGGATGCAGTGTTTTCTTTCTCTTATTACCTGATCTTGTTTTAATATTCAGTTTGTTCAATTGGATGATTTACACATTTGTAACAGGTTAATCTAATGAGTGGCAAGACAAGAAAGGATGGAATTAGAAATGAAAAAATTAAAAGAAACTTAGGAGTAGTACCAATAGGTAACAAGATGAGGGGGCTTATATTTAGATGGTTTGGAGATGAGTAATGGAGACTGAAAACGACACCATATACAAGGAGTGAGGCAAATCCGAGTTTAAGGTTCTAAACGGACAAAGGGAAGGCCCAAAAGAACATAGATAGAACTAGTGAGAAAGGATTTAAAAACTTTAGAACTAGCTGAAAACATGATACTTAATAGAGGGGAATGGAGGAACAAGATTCATGTGGTCGGCCCCCTAATTGGGATAAGGTCCTGATGATGATGAACATGTTAATCTAATGATTTTGTTTTAAGTAAATATCAAGATCTAAGTTCTTACAACTGCATAAGTGAAGTTCATACTCTAAGAATCTTGAAGCAGGTATGGATGTATGAGCAGGGATTTGTAGGTCTCACACGGCATGCAACTTCGTTAGAAGCATAGTGACACTACACATGATTATCTAAAGCAATTCATTAAGAGTATCTACCCTATGACCTGGCAGTGAGGTATTTCTAGACTGCCGCCTTAAACAAATACATCATCATCATCAAGACCTTATTCCAATTAGGGGTTGGCCACATGAATCTTGTTCCTCCATTCCCCTTTATTAAGTACCATAGCTTCATTTGGTCCCAAAGTTTTTAAATCTTTTCTCACCACTTCTATTTAAGTTCTTTTGGGCCTTCCCTTGCCCTTTTAGAACTTTCTACTTGCATTGCCTCACTCCTAACCAGTGCCGTTTTGGGTCTACTTTGGACATGTCCAAACCATCTAAGTCTAATCTCCCTCATTTTGTTACCTATTTGTGTTACCCCTAAGTTTCCTCTAATGTTTGCATTCCTAATTCTATCCTTCCTTGTCTTGCCACTCATCCATCTCAGCATCCTCATTTTTGCGACGCTCATCCCATGAACATGATGTTCCTTAATTGCCCAACACTTTGATCCATAGAGCATGGCGGGCCTTATGGCCATCCTATAGAATTTTCCATTTAGTTTGAGTGGCATGCGGTGGTCACACAAAACTCCAAATGCACATCTCCATTCATTCCAACTCGCTTGGATTCTCTGAGTAACCTCCCTCTCAATCTTTCCACTCTCATGAATCATTGATCCTAAGTACCGAAAGTGGTCTTTTATGGGGACTTCTTGGTTATCAATCTTAATTGGTGTTCCACTCCTACTCCTCTCCTTGCTAAAATTGCATTCCATATATTCTGTCTTAGTTCAGCTGATTTTGAATCCTCTAGATTCTAATCCTTAAACAAATACATATGAGATTATAATGAGTTTCATAGGTTTTCTGTTGCACACAGGTTTTACGCCCGGGCTTAACAGAATGTTTTGCTCCATGTTATGACACATTTTTTATTGATAGAGCTTTGTAGAGTCTGCAACTATCATCAGTATGTTGTGATACTTTTCGCTCTTGTTTTGTTATCATTAGATGTATGTGTTATGTTGCATCCTAGCTGCCTAAAGAAACCATGCTGTTTCCTAGTTTGTAAATTGACATGGATGTAAATATCCATTGCAGATTTGTGACTTGCACATAACATATAACTTTAGTTAAAGGCAGACAATATCTGTGGGAAGAGATGACATATTCTCTGTTGCCAATGTGAAGATAGTTTTATAACATGCCGTTTCTCCCCCCAAAAATTTAGAGGCACACACACACACACACATATCTGGTTATGCTTTAGACAGTCATGAAACTCGCCTGATGGCAAATACGCTGGCATCTCCTGATGGTCTGTTATAAAGCTGATTATTTTCTAACTGTTGGAGTCTGATACATGTTTCTGGTGTCAGTATGGCTCTACAGCACCTTCTGATTTATCTTGGGATTCTTACATGTAGTATTTTAGCTTCGTGGACTTTCACAAGCATGTTATAATTTAGTGTTCAAATACTTGGCCCTACTAAGCTGTGTTGTAACAGGAAAATGAATAAAGCAAGTGAAGACATTAATTTTCACTCTGGTAACATATGTTGTATTAAATATGAAAGAAAGAGTGTCTGATTAGAATCCATTCACTTGGACTAATATAGTCAGCAGTCACATAGTAGTTACCAGTGCGAATGTGGCTGATTTGTCAGTGATGAAATGTTAGTAGTCATCTTTTGTGGCATTATAGTCACAGTGATATTTGGCCTGTCTGTTGATGTGATTTTAGTGCCTCTGGCATTATCTGAGCTATCTTATCTGCCACTGTGCACATTGGTATTGTCACGTTTCAACCCCTATAATTGTGTAACTTTATCATTGTTAGCAGGCCATCTTATTCCCAAACTCATTGCCCACTTTGGTCTTCTTTCCCTTGCATCACATTCTTGAAGGACTGACATATTCCATCGCAGCCTCATTCAACTTAATTCTACTCACAGCTGTAGTGTCCATCAGAGGCTGTTGAACTTCTCTTTCAAATAAATACCATTCAATTACTACTATCTAGCACTGTAGCAATTGGCAAGTCGCTTGTTTACTTATCTCCTCTAAGTTCTATTATTTTGTTGGCAAATTTCAGTGTTGTAGGAATAGTTTTCTCATGCAAGTAAGTTGAATTCCAATTGTTATGCTACCACTTCAATATAATTGGATAAGTTTCAACATATCTTGGTAGATCTATCAATTTTTCTGTGTCCTCAGAAATTTGACAAGTCTAATCTATGCAGAAATTTATAATCAATACAATTTAGCTAGATTATGTCAAAAAAAAGGAAAAAAGAAAAACTACTCATATTGAATATGACCGCAATAGATTGAATAGGACCCCATAAAGTGAGGAGACCCCAAGGCAAATGAAAATTGGGTATAGTCTTCTGCTTTGCAATTACTGTCCATGTATCTAAACTTATATTCATTTGGATTGTGGTGAAAATCCAAGTTTATCTTTTGCTTCCACAAAACAACCACTTCCAATACAAAAATTCTTTGCTGTTCCAGTTTAAGTCATCAAGACTTATGTTTCATAATGGTAGAATACTCGACATGAATGAAATTTTGGATTTTATGTTTTCTTAAATATCCATGTTGACATCCACCCAAAAGGGAAACTATGATGATGGCTTATGTACATGTGTGCACATGTACAATTTATACATATATATGTTCTTACACGTAACTCCAGTTTACTCGGTGTTTTTTGTTAATGTGGTAATGTTGCTGAGACAGTGTCACAATCAGGTTCGTTGTCTTTGTGTATGGTTTTACATGTAACTCCAGTAAATGGTGTTACAAGTACACTGTTGATATTATAGACTTCAACTATCCATTTTTGGTTGATTAGAGGCCATGATGTTCTCAGACTCTGAGATTTTAGAATGGCCTTTGATGTGCTCCAATTGACGAACATTGCCTATGTGTATGTCTAAAACCATCCAAGAAGAAAGCTACCTAGTGTCAGAGATACTGACACAATACACGTAATGTATGGGATAACATAAATAAGCAATTACACCAACTGTAACATGAAACTTCTTGAAACATCACAAGTGTAACATAAATGCATAAAGGAGGAAAAGAAAAGAGAATGACAGTTAGAACTTCAGAAAGCTAACAAGAGTTTCCATACTTTTTACGGGAAGTTGCTGAGTGCATTGTTTAACCTTTTAGACACCCCAAATTATTGGAGGCTCATCTGACTATGCCTTCCAAATTCCTTTTAAATGTAGTTACATGCATCTTAGGTTATCTTGACTTCATATGTATCTTCTGCAAGGTCCTTCATCTGCTATTATATTCTCCCATTTGCAGAGGTTGGCTGATTATGTAGGCTTTCCATGTCGGATAGCTCGAGGTTGCAAGTACTGTGAATCAGAGCATTCTTCTACTTGTGTTGTCAAAATTGGACATGAGAGGCAGGAATTAAGGTCAGTTGTTTACTACTCTTGTTTGAATCTCGTTATGGTTAGAATTTTCTTTTTCCTTTCCAATGGGAGATTCATGCATTTGAACCTATTACTCTCTGGTCAGTGGAGAGTTCAGCTTTCCGGCCTCACTTCTGCTTTATTTAAACATTTGTCCTTCTCTTTGGTTTGCACCTTCATAACTATTCATTGTGTTAAGAAATTCCACTTGTGACTACATGACTTGGACAGGTCATTTGGTTCCTTTAGTTTCTGCTATGTTAGAAGGGGAGCCTGGGCGCAACAGTAGAGTTGTAGTCTTGTGACCTTGAGGTCACGGTTTCAAGGTGTGGAAACAGTCTCTTGCAAAATACAGGGTAAGGCTGCATAGTATCAACCCTTGTGAATTGCCCCTTCCCCGGACCCTGCATATGCGGGAGCTTCGTACACCAGGGCTGCCCTTTTCTTAACTTCTGTTATGTTACCCATTTTTTACTAGATCTTCGAGTGTTAGCACCACAATATGAATAAGACAAAACTCTCCTAAGATATCTGATGCTATGCTTCAGTGTTTATTGACTTATAACGTAAGCAATACACATGCTGGAGCAGGTTTTCTCTTACTTGATTGTTTACATTGCTTAGCGTCATTCCTGTCTCTTATTTTTGTTCCTGAGGCCAGAAATGTTTTTTTTCCTTTTTTGCTCCATGTAAACATTTGGCCTGAACCACAATAAGAACCTGCAATTGCTAATAGATGCAAACAGGAATTGAAGAATAACTTTCCAAAAAATCAATTACGGTGTTCAACTGCAGATTTCTTCAATAAGATAATCAGTAACTGTAAGCTAGCAGATGAAGATAACAGGAATGAAAAAAAAAAAAAAAAAAATAAAAAAAAATCGCTTATAACCCAAGCTTTCGAGGAGCTGGTTCAAGCTACCAGCAGTGTAACAGACTTCTAACCATTTCTACTCTGATATTGGGCCATCTGTCTTTGCAAGGATGGCCTTTGATTGGTCCACCTGGAGCTGCAGAATTTACCTCTTTACCCTCTTGGAATATATTTTAACAGTTGGTTGTGTATCAAACCATGATCATGATTTTGATGCTCCATGAGTCAGGCTTTATCCACTTCTATGACTCAAAGGCCCCTTCCTAATTGGACAGGGATTTACTAAGGGCTGGATGGACCTTCCAGCAGACTAGGGCCGCTCAGTGCATGAAGCTCCTGCACGTGCAGCGTCTAGGGAAGGGACGGACCACAAAGGGTCTATAGTACTTAGCCTTACCTTGCATTTTTGTAACAGGCTGTTTCCACGCCTCGAATTTGTGACCTCCAGTTCACACAACGACAACTCAACCGTTGTGCCAAGGCTCCCCTTCCAGCTGAATAAAATCGATTTAAGCTAATGTGTCTTTTTCTTTCTCTCTGACTCTGGCTCTGTGTCTATCTATGACTAGAGCCACCTTCTTTGATAGTGTCAACCGTCTCCCAAGAAGTGAATTGGGGATATATTTAAATTTTAAATGGTCATTACTTCATCTTCTACAGGATTCAGCTTCTTAATGGCATACTGAATATAATTGTCAAAGAGCTCTAGTACATATTATCAGATTTTATGTTTTTTTCCTCAAATAATATCTCCTTCATCTCTCTTTTCTTTACTACTTTTAACAGGGAATACGTAATCGATCTAGTTGGTGAACCAGGAAACATGAATGATCCAGATTCCTCAATCAATAAACCTTTACTTCTGTCAATACCTTCACCTCTTCAAATTGCCAACTTAAAAGGTTCAGTTGAATATTATATTGATGATGCTTCATTGGATCAGACTCTAAACCCAGAGCAAATGGCTTCTTTTCTTGAACGTTCTGAAACTCCAGGTATGGTCTATTTTTCATTCCATGAATTTATGGTTTAAGCTTCTTTTACAGCACTATATGGAGAACTTTTGCTGAGAATGGTCTTGAGGTGTCTTTGTAGCATGAATACCAGATACTGTCTGGAGTACACATGCTTCATGGCCATTAGTTTAGTGGTAAATACTTGTTGAGGCAGAAACCTACTGTAATGGTTTTTAATACTTCTGGGGTACAACTAGTCATGGAACTGGTTTTCTCCTCTCTGTCTAGGGAAAAAGAAACATCCTCCTTCAGTTTCCTGTCTTGCAAGGAAAATTTTTAACATTGCGGGTTCTGAATATTTATGCCCTGCAATATCATTCTTATGTTTTATAGTTTATCCTCAATTATCTTGGGAAATTTCCCACTTGTTCCTGGAGTGTATTTTGTTTATCCATCAAACTTTTGTTCTTTTAGTGTTTAGGCAGAAGGAAGAAAATGAAATCGTACAAATGTTTTAAGTTTGCTATCATATGCATCGACAAGTAAATAACTGAGAACGATCATTTCTAGTGACTACATATGGCTGGTTGTTCCATATCCCGTCTAGCCTAGTGAAAAGTTGCTATGGTCATCTCTATTCATGTAGAGAGCCTTGTTTTCTAGTTGAATTAGATCTTCAAATGCATTCTGGTCCTCTTGAACATGGACAAAATTCTCAAAGTAGACTAGTCGGTATCACGAAGTATTTTGAGACTTAATTGTTGGTCAAAAAGAGATAACTTCTCTACTTCTATGTATGTTCCATATGTGGACACATGTGCATCTTAGGAACTTGCATTTCCTCTTATATTTATGTCTTGCTGCAGGTCTCTGCATGCATTTGTGTATGGTCCGCCAGTAACTTAACTAGTAAGCTTAAGTTAGATTTGCTTAGAAGATGGGGCTAACTAGTGTCACTTGAGGTTGTGATTTCCATGGCCATGAATCTTTGTAGATGAGTCATAAATATAAGACAGGTCTTTGTGGACAGTTATTTTTCATTTTCTTTAGGATTATTCAGTTTCTTCGTGTACTGCGTGTTAGTGATAGTGGATTATTGGAAATTGGTTAGGCTAAGCTAATCAGACAGATTCCACTCTTTAATTTGTTCTTTTCTTCTTCTCTTGTTTCCTCAATCCACACTCTAGCTTCCCTCTTCCATGGTGTGCATTTACTTGTTACTGGGTATTGCCTTTGTGTGGCTTGTCTCTGATTCTAGATCTTGTGTGAACAAATAAACACTTCACCTCTATAAATATTTATGTTCTTTCTTAGTGGTAGTTGTAGAACCATGTAGCTTCTTTCCTAGTAGTCCTAAAACAAATGAGGAGCGAGGACACAGTGGAATGCCACTTTGTTGAAATTGCAAGCCTTAATAGCAACAATGGGCACGAGAAGCTATGGTCCCTAACGTATTCTGTTGCATAAAATTAGGTTTCAATTTAATCCTTATTTCTGCAAGTCATCCTCATCATCTGGAAAAAATTATCTGCAGGCCATTTGTGCAAGAAATGCTCTTCCAAGAGCTATAATGATCATTGGTAAGAATCCTTATGTACTCTGGTGCTGCTGCAATTGTGTTGATGAGTTCTGATCATAGAGTTAAGAAGTCCTGTATACATATGACACTTCTCAAACTTTCTACTGGTCCATGTGCACAATGGATGAGCATAACAAACTATCTGGCTCTTGCAAGTAACACTTACATTAGGTAATTTTGCTCTTTGTTCAGGGGTTACTCCTCATTGTTGACAATGCTGCCAACCCCTCTTATGATATGTAAGCTTTGTCTATGATGGAGTCTCCTTTTTCTTCATTATCTTTTCCTGACATTGATGTCATTCCAGTTGTTGCTTTTGAACATATTGTTTCCGTGTCACTTCAGTAAGTGTTCAATTTGAGTTTCTTTGATTCATTGTGTCAACTAGGTTCATCTTCATTAGAGGTTCAATTTGAGTTCCTTTTAGATTCATTTTATCACCTATGTTCACCTTCAGCATCTGGGGAAGTCAGTAAACACAAAATGATCTTGTTCAACTTCAGCGGCATGTATAGAGATGGCTCTGTCTACTCCTAAGCTCTTGCACCTTTCCCTCTTCCCCCTCTCTATCTGTATGTATGTGCATATAATATTTGTATTGCTTATACATGCATGCAATATGATGCAATCATCACTTCATTTCTGGTGCATTAGTGCATAAAAGTGCATTTAAAGCCATCTTGATGTTTAACATGGTTAGCTAAGGTTTTTTTTTTCCATGAGTAGAATGATAGGATGCTGTCAATTGTACAAAGCATACCGAATCCATGACCTGAGATATTTGTCCAAATTTCACCCATGAAGCAGTTTATTCTTGGAGTTCTATAATAGACAATCTTTGTAATTACATGTATTCTGAATTATAGCTGACATATTCTTGCAGATTGTGTTGAATTAGAAAGTACTAAAACGGATGGTCTCTCCCCAGTTATGAAAAATCTTCTTGTAATGAAGAACAACCCTGCAGTTAGATGCGAGACATGCTTGGAAAGAGAAGTTCAGTCTGTGCACGATCACAACTTAAAGGAAAAGTTAGAGCTTTCAGTATACTATCTGACTGATAAACCTCATGAACGAACAGAATCCTCAGTGATGCCTGTGATACTTGAAGATAGTGTTGGTGACCATTCCCAGAGCAGGTTATTACTGTCTGAGCAGGAGAATGTATCAAAGGCACTGGATTATGTTGACAAGGTTCTTGATGTAGGCAAAGTTTTCATTCAAGAATCTCAGCAAATAGACTACGTTTCAAACCGTAGTCCTTGCATGAATGATAGGATTAAGCCACAAAATGCAGAAGTATCCATTCAAATGAAACCGGGGGAGGTTGAGAATAGAGTGAAAAGTAGTGGGAGCTCTCGTTGTACCACTATACCGCATTTTCTGAATCTTGAACCAACTCTAGCCGTGGATTGGGTTGAGATCTTGTGGGACGAATTGCATGTCAAGGAGAGCATTGGTGCCGGTACTTCTGCATTTTTGTGAATTAAACTTTTTATATTCATTTTCATGTGATGTTTCATACAAGTTCAGGAGAATGATTTTTTTGGACATTTGGAACTTGAATTATGGCGATTGTGGTAACAAATGTGTAGAACATGTATTTGGCAGGTTCGTTCGGGACAGTGCACCGTGCTGAATGGCATGGATCGGTTAGTAGTTCTTGTATCTAACATATTAATCATCTATGTTCTTGCTTATGCAATTACAAGTCTTCACTGTTATCAGCCTTATTACGACTATGGGGCAGTTTACTAATTAATGCTCCTGTTAGCAATCAAAGTTCTCTGCTGGAGTCTAAGCATGCAAGTGCAATGTATATTGATGCATCTCTTCAATGAAGAAATTTTATCTGAATGCTTACCCTGTCACACAACTTTTTCTAATGGAAAATCATCTATTACTGGTTCGTGTAAACACAATTTGAGCTGGTTTCCTCTTCATCAACCCCAAATTGGACTTTATTCCAAAAGCATTCATATGTGAGTTGTGTTGCATGCCTGCCTTTTTAATGAAATGACTAGTAATGTCAACTCCTGTACTGATGATGGCTAATGAACTTTTGCTGTTCAAATTTTTTGTGGATGAATAAGCACATAGATACTAGCAAAAAATGTGATCAGGATTTCTGTTAAATCCCATAGGAAAATGTATTATCTCTTACCCTTTTTGGATTTACTCAATATTTTTTAATGCTGAGGAGAACATTGAGGTAGAATGTGACAGTTAATCCTATTTCAGAATTGCAACAAACCAATGAAATGGAAAATTAAGAACTTAATGCATAAGTGGAAAAGGATTTGTTGAAATAATCCTTCAAGCAAAGATGATCTGCGTCTTGGTTCTGATAGCATTCAATGCAGGATGTTGCTGTTAAGGTTCTTACTGATCAGGATTTTCATGGTGATCAACTGAAAGAGTTTCTAAGAGAGGTATGCATCTTTTCCAGTTATGAACTAGAACTATTTTGCAATGTGGGGTCTGGTTGTCAATCGGTCTAAATTCTGTGTTTCTGTGTATCTGATTGAAGAGTCATGATCTTATTTGATTTCTTGAAAATGCAAATCCCATTTTCATTTGCACTAGCTTGGATAAGCACAAGGATACCATGCTTGCAGAATATTTTCAAACTTGTGTAGAATCCTCACTTCAACCTATTTCACTTGTACACGCAAGCAAGACTAGCCTGACTTGCTATAGCCAAATAATTTCCTTCTTGCTTTATTCTTATTTGCATTGTGATGGAACAGCTTGCTCTCATTTATACTTACAGTGATTTCTTTTGAATAAATTTAGGTTGCAATAATGAAACGTGTGCGCCATCCAAATGTTGTTCTCTTCATGGGTGCTGTTACAAAGCAGCCTCACCTTTCAATAGTTACAGAATATTTACCGAGGTAAAGCTGCTTACTCTTATTGTGTTCACACGAATAACATAGCATGTGTGAGTGACCTGTGCCAATGGTGGAGAGAAAGCAACTCCTGTATTATCCTTGTCATCTTCACCATGAACATAGTCCATCTGCTGTTCCATGATGATGGGAAAAGAAATGGGGAGGTTTAGGTGGAATAAATATCATAGTCAACTTGATTCAGTACAGTACTGGTAACTCATAGATGATTCTAGTCTTTTCCTTTGGCAAGGTGTTGTTTGTTTCCTCCAAACTGTTGATCCATACAGGCCATCGATTTGGCATTGGATAGAAAAACGGCTACGCACCCATTTTTTTTCCAGTAAATGGTTCAAATCAGTTTATCAATATGAGTGTTCTATATTAGGTAAATTACCAACTATTCATTTTTACATAATATCTGCACTAATGCGTGATCTTGAGGTCATGGGTTCAAGGCTTGGAAACAGCCTCTCGCAAAATGCAAGGTAAGGCTGTGTACTATAGGCCCTTATGGTCTGCCCCTTCCTCGGACCCTGCATAGGCGGGAGCTTTGTGCACTGGGCCTGCCCTTTATCTGCACTAATCAGTGCTAGCTCTTCTTATCTAGTAGAGTACCATAAAACAAACTAACCTCCAATGCTACATGGCACAAGGTGGCAGAGTGACCTCACATCTTTGTGTTACTTTCTTCTTTTCCTTGTCAATCTCGAGGTTGAAGGATAAATGCATCCAAATATCTTAAACCATTAAAACAAGGGGGAACCAAGGAAAAAGAAAAGAAAAGAAAGAATGAGTGCTAGGAGCAAACCTTCTACGCATTTCTTTCTCTTTCAAAACCAGGGAGGATTATACCAAACTCTTAGCTCGAGTGAGACAGGTATACTTTCAAAGTGTGAGACACCACGGCTGAGATTTGAGGCAGGTATACAATATTTAGGTAGCCAGCAAAGATTATTTAACCAAAGAGAGTAGAGGAAGGTGGTTAGTGTAGTATGTGTGGCTTTATGAACATGTTAATTCAGTTATTCTGAACTTAAAGCCTAAATGATCGGTGAAACAGGGGTAGCCTTTTCCGCCTCATAAACAGAGCAGCGGCAGGTGAAATCTTGGATAAAAGGAGGCGGCTGCGGATGGCATTGGATGTGGTGTGTAAAAGAATTGCCTTCATTATTTTCTTATTGAACTGTAACATGTAAAAGTGTACTTCAGTTTAATAAATTATGTGTGTATGGATTGCAGGCAAAGGGGATCAATTATCTTCATTGCCTTAGCCCTCCTATAATTCACTGGGATCTTAAATCTTCTAATTTGTTGGTAGACAAGAATTGGGCGGTTAAGGTAAATATGAAATTTGAGATCTTTATCAAATTGTTTCTTTTTCTTCTGTTTCCTTATGTTCTATTCATGCAGGTCTGTGATTTTGGGTTATCAAGATTCAAGGCAAACACTTACATATCATCTAAATCCGTAGCAGGAACTGTAAGGATTCATTTCTTTGTCTGTTGAACCTTTACTTTCCACCTGATCTTGAGGTCTGTCCTTTGAAATATCTATTCTATTTTCTTAATTATATGAAATGTGTGTTTGTGTGTATATATAACCTGATTGTTCAGTGGGCAGTCCTCATTGTTTATCTCTGGATAACAAGTTCTATCATGCTGACCAATGAAACTATATAAACTTAGATGGCCTTGATTTACTGATAGACAAGCTCAGTCACAGTAACAGCTCAGTGTGGTCATAATGAATGACTTAAAGCTCTAATTTTGGTTTGCTCTGAAATATCATGAGTTTGTCGACTTTAGATATCTTTGCTTATGGCTGTTTTGTTATGCATATGTTCTTTTGATCATCATCTATTTCTTATTTCTCTGGTACAAGAAAGGAAGAAAAGAAAATGCCCCCCAAAAAGAAGAAAAATAAAAATGCCCTTTGAGTAAAGTTAAATGCCTATTTCACTTTTGCCAACCAAATCTTAAGGAACACTCACTGAGCAAAGTCAGATGGGCATTTAAATCTGCTGCTGCGATGTTTATTCATGTCTTTGCAGGTTGAGCGTTTTCTGTTTTGTTCAAGCAACTACCAAGTTTTTGTAACAGTTGTCTTGCTTTGCAGCCAGAATGGATGGCTCCAGAGTTTCTTCGTGGGCAACCCACGAACGAGAAATCCGATGTTTACAGTTTTGGTGTTATCTTATGGGAGCTTATCACCATGCAGCAGCCTTGGTCTGGCCTTAACCCTGCACAGGTACCTTTGAGAACTCAAAATCTATTACTATCGTCTTTTAGATTTCCCGTTTGATCAATCAATCACTAGCATTGCAGGGAACACGGTAAGGCTGTGTACTATAGACTCTTTGTGGTCCGCCCCTTCCCCAGACTCTGCATATGTGGGAGCTTCATGCACTGGGCTGCCCCTTTTTTTTTCATTTTATTATCAAGCAATCACCAGCATTGCAGGGAACATGGTAAATCATGCGTATTTGTATCTTTTGGTTCCATGATATTAACAGAACAAAGTTTCAGGTGGTTGGAGCTGTTGCATTCCAGAATAGAAGGCTGGCAATACCCCCTGATACCAATCCTGCATTGGTTGCCCTCATGGAGTCCTGCTGGGCTGAGTAAGAATGGCTTCGATCCTTAACCTCTAGTTATGCGCTTATGCTTTGCATGGTTTTCACTCTCTGTCAAAAAATAAGTGATGCAAAAATCTGCAGCGTGTCATTCACAGAGTTATAACTTCATTAGTATTCCTTTCCAAGTAGTTGCTCTAATTGCTGGGCTACTTAGTTTTTATAAACTCCATTGCCATGACATGCGACTTAATTGTGGCTCCTGCTCTCATAGATGTTTTGGGTAGTAAAATAAGTGTATATTCTGTTTTCTTTCTGAACTCTTTGCTTCCTAGCTGCCTGTCTCTTGCTTCTGGAAACCAGTGTGGTACTCATTCTTTAAATTTTTGGAAATTGCTCTGGGGGGTTTTAAATTCAGGGGATTTCAGAAAAGTTGCTGATTTACTTGATGCTGTGGGCATGACAAGGTGATCCGTTTTGGATCACTTGAACTTAATTGATTTCCTCACTTGATTATTGATGTCTGCAGTGATCCAAAGCAGCGGCCATCCTTTGCAAGCATTGTGAATACATTGAAGAAGCTGCTAAAATCTCCGTCGCAGTTGATACAACTGGGGAACCCGTAGATGATAACCCATGAAGTAACGTCCACATCGTTCCTGTAAAGCTTTTCTTGTTGCCATGGGCTTTCTTTTGGAATCTAAATTGACCATAACTACCTTCAAATCTTCTAACCCAAAAATTTGTCCAACTTAGTGCCCTAATACTGCATTTTTTCGTGTTTGCATTGTTCGTAGATATTCCAGACCGGCCTATGATAAAGCTACTTATGAGCCACAGGAAAGATCAATACCAGTTTCCCGGATTGTAGAACTGCAAATGCAAGATTGCAAAGAGGTATTCTGATATTTTAATTCCTTCTGTTATACGATCACTGATCACAGATTAACAGTCTCGGGTCTCTTTATTGTCTGTAAAACGAAGTTGTAAAAAGTTGTTATCGTTTAGAATCATCAATGCAAATTCCGTGTTCTCTAGTTTCTGTGATGTATACTATTCGTAGATCACTGACTGTTGCAATCACATCTGAATATTGCTCTTCCTATTGGGTGGTTCGAGATCGGCCACCTGCATCAACCATGTTTTGCATGTTGAAGGTGTGTATTGTGGTTAAGATTGATTAAGTCCCTAATCCTTGTTTCCCCACACTCCATATTGTATGCAGCCAACTATCAACAAGCTTTGTGGGATGACACGTAAAGCCAATATGGCCCAGTGGTTAGGTTGAGGCACCTCTCGCCTTGAGGACAGTGTCCCTGAAATATCTCTGGCAAGGTGTATATATAAAGACCTATTGGGAGTGTGAGTTAATGGTTCAAAAAAAAATAAAATAAAATTCCACGACGTTAAATTGTGCAGTTGGATACATATAACAAACCCTCAGGTAGGAACTCGATGACCCAAAAAGGAAAAGACTGGCAAAAATGCAATTTAAGACTCTATTCGATAGACCTTTTTTGGTCCTCTCCTTCCATGGACCTTGCGTATGCAGGAGCTTTTGCACTGGGCTGCCCATTTTTTTTATAAAGAATGTTCATATTTTGGGTACGAATTGGCCATGCACCAAAATCCTTTTTGTTCTCCAATGGATGATCCTAACCATATTCTTCATATTATTATCAAGTATCAAATGAATGGTTAAGATGTTGAAAAACTGTTGTAGCAATATCCTGATCAGTCAGAGAATCAAATCATCCAATCAAGACCAATTGGTTCCTTGTCCGACTGAGATGTGGCCTAGAAGATAAATGGATTAGGTTCTTGAGATTTCGAGTAGTGCTTGTGAGGCATTAGGTTCGTAGAAATGAAATGATTTATCTTACCGAGCCACTCTTATCGTGTTTGTGTAAAAGTCATGATCCCACATTTTAATAGGCAGCACGCTCATTGCACTAGAGCCTTGGCGCAACAGTAAAGTTGTCGTCATGTGACCTTCAGGTCATGAGTTCAAGACGTAGAAATAGCTTCTTGCAAAGTTGCAAGGTAAAGCTGCATACTATTGACCCTTGTGGTCTGCCCCTTCTCTAAAGGCTGCCCCATCCCATGCTTGTTGCACTGTTTGCCTCTTCCAACTTTTTGAAAGATTAAACCATTCACAATCTTGTCTGCGTCCTTAGATGAGGTATGCACCCAAACTCCAATGGATGATCTAGCGACTGTTTCACTCAAATAAGCATATGTTAGAATTATTTAATAGATAAAATTATCATTATTTAATAGATGAAAATATCATTGTATAGCTCATCAAAGATGAATCAAGGCTGTGAATGGTTTTGAACCTCCCAAAAGATAGGCCCAGTTGAATTTAAAGCTTGCTGAAGAGTGAGATGGGCACGGACCCATTATTAAGTTGCCTGCTGATAAGCGCCTTGTATAGACAATGGAACCATTTTCATCCTTTTGGAAGGGGAATAATAATTTTAGAATTGAGTTACCTACGAATATGATTTTTTCCACAGATATTTGCAGCCTTAAAACATAGATGATGTTATTTTTCTCTTCTGACAAAAGCAAAAGAACTATAAAGGAAGGAAATTGCTCAAAAAGTCCTCACTCACACACAGAAGCGATGACTAAAACCTGTACCAAGAGATGGGAAGTTGTCTGTAAGTAGACACTTGTTGGCATAGATGAAATAGCAAAGAGGCCAACGTTAGGGATGGCAAGGATTGGGTGAATTAGGAACCCTATCCTAATTGATTTGTAAGGGTCTGGTTAGGGTTAGAGTTAGGGCTAGGGTTTAGGATTAAAACTTGGGACTCAAAGTCATATTAGGGTCGTGCTAGGGTCAGTGATGAAAATATTAGGGGCCTTCAATAGCTTCTGTGTGTTTATATCTTGACTAAAATGCTTTTGCATACATTTTTAAACCTATAAATGAAAGGGATTTTGGTAATTTAAGTGTTTTAAATTTAGTATAGATGTGATGTCCCTTTTTAGTAAAAATGTTGTAATTTGTTTACATGAGGTAAAAATTATATCTAGTAGAGAAAGATATAATTACTCAATAATTCTTATCAATTAAGTTTTTCAAGTGTTAAAAAATTTAGGTGTTAGAGTCAGTTAGGAGTCGCAATCCTAATTGACTTGTATAAATTAGGATTAAGGACAATAGTTGTTTTACTTGAATAGTATTAGGGTCAAGAACTATGATTGAAAGTTTGTTAGGGCTCATAATAATAAAAATTTTGCACCAATATTAGAGTTGGCAAAAATTATGATTGACCTGACCCATTGCTATCTTTAGCCAATGTTAAGTTGAGGCTTGCTTCCTTAGTATTGCAAGAAGGGGCTTTACCTAGCAAGAGCTATCAAGGAGGTTACATGAAAAAGGAACATCTTTGGTGATGCAATTTGATGGGCTTGATCTTTAGACCCTTGTGGTCCACCCCTTCCCCGAACCTTGTATAGGCGGGAGCTTCGTGCACTGGGTCTGCCCTTTTTGCACATTTACCTTTTCAGGTTAGTTGTCAAAAATTATACTCATCGATGCTTTTAACTAATATTTTTTTTAGTTGAAAATTTTAATGATCATAATTAATAAAGACAAAACATAATAGCCAGAAGCATCTAACAATCACGACTTCTAATATGTAACCAATCTAAAACAAGTCAAGCATAATGAATGGATCAGATGATCCAAATACGAGGCACGTCAAATTATGTTTCTTAACTACCTTATATTTCTACTTTCCCGAATAATTTTCCTTCCTGAGCTTAGTTGATGGGTTCTAAGTCTTTGGCTGGGAAAAGTTGAAAATTTAGAAAAAAAAAAAGGCTAGGAAAAAGGCAGTAAATTTGTAAAATTCTTAAAATTTTAAAAAGAAAATAATGCAACTCATTTAAAACTTTTAGGCAAAAAGTTACCAGAGACAAAATAAAACATCATTGTTCTAGATAAGAATTATATTATTATAGACAAGTTTGAAACTTAGGATTAAAATGTTGGGAAAAAATAATAATAATAAAATATGAGTAAAAGTCAGTATAAAAGATAGATTTCAAACGATAAAAAGGAGAAAAACTTCAAAAAGATGAGTTTTATTTAAAAAGACTGATCTTTTTAAAGCTTAATATAGCAAATAGAAAAGATCATTTAAAAAAAATGAAAAAAAGAAGTTTTTGTAACTATGGTTGGCATGAGGAAGCCCCTGCAAACAGCCCCCCTTGATTTCACCAGGAAATCATAAGCAGGCTAATAAAACCTCACTCCGGCTTCAGTCATCTCCCCGACCCAACTGCCTGAACAAAGTGCAGAACACATCCAAACACTTCTCTTTCTCTCTCGATCAATCAATGGGGACAGACGTGATCCTGCAAGCTCTCCTTCTCGTCTTCACCCTTGCCCTCCTCGTAGCCCTCCACACCCTCCCCAAACGCGCCTTCTCCTCCCTCCGCAACAAGAACCGGTCCTCCATCAAATCCAAGCACCACTTCGTCCAAGGCGCTCAACTCCTCGCCCGGGCCCGCTCTACCCGAAACCCCACTCAATCCAATTCCCTCGCAAAATCCGCCTCTAACGAAGCCGATCTCGCCCTCTCTTTGGACCCAAAAGACGCCGCTGCCCACATCCTCAAAGCGCTCTCTCTTGATCTGCAAGGCCACAAATCGTCCGCCCTTAAGTCACTAGATCACGCTCTTTCTCCACCTGCAGTGAAATCTCTCTCCGATAGAGAACGAGGGGACGCGCTCTTCAAACGCGCGGAGCTGCAGGTTGCTGTGAATCGACGGCGGAGGATTGATTCGGCTGTGGAAGATCTTGTTGAGGCGGTGGAACTTAGTCCGGAGAACTGTAAGGCGTTTTGCTTGTTGGGTTATTGTTATGAGCAGAAGGGGATGAAGGAGGAGGCGAGAGAGGTGTACAAGAAGGCGATTTCTGTCGATGGGTCGTCCGATGCGGCTCGGGAGGGTTTGAAAAGGTTGGGATGACGGCCAGGGTTTCCGCTTTTGATTGGTTGGATTGGGAATCTGGGAGGTCCATTGTTGATTCTCTTGAATTACTTACTCCGGTAAAGTTCCAACTTTTTGGTGTTCTATATTTACCTTTGAGAAGTCCCCCGAACTGGAGGGGAATAGATCATCCAAGCAGACTGTTTAATCTATGGGTTATTGTGTACTTTGAATCTACTTCTTTGTTGAAGTTGAATACCTGGAATTACATCACAATGGTTCTGAACTTTAAACACTAAAAACTGAATATCTTGGGACTAAAATAGTTTCAGACACACTTTTGCTTTGGCAAAATGCATGATTGTTCCCGGATGGACTTCATGGAATTGGATTCGAGGAATTTTCGCATTTAATAGTTAGATTCCAACTGCACGACTGCTCATCTAGTAATGGGGTTCTTTCTGTTTCTGTATTTTCTTTCTTCTTTTATTTTGTAATTGTTTTTCTGGAAAAGATGGGACAATCCGTCCATGGGCAGCCCTGAAAGTGGAACTTGCCGAGGAGTGGCTCCTTGTGCCACTACACCAGAAGTTTCTTTCTTTCTGTGTGTTAAAGCTCATCCCGTTTCTATAGTTTGATTGGGTTAAGTGATAATACATGGTTCTGATCCTTTTCAATTTCCCTTTTCAATTCAGTTTAAGTATGGGTTTCCTGTTCTGGCTGCTCGGTGTTGCAATATTTCTAACTGACCAGTTTTTAAAGAAAAATCCAACTTCTAAAAATCCTGTTTTAGATTTTGAATAGTTGTGAACATTTAAAAATGTATACATTGTTTGAATTAAATGTGACTTTCATGAATAACTCATTTATTATTCATCCATGTAGTTAAAGATTCAAATTAGATGAGTTGAATATTTAGCTAGATTATGACTTTATCCGATATTTTCCCGAGTTCTTCTCACAGTTGCCTTGCTGCTTTATTTCAAGATCCAAAACTTGTAACTATTTTATGTGTAAAGTTCTCTGTTCTTATGTTAGCAAACAATATCTGATTCCCATTCTCGTTCAATTCAGCAACATTGGATCTTTTCGAGGTTTTCAAGCATAGCCTAATGAATGGAAAAGTTTTGCCTTCTGCTTTCCTGTTATGGGCAGAAGGATATGATCAACACTTTGTGATAGACATATGAAAATGCTGTTAGTCTTGATGGGTTCTGATGGAAGAGGTCAGTTTTTCATTCTTGAAAATTTGGTTCTTCTTCTTTCTGATCTCTGTTCTGTACAGAGCTCTTCCTGATTACACAATGTTTGTTGTACCGAGTAACAGTATCTGATCTCGGTTCCTGCAAGATTCAGATGAATTATGTGAGTTCTAGATTGCTGAATATACAAATTTGTTAGTTTGCAGTTGACATCACCCATTGTCTTATAATACCTCTGTGTGTTAAGGATTTGATTCAAAAGAGGGTAGTACATGCATCATAATGGGCCAACACTCACATGATCTTGGCACAAAGAAACTGCGTGTCCAAGGCCATGTTGGCTTGATTATGCCCGGGCTCAAACACTTGCAATTCTCTAACCTCTTAACGCAGTACAGAAAAACAAGTCACGCCAGTCACCGAAGCTTCAAAATGGGTAGACTCACTTTGAACATTAGCTCTATATTCCATAATCAATACCATCTACTGTGGTTCACCTATCAGCCCAGAGACTTTTGCCAGGTGCAACCCAGGGAAACACGGCTTGGTAACCACAACAGCCTGCAATTCCATGATTTCCAACTATCTTTGTTGAAGAAAGGGAAATGCGAGGTGCTTAAAGAGCATCAAATGATTATTACATGCGAGTATTTCTCATTGTTTCCTGATTCTTCTCCTTTGGCCTCATTGTGATGGGGTTTGGATAGACGGGTTACGTCGGCAAATTCTTTCTAGGCTGTAGACTCGTTTGGGCTGTATCTTGTGTAGGATTTCAATGAAGGAAGGCAGGTAATTACCAGGCAAAGCTTCAGGCCTTATCCGAAGATGGCCATTTTTTTTTTCTTTGATTAAAAAGGGCGGCCTGGTGCACTAAGCTACTGCATAATGTGGGATCTGGGTAAGGGGTGGACCACAAAGGGTCTATTGTATGTAGCCTTACCTTGAGGCAAGACTCCATACCGTGTCTGATACATAGGCCTATAGAATCACCAAGGACAAAGTAATGACCTTGTTGTATCAAGAAAAGAACTACAAAACTAGTAGAGATGCCTATGTTGAAGATTTTTGAAACTTGCCCAAAGTCAATCTAGTGAAACTTAGCTTAGATGCAGGTGTTAAAATGCAATTCTTGAAGATAGTTGAAGCATCTCAATTAGAGAAAGAGATATTACTGGTCATCTCCAGGATTCAACCAGGCTAGACTTAAGTTGTACCTAAATTGATTTGTATGATCATAATCAGTCTGTACTTTTGTCTCCAAATTTTGAATGCCTTGCAAATGCCAAATTTTACAAAATAAATATCCAATATCTTTCAATTAAGTTATAGAGGCATCAAACTCTAACTACAAAATGCACCCTCTACAGCCTAATATCGAGAAGAGATTACAGATATGGACTACCAAATGTGCCTAAAAGAAATTCAATAATCCTCAAATAAGCTAAAGAGGTGTCAAACTTGGCCTGTGAAATGTGCACCTAATAAACCTTTAAAGCTTAACACCTAAGAGAGAGCTAAAGAGATGTGAAACTTGGGCTGCAAAATGCATGCTCAATAAGCCTCTAGGGTGTCTTTCATAAGTAATTTGTGGGACTACTAGTTCATGTCCCTTGTGTGGAGATAACATTCTACATCTCTTAAGAAAAAGTAGATGTCTATCCCTTGAAATACAAAACCAAAATTCACCCACTTGTTTTTTAAGTTAAAACAACCCAAATCATTCTTTACTTGTTTTAAGTTAAAAACAACTTAATCAACAAAGAATCTCTCGCTTGTTTTTAAATTAGATCAAGCAAAAATAAAACGACATACTCCTTAATATAAGATAAGCAAGTTGAGCAAAAAGATTTAAGGATCCACCTCTCACTATGTTATGATGAATTATTGGTGAAGTAAGTGTGAATGTATTTGGATGTCTTTGCAAGGGCAACCTCAACTTTATGTGCAGTTCCCACACATACTTCCATCTAGCAGAGACCCTACATATGATGGGCCTTTGAGTGTAAAAAAAGAGGCAATGAAAATAAAAAATAACTGCACAACATACACAATAAAGATACAAGAAGAAAATTAGGCATTCAGCAAAATCCGTACATTAGAAAAAGTGAACATCGTCGTGAGCTTCCTCCTAGTGTATACAAATTAAGAAGTATCAAGGCAACTAGTGAAATACATCTCAAAGAAAGAAATATAACGAGCACTTTTCTTAAAGTAGATAGATGTACTTAAATTAGGTGCTTGTTTTATTGAGTGCTTTAGAGACCAGCCTGAACCCCATAGGAAGTGGCCAAAATTTGCAGATCTATAGACTTATTAAGATATAAGTCATCTTTAATACTATAGGTCATACTTGTCAAATAAAATTATAGTACACCAGTAGGTTTAGATAACTTATTTGTTTCTTAAAACCTGGTCAATTATACTAGGTGGGGTTGTCGTTAATGCTCAATTATAGGTCTTTAAGTTGATTCTCTTCAATGTCCTATCGACCAGCTCTCTTCTCAGGCCTTCAGAGAGAGGGTTTGTAACATTTACTAATTTATAAATTAGGAAAAATTGATTTTCGAAATAAAACAAAAAATGAAGTATATAAGGTAAGGAAGAGAGAGAGTGCTCAAAACTCACTCTCCTCCCTCTTTATTCTCTCTCTCTCTCTCTCACGTGAACAGTCACGCAACCCAGTGACGGATTCTTCCATCTTTTGAACAGCTGGGAACGAGGTAGGATTATTTCACCCTTCTCTTTGCATTAAATTTTGAGGCTTATTAACTTGTAAAAGCAGAAAAACGGTGTGAATATGTAGTTTTTGTAAAAATTCGTACTTTACTATTTTTCACTAAAAAACATTTGATGAGACGGTGTCAGATTAAGATCTGGATCATTCATATTGAGCATGATGATGTGAGAAAAGGACCCATGAAGTTTCATAGGGATCAGACGGCTAGAGACGCTGAAAAACCAAAAAAATAAAAAAATAATAATTGTATTGTGGGAGAGATTTAGGAGAGATTTGTGAAAATGGAGGGTGAAAATAAAATGTACACGAAAAACTGGATTCAGAGATGTAAAAATCGCAAAAAACGGAGCACCTGGGTTGGTGGCGACGGCAAATTAGTTCGGTCGTCCTTTCCTGCAACGGCAACCTGCACCGAGAGGAAAATGCATGGACGAGGGAGCACCACGCAGTGCGGCTAGAACGCGCGACTTGCGGCACTCCGAATGCACGCCACGTTCGCTATTTTGGCCCTCACGCGCGCGCCATCAACGCAGGTTCCTGACACACGGCGCGTGCGGACAACACGCACCACACGTATAGCAGGCCCATTTTCTTATTTTGAGGGTTTTGACCTTTTATTCATTTAAAACGTGATTATAGGAGCTACAGAGGTCCAAATCACGATCCAAAAGAGGTGTTTTGATCGTCTCAATAAAGCATATCTAGATTTTAGATAAAAATCTAGTTTGGAGCAGCTTTTGAATAGTCAAACTACTAAACACTATTCAATGACTTAGATTAAGCCGATTAATGGATGATTAGGCTTTAGATTTTTGGTAACTGTGGTAAATAGAAAATTTAGAAATTATGGAGAAAATGAGAGGCCTAACAATGAATAATGATTTATGGTGTAACAGGTACATCAGGGCATACACCTTGATATCGTTTACACGTTTGTTTGGGATAGTGCCATGCCGAGGTAGGTGATTTCATTCAAAATTTTTCTATGATGCTCAAATAATGATTTGATGATTTGAGTTTTGAGGCATGTGATTTATGCCTTACCATATGCATGAGATTGATTTTAGCATGTAGTTTCTCATGTGCATGCTATCTTTCGGGTGGTTCTTGCATGCACTATTTCTGATATATTTTCATGATATTCACTTGCTTATTCGTAATTTGACATGTGGGAGTCGCTCTGTCTTGGTGTTTGAGACTATTGATCTTGTAGTAGGATGTAATTCTTCACCCCATGAGTGCCTGAGTGCCCGTGAGGGTGAAAGCAAAAGTGGTACACGTCGTTTTCGTGAGTGCCTAAGTGCCCGTGAGGGTGTAAGGGTGAAAGGGTGAAAGCAGCTGGTACAGAGAGTGGACCCCACATTGCTGTGAGTGTACTTGAGACACTCATAGGGCTTGACAATGTATGATGTTTGATACTTTTGACATGCATTCATGTATTTCTAGATTTTCTTGGATTATGCATGTCTTCCCGATATTATGGTTGATGATATCTTATTTATTTCATGGACTTGGTATGGACTTCATCATGTGATTTAAGGCTTTATATTATGTTTAACCAATTTACAGTTTTTATGCCTTACACCATGTGATTGGTTTTTATTGAGTTTACTTGAATGTATATCACTTGCACAAGTATGGCTTGCTGAGGCATTGCATTGCAAATTGCAATGCCTCAGAATTAAAGTGCGACAGTTAGAAAGGGAAGAAGGTGGACTAGAGTGGAGCTGGATGGGGGCTTGAGGACAAATACAGAAATAGAGTGGTGTACTTTTGTTGGATTGGTATTGGCTTTTTAGCATTCTACTTAGTCGTTGTATATATTGATAGATTAGACCCATATCACTGTATAGTGTTCATATGCTTATATATGGATGACGTGATGATCTTGGACAAACCATGGACCTTTGGAACTTTCACTATCATGTATCTTTGCAGTTGCAAAAATTTCACCTTGGTTTTAATTTGTGAGCATGCTCAAAAGGTTTATTTTTTGTTATGTTCTTCAGTGTGGTTTGAAGTGAAATGACTCTCGGGGCTTTCTTAAATGGTATTTTCTTGACGCTGTGAAAAGTTTTGAATTATAAGTTTTAAGTTCTGGGATCCCATCTATTTTTTAGCAATCAACTATTATTATTTTCGTATAAATATAGGAAACAGTTTGGCAAAAACCCGAGGTGTCACAGGGTTAGATAAATTTGCTTGGACTACATAAAGTTGGTATTTTGGCCGATTCAAGAAGTCTAGCTTTCAAATAAAACTCTTCCCAAACAGGGCATATCCAAAGCAACCAGTTGAATCTAGTTCAAGATGGAATCTATCTCTTATATGAAGGTTTCCATTAAAAGTGCTCATTAGTTTGTTGGTTATAGATGTTGTCATACTCCACCAAACAAATTCTTATATCAAACTGTTCAATGTTATAGAAACTTAGTAAATCCTTCTCAAGGATCAAAAGCATGTACTTGTTTTGAGTGCCTTTTTTTTTTTTTTTTTTCTATCAGCATTTATGGATTAATCACAAGCCGTAAGGTCACAACTCATCATGCTTGTTATACACTTAAGTTTCTTCATCATTTGCTTTTATTGTATTGAATGTGCTTCCAACACTCATTTTTTCAAGCTACTATCTTAAAATGTAAGGTAAGGCTGTGTACTTTAGGCCCATGTGGTCCGCCCCTTCCCCGAAACCCACTGAGGAGAGAGCTTCGTGCACCGGGGCTGCCCTTTTTTTACTATCTTAAAATGGAATGCAATTCTTACTTTGACATAATTGACAGAAAGAGATATTCCCATTTCAAAAAAGTCTATGTAGACGTTGTCTAGAAATGCCATTTGAACAACCACATATAACTAATTAAAAATAATTATTAACTATCTGACCAATTGTAGGCGTCAGAAGATTCTACTTTTGGATATCTAGTGGTCCAGACATTGTTTCAAAAGAAAAACAGCCACTATCCAAAAGCAAAGTGTTGCTTCATTGAACGTAGACCGTTGCTTTTGAAGACCTCCTGGCCGTTCATTTCTAGCAACCAAAAGAATCAGCTCTATTTCTGATCTAGAGGTTCTATTTTGAAATTATTATGGGACCATCAAATATCCAGTGCTAGGATCTTCTCATGAATGGCATGGATCGTGAAGTGAGTCAAAAATACCAACTCTCCCTGCAGATCTGCTATATACTATCTTCCTCTTCTTCTTCTCCTTTTTTTTTTTTTTGAAGTTAAGACTTCTATCTTTCCTGAAATAAGAATAAAATTTGCATAATTCTCATACAATTGTGCATCTGAAGTTTAGACTTTACTTGGAATTCCCTAGAGGGTCGTATTCATCCATAAAGGGGCAGCCCCAGTGCATAAAGCTCTTGCCTATGCAGGGTTCGGGGAAGGGGGCAGGCCACAATGGCATAAAGTAAGCAGCCTTACCTTGCATTTTTGTAAGAGGCTGATTCTATGCCTTGAACCAGTGATCTCAAGGTCACATGATGGCAACTTTTACCGTTGTGCTAAGGCTCCCCTTCATGGTCCTATTCATCCATGCTTAAGTGAATTGCAACCTTCATACTCTATGGCTGGCTAGTAATCAACTTGGAGGGAAACTTCCTCCCATTTTTAACAATTATGACTGAGCTCTCCATAGTGGATGTTTCAGGTAATCAGCTCCAAGCTACTTTCTCCTGTTTTTGTTCTCCAAACTCCAGCTACTTGATTTTTCAAGTAATCACCAACTAGGGTTTGAAACTGAATCTCCAACTTGGGCGCGCACTAGCCTTTTTAGGTGCACTATTTTGGGACTTTCCAGTTATTTTAGGTCAACTTTTTTACCAAAATAAATTCCGGAAGTAAATTTCCAGTGCGGATTTTGAGTTACTATATAATTGGCTCAGAAGGGAGCCTTAACATAAGAGTTGTCGTGGTGTGACCTTGAGGTCACAAGTTCAAGGTATAAAAACAACCTCTTGCAAAATGCAAGGCTGCATACAATTGACCCTTGTGGTCCACCCCTTCTCTGAAACCCACATATGAGGGAGTTTCATGCACCGAGGCTACCTAGGTGATCTGATACAGGCCAGGCTACAAAAGGTAGGAACGACAGCATAGTATTGCCACTGCATCTGTGTACCTCACCTTTGCAGGATAGACTCCGCTTCATCAATCATGTCAATTTTTTCTTAATATACTTAATTTTTTATTATTATATAGTACTAGTGACAAACTCGTGCAAGCACACGTGCAAGGTCTTTATATGTGTCTATGGTGTATATACATGCATACATGTGTGTGTGTGTAACTAAGAAAGAATATATGGAATGCAATTTTATGAAGGAGAGAAGTGAGAGTGAAGTAGTTCTCAAAAAGATAACTTTCGACACTTAGGATTGATAATTCATAAGAGTGAAGAGATTGAGAGGGACGTTACTTGGAGAATTCAAGTGAGTGGAACCAATGAAGATATGTCTCTAGAGTTTTACATGATTGGCAGGTGTCGCTCAAACTAAAAGAAAAACTCTATAGATGGTTATAAGGCCGGCCATACTCTATGAATTAGAGTGTTGGCAGTTAAGAAACAACATGTGCATAGGATGAGCGTAGCCAAAATAAGGGTTTTGAGATTGAAGGAGAGCATTGGCGCTAAAAGTTGTCGTCATGTGACCTTGAGGTCATGGGTTCAAGGTGTGGAAACAGCCTCTTGCAAAATGCAAGGTAAGGCTGTGTACTTTAGGCCCTTGTGGTCCGCCCCTTTCTTGAACCCCTCATAGGCGGGAACTTCGTGCACTGGGGCTGGCCTTTTTTTAGATTGATGAGTAGAAAAACAAGAAATGATAGAATTAGAAATGAAAACATTAGAGAAAACCTAGAAGTAGTAGCAATGGGTAACAAGATTAGGGAGGGCAGACTTAAATGGTTTGGATATGTCCAACCAAGATAAAAAATGGTACCAATTAGAAGGAGTGAGTTGATTCAAGTTGAAGGCTCTAAAAAGGCAAGGAAAAGGCCTACAAGGATGTGGATAGATGTAATGAAAAAATATTTAAAACTTTTGGACTAAATGAGGACATGACCTCGATAGAGGGAAATAGAGGAACAAGATTCATGTAGCTGACCCCTAATCAAAATAAAGCTTTGATGACAACACACACACACACACATATATATAAAACACAAGAAGGAGAGCTTTGGCATAATGGTAGAGTTGTCGTTGTGTAACCTTGATGTCATGAGTTTGAGGCATGGAAATAGCCCCTTGAGAAAAGCAGAAAAGCAAGGTAAGATTATTCATAAAATCCCCCATTGCAGTTTATTATTCATAGAATACCCTTCTCCCTATGTACTGGTTCCGACGTTCATATGTTGCCGAAATGAAATACAGGGGTGGAACAGAATAAGAACAGGAAAAGGTCACTGATCCGCAGTATGATCAGATTCGTATCCAGCACCGTGTAAGGCTCAGCTTGAGATTGCAACAGAGTATGGAGTAAAACATTATCAATGTGAAAAAAAAGGATTGAATACCATACCATGGTAAGATTTCCACCTTGCACTTCCTTGGCACAACGGTAAAAGTTGTCCTTAAGTGACCTTGAGGTCATGGGTTCAAGGCATGGAAACAGCCTCTTGCAAAATGCAAGTTAAGGCTGTGTACTTTAGGCCCTTGTGGTTCACCCCTTCCCCGAACCCCACATAGGTAGGAGCTTCGTGCACCGGGGCTACCTTTTTACCTCCCTTGGCAAGCTTATCAGCAATATGCTAGGCCCATCAATACATGGACATCTCTTTCATTGGTAAAGAGATGATTTTCCTGTCAAAGAAAATCAAGCTCCCAAGGGATGAGAAAGTTGCTCTTCATCCAATTGATAATGATCGAGGCTAGAGTACCCGGTGAGAAAAGAAAAGTGCAAGAGGCATTGATAATCTCTAAGAACTGCTTCAATCCCAGTTGGCCTAGGTGTTTCCAAGATTGGATCCATCAACATTAAGTTTTAAATAACCGGATGGAGAAGGTTAGGGGTGGCAAAATATGACAACACACGATAATACAACATGAACCTGACACGGATTTAGCGGGTTAGGGTCGAGCCTTATTGTGTTCATGTCATTTTTGGGTCAACCCAAAAATGACATGCCAAAAATCGTGTCGTGTTCGAGTAAATCAATGTTGACCTGTATGACATGTGACCTATTAATTCATCGTGTTGACTTATCGAACCGCAAGCTATTAACCAATTTGGTTGAAAATATAGGACGGTTAATAAAAAACAGTCCTATATTACTATAGTAATATATGACAGTTCATTAAAAATAGTCCTATAATACTATAGTAATATAAGATGATTCTTCAAAAGTAGTCCTATATTAGTAATATAGGACAGTTTTTGAAGAACCGTCTTATATTAGTTATTTTACATTTATTTAATCATGTTACATGAGTTGTGTCCTGTTGACTCGTTTAATAATCGTATCATGTTCAAGTCATGGATTGATTATTAAGCGAGTCGTATTCATGTCGACCCATATACTGTAATGGGTTAGTCTCGACACAACACGAACACAACCCTCCAACCCGAATTTCCAGGCCTAGAGAAGGTGACCATCTGGGTGCCGGGTTTGTTGTGTTTTTGCAAAACTAATAACCGAATCCTAATTTACATTGATCTCCAAAGTAAAGTAACTAGGACAAAAGTTGTGGATTACAATCCAGTTTAGAAGGGTGGCTTTAATCTTTTCACAAAGTCTTAGGGCAGAGGAGGCAGAGTTATCAAAGATTCTATGATTTCTCTCCCTCCACACAGTGCACAGGGTAGCAGGGAGGGCCATTTTCCTTGAGGCACGTTTAAGTTTAGAACCTTTGGGTGGGAAGGGATTTTGTTGGATGTGATTTTGGAAAAGAGGATCTAATGGAAACCCAATGACCTTATGACGCTTATTTGGGAACAAGTGAGTTGAGGTAAGCAATTTGCTGATAAAGGGAAGAGTAGAATTGTTGTTCGTACAAAAAAAAGTAAGTGCCTTCTTAAGGGGATATGCAAGAGAATGAGATTGTTTTGCAAGGAGAAATAATCTAAGACTTTAGCCTCTTTACAAGAGGACAAGGAGAAGAGCATACCCTATTTGAGGCAATGGACGCCTTCGTGCTTGCACAAATCAGTTGAGCAGTGCAGCTTCTTACTTTTGGAATAAGTACACTTTTTGGGGCCAACATTGTGTAATGTTGGTGTAATCCAATTTTTAAATGAAGAGCCTGTTTTGCCTCTACTAATTATGTCTTGATTGGATATTCCTAGACCCTTCATCAAGCCACATAGTTGGATTGACGGCATGAAATTGTAGGAATACGGATCTACAAATGTGGCCTGAAAATTGTACCTGTTCTTTGCAAAAATTGCCTTGCTTGCTAGTATAAGAGGGATATACTCAAGCTCAAGCCATGGGACTTTCAACTTCCTAAAAAAAACTGCAATCACAGTTTATCAACCACTCACAAGACCATCGAGATCTTTGACTTAGCTCCCAAAGGCATTCACCCAGCCCTTCGGTCCCCGGCTCTATTCAAGCAAACATTTGTACCAAGTAAGCATCAGAATATGATACAGTATCCAATCCGATACCAAGTTCTAATATATATACAAAGAAGATGCGTGAACAGACTCGGAAGCAAGCATTAGAATGCAATTCGCTTTATGTTTGTCATCACTACTATGTAAAGGCACCTCCTTTCTCCAGTTACTATGGGCAAATAGAAAGTCATGCCACATGATCTGTTGATCCTAACCATTTATCGAATGTGATTGCATCAGACGATTCCCCTTCACCAAACCCTTGCTATTTGCATTTATTTCGAAGGATGATATTCCCACGCCCCTACAAGGTCCCATATTTATTTTGAGACCTTAAGGTCACGGTAAAAGTTGTCATCATGTGACCTTGTGGTCACAGATTCAAGGCGTGAAATCAGCCTCTTGCAAAATGTAAAATAAGGCTGCCTACTATAAGCCCTTGTGGTCCACCCCTTCCCCGGACCCAACATAGGTGGGAGCTTTGTGCACGGGCTGCCCATCTACAAAAAGATGGCAGCAAACATCCTACCAAAATCCTTTATCATCTCCAGGACTCGTAGATGAAGAAAGCTCAAACTGCAGATCCCACCATTCATTTTAGGATCGTATCAAGGATAAGCTCTTCTAGGACTAACACATACTTGAAATATGGCGTATCTGGATAGTGTATTACTAGATTATAAAACAAAACCTTAATTAACAGAAAATTGCTAACTAATATACTAACACAGAAAGAAAATTTACATGGACGGCAAAGAATGTAGTAAGACATCACAGACTTAACAGCCAGAAAAACACGATACCTCTATGTAGGACAAAGCAACTAAGGGTAAGCATTTCAGTAAGACAATCAAAAAGTAAAGCAGCTGTCACAGGTATGTCTTATCCTCATGTCAATTCCTTCTTACAAGTAAAGCTTGTTACAGAGAAAACAAGAAGACATGCTTAGCAGAGCTGAGAAAACTGTATCAATTTAATAGACATTTACTCTCTCCCACATAGCAAGAAGATTCCACTACCGTTTGTTTTACACCAATCCCTCCCACAAGAACATTTGTGTTGGCCATAGATCAGCAAGAAACTAAGATGGGCTGGTAATAACAGAGCCGTTCAGACGACACAAACACTTTAGAAACAGAACAATTATGTATGGGTTCGGGTACTTCTGCCCATATACATGAACATATGAGCAATATACGTCAAAGATGAGACCCAACTATACAAATCAAAATAGCCCCAGTCAGCGAGCCGACAAGACTCATTCTTAGCTCTACAATGGGAAGCGATTCAGTCACCACAGATTCAAATTGAGTCACCTGTTCCTCAGGATGGTGCCACTCCGGTGGGTCAGCTGTGTCTGTCAATGTGTCAGATATTCCAATCTGTATGGGAAGCGATTCCAGCTGGGTTACTACAATCAGTTGTGCTGCCAAAGAGACTCCTGTTACACAGATTGGAACCGGGTTCGACGTGGCTGTAAACAGGGTCAGCTGCAGAAACGGTGGGAAGAAGCTCGAAGAGATTGGGAAATCTGCCAAAATCGAGGGGCATGGCACGAGTTATGGGCGAACTGTCATTAATGCTGGGTGGTTGATGATGGGAATTTTCAGGTTGGTACTCTTGGGGTTGGAGGGAGAGTTTGAGCCGCTTAGCGGCAGGCCCAATGGGGAGCGCCGTGCTGGCAATGGCTTCAACATCGTACCTGCTCATCTCAAAATTGGTAACGGCATTGATGCCCCTGAACTTGATGGCTGCAATGTCATATGCCTCAGCTGCTTCCTCCTCTGTTCCTGATCATTTAAAGGCCACAATGAGTTAGGATCTCAGTTGGTTGAGCTCTCTGTTCTATAATCTTCTTGAGTCTACAACTAAGGGTCATATTAGAGGAAGTTTTTGGTTGATCAAGACTATCCATCCGGTACGTCCTACTGGATATCCAATAGACCATAGATCAAGGCACAGGAAAATCCAAATTCAGCGGCATCTTTCCAATGGTTAAATGTGAATAGTTGACAGTTATGCTCTTTGGATACCAGCCAATAGCCCAGCACAAGTACACGGGCGGGCCAATTTGGCGTTCATATTCAAGAACCTGTCCTATTATCATGATTCCGCTCCATTGGAAATCAAATGTAAGTCCCATCAGATGTGGACCAAACGAACCAATTTTTGGAGCCTATTTTGCAAAGTTAGGAACCAATTTCCTCATGATTGCTGTATGCTTGCCCGTTAGAGCAAATTCACGAATTTCCTGAGATTAGTGGGAATTGCGAGGCCCACTCATCACAATCTTTTTGTACTTAATCAAAAAGGTAGGGAATAGAATAATAGTACGTGGATGAGTGGAAACTGTGAGAAAACGTTGCATATTTTAGTTTATAATTTTCCATATAAATGTGGAAGTGGGTTGTGTTCATACCAAATGTCCCCAGGTAGAGGTCCTTGTTTCCGGCAACTCGGCCTATCCTTGCTTGCCATCGACCCTGTTGGTGATGTCTGACATTTCACCACAAAAATGCTTAAGCTACAACATACGACCTCTCAGAAAAGAATACTCACTACAGACTAGACGAAAACACTGAAAAAACGTTTCTTACCTTGTCACTCCTCTGTAAATAGAAGCTCCCCTTGAAAAACCACTACTTTTCCTGAAAGTGAAGTATAATGCGAATGTAAGCATGTGTTAGCAATAACCGTAGTGGTTACTGACAGTAAGAAGCATACCTTCTTAAGGATGCAATAAATTCTTGCTTGGACATATTCTTCATTTCCTCTATTTCTTGACTGTAACCTGAGACCTAATATTTGAATTCAAATTGTTAGCAACATTCGTAAGGTACAAAGCCTAATTCTCCCATTTACAACAAACTGGGTTGATTATACCACCTTCTTTTTGAGTCATTCAGATAACAATGTATGGAAAGAAGGTTGATAAACTGTTCAAGCATGTGTAATGTGCAATTGACCTGAATTTGAGGTTGTGGGCGTTCTGAGGAGCCCGTACTACTACGATACATATTTAGAATAAGGGAAAATTACATTTTCCGGACTAGGCACAACTTTATTTGAAATGTGATAAAAATACAAGTGGGTCACCTGTACAAATGGCCTGAACCAGTTATAGCGACCTTCATGCTATAGATGGGCTAATTTTGAGTACTGTCAGTTTGGCAGAATCCAATTTTTTCACTCAAAATAACTCAGAACCTAAGGCTCAAACTTTGGGATGGAAGGACCTTACCTTAAGATGATCTGACATGTTCATTTGATTTGTCTTGGTGACCATATCTCTTAATCAAAAAATTGCAAACTTTGGACAATTCTAACATCTTAAAAGTCCAGTTTTGATCATTGCTTCAATAATAGTTCTATCTGCAAAGGTGGGTCCACAAAGCAAAATGCTCTTTTCAGAGTGCCTTGGTTTAGCATTCATCAACTTAGAAAAGATACCGGGAAAAAGCATGCCAAAGTGAGAGAAGCGTATGGCCACAGTATCAGGGTTGGTGGCGGGTGTAGAAATATCACTTCCCTATAATAATTCAAATAAACTTACGAGGACTAATCACAGTAGTTGCTATGTAGCCAGTCATGATCAGGGTTCGTGTCACTCCAAATAAGTGCACGGGGGGTAATCATGGTATTGCCAACCTAAAGTAGCATAAAGATAGAAGCCTAAAGTAGCATAAAGATAGAAGCCTAAACAGCATTGTAAAATAAGATTACTTATGATAGGTGAAATAGCGTAAATTTGTGGGTGAAAATACCAGGCCCCGGCTAAATACTAGTCTGACTAGTATAACATCATTAATTCAACATTCAAAGCTCCAAACAATTTCAAAGTACATTATGAAGTCCAGAATCAGGAGAGATGCAACTGTGCTACCATGGCTCAGCCCTTGAAATCCGGGGGCTGCAGGAGCAGGAGAAATACTGAGGGACAGCTGGGGAAGATGCATCGCTGCATACAACGCCTACCTTGGCCGGACAAACAATGATGCGGAATGACTTGCCTTGTGGCACGGGATAAAAATAGCCACTGACATAGTGCAGATACATGGGACTCTACTTGTAGTCGTGAATACTATGAAAAGCAGATCAAAACCAACACGAAGAGCCAGACAATTAGAGGACTGTCAACCACTGCTCCCAGAAGGAACAGCAAAGTGTACCACATTTACAGGGAGGAAGGCAAACGAGGCCGCAAATTATCTAGCAAAAATGGCATCAACGTCGAGTCATCGGAGAGACGGAATAACTCCTGCCCTGCTACTCTTTAGTAGCATCATTTTTTAGTGTTTTGAGAAGTGCCATGTAAGAGAGGAACTGTAGCCTTTAACACTTTTTTACTCCTTACTTATGTTAATGAATCTTCGTATTTTTTAAATAAAAAAAATTGAATCCATCAGGAACAAAGGAAGATTACCGGAAAGTTGGTGGTGGCAGTGGAACCCCAGTATTTGAGAGCTGCTAGATCATAAGCCCTTGCTGCTTTCTCTTCTTTGTCATAGCCACCTGCAACAATACGTGGTCCTAATCAATCATCTCCTGTCTTCCAATTCACAGTTGGCCCCCCATTTATTTGAGGAATAAATGAACCTTACTCACCCAGATACACTGATAAAACCCGTTTTTGCAGCCATCCCCACCATCCACCGTTCAGTCAAACAAGGACAAGGAAAATATCGCGTTAGCCAGAACAGGAATGATGAAAGCACTAAAAGGCCGTCGTGATCGGCAGTGGGCCGTTTCCCGAGACACCGAGGTGTTGACGGGCATTCTTTTATTCTTTGGGGCCTTTGAGGAACTTGCCACAAAGGTTGCATGAAAACCAACCAAAGACAAACTTCAGGTAGTAGCTGCAGAGCCTGCAGACTACCCCTCGTAGGTCATAAGCCCATGGCTGTGTTTCCAGCAACGTCCAGAATGGCGGCACCTCGTAAGGTACATTGTACGAAATGTATTCAATTTTGTAGAGAATTTTACTGCAGAATAAATGGTATCACGAGCTCCCAGTAACCCGGTGCCACCCAGCAAGAAATCCCCAACTCATGGGGCAGGCTGGTTCATGTGGGCCCAACGTGAAGGTGCCACCTTTCAAGCCCCAGACCGTGATGGCCCCTTAGGAAGAGGAATCCAAGGGTGCATGACAGTAAAAATGGATGCAGATGCAGGGACCCATATGAGCGGGGCTAGCAAGAAAGGCACCTTTTGATTTACTGAATTTATCGAACGGAGAAATTTTTTTTACCTTGTCTTCCTTTCCTGGATTGCCCTTCTCTCTTGCAGCTATTATCCCAGAGATGCGCTTCGTATCTCCCAGTCCACCTATGTCTGCATCCAAACAAAAACAATTTCATCTTTTCAGCATTATTCCATGCACAAACCAAATATTTCGGCAGGACTCGGTAGTTGTAGGGATCAAAATCCGCATCTGAATAACCAAAAATAAAAAGGTAGCCGATCCGAGAGCAAAAGATCACCAGAAAAGACCAAAGGATATCACCTTGTGACTCCTCTGTAAACCGATGTTCTCTGACCAAACGTCTCCGACGCCTTCTTAGGGATCTCCGTATCCAGTGCAACAACAGCTTTCTGCAAACTCTGCGACGATACTGCCAACGAGAAACCTCGAGGACTATCGGAGAAGGCAAACTCGCTACCGGATTCCGGCGAGTAGCCGGAAAAGCTGCTGCCCAATAGTTTGTTTCCGGTCACAGATACCGAGTCGTCGATTTCGGACCCGGAATTACTTGAGAAAGCTTGGAATCCAGTCGTCGAGGCAAACGACTTCAGGTCCTGCTCGTAGACATTGCTTAAGGTCGATTCTTGTGTTTCGGTCCGGCTATCGGAAAATCTGGTTAGTGATGAGGAATGCCCACCTAGGAAATCTTCCATTTTCAGTACTGGCTCTTGGAAGTAAGGGTTTATGCCTGGTAGCATGGGGAAATCGGCAACGCCTGTGTGGGTAATTTCTTTCTGTGGTTTGTTTTCTTCTGTGTATGAAATAGGAGCTTTCCCGCCTCCTACGTACGAAATAGGAGCTTTGACATTCGGCCAATCTGCAACAGAAGCCATGGAAACTGAGTTTCTCCACTAGAAATCTTCCTCATATAGGGGTTGGGCAGATACTTTCATTTGGAGAATATTTGCCACTACAAGTGGGGATCACTCTTTCGAATGATCCAAACCCTCTGTCTGGTGGGGTCATACACCAGATGAGCCAGGCTGTATCCAATAACAAATACTCCCCAAACTAAATCTCGTAAATTCATTCAACTGTGGAATTTCTTGCTAACTCCACTACGTAAACGGTTTTGATCACCGAAAGAGCAGGTTCCACTCGCTTACGCCAGTGAAAATGAGGCCATCTACCATGTAAGAACTTTACGATAATGATGAAAACTACAATCTACAGAGGAGTGTTAAATTATCATGAACAATTTTCACCGTTTACTGAAAATGAAGTTATGAGAAATGTGAATATCACTTGACTCGTGAGTTTTCATCAGAGCGACTCGATTTGTTGAAAATTCCGAGATGACTCGGACGAACTGTAAATCAGTAATGCAGTTGCAATGCTAGTGTAGAGATTCAGACTCTCCATTTTCAATTTTTTAATCTTCTTATCTATTTATTTATTTATTTATTTCTAGTAGCATTACCATTGCAGGCTTCATAGAAGCAATTCTGAGAAGAATCTGAAGAGATCTCGTAAGGCAAGATTTTCGCAGGCAGCATTTGCGAAGGACACGACCGTAACATTTCCATCGGCGATAAACAAAACGATAACCAGCTATTCATCGGCGCCATTGCTTCTGAAGAAACTCTTTCAACGAAGATCAATATCACCGAATGCTTCGACCGTATCGATACCGGATAAAGAAGCTATCAAAGCTGCAGAATACGATTTATCCGTCTCTGAAACCGTCCATTTCCGAATCAAATCGCCTCAACAAGTCCAAAACATCAAAGATCTACAACCTCGCCAAGATATTCACGCATTCGAGCTCAATAGACGTAAGTATTTCGATCTATCACGATTCAAATCAGTCGTAGAACCCAGAAACCTCGTGATTCACGCACAACAAAGCTTTATTCGGCTGGATTTCGCTCTATTTGTATCAAATCACTAGAAAAAACTGAAAAATAAAAATAAAAAATCGATATTCACGCACATCAAACTTGTGGATAAAAAGGAAACCAGAAAACACAGTCCAAACCTCTGCGAAACCCGTTGAAGCTGGAAAACACAAAATCAGACCAAGAACTTCATTTCCTCGCAGTGTTTTCTCAAAGATCTGCAAGCGATGCCAGCTGAATCAACTCGCTCCATTGGACCTCACTCCATTTCCACTTCAAAAAACTCCTTTTTCACCGACATTCAAGCTCAAGAACAACAGGAAAAGCTGAAACGTCTTCTGAAACAGCAGAAAACACGGTCTGAATCCCTCTCAATCAGCAAAACCTCAAAACGAGCAGAAAAGATCAGACAAAGACATCCGTTTCTTCCAAGAATTTCTCGCTCATCTGAACAAAAAACCAGAAGATTTTCGTTCGATAGCAGGGACTAAAAGACGCTTGCGACAGAAATAGGAACAGGCGTAGGGTTTTTACGGGAGGACTTTGCGGTTTCCCAGACAGAAGAGCGAGAGCGGAAAAGGCGTGTTAAAACTGATGCTGACATCCCCCCCAAATGATAACGACACCCCTTTGAGGGTTTTTTCAAATCATTCCTTTCTTTTTCTTCCGTGGCAGAGAGACGAGAAAATTTGTCCGCCGCAACGTCGCGGAAGTTCGGGCGGCGGGTGGAAAAAGGCCGGGGGGTGGGTTTTCCTTTCATACCAGAAAAGGACGTTCTGTTATTGCGAAAATGACGTGAAGGGGCCTTTAGATACAGAAAATGACAGACATATGCCCCTTTCCTTCAATGGATATGGTCGTCATTAATGTAAAGTACTCGTCTCAGGAGTTTCGTACGTGGACTGGGGTGCGTCTACAATATGCCTGGTGAGTGAGATTATTAAGTTCCTATATTACCCTTTTTTTTGTCATATTTACGGTCAGTACCACGGGGTACGGCAACAAGCTATAAGGGCATCATGGTCAGATGAACTTGCTTACCATAGACGGCCGTAACATGTTGATCGCTCGATTTCTGGCATAATTGAAGTGGGTCCCAGATTTCGGCTTATCCAAAGCCCATAGCGTTTCAATCCTAGGCCGTCCATTTTACAAATCAGAGAGGATGGTCCAGATTTGGAGAGCCAGCTACGTAAGATGATCCCAACGGCGTAGACGGTTTGGATCATTGATCTATTAGACCCCCGCTCAATTGATAAATCTTCGATTGCCTTCAAAAAAATAAAATTTTGAAATATCCTCAATCTATTAAATAATAAAGTCTAGAAAAGGGTCAAGATCTGCACTGACCCTGGCCTACTTTACTTTTAGCCGCTTGATCAAACTTTTTACCTTTTGGTCGGCCGCCTACCATGTAAAACTCCTTTCCCTCCGGAAGCGGATTTTGTCCGGCGGCGACGGAAAAGCAGCGATACCGGGAATCGGTGAAAATCCCGGTCCACCGCGCTTTCTCGGATTAAATTTGAATTAAGGGCACTTTTATTTTCCCAGAATGACGAAAGTCCTACAAAGACAGGCAACTGGAGACACGTAATCGTGTGAACGGTAATGGGTTAGGATATTTCTGACATTGTCAGACACAAAACGGCCATTTCTGTCCTTTTTCGGACAAAAGAACGTAGGCATCTCTTTATCCATTAGCTGGAGCAAGGATACCGGTTTCTCTGCTGCCGACAAGGTAAATACGTGGAGAATTATGAGGCGTCCATGTTGGCGCATCTAGATTTGCCACGTTTGGCATGAGGATAAGAACCCACGGACAATACTATCCATGGATAATGATCCCATTCCATGCTTTTGGCTACTTCACCAAACTACTAAAAATTAAGCCCCACTAAGCTACTTTTATAAAAGGACAGCCTTGTGCACAAAGCTCTCAGAAAAGGGCGGACCGGAAGGGCCTATGGTAGACAGTTTTATCTTGCATTGCAAAAAGCTAATTTCACGCCTTGAACCCATGACCTAAAGGTCACATGACTACAAGTTTTATCGTTGTGCCAAAGTTCTCCTTCAAAAGGGCAACCTTGGTACATGAAGCTCCCACCTATGCAGGATTCAAGAAAGGGAATAACTACAAGAGCCTAAAGTACACAGCCTTACCTTGTATTTTGTAAGGAGCTATTGTGCTAAGGCTCCTCTTCAAAACTACTTACTTTTATCTTCTATGTATTATTAATCAATTGACAATTTGTTGTCCACCCCTTCTTGAAACTCAATATATACGTTAGTTTCGTGCACTGGATTTTTTTTTTTTATTGACAAACAACAATTAGAGCTTATATTATTCATTTTTAAGCAATATTAATCAAAATATTTTTAAAAAAAATATTTTTTGAATCAATGTTTTTATATTGGCATGCTTTTCCATTAATAATAAATATCAAAATGCTATTCTTAACTATCCTTATCAAGACAGACATTTTGGCATTATAATGCTTAATTTTGTTCCATGTTGAGAAATATATGCTACTAAAATTAGTGTTTTTTAAGATGATTTTTATGCAACTGTCTTAGTAAAAAAAAATTAAGACGGTCTGGGAAAAACCTTCTTAAAAAATCTTATTTAAATAAGTTAAATTTTCAAAATTTGTATTAAAACATCATTAAAAAAGTTAAGAATTTTAAAGATTTTTGGAGAAAGAACTTAAAAAGATAGGTAGAGAAAACCATCTTAAAAAATACATGTTTAAGAAGATAATTAAAAAATCCTACTTGGACCAAAAAAAGGGAAGCCTCATTGAATGAAGCTCCCACTTATGCAGGGTCTAGGACTATAAAGACCTAAAGTACACAGCCTTACCTTGCATCTTGCAAGAGACTATTTTTACGCCTTGAACCTGTAACTTCAAGGTTACACGATGACAACTTTTATCATTGCGCCAAGGCTCTCCTTCTACTTAGACCAAACTATATACAAAATATCTGACATTAATCCCATAAATAAGATTATATAAACCTTGCCAATCAGTCAAGTTTATAGGTTTTCTTAGCCACGAAGAGTGCCTTATTTTCTTTTCCCCAAAGTTAGAAATCATCAAACGATCATGGCCGTTGATCCATTAAAAAATGATTAAATTGGTTTCTTAGATTGCCACCCAACTTTGGGTTATAGTAGTCGAGAACAATGTGAGTGTTCAAGATGGAAGAACGTTCTGTGACTTGATTAGGCCTTAATGCTGTATTAACAGTCTAGGATGTGACCAGGTGGGCCATCTCATGATGTCTCCAGGATCAACGGTCTCAGTTACACATACTCATCCATTTATAAGATCCCAAGGGTAATTATTACGATTGGTACCGAATTGTACCATCCATGCAATCTGTCACTTTAGTGAAACTCTTTTAACGTTGAATGGGAATTATTGCCCATCTTTAGACACTGCTGCAGCTTGAGCTGTCACAATATCATTTTATTACAATAGTGTATGATGGTCTAGGGGGGACCCACCCCCCACCAATGTGGGACCCATTTATTTGGACATTAGGATTTTGTTTTATTCTTTCCTTCAGAGCTAATTTTTCTTCCCCCTTTTTGGGTGAATTTTGACTCTGGATGCACCGGAAATAGTGGTCCGCTCATCCTCTGGACCCGCATAGGTGAGAGCTTTGTGCACGGGGGTTACTCCTGTGCACCGGAAGTAGTGGTAGAAAGAAAGAAAACATAGTGATATGTGTGTTATTAGATGTTAGAAGGGCAAGATATTCTTGAAGAAATTATGGGTGGAGAAAAAACAAAAAGATTGGTTTAGTTGTTTCTTGATCAAACCCTAAAAAAACTCGACTCGACTTGAAAGTGAGGCGAAGTTGAGTTAAATAGATGGAATTGAGTTTGTGGTAACTTGAAAATAAGGTTTTTCGGTTGTAACGAGTCCACTCAATTTGCCCCCTGAGTTAAGTCTTCAAGTCATCTCGCGAGTTTTTAAACAATGGTGTAAGATAAATATTAAACTATTTGTATAATAATTAAGTAATATTGTGGGTAAGCTCTCGATCAAATTTTAATACTTATGGATAGAACGATAAAATTGTCGTCGTGTAACATTAAGGTCACAGGTTTAAGACTTGAAAATAGCCTCTTACAAAATATAAGATAAAGCTACATACTATTGATACTTGTGCTCAACTCTTTTCTCAAACTTAGTATTTTTTTTATTTCTTTTCCTTTCTTTTGTGATATATGTGTGTGCTTGAAAAACTTGCTTTATTCTTTTATATTAAAATTTTCTAATTTGTAGTAAAAACATTCTACTATGAAATGAAAACAATTAAACTAAAAATAAATAAAACAAAATTTTTAAAACAAGCATGGACAAAATCTAAAGCTCAAAATGTATGTCTAAATTTTTCAAAGCAATATAAATCTTGTTCATCTGACCATTAATTTGTCACATGTTACATTGCTATTAATAATAAATTGATCAAGATTGTTGTCTATACATGGCATCATTTAGTAGATAAATCTACTGTACAATTTAACAAGTAGTCAAAGTGAAGCCTTAGCGCAACAGTAAAAATTGTGGTCGTGTGACCTTGAAGTTGTAGATTTAAAATGTGAAAACAGCTTCTAATAAAAATACAACATAAGGCTACGTATAATAGGCATCTGTGGTTTACCCCTTCTTCGGACCCTGTATGTGCATCAAGGCTGCCCTTGCCATTAAACAAGTAGCCCTCCCTTGTAGTTCTGCTTATTCATTAGCTGCATGACACGTGTTATACACGTGGCACAACCTTACAGGATCTTTGGGCAACAAATCCGCGTGGCAGCATTGGACGAACCTTGTTTGATAGTGAAACTAAATGGAGAGAGAAAGCCACGGACAAGCACACACGACGATAACGTAAAGGGACTAACATGCATGCATTATTATTTTATTTTATTTTATTTTTAAATTTTATTAAGGAGGGATAAGGATGGATATCCATGTCATCGTCCTTATCATCATTTCATCTCTTTATGGATCATTGCCACGTGCACTCCTCCTCTTTTGACTTTGACTATCCGACACGTGCGCAGCTTCTTTTGACCCCAACCACATGTCAACCTGCACATGGAAACCAAGTTCTAGTAAATAATGTCACGTGTAAAGTAAGTTGGCATTTATTTAATTAGGGATAAGCATGGAGATTAGCTGGATTTAGTGGAAATCTGCCCATCAAAAACGTGTTCTCTTTGACCTTAGGGAGATCGACAGGTGGGTCCACGGCCCGAATGGACGGAGGAATTTGACTAGAGAAGTTCTTCTTTCGGTGCATCACGTGATAATTACATTATTAGGTTAATGAGAGGATCCTGACCATCCACAGCGGCCTAGATTTGTCTGATTTTGATTTGTGGTTGTGGACAGAGACTGATTTTGCGGATCAAATTGGTGTTGCGATCTGGCCAAATGGTCAAATTTCTGGACCCACATGGGGCAGTGAATGTGTGATCCAGTCTGTTAGAGTTGTAAACGGGAAACAAGTGGCTCAGATGGCTCCAAACAAAGTTCCATCCACAAGACAAAGGCTAACAAAATTCAACGACAACTTCTCTTGGTGGAATCCCAAGCAAAGCTTGATGGATCGAGGGAATGGGATCGTCGGATCAGAGTAAATCAAACGTAAAGATACACGCTGGTGACCCTATTACACGCTTTCCTAACAGCTGGATTTTGGGAACCACCCATTGGAACGATCTGATCTGTTGATCTAATAGGTCAATACGAGTAATTCCAATTCCAATTCCTGTTCCCTTTTTCTTGATTGGTGATCCATCAACCCTGTTTTAGAATTCTGGCTCAAATCCCTGGTTTTTGGGGGACACAATTTGATGACTAGCATGTTCAACCAATGGATCGACGACGAAATCTAGTGGGTCCCAAATCTATGGTCTAAAAAATCAAAAGTATATGTTTCCAGGCAGGAATGGGAATTTTATTATTAGCTTCTTTTTCATTTTTTTGTGAGCAGCCTTGAACCATGACTCTCCAAGTTTATGTTTCTCTAGTAGATGGATGTCTAGGGCAGTTCCGGTCCATAAAGCTCCCACCTATGCGGAGTTCGAGGAAGGAGCAGACCACAAGGACTTATAGTAGATGGATGTCTCTAGTCCTCAAAATATCATGAAATGGGTGGTTTGGATTTCAGGATCAAGTTAACTTTGTGGGAATAGGATAATAGAGTCGAGCCATTTTTTATTAGCAGCGACTCGAACTTGTGACTAAGCGTATTCTAGAGAAGATGTTGAGTTGTCTCTTATCAGCTGTCAGACAATTGTTGGCTAATAGAGAGTTAAAAAAGGTTTATGATTTTGAGGCATTGTCCAACATGGTAGAGCCCACCTAATGACTGAATTAAGTGACATGGAAGGGAACAAAATCAAGTTTTTGTATGGGTTAAAAAGGGGCGGCCCCGGTGCACGAAGCTCCTGCCTATACAGGATTTGGGGAAGAGGCGGACCACAATGGCTTATAGTATGCAGCTTTACCTTGGATTTGCTAGAGGCTGTTTCTATGCCTTGAACCCGTGACCTCAAGGTCACACGACGACAACTTTTACTATTGCATCAAGGCTCCCCTTCTTTTCGAAACCTTACCTTCCCTTCCAACAACAGCCAAAGGACTAGAAGTATATGAACAGAAACCGTTCCTTCCACAAACCAAAAGAAACAAGTTTGTGAGGTCTTCTATTGGACCATGGAGATTTTTGCGCAACGGTAAAAGCTGTCGTCATGTGACCTTGAAGTCACAAGTTTAAGATGTGGAATCAGCCTCTTACAAAATGTAAGATAAAGCTGTCTACTATAGGCCCTTGTAGTCTGCCCCTTTCCCAGACCTTGCATAGGCAGGAGCTTCGTGCAGCTGGGCTGCCCCTTTTTTATCTTCCTAATTCATCTAATTGCTCCAGCTTGTGTAGTTGTCTAAAAAGTGTGTGGATTCATTCTGGTCGTGGGCGTGGCACTTTTCTCTTCTTGGAGAGATCTCAAGTACATTTAGGAATTAGGTATAGGTTTATGGGATGTGAATTGGGGGTGCACAACATGTACACCTATTTGTGGTGGTATGATTGCTGGTGAAAATCAAAAGAGAGGGTTTTGGAGTTGCCACTTGTGTTTTTGGCCTTGATAGAACACCTGGCAAGGCTCATGAGATTCCTAGTTGAGTTGAAACCCTAAAAAGGGCAGCTCCGGTGCACAAAGCTCCCACCTATGCGAGGTCCAAGGAAGGGGCGGACCACAAGGGCCTAAAGTACACAGCCTTATCTTGTATTTTGCAAGAGGCTATTTTCATGCCTTAAACCCATGACCTCAAGGTCACACGATGATAACTTTTAATGTTGAGTTGAAACCCTACTAAAATTATTTCCGGTCAAAGGTGGTACGGAGGTGCCACCTACTATACTCATCTATTCTTTGAGGCTATTTTATAATTAATTAATGTGTTAAGGAAATGGAGTCCTTAACCAGGTGTTTTGAAGAAAATAAAGAGCAGAAGGCTTAGTAGTCTATTGGGGTTACAAAGCCATGGGTCCTTAACTAGGCCTCCCTAAAGAAAAGTAAACCAATAGCATTTAAACGTGAGGGATATGATAATGGAAGGAGGGGGGTTCAAAGCGGCTAGTAGATGCGTGGTGTAAAGTTATCGCCGAAACCCAACTAATCGGGTTGACCATATATAATGCATACGACGGGAGTACTAGAATTTAAATAAGAAAAATAAAAAAGTAGGACTTAGATGTCCATCAAGCTACAATGCCTTGAGTCGTTAACCAAGTTCACCCTAAAGGAAGGAAAAATGACAGAATTTAAATAGAGTACTTACTAGTCCAAGCAACTTCTAAAGATTTAGGTTTAGCCTTGATTAATGAGTAGGAAGGAATCGTGATGGTTGCACCAACCGGGCCTATAAATTGGTTTCTACTAATTTGATGGCATATTGACGACTATTTTGTGAAGTTTTAAAGAAGGATTTGCTTAAGCTGACATATTAGATAAAGGGCAGCCCAGTGCACAAAGCTCCCGCCTATATAGGGTCTGGGGAAGGGGCGGACTACAAGGGCCTAAAGTACACAGCCTTACCTCACATTTGCAAGAGGCTGTTTCTACGCCTTGAACCCGTGATCTCAAGGTCACACGACAACAACTTTTACAATTAGCATAACATATTAGATGTGATGCTAATTGTAAAATGATATATCTTAAGGGGAAAGTAGGATATACTATTGCACTTTATTTATAGAAGACGTCTCTCATACTCCTGCTAATCTTCAAAATCAATTTGTTGTGACACCCAAGTTATCAAATGGTAAATACATATATATTAGTAGCTACTCCTAATGGCATGGAACATCTAATATGCACTCAACAAACTTGTGCATAAAAAGGGCAGCCCCAATGCACGAAGCTCTCGCCTATATAGGGTTTGGGGAAGGGGCGAATGACAAGGGCCTAAAGTAGGCAGCTTTACCTTGCATTTGCAAGAGACTGTTTCCACGCCTTGAACATGCGACCTCAAGGTCACACAACGACAACTTTTACCGTTGTGCCAAGGCTCCCCTATTCGAGAGGATTCCTCCTCCCTAACTTTGTGGCATCAACAAAGGATCCAATCCCTTAACCATCAGATAATCCAAGTAAAATGGAAACGACACCCTGTAGGAACCACGAAGCAAACCTTTAATGGAGCAACCAAAGGGAACCCTGGCCAAGCAGGAGCAGGAGGCATGGCAATTCCACCGGAGCTGGAGGGAGTCTTTTACATGGTTGTTGGCAATGTCTTGACCTTTAATGGAGCAACCAAGGTGAACCCGGGCCAAGTAGAAGCAGGAGCAGGAGGCATGGCAATTCCACCAGAGCTGGAGGGAGTCTCTTACGTGGTTTGTTGGCAATGTCATCTTCTACATTGTGCCATACATTCAGCTGATATCCTAGCTAAAAGAGCTAAAGGGCAGTCCACTCCCGCCTATGCGGGGTCCAGGGAAGGGGTGGGCCACAGGGGCTTATAGTACGCAGCCTTATCTTGCATTTTTGCAAGAGGCTATTTCCACGACTTAAACCCATGACCTCAGGATCACACGGCGACAACTTATACTGTTGCACAAAGGCTCCCCTTCCCTAGCTAAAAGAGCTATTACTAAGAAATGTAGCCAAGTTTGGTATAATTGCTGTTCTAAGTTCTTAGGTAACACCATAAAGGCAGTTGCTGAAGCTACTCTGGTGCCAAGGTGTGTTTTAATTTCTTAGTAATAGAAAATCTGCAAACAAGTGGAGTCTTGGTGCAATGGTAGAGTTGTCTTTGCCCTACTAAAAAAAAAAATTCTTGTGATAGGTCTTGTTCTTGGTCAGAAATATAATGAAATTGTCTTTCCCATTCTTTCTCTGAACCCTTCAACTAAGAAAGATGTTCACTCGTGTGACCTTGAGGTCACGAGTTCAAGGTGTGAAGCAGCTTCTTCCAAAAATGCAAGGTAAGACTATGTACTATTAGACCCTTTGTGGTTCACCCGTTCCTCGGACCTGGCACACACAGGAACTTTGTGTACGGGGCTGCTCTTTTCTTTAGTAATAGAAATTCTGCTTCATTATTTAAAAAAGAAAAAAGAAAAAAGAAGAAGCAAAGGCTATGAAAAGCTTATGTTCTGTTGCTGAATGTAGTTCAAGGAAAATTTTCATTCTATGGTGTTATTTTCAGGTTGTTTTGCACTTACCAAATTCTTTTACCACCATCAAGCTGAAGTTGCCTACATAACATGTCATAATGGTTCACGATTAGTGGAGTGAGTCAGAACTCTGCATCAAATTTAATGGATTTTGGTTCTCAAACACATGAATTCCGCAAATGGGTTTTCTTTGAGTTGGTAAGCGTCTACCCCTTGCTGCCTGGTTTCTTTAGATTGTTATTTGAGTTACTGAAAATCATCAGAAAGAAACATGGAGGACTGAATGAATGATTGATTTGGATTTTAAAGAACTGAAGAAATGCAAGAACTGGGAGATTCTAGTCTCAGAATCACTCTAAAACTGTGCTTCCTAGAAATTTTGGATTTCTATTGCTGACTCTACCTTTTCTCCATTAAGATTTATCATATGAAAGAGGGGGAGGCTTGGTGCAATGGTAAAAGCTGTCGTCATGTGACTTTGAGGTCACGGATTCAAGGCGTGGAATCAGCCTCTTGCAAAATGCAAGGTAAGGCTGCCTACTATAGGCCCTTGTGGTCTGCCCGTTCCCTGGACCCCGTATAAGCAGGAGCTTCGTGCAGCGGAACTGTCCCTTTAACGCGACAGATTTATCATATTTCTTCTGCAGACAATTTAGCAGGACTATTCCTCACATAAGAACCGCTTTGCGACTTCAATCTGCCATGTGATTCTTGAAAGAACAGAATCAGTAAACTTATTGAACCCCTCTTCTACTCCAAACTCTGAAGAAGTCTTTCTCGGAGAGAGAGATAAATTCATTTGACACGTATGGATGGCAATAATTCCAGAAGAGTCGAAGCTTTTGAAGATCCTAATTGTTCACGATGTTGTTTGTTCTTGACTTAGATGTTTCTTACTCCCAAATTCTCACCATTGGATGATACTAGCCACTGTTTTCTCAAGTTATAAAATGAATGGTCAAAAGTTTGGGCATTTTATAACAAAAAGTAGCTATCCCTAGGACCTTCCGATAATAGATAAGAAGTTCAAGCATTGCCCATCTGAGTTAAGGGCAACATTGTGAATTTAGCAAGGAGCCAATGAATCTAAAACGTGGGTGGAGTAGGGAGGGGAGAAATCAAAGCAATTTAGAAGTTCATAGGTAGACCTTTGCTTTGGTAAAAAGATTTGAGTCCTGACTTGTGTAGACACTCATAAGCGTTTGATAGCATAGTGTCACCGACTTGCATTGCAATGCTTGTGACCAAGGTCTATAAGCTCTAGGGAAACAAGACCTGATTTCTACATAAATCCTTGTAAATATCTTAGATCTTCTATAATAGCCTAAAATACTCTAGGTGAATGATAGAGTAATATGGAAACAGTATGAGGATTCCAAAATATAATATGAACCGTTGATGTATTGACACATGTAATAATCTTAACCATCCATTGAGGAGATGGATAGAGGAAAGCAACTATAAATAGGAGTTAACTCCTCATTTGTAATCAGCTCAGCTCAGTTAAGCTCAATTCACTGGAGGGTAATTGAGGAAGTCCCTTTCTAAGTTCTCTTGAGTTTTCTCATTGCTTTTGTAGGCAAATGAGTGTAATCCTAGCAAGGAGAGCGGGAAATTGAAGGCTGACTTGTGTTCTGCAAAGGAATTGCACACAAATGCTACAAGGGGTTAGCATAGGTGAAATTGTGACCCCGTGACAATTGGCTGTCTTTAGAGCCTATTTTTGGAAGATCCAAACCATTTATCATGCCCAGGGTATATAAATTAGGTAAACCCTATGAAATTAGTGCACTCAAATAATCTGAGCCACTAGTTTTTAGTATTTGAAAATTATTGTTTATATTTCAACTCAAAAAAGCATAAGCTAATAGCATCCGAAGATTTCATGGTACGTTGCCTATCTAATTATTCCCAACATGATGAATGGCTTCAATCTTCAAAAAAACATCACCATACATATGAGTCTTTATCTTATTAAACGCTCATGGGAGTCTACTCCAACTGGGACCGGAAAGATATTACATCCTTCTAAAATTTCTTTAGTTACAAGAAATAAAAGCAATTTAGAGGTTCATATGCTCACCTCAGTCCTTTTACTACCATTTGTCCATTATCTTCCGTCATACTTGCCAACCTAAAGGATTCTGCTTTGTTAACTTAGCCAATATGCTGTCAACTAATTGTAGTTATCCTGCTGACATAAGCATACCTGAAGAATCATACAGTTCAATGAGACAATCAATATGATTAGCATTAATTAATGTACAGTACAGCTCCATGTAAGAAAATTGTAGAATAAGTAGTGGAGCAAAATTTGGAAGATTATTGCACACAAGCACTGTCAAGCCACTTAAGTGTGGGAAGAATCTCCACCAATAATGTTCTGAATTTCTCATCATTAACTGCATTCCCTGTGATATCCAGTTGGGTTAAACACAAATCTTTCAGAATCAATATGGCTTCCCAGTAATTTGCCACATTCAATTTATCTGCCGCATATTCTTCGATGTTCCAATTGCTTGCCACTGTGTGAGATAAAGGAGAGGGACACAGATACCTTGTTGTGTCAATAGAGTGTGAGCCAATTTCATTGTAGGAGACATCCAGTACTCTCAGTGACTTTATCATTCTCAAAGGCTCCAACGCAGTGAAGCTACTGATTCTATTGTTACTTAGTTTCAAGCAGGTGAGAAGTTGCATTGCCTCCAAACCTGTCAAAGAGAAGAAACTAAAGTTCACACATGCACTTCCTACCAGTAAGAAATAAATAGAACTGTAGAAACTAGCTGCAAGCAGTAAACGAATTGAGTGACTCCCATTTCATCAACAAAAATGGTAATCTTGCTCACAAATAATTTAAGATCTACTCTTTTCACCATATGGATATCAGAAACATTTGGATGTGTGAATAAAGTATGCGTAAAATAGGCTTCCTGTTTGACATTCAAGATAGTTTATGGATGAAAGCATAAACATTATCAACAATTGTACAGAAACACATAATTTCCTAAAAAATCAAATTGACTCCAAGATCTTTTCCCACATGTCATTCTGCCCAGATTGTCCACATCTCGTACAATTTGGTCTTGCTTTCATTCTCCGGAAATTATTAAAATCAAAACAATTAGTGCTAGGGAGCCTCACAAATATAATTAAAAAATTGGCGACTGGGAGTGCTTCTCAGTTCTACAATTACTATTAAAAAGTTATTTTTATGAGACACAACTCAGTTCCCTGTGGCAGGTCATTCTAGAAGTGGCATCCTTCTGTTCAAAAAACAGTACATAAATTATCGAAAATAAAATGTATCTAACCTGCGATTGATCGAAGCTCATTATAACTGAGATCTAGCATCTGGACCCACAGCAGACGCTCCACAAAACCAATTCGTGATAAAGACAACTTGTTGAGCTGTAGACAGACATTTCGATGGAAATTTGAGGAGTTTAAGTCTTGATAGTACCTGCAGTGCTTCACCAAAGATTCTCTACTGGATGTCACCTGCAAAATTATTCCAATGAGAATGTGCTAGTGTCATTTTAACAAGGTTTCTAGTGGCAGTACTGGATACTATCACAGGTAATGTATTAAACAAGCAAAAGGAGGACCATCAACACACTAAGAACAGAAAATTTTTATTGCTAAACTGTTAGACCATATGACTTGTTCACTGTCAAATGGTTCCATTTTAAGTCTTCTTCTGTGATGCAAAGCTAAGATGAACAAGAATTAAGTTTCCCGATATAGTTGCAGAGGAGCAATTTCATAAAAGATGCAGCCTAAATCGGTTGCAAGCCACAAGAATTGTCATTAGGAACACAGTGGACAGGGAGAAAAGCAAAAAGGGTGAACCGCTGACCAAATTACTGACAAGACTCCCTTAATATGAAGGAACAGGGATGCTCATACTTTTCTTTTATCAGACTTTGTTTTTCACTTTTCTGATTGGCATTGGTTCTTAGCCAACTCAGCTAAGTAGTCAACTCCTAAAGATTATTCCTGAAAACATGAAGGAGTCTAAGAATATTTAACTGGGTTTTAACAAGTCCCAAAATAGGGATCCACGGGGCAGCTTCTAATTTCTAGACTTTCTAATATCACTTGTTAAACTTCAGTAGTTTACAAAAATTGTCTCTCCATTATTCAGAAAACAAAAGAGGAGACTCTTGCCAGGTCAATCCAGATTCACACATAAAATGGAGACTTCTGATAATGACAAATCTTCTTTGCTAATTGAACAGCAAAGTTATATTTTTATTTGCTCCCACTGTCTGATCAATTGCTTGTTATGTCTTTCATTTGTTCTTCCTTTCTTTGATCAGTTGCATATTGTGTCTTTTGTGAGCTCTGAGTAGAATCCTCCGCCAAATTTTGTCTTAGAGCAAGATTTTGCATTTAAAAATCAGGATTTAATTACCATGATGGTAAAGGGTATGTGCTTGCAAGAATTACTTGAAAGCAATTCGTAGATTGATGATGCTATGGATATCAAATTGATGCAAGGGTTTCCAGACTTGCATTTCAAGAATGGATTGAAAAGAGTACTGCATAGACTTAGAATTGAAAGATCATTCTAGTATGCAATCACAAGGTGTTACTGGCAATCAACCACATGAAATTTGAGTAAAGAGACCACCAAGGAACACATATATCCATCCATAATCATGCCCCTCAAAATGATGATCTTAGAATGTGGAGATTGTAGAGACTCTTCAAGCTTCCAAAGATATCCTATCAAAGAGATTTACTCTGCCAGCTGGTTTTTGTTGAAATTTGTGAAGTTCATTCAATTGATTGATCGACATACTATAGAGGATAAGCCCCTAATTTATTAGAGTTTTGAGCTCCTTCTATAGGATTAGATCCCAATACTTCCAACATGCTGAATTAGCATAGGATTAGATGTGGCATACATCTTTTTCGACTACTACCTATGAAACAACAGATAGAAATGCCTTCATGAGAAGTGTAACATATAGTCCTACATAATCGAGTAAAGAAACACTCACTAGACTCCCTTTCAGACCTCCTAGCTCTCGTATAGAAACAGAGAGATGAAATGTAGCTTTGTATCAATAGGTTAATGACCATATAAACAATACTGCACTTTTAACCTTTCAAGTTGTAGTCTAGTTCAAGTAATTAAAGACAACCTTGATAGGCATCTTTAAGGCTTGGTCAAAACATCCAGGACAAAAATACATGGCTTCTTCAATAATCATATATGTTTGAAACAAAAGAAAGTGATTTATAGTAAGATGTCACTAGAAGCCATCTTATAATCCACAACAAGAGAGCTGTAGCTCTTCCTTTCTTCTACAGAATATAACATTTTTGGCATCTCAACAGAGATTGTGTATGATACTTCCAGCCTCACTTCTGTTCACTTCCCCACAGGTAAAAGTTTTTACCCATTACATTCTTGAGGCGACTCTAATAGAAGTCCAAATGCATAACGTTACTGCTTCAGTTCCTAGAAGTTTCATGAGAACACAGATATCATTGTTCACTTTCCTGTTTTAAGGTAGCATTCCTAGTTTTTAATTTTTTGCTGCAGTTATTTATGGTCATGTTTGGAGAATTTACAGCGATTTAAGGTCTTGGAGAACCTGTATGTGCCAGCAGTATTTTGACAAGAATTAGGTTTAATTTGGCATTTGGATTGTTACTGCTACTTCAAGATTTGTAAGACAAGTTTGGGACTTGGACGCGTGGTTTAGTAGTTTGAATAAATCCCAAGTAGTCTTAATTGGATTGGGTGGATCAAGTAGTTCAAATGAGTTTCTAGATAAAATCAGAAACACATTGTTGAAGATGATTTCAAGTTTTACAAAGATTACTGTTTGTTCATTGAATTTGTTTTGTATATATTTTTTCTTCTTGGCTGCTCTGGTGATAACTACAAACTGTTGTGGACTTTCCAGAGCTAAGATCCTTTTTCACTCTAAGAGCTGATTTCATGTCTTACTTCAATTTGCTGTTAAGCTTTGTAACATTTCCCGACCCTACTCATATCTCTGTCATCTTTATTCTTTGCTGTCAGATCATGCTTTTTCTTTAGACACTGATAGGGCAACAATTTTGCCACTTTCATGTCTGTTCGTTCTAATTCTTTTTTCCCGTTTCTGCAGTTGGTTGTGAATTTGTCAGTTGCTGGAGAGCCTAGCTGAAGACAAACCAAAGATCACTGCAGTGTTAGTACTTTATTGGTAACGAAATTGCTATTATCATGCAGCTTTGTTTTGATTTGAGTTGTCTTGGGGTATTTCAGTGGATTTGCATCAGAGGCAGCTTCGGATTCTTATCCAGGGATTCTAGAACCCAAGGATCTCCATGTGCTACTTCATTGACCTTCGTTCTTAGGCAAGTTAGCTCAGTGCCACAATTTCTGCCGCCACACTATTTCTTGACTCAACTTTCATTGTCTGTTGAAAGGGAAAATGAAAACAATTTTCTGATTTGGATCAAAATTATAACGAATCCTATTAAAGATTATACTTTGGATCATCTCATACCTGTCCCGCTCCTATCCATAATAGTATGGGTATACACCCTCCTAAACAGTACTGTTAGCAGAGCTAACTCTACATTCTAGATAATTTGCAAGCCCAGATAAAGCCCAAGTAGGTTCTAAGTTGACACAACCTGGGTAATTAAAACCTCTGTTGACACCAGTAAAATGACCTTTCTGCATGGCTAATTGCACAAGCAGGTCTTTTCCTTAGGAAACTGGCTCAGAGGGTCTATTTTCAGATAGAAGACTGGTTTTAGTGGTATATACCCTAAATAAATTGAATGCTTTGGAGTAAGTCTTTATTAGGTACTATATGGAATGCTCAACGATTCACGATGTCACGTCTTTGAAAATGAGTCCTAGACAGAGGTCAATAAATTTAGTAGATGAAGCAAGGACAGTACCACACCTTGAGTGGATCATGGAAAATTTTGATTAATACTGATCTGTTATTAATACTAGGATCTGAGGACCTTATTTTACACCTGACGTGTTGCGGAAAGTATGACCTTTAAGGTTTTCTATTGTTGACTTTTATGCTTTCTTTTGATGTCATGCATAGTGTTTAAGCACATAGAGATGGAGTTGGCTAGAAGGAATTTTGCTAAAATATAGCCTGCTACTACAATTTCTGTTTTGTCAAGCGACACAAATGAATAGTTTTGGATCATGGAATGATTTCTTTCCTTTTTGCAGTTGATGCACCAGGCACAAGAAAGTTCACTTGGAAATGAGGAAACTCTGATTTGGACAGTGAGGAGTTACGGATAGGTGTGAGTAGTTCATCTTGAGTTCAGAACCAGCGAGAGAGAGAGCTGCAGCATTTCATGAGAAAGTTGCCACTTCAATGTGGGAAGGTATTTCCACTAAAATATTGTTTAGCTTCTTTTCTCTGTATGTTAGTTATGCTGGGTGAGTAAAACTGATGCAATTTAATTATGACATATCATGGAAGAAGGTAGGGACTTGATGAACCATTAGACTGGATGATCTTTCTTCATCAACTGTTGTTTTACTTATTTTATTATGTTTATATTCCTTCTCTCTCTTCTTCCTCTCTCCCACACCAACCTCAAACCCTACACCTTGCACATGTGGCCTCAAGGCACTAGAGTATGTAGGAAGTTAACAAAATAAAGAGGAGGCTATAGTAGATAAAATGAAATGTTTTATTTTATTATGTTTTTATGAGAAGCTGTTTCCCATTTATATGATTGGCCGTTAATATTGTTGACTATCCAATTGGATATCACCAATTGGACAGTTAAGAATGTCAAATTTGTGTCCCTTCTGTCCATTGGTAGCCCACAATATGCCAACAAATGAACAGACACATTGGTCCAGAGAAGATTGCTGTGCCATATTAGTTGAATTAGTAGTCTAGGCCCACACGTGTGAAGCAATTGTGGAGATTTGCCACAAAAACATGTAAAGTACACAGAAGTTAAGAGAGCTTTGTAATTTAGTATGAAGAGAGTGAGATCCATGTCATTCATCAATGATATGAAGAGCACAGCCAAATTTACATGTCCATCAAGGACGAAAAAGAAGGCACAAGATGGGGGTACCAAGAGTGGAACAAGCAATAGTAAATGAATAAAACAAGGAATTGAGATAATAGAATTGATTACAAGTCCAACTAAGTGTTATCTTAGAAACATCTAATATTCCAAAAACGCAATTCAAACAATTTTGGAGAAGAGAAATGATGAAGGGTACAGCATGAAGCTTCAAAACAAGCATTAAATTACAAAGGCTGATTTACTGTTTTATGTCATGACAGCTTTTTCAACATCCAATCAATAACATGCCGGTCAACAGATGGACGCATTCAGTTTCATCTTTGGACAAGGAGAAGCCTAAGATTTCCTTGAAATAGTGGCAGTGAGAATCTTTTTGGGTGTAAACTTGAGGTTATGTGACAAGATATCATTAACTAGCCAGTTGAAAATCCTAATCAGAGGCTTTTTGAGCATCATACAGATGAATTTGATATTTGCCAACAACTCAGCATCCCCCTTGAAATATACTTGGTGACAGATTGAGTCACTGCTTTTAGATATAGAATTAAATTTAGGAGAGTGTGATAGTGATTTACTTTTTAAAAATTTGCTTGTAGAAAAAACAAGGAATTTGATATATATTATGCAATAGAATACTTTAAACTGACCTTAACAGCATGTCAATCGCAAATGGCAAGCAGTTGATAATGAGAGAAAGGAGCATTAACTACATCATATATCTAAAGTTTTGTAGTTTTTGGAAAATCAACCTCAATTTCTCAAAACAACAGTGAGACATTGAACCTCAAATTCAACAAAGAAGGGATATCCAATCGACTAATGGGTTTAGCAACAGTAAAGAATAAAGAGTTCAGAAACTGATGTAGTGAGATTCAGTATACAAAAAAGGGGAGAAAAAAAAGAGCAAAAATCCCGTAGTAGACTAAGAGATCTATATAAGAGAATCTGCACTTAGAAGCACTCTGGAGATGACATACACATTCAGAATCATTAACAAGTACAAAAACATGCAAACCAAAGCATGAAAATTTACATATTAGCACAAAGAAAATGAGAAAATTGCCTGTTCCATCAGCATTAAGCTGTGCTCATCCTTGTAGTATCTGGAATGTGCTGGATCCATCTTCATCAAGTCATCGCAAAGTTCTAGAACCTCATCAGAATGGATCCTCTTTTGTGTACAAAGAGTCCCATGTGACATCATGGCATCATGAGCCAATAGTAGGCGTGCTAGCGTCAGCTTTCCTAGTTTGCTACAAAGATGGAAAACAAAAGGAAAGATAAAAATTAAGATGTGGTGATGCTAGAAAGATAATAATGGACTCCAAGTTTTTCCACTGGTTTAAAAATGAAATCCAATGACAGAAGCAGACTAACCAGTTTGTATCTGATAACAATTCTCGGAAGATATCTATCTCATTAGATAGGGTCTCCAGACGCCACTTAGAGACAATGCCTTCATTGTCCTCTGAAATGCTTAGTTGATCAAGAGAAAGCACTGGTGGTAATTCCTCAGGAAAATTGTTGATAGTACAAAAGTGGTCATCTCTCCACTCAACCTTCTCTATACTCAGTTCTCCTTTGCCATGTTTTACATCAGTATACTGTGGGTTCAGCATAAACGTGAACCGAGAAGCACTTCCATAGTTGGACCCAGTTGAAGAGAGGATACCTTTAGCATGTCCAATTGTAACTTCAACTGGATAAGGCTTAAAAGCATGGCATTCTACATCGGGCAACTTCAGAAAGGTTACCCAAACACAGGCTTTTCCAGAGTTGTTTGTACAAAGTGGCCTCCAATTAAGAGTTTCATTCTTATCAAACTTGGATTCAACAGTTACAGTTGATGAACATACGCCTTCAACAGCCTGATTGAAATATAAAATGACAGGAAGACCTCCTAATTGCATAAAATATTCCAAACTGAAATTTGTGAAATGAGTGGGCAGACATCCATCCATGTTTCCTTCACTCGATAAGGTCAAATTCGAACCATGACCAGGCCAGGAAGAAATTAGCACCGGAAAATCTTGACTAACTGTTTGCATCAGAAGCCAAAGATGATAAAACCATGCACTTTGATCATCAGGATCCGTGAAAATAGCATTGTGTATGAGGTCATACTCTTCTGTTAAGACCTTTTCCCTTGAAACAAATCCCTCAGCCTTTTGCTTCAGCAAATGAGACAGAAGTACACTACAGAGATACTCTTAGTTAGATTTATTGAAAAGGTCAGGAAGGTACAACATCTACCCAAACTTCAAAAGTAAAAGGAAACATCCACTACGTTACTAGGATTGGCGCAACAAGGAGAATTTCAGTCACATTATGGGGACTCACATGATGATCCATCTTTGAAAAGAAAAAGAATAAAGTGATAAGTGACTAACTGCAATTTGCAACTACTATGAGAATAAAGAGTTTGCATGTTTCACTACTGAAAGCAGTTTAAATTAACTACACAAAGTACCAACTTTGCTGCTGAGCAAATGATGTGTAGTACAATCAAACTGACCATCTTAGCCATATTGAAACCAAATTACATAACAAAGCAACCCAATATGTGATTGTTGATTGGCTGTACTGGGAAAAACCTAGATGCTTTTCAGAAGTAGTGCTTCTTAAACTTCCAAAACTGCAATTGTGTCAACAGCATATGTTATACAAGTAATATAACATAAAATCAGAATTTTTTAGGAGTACAAGTTTTCGTGTAGTCTTCTTGATCAGAAACTACCAAAATGAATTAATGCATGATTGAAGGTGCAAAATACTCATCCCCATTCTAACAACGCATTTATGTTTGGCAGCCTATTAAAATCCTGAAATAAGGTAGAATTTGTTTTAACACCGGCCCTGTTTAGATATACAATGATGGAAAAACCAGACTACATAGTTCAAGTATTAATAAGCACAAAAAGGACCGCATACCTACGATTATGCCATGCAGAATAGTTACTCAAAGATCCTCTCATCTTTCCTGATCCACAAATCATATCCGTAGTGAATTTCAACTCTTCTTCTGCTGAAACATTCTTCAGTGCTGCAACAAATCTAAGAACCACAAGTAATAAACAAATTTCCCACAGTCAAACTCCAGAAACTTAAAGAAATCACCAAAAAGAAAAGTCCATCAATTACCTCCGGTAATTCCACGCATGGAAATTCCGAGAATCCTGATCCTGCAACATGTCCAGAAGCTTGAATTCCCGATCTAGAGACGAATATCCCTTGCTTAACACCCATTTTCGATGATGCCATGCTCCGTATGACTTGAAATTCTTCCTCAATGCAATCTCCACCTTCACAATTAAAAACATAGTTACTAAGTTCACATTCAGGGATAATCAGCGGGATAATCTTTGGGGAATTCAATATGCATTCGTTCAAGGAAGATTAGCTAAAAGAATGTATCAGATGTGAATTCAAATTTTCAAATTTGGATTTCTATCCAGATATACAAACATAATATGAGAATTCGACAATTTCTTCATGGAATTTACGTTTAATTCAGTAATTTGTGCATAATTTGTCCACTTAATGAAACGCTAAAGTTTTGAATTACTCAGGACTTTCCAAAGTTTAATCCAGCACATAAAAAGTCCACATTTTTCACTCAGTACAAGATCAGTACATAAACAATGATCTCAAAATCCGAAAATCCATAAAAAGAGGAACTTTAGAATTCTTACAACTCGGAGTTCTTCGTCGAGGAGAGACTTGATGGAATCCGGATCTGTGACGGACTTCAGATTGGATTCAACAGCAAGCTTTCGGTAATTCCAAGCTGTGTAAACTTCCGGATTGATTTCGAGAAGCTTCTCGCTGATATCTAGGGCTTCTTTATCGTAACTGTGAAGATCAAAACCCCAGCTTTCATCAAAAACCCTAGTGAACTGAGAGCTTTGACCGAATTGGAGGAATTGAGAAGAAAGAGAAGATGAAACCTACATTTTATTGTGGTGATTGTGGAGAAGTTGCGATTGAAGCGCGCGGATTTTAGAGGCCTTTTCTGCAGCTTTGGCGATCGAAGCTGCATCTTCTGGTTTCGAGGATTTGCGCGGCCGCCCGTGCATGTTTTCCTTCGCTGATTTTCCGGTGCTCGAGCAGAGAGAGAGCGAGAGCTTCTTTCTTAGCAGCCAAGTTTACACTTAAAACTTTGGCCGTTCGCTAATAAAAGGGGCCCAAAAATAACTTTTGCGGGACCTACCAACTGCTGATCGTGACCGTTGGATCAAATCTTACACGGATTAGATTGAATTCCTGGCAATTCTGCAGTTACATCCACTAGTCCGGGTTCATCAATTTGATAATCTTCCTAGTTACTGTTATGAAGTTGTGAAAAAACAACAAGAAACAAAAACGCAGACTTACATGGTTCCTCTAAATTGATATACGTCCACAGGCTCACGCCAGTTTTATTTTCTTCGTGGCCAAAAAATAATCGTCACAAGGTACAAAAGATTTCTCCACGCTCCATGAAGTCCTAAGGTCTTATACAGGAAACCATCAAGTCATAATATATATCTTGCCTCCACCTCTGGACCCAGTTTGTAGTGCAACATAATTCGATACATGCACAACAAGATCAAGCGTTCCACACTTACAACAAGTGCATGGCACGAGTAGCCTAAGAACGTGGAATATGTTATAGGGTGGTGGGGTTTTGTGGTTTCTACACCCACTTTTCCTATTACTTGGTAAGAAAAGATGAACTTGTTGTCGTTTTATTTTCCTACTAGTAGGATTAATTTAAGCAAAGTGAAGCTTTCGTGCAACGCTAAAGTTATCATCATGTGACCTCGAGATTACGGATTTAAAGCATGGAAATAGCCTATTGTAAAAATATAAAGTAAGGCTGCGTACTGTAAACTCTTGTGGTTTGCCCCTTCCCCAAACCCTGCATGTGTGGGAGCTTCCTAGTTGTGCACAGTAAAAAGGAGCATTAGCACAATGGTTGAGTTGTCACTATGTGACTTGGAGGTTATGGGTTCGAAGCGTAGAAATAGCCTCTTGCAAAAATGCAAGATAAAGCTGCATATTATAGATCCCTTTTTGTCCACCCCTTCCCTAGTATCAATTGTAGGATCACTGGGATGCTATGATCCCTTGCAAGAGGATCAGGATGCTTGTAGTCCATGTAGAAAGTTCAATCTATAGGCTTCTAGCAACTGGAACAGCTAATGATTTGCAAAGGTCTGAGATATAGGTCTGCAGAAATATCATTCTAGTACGAAACTAAAAAGGGGCAGCCCCGGTGCACGAAGCTCCTGCCTATGCGGGGTTCAGGGAAGGAGCGGACCACAAGAGCTTATACTAGGCAGCCTTACCTTGCATTTTGCAAGAGGCTGACTCCACACCTTGAACCCGTGACCTCAAGGTCACATGATGACAACTTTTACTGTTGCACCAAGGCTCTCCTTCGTTCTGGTATGAAACCCATCCCCTTATAAAACAATAACATATGAGGAATGAGACAAAGTTGGGGTGGAGGTATTGTTGTTCCTTTTTGGTTATGAGGATCTTAATCAAGGCAACTTGTTAAAAAATGTCCACTTCTAGTGTTTGATTTTGCATATTAGTAGCTGCTATGATAGAAAAGGCAACCCGGTGTATGGGGTCTAGAGAAGGTGACGGACCACAAGGGCTAATAGTATGCAGTCTTACCTTGTATTTTGCAAGAGGCTGTTTTCATGCCTTGAACTTGTGACTCACTACTGTTGCTCCAAGGCTCCCCTTGTACTAGTTGCTATGATCTGAACTTGTAAATACTGAGAAATTCCTCTGGGAGAGAGAGGGCAATGGGAAAAGGGTGCATTTGGTTGTTGACTAAAGAGTTTAGGCTCTATGGATGTTTAGATATGCCTTGCTGGACTGCTGATGCTGCCGATATGTTTCAGCTAATTGCAATTGCCTTTTGGGTCCATTTTGTAAAGAAACAAATTTACAGCAGAAACGTTTGAACAATAATCAGGAAGAAAGACAGCACTACTCAAACTTTCAATCTGATAACTTACTACAAATAATCATCCTACCGTATGCTCTCCAACAGAGTTTCAATGGCTTCTGGACTAATAAGAAGAACTAACAAGAAAGTAGGACTACAAAGTCAACAAAGAACTTTTGTGTTTATGCTTAAGCGGCTTGTGACATGTCTATTTATAGCCTTTGAGTCTTTACTAACCCTTCACCAATCAGCTCAACAAATTAGACTTTCACCACACCTTGCACATAGCTATTGTAGTATGGGTCAAAGGAGTAGTTGCTGGAAGCTTCCTATGTTCACATTGGACGACTTTTGAACTGCAACTCAAGCTACAACCTTCATATAGTGCGTACTGCCCCAGACCCCGCTCCTCCGGGGTGCTGCCCCTGAACCCCATTATTTCTTCTCGTAACCATCATGGTTTCTAATGACCCATCAACACTAAGTTGGTCATACCACTGTGGCACTTCTAGTGGTATCTAATTGAGGTGAGCATTGTAATATACCAACACATTTTATCCAACTGCACACTGCTAAATTGACAAGACCTTTTCTTTTAGAGGTTAGCATCATCCAATTTATATGAATGTTGGATTAGGAGACATCCACAGCCAAAGAAATTAGATGAACAAGGTAGATCATTTATAGGCGAACCTCGTCATGCAAAAAGTAGTAGTCGTTTGACACAAAGTGCTTTTGATTTAGCATTTCTCTAAACCTAATCTCTCTCTAGCTTACTAGAACACTTTCTTTAAGAAATCAGTATCCAAAACCATGTCACCGGTCAAATACAAGGGGCTCGCCTCAATGCAATGGTAGAGTTGTCTTTGTTTGACCTTGAGATCACGGGTTTTGAGGCACATAAATAGCCTCTTGCAAAATACAAGGTAAGATGGGCCGCCCTTTATGTCCCTAGTCAAACAACTTATAAGATCTAATTATTTTGCAGGATCATCCATCTATGGACCTGATGCATGGATTTAGTCGCAGCATCTGAATATGATTTATAATTAACACAAGATCAACGATCACGATGTAAATGGAACCAAAATTGAAAAATATTTTGTAAGATGTAAAGCCTCAATGTTACAGAAGTCGTTTTAAAATCTCTACTCATTTGTACACAACTCGATCAGTAATAGATACAAGGGAAAAGAAGAGAGAGAAAGAGTGAAAAGACGATCATGCCCACTTCCTGTCCTTATTATTAACATCCAACCCCGATCTACGCCTCTTCTTACCCAAACCCTTCCATCCCCGCCTCCTTCCACTGGCCCCACCAAAATTTCCATCTTCCCGGGCCCCACAAACTTCCGGCGGTTTGTACTCTCTAATCAGTGGCCATCTAATCCCATCGAAAAATGGGTGCCGCTTAATCTCCGTCGCACCCTTGGCGCATCCTAGTCTCCGCCGTGGGTCCTTCACCAAAAGCCTACCAATCAGATCCCTCGCTTCGTCCGTCCGCACTCCCAGGTCATCACTTTCCGGGAAACTCAACCCCTTCGATGCTATGTTGCGCAGGGTGGCCTCTTTACTCGGTCCCTTAAACGGCGTCCGTCCGTACAACAACTCGTAGACGAAAACCCCAAACGCCCACCAATCGACGCCGTTGCCGTGCCCCTTGCCGGTCACCAACTCCGGGGCCAAGTACTCGTGGGTCCCGACGCATGATCTCGAATACGCGTCTGTGGGCTCCGCCACAAATTCCGTTGCCAATTCTTCCTCCTGCCTTTTCCGGCCCCACCAGAAGCATCCACCTTTTTTTCTGGGCCTCGGTCTGTGGGCAGAAGTTTGAACGGTTGGGATCACATCGGCTGTGAAGGAGAGATCAAAATCGGATAACATAACGTGGCCATCTTCGCGAATCAGGACGTTCTCCGGCTTTAGATCTCTGTACACTATCCCCATCGCGTGTAGGTACTCGAGTGCGATTAGCACTTCGGCGGCGAAGAACTTCACCGTTTCGACGGAAAATCTACTTTCCGGCTGCTTGCGGAGTACCGAGTGGAGGTCGCCACGAGCAGCGTAGTCCATCAGGAGACACGTGTAATGTGAGACTTCGATATGCGCGTACAAGGTGGGGAGGAAGGGATGGTCGAGCGAGGCTAGCACAGCGGATTCCATTTCCACTTGGGTGAGCTTTTTGTGGGTGAGTGCGTCACGGTCGACGACTTTGAGGGCAAAGGTGGCGTCTTCGGAGTCTCTGAGACGGCAGAGGAAGACGCAGCCGAGGTTGCCGGTGCCGAGGTGGCGGAGGAGTTTAAGGTGGGAAAGTTGGAGTTGGCCGTCGGTTGAGAGGTTGGTGGCTGCGATAATGGCTGACCATTTTGGATCATCTTTTCGGTGGGGAAGGAGAGGTCTGGAGATGGACGGTCGAGATGGGTCGTTGAAGCTGAGGCTGGTGCGGGTGGAAGAGGAGGTGGTGAAGGTGGAGGTGGAGGAAGCGCAGCTGTTGAAGCTGAAGTCGAGGTCTGAGTCTGAAGGGAAATGGGTGTCTTCTTCCATTGTGTATGAGAGAGATGCAATTGGAGAAGAAAGAAATGCAGCTTATAAAGGGCTAGAGAGAGAAAGTTTACATTTTTCTAGAGAGAGAGAGAGGGTGCCATTTTTCTTTACGGGGTTGACCTGACCCATATTGGGGATTAAAGAAGGGGAGAGGAGGGTTCGGGGAATTGAAGGATGAATAATTATTATCACAAAAACAAACGCGCGTGTACCCGGGCCGTAAGTGCCCGTCAACCGGGATGGTAGCTGATCAAGATCGTTGATTTTGTGGGACCTAGATGATTCGATGATCTTTCCTTGCCACTTGCTTAAAATTTTACTACCAATGTTTCTGCTAAACTTCCTTGGCCATCCAATGAGCGGCTTGGATTGCCAAGATGTTGGGTGCCATACGTGAATTCAGATGAGCGTGTAAATTTGTTCTCATACACGGGCAGAGACGAAAAAAATTGTCAAAAACAAGACCCGCGGCGGTGGTTCTGTTACACAAGTGGTTTCGTCAGTTTGAATTTTCCGGGGTATTTCGGGACTCGCGACCGTCTATATTAACCGTTTTACACGTTATAGGACGGAAACAGTCTTATTTTTGCTAGCTTCTTCACGATATTACCCTCAATGATTTCACGTATTAACCAACTAATGGATCCGATTATACACTGAAAACCAGTGTATGTCATACCTACTACACAACAAGCGCCCTCTTAGATGGCCCACATCCCCTAAATCTGACTCGATCTATGGCCCTAGTCCTATGAATTTTGTTTCTGCACAAAATCGAGAACCAACTGATATTTCAATGGTCCCGTTTTGATACCAGAACCAGTGTGATAAAGTAGGACCCACGGTTTCTTTTGCACTGAAATCATCTAACTCGGGACTAAATCCTAAAGTACATACACTAGGCTTCTGTATATTTTACCCCCGTCCTTAAGGCTCCCATATAAAATGTGGCTAAAATTCCAACCGAAAGTTAACGGAGCGTACGCTGCGGTCGAGTCCAACATGGAGCCCACTTCTGCTTTTAAGTCAGAAATAAAATTAAAATAAATAGAAAAAAAAGGTAATAGTCAATAATAATGCCAATATAATAATTTATTATCTCGTTGTTAAGTAATGATAATTAATACAGGATGATCGGGTAGGGAACAGGCTTCTGATGATGACGTCACCGGAAGAGGTCCAATAAGATGGGCCAATGTGACCGCCCCGCTCTCTAAGGTTTGGGCCCACGTGGATGCTGTCTGCCACGTGGGCGGCATTTGCCCCCGCATTGTCGATCCAGACAGCTCCCGTCAATTAAAGCTAACTAAATTCTAAGATTAAAAAATATATACTTAATGTATGAAAATTAGTTGTAGTTTGGGCGAGGAATGCTTCATCGAAGCACCCTCTAAGATGCTGCCGTAGAAGCACCGCACTTTTGGATGCAAGAGAGCCATCTTTGGATGATTCAATCCGTTTATCAGATTGCTCTGGCGGTGCAGATCGACCGATTCTAGCTCATGAGTTTGAAACTCTGTAAAACAATTATCAAAATTCAATCCTGATTTTCATCTGTAAGAATTGAAAGCCAGGGCAATCAGATGAACGTGCAGGATGATACAATGGTGGGCCCTTCATGCAAAAGTGGGGCGCTTCTGTTGAAGCACTTCAGATAGTGCGGTTCTTAAGTTCTTAGATATAAACGTTTCCAATCCTTCAACAGCTACATTGTCTCCATCATCAACACCAACCTAGACCTACGCGCTGGTGTAACGTTTTATAGTATTAACTAGATCAAGACCCTTAGATATACATTTAATTACAGGAATTACCCCTACTATTTCAAAATTTTGTAAATGTGGGGTCCAGATATTTAGTGCTACAGTCTGTCCTTGAGGTGGGCCACACGTTGAATTTTTTGTCAGCATGCATTATATCGGGCAAAGGGGCATTTCAGGAATCCGGTCGTGTAAATTCCAACAGTGCCTAGGAAATATAAGTTGTTTTAAACTCAGTGAGTCTACTCGGCAACTTGTGCACGTTAAAATTGATTTTCATCTGATCATCCAAAGGAGGGTAGCCTTCATGCAAAAGTAAAAAGGAACTTTTAGGGGTGTGTTCATGTGGGGCCTTCGGCCTAGCATTCATCTAAAATTTATGTTGTTTACAAGAAAACTTTTGCTGAGTTGGACCGAGTTTCAAGTGACTCAGTGAGTTTGACACAGTGCTATCTTCTCTTACTCAATTCCGCGTTGTTCACCATGAGTTCTCTTTGCATAACAATACCATAAGACCAAAAACTGCAACATTGAAGCTCTCATACAATGTTTACCCTTTTTATTTTCCGAGCAGCATAATACAAATAAGTTATCCTTTAATATATAATGTGGACCCCATCCACTTGCTTTGGCTCCAATCCAGTTCCCTTTATTTATCAAAAATTTGAGTTATACCAACCACTATGAGAATGCAAAGAATGATGGTTGGAGATGCACCAATTCAAGTGGGTGCATATGCAATTGTCTACAATCTTCATCCAATCGTTCTTCACTAAGTTGGACACTTCACTACTTATTTGATGCCATTAATGCCCTTCTTATTGAAAGATAAAAGTCTCTTATTTGAATCCATTGAACTCTTAATCCTGTTCTAAACAACTAAAGAAAAAGGGTAAGTCGGCGCACAAAGCTCCCACACATGCGGTGTCCAAGGAAGAGGCAAACCACAAGAGTCTATAGTATGCAAGCTTATCTTACATTTTTGCAAGAGACTATTTTAATGCCTTAAACCCATGACCTTAAGGTTACATGACGACAACTTTACCATTGCATCAAAGCTGCCATTTTAACCAACTAACTAGATAATAATTTTATATAGTTAGAGGGGCATAATTTTATATAGTTAGAGGGGCAATTAAATCCACACAGAAATTAGCAGCACAAGCAAGATGACAAGGAAGAGTGTTTCAATAAGATGTCTGCTAGGAACCTTTGCACCAGACATATTCATGCATGATGAAGAGGGAAAGCAAGAGTTTGTAGCCATGCAAACCTTCCTCTGCTTTTTCAGATGCAATGCATCTAATCACCCAATTATGCTCCCTCCTTTTTTGTTAGTCTTTTCATGCGTCCAGCAGTTCTTGATGCTCTCTCCTTGTCACATTGTCACATGCTTTCAGCTATCAGAATCCACTCTGATTTTCTAATGGCAGCCCACCAATCTCATGATGAGCTTCCAATCATAACTTCCATAACAAAGCCTTATTCCAAGGGAGAGATTTTGGAGTTTCTTTTGTTAATGGATTAAAAATCTATCATCCCTTAAGGAGAAAAAAAGAAGGGTGTGATTAGAATAGAATGTCTGTCACACAGCCCCTGCTGCTATCTGATTACCCACCAAGATGAGTTTTTTCAGCCATTGGTATGCGACGGGAACGGTCAGTCGTCGAAGATACTGCAACCTGCCGCCGGAGGCAGAGTGTTTTCTGGGAAGTCCAAAGGTTGGACAGAACCTGATTCATCCACTTGATTGCAGTTATTAGCATGAACATCATGTGGATGCAAGTCTTTAGCAATTTTCAAATAATATATCAGAGTTGGCATAGTGGGCGTCTGCTTGATGAACCCATAAAGAATGCTTCCCATCTATTGAGAATAGAAGAGAGGAAGCATGGGTAGAGAGATGCAATGTTTCCTGTCAGAAAGGGACAATCACATGCAGCAGAAGAATAGAATAAGGAGTTGCTTGGCCTACTACTCAGATTCTTCCTCATATGACCCTTCTCATCATTCATTATGTGTTTTCAACTTGAAAATTGTTTTAATAAGAGTATTCAAGAAACAGCATCAGAATCAGTAGACTGAAAGTCTTTGATGTTGATGGGTTTACTAACATTAAGCCCACTCCCCATTCTGTACAGAGCTTTTGTTTATCAGTTGATAAATAGGCATCTCCATAACTTGTCTCCTAGGCCTCAATTGCACCGCAACCAAGCCTTCTATTGTTAACCTGTAAACAACTAAAACGTATGTATGGGAACCAAGAGGCCCTCAACTAGATATAATAAATTAAAATCCTCACCATTATCATCCATAACTAATATACTTTATATGTTTAACAGCAAACTCCATTCATCGTTGTTGGACCTTGGTTCTACCTCTGGTCATGCCAATGCACTCAAAACCATAGAGCAGAACATGAGAGCGACTAACCTTCCATAAATGAAGGTGAAACAGTTAAGCCACAGACGAGGATTGTCCACGTAGTAACTAGTATCTTCGATATAGTAGAAGAAGAGAGCCATCCATATGTAGTGGGTCTGCAGCTGTCATTAGCTGTCTAATGTACAAATTCATCTATCTACCACATCTTCCAGTCCAGTAGCTCTCTGAGGCAACTGCCAGTCGGTGATGTGAAATTTCCCCCCTGCCATGTATCCTGCTCGTCCATATGGCACTAGCTCATAACTATTTTGGGAGACCTGAATCTACATTACTCCAAACTTGATACTTGGAGTCTCTGGTGCTGCAATCAAATGTGTTGTATTGAATCTATCCGTATACCTTGAAAAATATTATTTGCCTTCATGACCAGCATGGGTGGGTCTTCCTGACACACCCCATATCATATATTCCTTACCCATTTTGGTTTAATGTTGAGATCCCTGATTTGTCTCCACGAGCAATGTTGTTGATTTTTCAACTTGGACACTTGGCACATGTTCCCTGCAAGCAATTACATGCCCACTTTGGTTCAGATTTGATCCCTCTTGCTGGCCGTCTTGAGAATCATTTTTGGCTTGGGGCACTCGGGAATCTTCAACTTGCATTCCAGAAGCATTTTTCTTGTTAGCAGCTTCTTGTTCACTTTGGTCTGTCTTTGATCGGTCATGTTTATTCCGAGGGAATTTCCTTCTAGGCCATTTCTTTTTGAATTCAGCTTTCTTTGATTTGAGAGGCTTGGCAGTTTCACTGCATGTCTCTGACTCCCTCCCTTTCTTTTTTGTTGGAAGAACAGTGAGGTTGGGGCCACCATCTGAATTTGCTTCAGATCCAGCTATAAGAGAAAAAAAAAAGGCAAACACATTAAACAAGGATTGATACCTAAAGCGTGATGCCTTAGTAGGTAAAAAGATGCAATAGTTACGTACAGGTGTTTGCCTGAATATATAATAGAGCTACCCGTGCAGCTTTGATTTCCGCTTCTTTTTTGGTTCTTGCTGCAGTTCCAATGTACTGAATTCCCCCAATCTCAACAGTACAAGAGAAGGGGAATTTGCCAGCCTGCTTGTTGCATATGTAACTAGGAATTGCATAATTCATCTTCTGAGCATACTCCTGAAGCAGATTTTTGCATAATCCTGTTTCATGCTGAATAAAACACCATAAGATGTGAGTAACCAAGAAGAGGCTGATAGTTAAGATCTCCATTTCAGAGGACATAAGCATGGCAAAAGTTTTGGTAGTGTTGACAAGATCAAAAGTACTACATGTATACACTACTTTACAGCTTTGATTTCTACAAGCAAGACCACACTTGCCAATATTAACAGAATACACTGCGTCTGAAGTGCATAATGCAAAGCTTTAGATGCACAGAAAAGCCCAAATGCAACATACAATAGTAAACAATTTATTTATGTCAGGAACATTAGATGGATTAACTTTGTCTCCATGACATAACAGGCACAACGTCTGAAGCCCAAAGAAGAGGAAAGCTACTTGCGAGACACCAAATAGCTGTCCTATGCCAGCCATAACCTGCTAGGTAAAGTTGCATGATCCTCAGTGCCAAAACAATTTGGTTCTATAAGAATAAGTTGGGCTACCCCAATACTAGTGCTGATAATCCATGTGACATGTCTCTCCTCTTCTGTCCAGTTAAATTGAAGGCATCTCTTAACTTAGAAGTAATATAACATTACAACTATTTAATCACTAACAAGTTATTGTTAAGTATTCATTTTTGGTCAAAATACCCCTAATTTAGCATTCAATTAGATCATCTAACTGATCAAATTTGCAAATTTTAGCTTGATTTTGAATTTAACTCCAATTGATTATCCAATCATTAATTTGGCAAAATTAACAATAAGATGATCATCAAAGCTAATCAGAGGTATAATTTGGTCTGTTATTTTGCAAATCAACCAAAAGAAGTTTGGTGGCTCATATCGAGATTCAATGGTGCAGATCACCCATCAAGGATTAATAGTACAGATGGAATGGTTTCTTAAAGGAAACTTTGTTTTAAAAGAAAACATAGAAACTCTCTCTCTCTCTCTCTCTCTCTCTCTCTCTCTCTCTCTCTCTCTCTCTCTCTCTCTCTCTCTCTCTCTCCAACAGCAGTAGTCACCAGTTTCTGCTCTCTTCTCCAACAGCAGCTGCCCGATCCCCCTTCGTCTCCCATCTCTTTCCCCTGATCTCTCCCTCTCTCAGCTCTCTCTTCTCACTTGCCCAGCTTTCCCTCTCTACCCTGTAGCACCTGCATCTCCCCTCTGTTCCTCCACTTCCCAATCCAACGTCGTTAGCTTCTCCAGCTCCAGCATCGCATGCCTCCCCCCACTGCCCAGACCATCACCATCTCTGCTCTTCTCCGCCATCGAACAGCCCAGATACAGAAACCCAATCTGGGTTTGCTCTCTTCTCCTCCTCTCCATCGGCATCATCTTCTTCCTTGTATGGCAGTTTCCCCCTTTCTATTTGTGTTTTCGTTTTAAATCTGATTTTCAATTAAATTCCAATTGTGCCCTTTACCCTTTAAATTTAATTCCATCTCAATCCCCTTTTTAATTCTCTCTGTATCCCTGTTCCCATTCCAATTTTATTTTGTCTTCATTTTGTTATCCAAGAATTGCCCAATCCAACCCGATTAATTAAGGCTTAACCTACTCAACAGGTTAGCCTTAATCAACAAAAAATCTCAATTTCTCCTTTGTTTCTTCTCTGATTTTCAATTAACTTCTAGTTTTCATTCTTAAGACATCCCTGAACTTAATTAATATCTTTGATCTTTAATCTGAAATCCAAAACTTGATCTAAGCCGTCCAAATCCTAAAATTACCATTTAGCCCAGATCTTTAAGATTTTGAGGAATTTGACAAATCCAACTACTGAATCTTTAATCAAGGACATGCTGAAGACGTTAATGAAGGCTAATCAATTCCAAGAAGATCAGATTTGAAGAAATTGACAGTATTAAGCTAGAGAAGTAGATTTTTATGTTATTTGGTTTATTTTTTTTCTTTTTGAACTAAAATTTCTGTAATTTTTAGAAGTTGAATAGATCTGAACCTTTATTCCATTTTCAATAATTTTTTGTTATTTATTTTTCATTTTTGGCAATTAAATTTTATTTAAACTCCCACAATTTAAGTCGAGTTCCCGTGAGATCAACCCGTGCTTGCATTAGCTATACTACAATAGCCCGTACACTTGTGGTAAAACAAATCAACAAGTTTTTGGCGCGTTGCCAGAGACACGCAACAGAGTTTTCATAAAATTTAATTAAAAATCCAAAAAATTTTAGAAATTGCATTGTTTAGCATTTTTAGGTGCATTTTTCAAATTTTTTTAGTACATAATCACCTTGTTTCCTGCATTTGGTACTTATTTCTATTTTTCTTTTTTAGAAAATTGAAAAGTGGAGGAAATTGGCAAGTGGATCTTCATCAAAATAAAAATTTCCTTGCTTTCCTAGAATAGGATTTTCCTTTTCTTTTGAGTGAATCTTGTAGTGAGGATCTTTATAATTTGCAATTTTCATTTCAATTTTAAAAGGGTTGTATAATACGGGACAAGTGTGAGATAAGATGGCCCAAACTTTATCTTCATCAAAAACCTCATTGTAAGTTTTCCTCACTCCTTTTATTTCCTAAAATAGGATTTGCGTTTAGAATAATTTTGCATTATTTGGGAATATAATTGCATATAGAAAGCATCTTTGATAATTGTTACATTTTTAGGATTTCGATTAGTTTATTGTTTTTAATTGCATTATTTGGGCACGTTTAATGCTTTAAGGTGATTTATATGTTGATCGAACTGCCATGAAGTGTGGAAATTAATTAATAAGGGCACCCAACCCCACAAGATCAAGGGTGGATTTAATCATCACTTTTTGGGCCACCTAAGATAATCACCACAAGTGTGCAACCCTACCTTTTAAATTAATCTAAAATCAATTAGAAGAAACCTATAAGGCCTTCACATGCTCGTAGGACACTTTTAATAGGACTCAATCTATTGTCACTCCAGTGACTTTTGAGCACTGTGGTTATAATGGGGGTCTTAAAATCTAAGTGATTTTCCCACGCCTTCTGTTGAGGTATAAAGCCTCCTTACATGAGGATTGTATTAACCACCTTGGGTGGAACCTAACTAGTAAGCAGTAGTCAAATCAGAAAGAGAGGAGAAGTGCTAGATTAGGCTAATCTAAAAGCATCATCCCCACACAAATTCAAGAGAGTCAAAATATTGCTACTTATTAGCCTTAAGATTATTTGATTGTGCCATTTGTTTGTGCATCATTCTAAAAGTTAGGTTGCATCATTTAGGTTAGTTTTCCCAACCCCCAAAAAAAAAGTACTCATTCCTTATATACAATTATTTATATTATTGTATATAAAGATTGATTATAATGGCTTATCAAGAAGGGGATAGATATAAGATGACTTGTACAAGGGATAGGTTATTTGCCTCAAAGCAAGATACTGAGTCATATCCAGAACCTCAGTACAACAATTACTATGCTTATCCTAAACCACAATATCCCAATTCTGCATAGTCATATAGCTCTGCACATAATGATTATTATCAGGAGTCAATGGATGCACCTCATGCATTCACAAAACCTAGCAATAACTACTATCCTGAGACAAATTACCATGACTATAATGGATGGGCTAGGCATCGTAAACAATCATGGCCTCAGGATTATCAACCATATCAATAAGAACTAGCATGGTCGTACCCTGATCAACCCTACCAGAATTATCACGAAAACCAAGGACAACAATCATGGTTCCAACCTGACCAATCCTTTCTTAGTACTCCAATGACACAACAATATGTGCCTTTTGAATTGATGCCTTTAGCACAGAAGGAAGACACATTCGACGAAACCCTTAAGATATTTACAAAATCAATTAAAGAATGTCATGAAACGATGAGTCGATTATATGCTACATCTATGGAAAGGTTTGGAGAATTTGAACCAAATGGGAATAATGATGAACCATTTATTAATGATGATCGGATGGAAGTTTCAGGTGATCATTCTAAGTTACAGAGTCCACAACCATCTATAGAAACCTCCAATATAGATATACTCGAGGCAGATATGAGTCATCGTTATGATTCTGATGAAGAGACATCCATTGAGGAAAATAATGAATTCATAGAAACCTCCAACCCAGAACCACTCAATTCGTGCCTAGCTTATTTTTATGAAATTAATAAAGGCACATCCATGGAAGAGGTGAAGGAATTGTTGGAGATTGTGCCACTAATGAACACTTCTCAATGGCCAACCAGAGTAGAACCCCCTACAGAGCCCAATATTTCAAATGAGCCTTGTAATGTAGAAGATGTACTTGAATGGGACATACAGATCTTATTTGAACAAATATTAGACAATAATTTAGGCCTCTTAAACCTTACCTGTGCCAATAGAACAAGAAGAGAGAGTCCAATGATATAGTAGTCCTACATTAACCAACTCTAGGGTACACATTAGGAAATAATCCGGGTTCAAGCAAAACCATGTTCCCTCCTCTATTAATACAAGAACAACCTTTTAGGAAAGGACAGAGTCAGCTTATACCCCAATTTCAAGACAACGCAAGGAAAATGGAGAAAAACAAATGGAATACAATGGACATTATTATTCTTAACTTTGGTCAAGAAAAGGACCATTCACATCCATATAGTCCAATAGAATTTAACTTCATGGTGGTTCACATTATTATAGAGATTCCACTACCTAAATTTTCAAGGTGAAGTATATTGATTATCGTGATATTTTGAAGATGAGAGATCATCAAAATGGTCTCACTCAATTTACAATCGTAGTAGTCTACTGTGCTATAATGCTACCATCACTAAGAATTTCATGGTAGAGGAAAAATATTGACTATCGCGAGATTCTGAAGTGGAGTGAAAAATCGTGCCATTTCATTGTTAGGATTAGGAAAACTCAACACCAGTTAGGTCTAGATTAGGGTTAGGGTACATTAGGCCATGTCTAACTGAAGACATTAAACTTAGTGCTCACTGAGAGGCAACCTAGAGTTTTTTTCATTCTTATTATTTATTTCTACATCAACCATATTCATTTTAAGTCCTACTTTTTAAACATTGAGAACAATGTTTCTTTCAAGTTGGAGGGGGGGTGTAGAATTCTAGCAAATTCTAGTTTTTTTTAGGTTTTTAGCTGATTTCCTTAATTTTGCACACAAAAAAAACTAAGAGAATATTGTTGAAAAAATTTTAGGTTAATTCCTACACTATGATGAGAATTGGATTTTCTGAAGTATAATATAGATAACTTTAGCCTATTAATAGAATTGAACATAATGAATTCATCATTTTACTTATTTTCTAAAGTATTCTATGAAAGCAAAGTCTCATATCACATCTGTAAACACAATTGCATATACATAGTCTAAATTGATTAGTTCTAAATTAGATATCCTGAAAAAATTCAGTAGAGACCTATAACCTATGTGAGTTTTAGAGCCAATCATTCTTTTTTAGAGGCTATAAATGTTTGATGAATTCATCATTTTACTTATTTTCTAAAGTATTCTATGAAAGCAAAGTCTCAGATCACATCTGTAAATGCAATTGCATATACATAGTCTAAATTGATTAGTTCTAAATTAGATATCCTAAAGAAATTCAATAGAGACCTATAACCTATGTGAGTTTTAAAGCCAATCATTCTTTTTTAGAGGTTATAAATGTTCCTAATTTTCTTCAGCATGCTTAAAGAAAATTGATCCCACCAACTCGTAAATTTGGCTAATTGCCTAAATTATTAGAATATTACCTTTAAATTCTAGAAGTTCATTCAATTTGATAAATTATAGGAAACCTCGAAAATGATTTAAGCCACCCTTGTTGTTAACCTAGACACATAAAGCCTACCCCAAAAGTATTTTTACACTAGTTAGCCAAATTGAGCCTTTTATATAAGCCTTTTCTTTTATCACCCAATTAATTCTTTACCCATATTAACCCAATAAAATATATCCATTACCCATTTTCTTTGAAAGATAAGTAGAGATGAATGAAAAAAATATTTTCAATTGCAATGAAAGTAGAAAAGTGAATATCATGAAAAGAAATGTTCTTCAAAGAGATTCAAAAGTAAAAAAAAAAAAAAACAACCTAAGAGTTCAGCAGTGTAGTCACAAATCCGAAGTCTCAGACGGTTGCCTTGGGACCTCAATGGGTAAGCCTATAGGATTTTCTACAGGTTCGTTAATAGAGATACCTTTGGCCTTGTGCTCAAGGGCTGAAAGTAGCTTCTAGGCCTTGAGATGGTCACAGAGGTCTCTATACTCGACAATACAAGTTTTTTCATCAAAGATCATATCTCTGATTAATGTTGACTTCTTTGTCTATTTATTCTTCATGATAAGTAAGATCATTATCATAATCAAAGAAGCAACTACCTGTATCAAGCAATCCACATTCCTCACAATCAAATTTATGTTCTAAGACACGGTAAAGGTTTCCTGTCTTAAAATTTCCTTTCTTAGGATGAGGTAGATCAAAGAATTGGATTGGCAGACAGTATTCATCTTCTGATGATTCTGTTTCAGACAAAGTTAATTCTTCAAGGATATTTATCCTTGATTCTGTGTCGTCAAAAGAATACACAGAAGAAATATCAGATTCATATTCTTCTATGGGGAACAGATTGTATTCTTCTTCAATTTCTTCAAGGAACATTAGTGCCTTGGTGTTGTTTTGTTTCTTAGGGCACTTATTGGCATAGTGTCCTTTCTCATTGCAGAACCAACATTTACAGGCTTTGTTGACTGCTTGTTTTCCATGATCATGTTGGTCATGGTGTTTCTTCTTTCTTTCTTCCCTAGGGTTTCGTCTCCTAAGGTATTTCTTTCCTTTTTGGAAAGACTGTTTGTCAAAATGTTTGGTCTTCCTAAATTTGAATTTTCTATGTTTTCCAAACTTCTTCTTCTTATGTTTACCATAAGATTTCTTTGACTTGTCACCCCATTGGGTAGGCATGTCAAGTATGTCAGAGCAAAAGTCATACCCGCACTTCTTCTCTAATTTCCAGGTTTGCTTTTGTTCTCTGTTTCTCAGGCAAGCTTCCCTGAGATAATCCCTGCATAGAGCAATTGCTCCACCTAAAGATGTAACTCCCTGTTCTTGAGCTTTCTCAATAATCCTTTCATTCCAGGGAGGAGGTAATTTACGGACAACTCCATAAATTAACTCATTGTTTCTCAATTCACCAATCGTATAAAAGTATGTAGAATATTCATTAACATAAGATTCAAAGTATCTTATGTCATAGATGGTGAGATTGACCATGTTCATCTTGGCCTTGTCTATTTCCTTCTGGCCAAGGTTGCTAACATCTCCAACAAACTCGTTGTAGATGATCTGTGAGAAGTCTTTAGGACTGTTGCTTAAAGCCATCCTAGCTTTCCATTCTTTAAACTCCTTCTCATTTTGGTATGCTCTATACCAGTTGTTGACATTTCCACGCAATGTGTGGAAACAATACTGGAAACAAGTCTCATTGTTCCAAGTCTGTCCATGGTTCTGTAGTGCCATTTCCATTGCAACTACGCATGTATCTATTGTCTTTTTCTTGTCTGTAACATTGTCAAGGTCTGACCAGACCCCAAAAGTGTTTACAGACTGCTCCTTCTTATCAAGGAGTGGCTCAAATTTCTTTGTAAACCTGTCAGTAGGTTTACTAGTTGGTATCCCAGTAGTTTTGGGATAAGGTTCTCCTGTTTATGCATGATGATATTGGTTGTGTTGATGACAGGAGGTGGCTGAGCTGAGGTGCTAGCTCCTGGTGTCCTAATTTCCTCCATGCCTTCCATGGGGGAAGCACAAGATGTGTCGTGGTATTCTGTACCACCAGTCACACCAGATGTGCTAGTTTCTTGTGTTCTGTCCCCTTGGACAGCACAAGCTTTCAGCTGGACTTCTTGTAATGCCATGATTACAAGGTGTAGTTCTTCGGGATCCTTAGTTTCTAGAAATAGTTTTTCTAGTTCTTCTGTTTTCTCAGCAAGGATTCCGATCCTTTCTCTCTGCTTCACTTCCTTTGGTGAAGGCATTCTTTCAATGGGAGCAATGTCCTCCTCATTGATTCCTGAAGACGAAGCTTGTTTGTCTTCGTATTTGCTGAACCTAAGAGATTTTGAGCCATCTTTGTGTTCAAAGATGTGACTTATAGTCTTTGACTCTTTTCTTACAGGTTCACCAGAAAACGTCCATTCTTCTGGGAATGTCATTTTATCCCAGACACAAGTCTTTGGCAGAATGGTTTGGTTTTCTGCTTGGGTCATCAGGAGAGTAGTTTCTCCCCTTACTGGGTGTAGTCGACTGTTTGGTTCGACTACCCTTTTCATGAGTTTGAAATAGATCTGATATTCTATGGATAATTCCTTGCAATCATCCTTCATTTCAATCCCATGAGTCTGTACTCTCAATTTTAGAGAGTTGGATGCATCATCCAGATGGATGGAGAAATCAGGTACTGCCATGAAATAGGCAACCTGAGAGTTTAGGTCAGCACTGACTGCACCTATAAGACTTTTTTGAAAGTCTTTGATCCTGTTGTCTGTCAAGCAACCCATGACAGAACAATTCAGTTTTTTCTTGCAAGTAGTTTAAATGCTACCTGCACTGCTCCTACATGTAAGTAGGTATAACCTTCTGATAATGCCTTTTTGCATTCATCAGTCCTAAGAAGGTTAATTTCTGTGGTTGATCCAGCTTTAGCTGGCACAGATAGTCCAACTCTTAGGAAAGTAGAAGCCCGAAGTTTTCTAATACCCTTCTGTTATAGATTTCATCTATGTGTTTTTTGGGTATTTTTCCTTCATGTAGTGCTTCCACTACATCCTTTACCTTGAATTCATGGTGCGAGTGTGAGGCTACTGGAGATCTTTTGAACATGGAAAGCATCTTTGCATGTTCCTTATCTTTTGTCAACAGAGGTGAGCTTTTCACCTGTTTTCCAGAACCAAACTGTGGCTTGTTTGGCTGCCACTTCATGAATTTAGGTTCAGGGAATATCCCTGTAGGTTCTGCTGTTGTGGTTACAACAGCGGCTGGTCTGTGGAAAAGATCATGGTTTACAATCTTTTCTGCAATCTCAGTAGTATCTACTGAGGGAGGGTTCCTATTGGTCTGTTCTAATAGGATGTCTAATTTGGTGTAGACTACCCCTAGCTAAGAAAATCGTTCTGTCATGGGTTGCTTTGCCATACGGGCTTGACTCGGATAATAGCAGTTGGGTGCATCAGAAAACAGTGATTTGCAAAGAACTAAACTACGAGGATGGCTTCGGTGAATAAACTACTCTTCCTTAAGATACTGGATATTATCAGACAAGATAATATCAGTCTTCGGTTGTCTCTTAGCTAGGGGTAGTCTACTATTGATAGTAGAAGCTAAGGTCTGGACTATCTCGTAGATAGTCTGTTGGGTAGGGTTTGAAGAACGGATTCCAAGTTCTTACTGTAGGAACAGGATGTGGTCGTAAATACTGTTTAGTATTCCGACGAAGTTTTCAGTAATTTCGTTCTCAAACTCTTTTTCTATATGGTTAAAATGGGAGTAATTTTCGGGATGTTTCCTACAACAGAATTCAGAGAATTTGTTTTTAAGTTTTTCTTTTTTATCAGACATAAAAAAATAAAAAATAAAAAGAACCTGCTAACTGGGCTCTGATACCAAGAGAGGGCGGACAACAAAAGAAAAAGAAAACTTAACAAAAGAAAACGAAAATTACAGCTATCTACCAAAGGCAAAAGCTAACAATTTAACCAGCAGCAATATAACTAACAGAGAGAAGCAGGTTTTTCAGAAAGGAGAGTAGTTTATTTGCAAAGTGAATATTTGTTCTTTTCCTTCGGTTGGAGTGCATGGTAGGCAAAGAATCCTTCTTTCAGTGGAAAAGCCTGACAGATGCCAAAGTAGTCACATACTACTTTTATTTGTCGAGCCAGTTCTGGACATCTAATTTGGAGTGGATTCCTTCCATTCCAGCGATTAACAAGTTATTCTGATTGATAACTTGTAAGAGATCTGTAGTCACAGATCCTACTGGTTTAGTTATAAGGTGGCTTACACTGCTGACGGCAGTGAAATGCAGTTCCCCCACTTTGCTTCGGATATCCCTATCTGGATAGGTGGTGGTTTATTCCATATGAAAAGAGTATGGCACAACGAGGATACAGGCTGTGACCTCATTTTAGGAAATGAATTCCTGTTATCCTACAGCCCCTTTAGTCAAGACGAGAAGTCTATAAGCCTTACTTGTCCAATTGGCGAAATCTGTATCGCCCATAGGGTACCCCAAGCCTGGAGTATCTGTCAGTCTGGGTTTACACCTCCTCCAGTATCAGAATGCGAGGAAAGCAATGGTGATTTACCCCCAAAACAACCAATTTTGTGTGCAAAAACACCTGTTACAGCACACTTTGATCCACCAGAGGAACATTTCAACAGACTTGCTGAAGAATTAGAACAGCTGATAGAGGACAATATCAGAAGACAGCAAGCTGAAAAGAAAAGAAAGAGAGAAAACCCTCCATGTCTTGAGGAGATACGAAAGTACCTCCTAAAGAACATATCAACCAACCCATTAGCACTATGGGAAAAAGACAAGGCTCAGTGCCACATTGCCTTAGCAGATCCAACTGCTATTATCCGAGTCAAGCCCAGAATTTGGCCCAAGGATAAGATCCAAGAATTCAAGGCCCAAATAAAAGAACAATTGCACCTTGGAGTTATTAGAAGGAGCCAAAGCCCACATAGTAGTCCAGCCTTCTGTGTTGAGAAACACAGTGAGATTAAACATGGCAAAGCCCGCATGGTGATAGACTACAGAGCCCTAAATGCAATAACTATCCCAGATGGTTATTTCATACCAAAAGCCAATGATCTTGTCTATAAGATCAAAGGAAGTCAATGGTTTAGCAAGTTCAATGCTAAATCAGGATTTTGGCAGATTAGGTTAACAGAGGAGTCAATCCCTCCAACAGCCTTCAGCTGCCCTCAAGGTCATTTTGAATGGCTTGTTATGCCATTCGGCCTTAGAAACGCACCCAACATCTTCCAAAGGAGGATGGATGAGATCTTCTCAGAATACAGTGAATTCTGTGCAGTATACATCAACAATATACTAGTCTTCAGCAGAACTCGAGAAGAGCACCTTGAACATCTTGACTTAGTAGTCAAGAAGATTTTCAAGCATGGAATCATACTTGGCGAAAACAAGATCTTTCTCCAGAAAAATAAGATCGATTTCTTAGGTCTTAATATATTCCAAGGAGAAATAGAAATGCAGCCACACGTGTTGCAAAAGATACATCTATTCCCAAATAGAACAGAAAATGAGAAACAGCTTCAAAGGTTCCTCGGATGTGTCAATTATGTCCGAGACTTCTTACCTAGGATTTGCTGAACTCACTAACACACTTTCTTATAAACTTAAGAAAGGAAAATGGTCATTCTTGCAGGATGATGAAAAGAGAGTTGCAGAGATAAAAGAGTTGTGCACCAATCTCCCTAAGCTCACTCTCCCTGAAGATGAAGACCACATCATTCTGGAAACTGATGCTTCAGAAACCTGCTGGGCAGGAATCATAAAAGCCAGAAACCCTAATCTTCAGGCTAAAGAAAAGATTGTCAAATATCCGTCTGGACATTTCAAACCAGCAGAATTAAATTACATAACATTTGAAAAGGAGCTAATGGCGGTAATTTGCACCATCCAGAGGAGTCAGATACTCAATGCCCCTTTCACTGTTAGAACTGACTGTAAATACCTACAGCCAGTACAAAAGAGCGACTTCAGCCGTAATCTTACGAAACGTAGATTACTTGGCAGTATTTTCTTCAAGGTTTTAACTTTTCTGTTGAACACATTGCAGGAAGCAAGAACTGCCTCCCTGACGCTCTTACCAGAGAGATGGCACCAGTAAGGTCTGTTATCGAAAACTCTGACTCACTGGTTCTTGACAAGGCTCTTCAGCCACAACACCCTAAGGTGTCAGTCGCCCCCCCAGACCTGCAGAGGCTCGGCATGCGACCTACTATGACAACTAACCCTAATAAGGGTAAGGCTATTGCAAACCAGTCACCAAACAAAGGGACACAGTTCCCTGAAGTATTCCCCGGAGAACACTTCAGAACAAAACACCACATGAAGGACTACAACCTCCTTGACAACATGCTTTTCGCATTTGATAGAGCAGACAGAAGACATTTCTGTCAACTTGCACAAGTCATGGCAGAAACCCTCTGCATCCTGAGAAACAGGAAACCTGCTTCTTCACCGAAGCCATCCTCCACTATGAGGAAGAAGATACAGCTTAGTGCTGAAGCCAGTGGTTCGGGTAAAGACTCGGGCCAAGTTCAGAAGGTTGCCCCTTCAACAACCACTATTTCAATTCAGCCAGAAATAGTTGGGATGATCCGATCAGGATCAAATTCTAAAGGAAAGTCCGTTGCTACATCTTTAGTAACGACACTGAGGAATTCTGGGAATACAAGTACCCAGAACACTCAGAAGAACTATGGCATGAGTTCCACAGAGGACTCATGAGTCAGCCAACAAAGCGGACAATCCAAGTCCGAAGATCAGCTGTCAATGGATTCAAGCAAGTTTCCGTTGACCCAAACCACGGGAGCACACACAAGAGGTGGCTCTACAACAATGGTTTTATCCGTCAGCTCGGAACATGGCAGAACAGTGATTTGAAAGGTCTTCCCGCCATAGTCCGATCAACAGTTGCAAGATTTAGGCCAGATGGAATCTCTCAGTATTTCAGGCTTAAATTCCAGTCCGTTCCTCCAGAATGGATCAAGGAAACAGGCGAGGTATGCCCTGCCTACCATTTCATCCGGGTATTGGAAACCCGGCAATCGCCAGGATATCCAAATTATCATTTGGATACAGAGGCACCCATCCTTGATGACTTAACAGTCATTAGAACATTCAGCTACATCAACCTCGGGCAGAAGATAGAAAACTGCCAGTACAGTGACAAAATATTAGCTCATGGACAGTATACCCTGATATCTGGCCCAGCTCGAGAGAAGAATTTGCAAGACAGCATTTTGGCCGAGGCATTTGCAAACTGGGAGGTTAACAGCAGTTTAGCAGTCATGAAACTGCTAACGGATCCAAATCGAGATACATGCGTGGATCCACCTGTCAAAATCAGAGCCGTTGATTCAGATGAGGAGTGCTTCACCGAAAGAGAAGCAATATTTGGAGACAGATTCCCTGCCGACTATGAGACAAATTACGAACAGTGGTATAACTCAGATCACCAGGAAGCTGTCCAGAACTGGCTCAACAAATAAAAGTAGCATGTGACTACTTTGGCATCTGTCAGGCTTTTCCACTGAAAAAAGGATTCTTTGCCTGCCATCACTCCAACCGAAGGAAAAGAACAAATACGTGTCCAAGGGACACTGTTTACTTTATGCTTTCCAGCCCCTTGTTTTGGGCTAAGTGGTTTTCTTTTCTTGGGTGGTTTTACTTTTGGGGTCTATATATTCAGACCCTTGTTAGTTTGTTTGGCATTCAATTCTTTGGCCCCTTCACTCACTACTCAAGCAATTGAGAAAAGCTGTGAGTCGGGAACAATTGCCTTCGGAAATCTGTGTAAGTTTTGTAAGATTGTAGTTTGATGTATTCTCCTAGGATGGCCGGCTAAGACTTTTCTTAGTCCGGATATCCTAGGGTCCATTATGCTTCAATAAATATATTTCTGGTTTGATTTTCTAATGCACAAATCTGCCATAGTATATTTCTGGTTTGATTTTCTCATTGCAAAGAAAAATGGAAAAAGAAATATTCACTTCAGTAAAGAAAAGAAAAGAAAGAATTGTCAACTTTAGTAGAAGACCTCTACTTACTTTTGAAGAAACTTTGAATACCCTTATACCCTTTCTTTGGTACCCCGTCCTAAGCCTACGTTTTATCCCAGTTAAAGACCTATTATTTCTAGAAGAAACATAGTCTTGGTGAGGAAATGAATGGATAGGATTTAAAAAGTAGTATTTCTAAAAGTTCAAAGGTAATGACATCTCATCCATTTTAAAGGGATCAACAATTAAATTCCTTAATAACTCCTGTTCTTCATGAGTATATGCGAGATAAATTTATTTTTATTGACTCGACACACAAATTTAAAAGAGAGATATGATTTGTAGGAAAGGATAATAACAGAAATAGTGTAGGAATAATAGTGGATAAGGAATTAAAGGATAAAGTTGTGGACGTTCAAAGAATCAGTGGTAGAATTATAATAATAAAATATGCTCTGGAAGAGCAAATTATAAATGTTATAAGTGCATACACACCACAAGTAGGGTTACAAGATATAATCAAGAGACAGTTTTGAGAAGATATGGAGGGAGTCATGCAAGAAATTCCCAACACTGAGGGATATTTATAAGAGCAAACTTAAATGGCCATGTAGGAAAAGAAAAGGAAGAATATGATCAAATACACAGAAGGTATGGCATAGGTCAACGAAATGAGATGGGGGAGAATATCCGCGATTTTGCTTTATCATATAACCTGGCCTTTGCAAATACACTATTTAAGAAGAGGGATGAACACTTAATAACCTTTAAAAGAGGACTTTATAAAAGCCAAATAGACTTTTTTCTATTTAGAAATAATGAACGATCTGTGTAAGGATTGTAAGGTGATACCTAGTGAGAGTTTAACCTCACAACATAGGTTCATGGTTATGGATATCCATATCAAAAGATGGAAGAAAAGAAATGAACTTAATAGATATCCAAAAATTAAGTGGTGGAACTTAAAAAGGAGAGAAAATAACCTCATTCACAAATCAGTTGATGGTAGAAGGAAATTAGAACTATAAAACAGAAGTAAATACCATGTGGATTAATATTGTTGAGTCCATTAAGAAAGTGGCAAAAGATGTCTTAGGAATATCTAAAGGTAAAAGGCAATTAATAAATGAAACATGGTGGTGGAGTGAAACAATGCAAAAAGTTATTAAAGAAAAATAAATGTGTTTTAAAGCATGGCAGAAGACTAGAAATAATGAAAACTATAAACAATATAAGAATGCTAAAAAGGTTGCTAAGAGAATAGTAAGTGAGGCTAAACTTAAAATATATGATTAGCTCTATAATAGACTAGGAATAAGAGAAGGTGAGAAAGATGTGTTTAAACTTGTAAAAGTAAGAGAATAGAAGGGTAAGGACTTAGATCATGTTAGGTGCATTAAAAGCGATGATCAAAAGGTATTAGTCAAAGATGATAAGATCAAACAAAGGTGGGAAACATACTTTCAAAAATTGTTAAATGACAATGACTCTAAGAATATAGGGATTAAAAATACTATAAATCTAAATAACATTGGATATTATAAATATGAATGTAGGATTAGAATACCTGAAGTGAAAGAGGCCTTGGAAAAGATGAAATCAGGAAAGGCAATGGGGCCCGATGGTAGATCAATAGAGGTTTGGAAGCATATGAGAGATATTGAGGTAGTTTGGTTGACCAAGTTGTTTAACAAGATTATAAAATCAAAGAAAATGCCTGATGAGTGGAGGAAAAGCTCTTTGTACCAATTCATAAGAATAAATGAGACATACAGAGCTGTACTAATTATCGAGGGATCAAACTTATGAGCCACACTATGAAACTTTTTGAAAGAGTGATTGAGAAGAGGCTACAACATGAAACAAGTATATTGGAAAATCAGTTTGGTTTCATGCCTAGGAGGTCTACCATGGAAGCTATTTTCTTACTAAGACAATTAATAGAGAAATATAGGGGGAGGAGGAAAGACCTCCAAATGGTCTTTATCGACTTAGAGAAAGCTTATAATAGAGTACCTAGAGAGTTAATATGGAGAGTGTTGGGCGATAAAGGGGTTTCACAGGGGTATATAGACATAATTAAAGATATGTATGCAAAAGCGGTAACAAATGTTAAGACCACTAGTGGCGAGACTAGTGATTTTCTTGTCACTGTAGGATTGCACCAAGGATCGGCATTGAGCCCATACCTTTTCACATTTGTTATGGATGAGTTAACAAAACATTTGCACGAGGAGATTCCCTAGTGCATACTATTTGCAAATGATATAGTCTTACTTGATGAGACAAGGGAGGGTATAAACATAAAGCTAGAGTCATGGAGAGAAACATTAGAATCTAAAGGATTTAAAATTAGTTGAACTAAGACAGAATATATGGAATGCAATTTTAGCAAGGAGAGGAGTAGGAGTGGAACACCAGTCAAGATGATAACCAAGAAGTCCTCGTAAAAGACCACTTTCGGTACTTAGGATCAATGATTCATGAGAGTGGAGAGATTGAGAAGGAGATTACCCAGAGAATCCAAGTGGGTTGGAACAAATGGAGATGTGCATCTGGAGTTTTGTATGATCGGCGGGTGCTACTCAAAATAAAAGGAAAATTATATAAGATGGCCATAAGGCCGGCCATGCTCTATGAATCAGAGTGTTGGGCAGTTAGGGAACATCATGCTCATAGGATGAGCGTCACAGAAATGAAGTTGCTAAGATGGATGAGTGGTGAGACAAGAAGGGATAGAATTAGAAATGAAAATATTAGAGGAAATTTATGGGTAGCACCAATAGGTAACAAGATGAGGGAGATTAGACTTAGATGGTTTGAACATGTTCAAAGGAGACCAACAAGGGCACCGGTTAGGAGTGAGACAATACAAGTAGAAGGTTCTAAAAGGGCAAAAGGAAGGCCCAAAAGAACGTGGATAGAAGTGGTGAGGAAAGATTTTGAAACTTTGAGACTAAATGTAGCCATAGTACTTAATAGAGAGGAATGGAAGAATAAGATTCATGTGGCCGACCCCTAATTGGGATAAGGTCTTGATGATGATGATGATGATGATGATGATGATGATGATGATGATGATGATGATGATGATTTGAATCCTCTATCTAAGAGATTTTATTTCTAAGCGTATGTCTATTAGAGAGGATTGAGGTCAAAACATATTTCAGATGGAGTTCAAAAGTTAGAAGTCTACTTAAAGATAAAGATCATTCTATATGTAGACTGTATACACACACACTCTGAGATCTGAGCTTTAAGTGAAATAATTTTAGCATATTGGTAGGGTTTTGAATTCTTCAATCATTTTATTAGTATGCTAAAGTTAAAGATTTATTGACGATAACTCTCTAAGGAAAAAGTGGAGTTGACTTAAAAATAATTGTTTGAAATTTTTGAAATTTGGTTTTTTGCATGTTTTACTCAGGACTAGCAAAATGCTGGTTAGGAGGTATATTAAGTGTTCAATTTTGGTCAAAATACTCCTGATTTAGCATTCAATTAGATCATCTAACCAATCAAATTTGCAATTTTTAGCTTGATTTTGAATTTAGCTCCAATTGACCATCCAATCATTAATTTGGCAAAATTAACGGTCAGATAATCATCAGAGCTAATTAGAGGTATAATATATGGTTTAGATGACTCTAATTTAGTCTTTTATTTTGTAGATCAACCAAAAGAGGCTTGGGTGGCTCAGATCGAGATTCAATGGTGTAGATCACCCATCAAGGATTAATGATGCAGATGGAATGGTTCCTTAAAAGAAACTTTGTTTTAAAGGAAAACATAGAGAAGATTTGGAAAGTCCCCATACTTGAAAGTCTTCATGGAGGAAACTAAGCCAAAAGGAAAGTGAAAAACCAACTTAGAAGGTGGTGGGCTTTAAAAAGAGGAAGGCAACACCACCACCTTCTCTCTTCAACCTCCTCCTGGCTAGACCGTAGGAAGAAACCGTCACCCCCTCTTCTCCTTTCTTCTTCTTCCCCCTCTCTCCTTCTTCTCTTTCCACCTTTCCTCTTCCCCTCTCTTTCCCTACCTCACCTTCACTCTCTCTCTCTCTCTCTCTCTCTCTCTCTCTCTCTCTCTCTCTCTCTCTCTCACCCAATCCCCTTTCCTCCAGCCAAGTCCCACACAGCACCCGACTACCCTGCTCCCTACTACACTCCCAGATCCCTCTCTCTCTTTGTTCTGCCCTCTCTTACTATCCCTCTCTCACACGCACATTATCCTTCTCCTCGCCCTTCTCTCGCTCCCTCCTCTCTATTTCTCTTTCTCACGCACCCGTCTCCATCTCTACTTCCCGCTTCTTCACCTATCTCCCATCGCCAATTGACTCCACCACTACTTACAGATGCTGGAGGAAGCCCCAGACATCCACCAGCGCCGTCTGCTCCCCCCATTGCCCAAACCTCACTCCTCTGTTCACTTCCAACCAACCTCGCCCCAGACAGTCACCGATTTTTGCTCTCTTCTCCAACAGTGGCCACCCAATCCCCCTTCTTCGTCTCCCATCTCTTTCCTCTGATCTCTCCCTTTCTCAGCTCTCTCTCTCTTCTCACTTGCCTAGCTTTCCCTCTCTACCCTGTAGTACCGGCATCTCCCCTCTGTTCCTCCACTTCCTAGTCCAGTGTCCTCAGCTTCTCCAACATCGCATGTCTCCCCCCACTGCCTATACCATCACCATCTATGCTCTTCTTCGCCACCGGATGGCCCAGATACGGAAACCCGATTTGGGTTTGCTCTCCTCCTCCCCCATCTCCTCTCCATCGGCTTCATCTTCTTCCTCGTCAAGCAGTTTCCCCCTTTCCATTTGTTTTTTCATTTTAAATCAGATTTTCAATTAAATTCCAATTGTGCCCTGTACACTTTTAAGTTAATTCCATCTCAGTCCCCTTTTAATTCCCTCTGTATTCCTATTCCTATTCCCATTCCAGTTTTATTTTGTCTTCATTCTATTATCCAAGAATTGCCCTATCCAACCCGATTAATTAAGGCTTAACCTACTCGCTGGGTTAGCCTTAATCAAAAAAACTCTCAATTTCTCCTCTGTTTCTTCTCTGATTTTCAATTAACTATTAGATTTCATTCTTAGGACATCCCTGAACTTAATGTTTTTTATCTTTAATCTCAAATCCAGAACTTGATCTAAGCCATCTAAATCCCAAAATCACCATTTAGACCAGATCTTTAAGATTTTGAGGAATCTGACAAATCCAACCACTAGATCTTTAATCAAGGAAATGTTGAAGGCATTGATGAAGGCTATTCAATTCCAAGAAGACCAAATTTGAAGAAATTGATAGTGATTAAGCTAGGGGAGTAGATTTTTCATGTTATTTGGTTTATTTTCTTTCTTTTTGAACTAAAATTTCTATAATTTTTAGAAGTTGAATAGATCTGAACCTAAATTCCATTTTCAGTAATTATCTGTTATTTATTTCTATTTTTTGGCAATTAAATTTTATTTAAACTCCCACCTTTAAGTCGAGTCCCCGTGGGATTGACCCGTACTTGCATTAACTATACTAAAATAGCCCGTGCACTTGCGGTAAAACAAATCAACAGTTATCTTAGGTTCCATAGTCAATAGCAAACTTAGGATGCCACAGGTCCTACTAGCTTGGAGCCAATGTCTCATACTTTTTCCATCATCTTATTCGAGTATGATTTAACAATGGTTTCTCTAACCAACATTTCACATAAATGAATCCCTAACAGACTGGAAATTGTTTGCTTAAGCCCGAAGGGCAATCTCTTATCTCTAACACACACACACACAAAACATCTCCCTTGACCCTCTTTCCACCATATATATCTCTAGACTTGCATACTAATCAAAAAAAGGAAATACAGCAGGATAATTGTTGATTTATTAAGAAAATAATAAAAGATAAAACAAAATAATAATAATAAATTCAAAAACTCTGGAAGACTATCATCAATTTGATTATTTCCAATGTCCTTAATGCTCAATGGTAAACAGAGTCACCTTTGTAAGGACAGTCAACTCTGTTTTTCCTTTTTCTTTAGTGTGTATCAAGAATTAATACAAATAATCTTCTATGACTGGAGAGCAAATAGTGAAACCATCCTGCTTCCCTCATCAACCATCACATACAAACAATGTCAACAAACTCATCTTCCAAGAAAACAGAAGCTCCTTATCATCCATCCCAAATTGTCAACATGCTCCCATCATTAATAGGAAGAGACAATAGAGCAAGAATTGTGATCATCATAACATAATAAAATGTAAAAGGTAACCAAAAAGGAAATCATTCCATACTCTTCCTTCACTCTTCAAATACTTAACAACGTCCCCACACTACCCTTACGAATTAGTTCAGATAGGAATGGACAACTCACATGTACAAAGCATGATAATATCCCTCTCCCCCATGTACAACACGGCGAGTGATTGAAGTTATTGCACTATGAGTTCAGTCTACTGCTGCCAGCTCACCATATCAAATATGGGCAGCCCCTTGATCCAAAAAGTACCCCTGAACCTGAGAGGTGACAGAGTTACTAGTCACTGAAAGAGAGGAACCTATCATTAATTCTTTGATAAAGGGAGAATATTTTCTCGATAACTTGAAAGAAGATACTTCTTCAGAAGAGAATTTTTCTTTGTTAGTAACTCATTTGCAGCTTCCTAGAATAAAGTTCAATGTTTACTAAGGGATAGAAACTTAAGGTAATTAACTGAAGGCTAGGTATATTTTATAAACTGTACATTATGCTGTTTGTCATTTAGCCTAATTCAAATGAAAACATCTAACTATCTGCTTTTACCAACCACAATATTATCTAAATGTCCCCTTCAGCCAAACTTTTGAAGTGTAATATCCTCTTTTCTTGTCTGTCCACCTTTTCCATACTCTTTCATATTCAAGATCAACCACAAATTCTTACTTCACAAATATTTATTTTGTGCAAAACCAAACCTTATGGGAAGACTACACAAAATAGCAAAAGTTATGATATGAATCCCAAAAATGAATATGCGAGAGAGAGAGAGAGAGAGAGAGAGAGAGAGAAGAAAAAGAAAAGCAACAAATTCTCAAGAGAAAGGAGCACAGAAGTAGACAATTTCCTGACAACTGGCTTAGTCTTCTCAACAACAGCTCAACAAGAGAAGCCTATCCACATCACTCAAGGCATATGCTAGAGAAGCAGTAAAAGCAATCAACATACTCAAAGACCTCTCAAACAATGTCCCACAATCTCAATGAGCTAGGTTTAAATTAGCCAGTCAGATTACCTCAGATCCTCCAATCCCAGATGGACTTGAAAGAGGCTCATCAGGTTCCAAAGGAAGTTCACCAAGTAATTCAATTCAGTAAACTCACCTTCACCAGCAGTAGTATAAGCTTAAATCATATTTTTTCTCCATACCTACTCATCACAAATTCCAGGCAGGTTTTGGTTGCCTGGAGTCACATTCAACCCCACATCATAGGAGGTGGCTTGCATATGAAGTAATTTTCAGATCAAGTAGACATAAGGAGATTATTCTCATCACACAGAATGTTCAGACTGGAATGCCCCAAAGCTTTTCTATGGAACAAGAGGATACCATGGTCAAGAATCTTAGCATACCATAGAAGTTGCATTCTCTAACTAAAAAGGAGTTCAGATAGTGCACATAAAGCATTCCTATGGCTAAGAACAGATGGTTCAGTGTTCAATTTCCCAATCTACCCAAATTAAAATGATGGGCAAGTCTAAACTTGTTCTTTTGAAGCACATCATGAGTCTTTGATTGCAGTTTTCACAAGAAATTTGAAACAAAAAGTTTCAAGGCAAGGACTTAGGCATGCAAACTCTTTGCTGTGGAAGGAAAAGTCCACCATGTGCAGAAGGAACAAAGGAATTTGACAAGAAAGCAGGTTATAGTTTTGTTCACCATGCTTGGTGTTCTTCACGCGAATCATAATGTGCCTTGTTCTTCCACCATCAGATCACATATGTTTCTCATTCTCCGTTTACATGCAATCATTCTTGATCGCATTTTCAATATGGATCACAATCATCTTTTGCTTTAGAAAATTTCTTCATCAATGCTCTTGCAACTTTGTTGGGAATTCTAGAGTTTTATAAGGTAGCTCAAGCATAAACACAGTGTTCTTCCATTAACTCAGATTCTAGAAGCTTCAAGAAACACAGAATATTTTCAACTTTCTTTTGGTCTCTGCTTTACCAAAGTATCCCAAATAATGCCCTATTAGAGTCCATTGGTATTCCTTTGCTTTGAATATATTCATGTAAGGTTGGGAGTTTTAATCCCTATTCAGGGTACCTTCCTTAATTAACATGAAGCGCTAAACCAGTATTTTGGCAGATAGAGAGCTCTCAAGCACCAACATTCAAATTAACGTGAAGCGCTAAACCAGTCTTTTGGCAGATATAGAGCTCTCAAGCACCAACATTCAAATTCCTAATCTTCATTCATCATTTTACGTTTCTATCAGTAATAAAAGTATTACTAAAATACACTTTTAACAATAACAAATAGTCCAAGTTAGGGTATCCATGAAGCATCTGCTTTAACCTGCATTTACAGAATCTAACCTACAATTATAATCCCTCGCAACATCAAACAGATATATGCTTTAGCATGTCTTTTACCAATGCAAAAGATATCATGGCTAAGATAAACACCATCTGAAAAATATGACACAGCAAGGAAGGTAAGGGTTTTAGATAGGTAAACTTTGCAAACATGATACACTAATAACAGAGTAATGCATATCACCATTCAAAAGTAAAAAGAAAAAGAACAGTGTAAAGACAATGGGAAAAATCATAACCAGGCCAGCACTAAACTTCAGCTCATTGTATGCTTGCAGTTGATCAAGTATGTATTATTCTCCTGAAAGAACATGCTTCGTTTATGATGGAAGCACGGTTGGCAGCCAGACCCCACATATCTCTAAACTAAAATCTAGAACCCAATGACAGATTCCTGTCAAAAATATAACTAGCTGAAATAAAATCTAGAAAACGGGGACAAATTGCTGATCAAAAACATAACTGCCTGAACTAAATCTTGAAACCAATGGCAGATCGGCCTATAAAAAATTTAACTGCCTGGAACAGGCTAGACTCCTGCTATAGCTGGACTCATTATATGGTTCTCTGTAACAAATCACTCATATCGATAACTTAGGTAACATTATTGACTCAATGAGTTTATTAAGTAGGTTATATGGCTCTTCCAAACAAATCAGCTGATGCTGAGTTCTTTCTATGTTCAAGAAATTGATTTCATTCAGTGTTTTTAACTTCTCTTGGATGGACTACTGTAATAAACTGTAAATGCTGAATTGGTTAAGAAAATGAAGTTGTAGTACATTTCTTCAGAAAGCTATATCCTGCTCCATTTTTCTTCCTGGAGCACGAACAAGACTACACACATTCTAGTCATATTAAATGATTTCTGCTTCTTCTTCTTTTATAGGAATTCAGGTTTAGGATTTTATTTTCTGATGCTCATCTGTTTTCCAAGTGTACAAGGTACTCCAGATAATTTGCTTCCAATTCTGCAATATCTCAGCTGGTATTTGTTTCCCCAATTGAAGCCTACATCATTGGGCATTTCTGTTTTTGGAACAATGAAAAGAAGCCATTAAAAAGCAACACAAGAAAGCTATAACTAAGATGATTATTAGTAGGAACAAGAAATGGCAATCAATGGAACAGCCTGACTGATCAACCACTAATGATGCTCTGAGACTCCAAGGCTATTATAAGCCACATTATTGAGCTTAACTGCACAGTCTGGAGACAACCAACAGCATTATTCCTCCATTACTCCAAGAGAGTTAGGCAATGTTCCTTTGCCTAATGACAACTTTGCAGGAATTACCTGCAAATATCAGTGTGTACAGAGAACTTGTAATGAAAACTAAATCAACACAACTACACAAGACATCCCTGTCAGATTTTCTTACCAAGTTCTTCATGGGTTCCATGCAAGAGATTCTGCATTTACATACCTCTCTGTTTTTTGACAAGCATTACACCCCTAGTCCCTCATGCAAGGATGTTAATATTTTTATATGAGCCTCCTACGTTGGGTAGAATCAAAAATCTCGTGGGTTCTTCGGGCTAGTGCAGTACTCTAACTTAGTCTATCCACTCTGTACTTGGCGTCCAGCTGCTCCAGCATCCCAGGCAGCATTATGGACACTAGGCACCATCACTTGGACAAAATCAGGAGGACCTTGTAAACAGTTTAGTAACACAAATTTCTGGCATGAATGGAAACTCAAACAGGTGTTATTTGTTTCAAAATCGTTGTTTATAAAGAATCCAAACTCAATCCTCCACAATGAAACGATGAACATAAAAGGAATATTATACCCCTAATGCATGAGACCATAGAGAGTAGTAACTTGAAAAGTCAAACACAAGACAGAAAAAGCCCCTATGAAATAAATTTGATGAAACGTCACCAAATCTCGTCCAGGATAACTGTTAAGATAAAAGCTACTTTAAACATTTCATGCAATGAAGCAAACTCAAACTGCATCAGAAGAGGCAAAGGGAACATACAACTGGATGAGGGGCACACTCCATGTTGCCTGACTTAACTAACTCCATAAAAGCAATTTCAGCTGCTGACTGCTCTGCTGCTTTACGATTGAAAAACCCCGGTAGAGACTCATATCTGACATTATTTACAGTCACAGTAGACCTGAAACAAGGTTCATGGGAAGGGCCTTCCTTCAGAGTTTCGTACACTGGCGTAGGAATGCCCGCTTTCTGGGCATATTCTTGTAATCTGCTTTTGAACACATAGCAGTTTGATACCCCTGAAATGAAAGAACACAATTATTAATATGAAATAGTATAAAATGGACCATCTTTTATAGAGAACATGTTTCCAAAGGTTGAAACCTTAGATGCCATCTCTAGATCAAAGTACAACTTTGTAGTTGTGTCAGTATAATTAGGAAATTGCACAACAGAAGCTACATAAGGATTATACATACAAATGATAACCGTAATGTGCACTGCATAACAGTTTGACATTGCAACAAAAGATCAAGACAGAAGGAGCAGATATGATAATTAAGTATTTTAAACAGTCAAACTAACAAAATTAGTCCTCCATGGCAACATTTGAAGTTATCATTCACTACCTTCTGGTTGGATCGAACCAGAATTTTGACAAACAAGGGAGTGGGCCATTATAAGGATAGGATCTCATTTGGTACCATCAATCCAAAAAGTGGAGGACAACCTCTCTGAGAAACAAGGAATTATATGATGCCCCCACGAGTAAATGGGAGCCATATGTCAGGCCCAAAAAAATGGAAAGCGAGCACTTTTTTGTATTTTTTGAGTGATCTTATCCATTCATCAGATTTGACCTGAACCAGATGGCTTAGATATCAAAAATCACATCCAACGAATACATCTAAGACCTTCTTTCTTAGGCCTCTTGTGATTGAAAAATAAACAGTGGAAAAAACATAAAAAGGAACTCTTTCCCCTTAGAACACCATCTATTTTTCAACCATAAGAGGCCCACAAAAGAGATCTTAAGAGGTGATTATCATATGTGATTTTTGGTACTGAGGCATCTGGCTAAGGCCAACTCAGATGAATGGACAGGATCGCTGAAAATTACAAAAAAGTGGGTCCACATCCCATTTTTCTTTCCTCTTGACATATGCTCCCATTTAGGAGCAAAATACAAGTCTTTCTGAGAAACTTGAGTGATGCAAGTCTACGAAATAAATCACAAGACAACAAGATTTCGTGCTGAAAACAAGAAACAGTTAATCTATACAAATTTTAACAAAGTGACACAAACTACAGATGACAAAAATGGAAGCACCCACCTACTCTGTGTTTGATCTACCTGCCTGGTTCTTATTGGATTTCATTCAAGCAATAACAGTTTCTAGTTGCAGCAAAGGTAGGTTCATGATATATTACTCCTGTGTTACTAGTTGTGTTTTCCTCTCCCATTCTGATGCCTTGATTGAATTGCAGTCTTCAACTATATCAACTGCCACTAGTGCAATTACCTAGGGCATCAAACTTGCTTTTGAAGTTCCTGTGGCTGGAAAAGATTCTAATAATTGAAACATCTTGTGGGACAAAAATGATCTAAGATGCTATTCAAGAGTTAACAAGGTGGGTGGATAACCTAACATGTAGTTCTGCATCAAGTAGAAGTGACTAGAAAAGATAACAGCAAATATTTTAACATTTTTTCTGGAACAAACATGATCTAGAAAGTGTCTGAACCCAACAGTAATTGCGCCCATTGTCAGAAGATCATTTCCTTTCAAGTGTCTTGATTGATGGTTACACACACGTGAAGATTAACCCAAGAAAATCCGTAATATGAAGATTACAAATACTACTATGACTTAAGGAAGTGAGAGCAACAGTTATGGTCCATGGATTCAACGCGAATATCTTTTGCAATCTAGGAAAAAACACCTAGATGAGCCACAAAATGAAGTAAAATATCTACCATGTTTGGTGAGTCTTCCAATCTCTTTATCCTCTAGATATGCATCTCTTATGAGGATCATCTACTCAAGAAATTTGGTTACATGGGAAAAGGGCTTGAACAGTGAATAGAGAAATCTAGTCTGAGGAATCTAGAGTTGGCAAGACTGTCAATGTACAGGAAGACAGCAAAATACCATTATCACCAATCAAGAGCTAAATGAATATCTTCGCAGAGTTGACACAAGCACTGTCAAATAATATGAAGACTTCAAAGACACACTTGCAAATCAGGAGCTACTACGATGGTTCTTAGATACACATATTATCAATAAACAAAGGCAAGGTAAATAAGAGTAACTTTCCACCAAGTTGCCAAATTAAACTTCAACAAAGAACAATTAGGTGAGAAGCAGAATGATAACAGTGTCATATAATGACAACTTTACATACTAAAGTCGTCAGTTGCAGGTTATGAAAGACATTTCAAGAGACAAATAGATGCAGAAGCATCAAAATTTACAACACATAACAGAGCATAGGAGTTCCTGTACAAGGTTGAGAATCTGAAGATCACAAAACCTATGAAAGAAAATGGAAGACCCATAATTAAAAAATAAAGAAATAACATGCTTCATCAAATGCAGAAAACATTTTTTGAGAAGAGGAGATTACTTTTCCTTTCTTGATTCCTCAACCCAAAAAACAACTGTTTTCTGGGTTAGTGCCTTGAAATGTCAAGGTTAAAAGGTCAAGCCTTTAAGGTGTCTTTTAGATAGAATTAAAATTATTGGCAGTTTTCTGTGTTGATTACTTTAAGTACAGGAAGTTCTTCACCAAGATGAGAGCACCACCATGCCAAAAGATGATCCCCAATATAAGAATATGATAACATGACTCCCATATCCTTTGCAAAGAAGACACCAACCAGGAAAACCACAAGATTTGTGCCTAAGAATGTCAAAAATATGGCAAACCAACAAAGAAAAATCATTGGACCTAGCAGGGATAGATGCGTACAATACTTTCAACCTAGGGCCATTGGGGACACAGGAAAAGATTTAATACTGAAAAGACCACCTTAATATGTAAGGTCATATGATAAATCAACTCCCCATTGCAAAGAAGACACCAACTAGGAAACCTAAAACATTTGCACCCAAGAATGTCAGAAGTATTTAGCACTTTGTGACAAACTGACCAAGAATTGGACCTTGGGCAGGATAGACATGGACCACACTTTTGACCTAGGACCATTAGGCAGTAAAAGGCAGTAAAAGGCAGGAAAAAGACTTAACATCATTGCGATTAGGACACCATATTCTCTTATACTCTTTCAACAAGGGAGTAAATATATTCACTAAAAGAAAATAGTGACGAAAAGAAAGATTTTCGGTTCTTCAAGGCTCCTATGAACTCACCCCCAAACCACCCTACCCCACAATTTCATTACAATGAATGATACTCGCACTTGATTGAAGATACGCCTAGAGTGGTCTAGAAACACTTGGTACTACGGTCTGGATCCTACCCAAGTATTCTCCTAAAACCTTATCCTACAGCACCTTCCCTCCCTAAAGCGGGTAAATGTTCAAAGACTTGTTTAAAACAACAAATGGACCGCCAAACACCAAAACCTCTACCTCTAGAGAAGTCAAGCATTCCCCAACCCTTTGCCATACTTACTCGTAATGATGATCCTCCATAAAGCATTCCTCTTTTACCAAAACTAGAACCATTTTCCAAGAAGAACTCACTCTTAGCCACAATATTGCGAATCTCAAAGTTCCCCTCTTTAAGGAGATACAATCTCCAAATTGTCAAGTGCCTTAAAGTCTTCTTCTCTTCTTCACTGCCCTAGAGAAAGTCTCTTTGAGCTTTCTTATTTTCTTCAACACCTCCATAGGATTTGAAACGAGGACATAACGTATGTGAGGCATGTTGGCCAATGTGACTTTGAATAGGGTGACCCTACTCCTCGGATAAAGATAAGACTTCTTCCAATGACTTAATTTCCCCTTAATTCCTTCAATAACTGGATTTCATAATGCTTCTTTGGGATGCCAACACCAAGTGGAAGACCAGGATATGTGAACAGTAGAGATTCAACATGCAACTAAAGACCCTAGTAAGATTCAGAACATTACTCTCCACATTGACCCCAATTAAAGAACTTTTACTGAGATTAACTTTCAATTAGAATACCTCTCCAAACAACCACAACTAACAATTTGGATTTGAACCATAGAGTTTCCACAAAATAATAGTGTCATTCACAAGTTGCAAATGGGTCTCCACCAGGCAATAAATCCAATATGGAAACCCCCAACATACCCAATCTCTTGAGCTCTGGAAATTATTTCATTGAGGCCTTCACCAAGCATTATAGGTAAAGCAGAATATAGAGGAAGGTGTCTAGAAGTTTTAAAGAAACCACTAGCTTACATTAACAAGAATAGATTAAGGATTTGATACATGCGCTCCTTGCTTTTCTCATGAGCCCCTTAATAGATGATATGAATGGCTACAACTTCAGGCTAGGCCCAATTTTTGAAAATCAGAACTGTTCACAATGTTTTCCTTTGCTTAGATGGCTTAAAAAAGGGGGGCAGCCCCAGTGCATGAAGCTCCCGCCTATGCGGGGTCCGGGGAAGGGGCGGACCACAAGGGCCCAAAGTACACAGCCTTGCCTTGCATTTTGCAAGAGGCTATTTCCACGCCTTGAACCCGTGACCTCAAGGTCACACGACGACAACTTTTACCGCTGCGCCAAGGCTCCCCTTCCACGCCTTTGCTTAGATGGCTCATGCTCCAAAATTCTCATCCATTGGATTTCCTACTTGCTGTTTGCTTGAGTTGAAAAATGAGCCATAGAATGTTTCACCACCCATTTTACAACTGAAGGCACAGTTGTTAGGACAATCCAATGGATAAGACTTTGGATCATGGCTAATCTAACCCAAGGTAAACATTGTGAATGGAACAGTTCTTCAAAAAATTGGCCCATCTGACATTATAGCTTTTTGACCATTTATTGATGGGCACATGAGGAAAAGCAAGGGGTGAATATATCACCACCCACAGATAAGGACATAGACAATTCATCATCCAATTTCTCAATCTACCATCAAGGTCCATTCTCCTCATACCATTTGGTAAGAAATGCTAGTACAACCTGCCATAACCCTCTCCATGTCCACCCTAAAGATAATAACCGTACTCCTATGAAATTTAACCTCATACATTCATTATTAGTAAACACCTTGGCTAGAACCTAATGATCCTCAACACAGGCTCCCTGAAACCTAGAAATAACAACCCCCAACACCTTCTCAATTCTACTAGCAAGAGTCTTGGCAAGATCTTGTATATCCCATGACCTAATCTTATGGGTCTAAATTCTTCAGTCTCATCATTCTTAGGGACATGAGTGATCAAAATGGCTCCTATTCATTGGGAATAGAGCCCTCACCATAGAATTTACCAAAAAGTTTGTAGATGTGACCCTTCTTTCATTCCCTAAAAGTCTGGAGAAAAGCCCATTGTGAAACTATCCGTAACCAGTGCCTTATCCCTATCCATGCCAAAAACCAACATCCTGACTTCTTCTTCCAAGAAAGTGACCGAAATAAAGTCCCTAACTCCTCATTGATCTTATCAAACAAAAGCCCTTTGAGAGAAGGCTGTAGCCTCCCATATCTTTAAATAAGTACAGAACTCAAGGATGGCCACTTTTAATTCCTCTCCTATCCTATATCATCTTCTCATGAACTTTCAAATATTTAAAGCAATTAACTTCCTATGCACATTCTCATAATGATGGAAAAACAAAGTATTCCTAATCACCCTCTTTCAGCCACAATGCCTTCGATTTCTGCCTCCAAACAGTTACCTTCCACCTTAGACATCACAATGAAAAGAGTAGACTTTCCCTGTATGCCCTGACCCATCAATTGAAATATCCCTATCCTAAAATGCTACAAACCAGATAACTGTCAAAGAGTTGAATCTTTCATAATGTTAAGAAACTGCAACACACATTCCAAGAAAGATCCCCTTCTTAAGATCCTTTAGCTTCCAATGAAACCACCTACAAGCAAAAGTAAAGGAATTACGTTGCTCAAACCAAGCTTCGCCAGTTTCTTGAATTCCGACATCGACAAACCATAATTAAACAATCTAAATGGGCTTGGCTCAAACATCATGCCATCAGAACTGGCAAAATTAGGGAACAAACCCTGAATTTTAAAAAAATTAGAGGCAATCAATACTGAAATGCTTTGCCAAACTTGTTAAACATGATGAGTACATTGGTTTTAGAAATATCTTGACCCCAATTAACTTTTATGCAATGAGTTTCATCTTTGTCAAACAGTATGGCCTTCTTAACATTCTTTAGCTTCCAATGAAACCACCTATAAGCTTAAGGAATTATGGTGCTCAAACCAAGCCTCGCCAGTTTCTTGAAATCCGCCATTGACAAACAATAATTAAGCAATCTAAATAAGCTTGGCACAAACATCATGCCATCAGAATTGGTAAAAAAAATAGGGAACAAACCCGAAAAAAGTAGAGGCAATCAATACTGAAATACTTTTCCAATCTTGTGAAACATCATGAGTACATCAGTTTTAGAAATATCTTGACCCCAATTAACTTTTATTCGATGAGTTTCCTCTTTATCAAACAGTATGGCCTTCTTGGAAGGATGCGAGCCACCCTCGCCTTGTGATATAGCACTTAGAGAAGATCAAGTCTCAAAATCTGTTTTGAATTGATAAAAGGAAATGATAACGGGGTCAAACATCTGATTGTCATTGTCAAGTAGCCAAGTAATCTTATCTAGTCAATGTGTGCATGGATACTCTGCTAACACCGACAAAGGCCTAGATTAAGGTTGGCATGTTATAACTAGTTCAGCCATCTTGAATGTTCTTTACTTTACTGTTCACCTAGAGTACATGTCAATGACCTTTGACACAATTATCATCAAAAAAAAAAATCAATGAAGGATTCAAAGAAACAAACCTTTATGAAAAACACAAATTGGATCACTTGTATGTACTCCCATTGCATGCACATATGTATAAAAGAATTTAAGCACTAGATCAATCTAAAACTTGGTATCAAATGCACACACACTCACACATGCAAATATATGCATACATATTTAAGCACAAAGATCAATATTAAATTTGATAAGAAATTCCATTCTCTCAATCGATCTATTAGAAAGCGATGATTATCACTTAGTAGAACGTACATAAACATGCAGCCCGGCGCACAAAGCTCCCACGTATATGGGGTCTAGGGAAGGGGCAGACCTCAAAGGGTCTATAGTACACAGCCTTACCTTGCATATTTGCAAGAGGCTGTTTCCACGCTTCGAACCCATGACCTCTAGGTCACACAACGACAACCCTACCATTGGGCCAAAGCTCCCCTTCTTTAGCAGAACGTATATGAATGGGAAAAAAATTACAAAAGAATAAACAATGCAATCCAAACCAAACCAACATGAAACACTTAGTGAAGTAGGAGGGGGAATTTCTGAGAAAAAATACGAGGATACAGAGATTGTCCATTGTATAAGAATAGACATTCTAGCAAGGGAATCCAGAATATCATTCACAAATCCCATCTAGGCAGGAGAAAACCCTTAAATCCAAATGAAATCCCTTTTTAAGTATAGAAGTATTTACTTCCACTGGGATTACAAGAAACCTCTCCCTGAATTCCAACTTGGAGTTACCATTAGATGCTTGGAATTCCCAGCTTACATGTCTGTCAGCCAAATACCACCACTGTTTGTGCAACGTCTTATTGGTAGGGAAAATCTTTTCTTCTGGAAGCACTCTAATTGAAAAATCTGCAGTCTCGTCCCACAGCTTCAGCAGAACCATATGACTTTCGTCCTCTCTTTCTATAAAAGAAATGACTAGATTTCACCAACTTATACAAAGCATCAAATTTTCAGTTAATACTTAATCGCATCCCTTAATAGAGGCCTTTCAACCCGATAAGAGGACCATCAGTCATCATTTAACCTTCTCCTTGTCATGTCTTAACTTCAGGTTCTAGATTATTTATTACCAATAAGCTAGATGTGCTTCAGCATAGAAATTGGCAATGGTATGATGTTGAAAACAAAGTCTTGGGAAGGTAAACACTGAGCAACAATCATGCATCCATTCAAATTAGTGCAGAAACAACAAAATCTCACTTAAAATGAGCATGAAGACAATGTGCCAAATTAACAAGCCACACTAAAGTACAGCAAGACTATATAATGGTCCAATAATATTAGAACTGTAGAGTTCAAAGAAAAATCTAGACCAATTATCTTTAGAAGCAAACTAGATTGCTTGCTTCTTAATCCATCCCTAACAATGAGCATGAGCACCTAGCCTATTGGCAGGGTGCACTCTTACCCTACTAAAGGTTAGAGGTTTGACTCAGTCTAGCCACAAACTTCCAAGAAAAACGGTCCCTATGATGAAGCTTGACAAGTCTTCTTTGCCTCAGTAGAAGCGAAGGGAAGAAAAAATGCAAATGTGGAGATTCAAACTTAGACATGCTGAAGAGTGAAAAAATGTAAAGGAAATAAACTACATTCTCAATTGAGCATCACTACATCTTAAGCATTTCTTTGATATTGTCCATCATTCAAACTCAATGATCATTTCAGTTGCAATCTGTACTCAATGATTAATTTGGTGGCAATTGGCGACAGCAGTCTTCAGGCAGTTGTTAAAGACACACTTCTACATGTGTTAAGTTTGAAAGAGTACTCAGTATCCTGATCAGAACAGAACACTTATCTTAACAGAATTCCTTAGAGATCAAATTACATCAATAAATCTTACATGGAAAAGAATTATAAGTCGAACTGATACTAGCAGAAACTTCAACAGATGAATTCACAGCATTATGAAAGATTAAATATTAGAAAATCATGCAGAAACAGACAATGAAGGACTAGTTGAGAAGAACCATCAGTGCAAACACAGAGGAACTAGCCTGGTTCCACAAGAGGAAAAAACTTCATTTATGGAGCAACACTACAGTTCTGTTTTCATCAAGTGGAGAAAAATTCATGAAGATGAACATACAGTAAGATAAATGAAGCGAAAAAATCGATACAACCGTGTAAAAGCAGAAAAGTCCTGTGCTGGAAATAAAAGTGTAAGACTAGCATATGTTCCCCGTGAAGATAAGAAGACAAACCAACTAAGTTACCAGATAATGGGATTGACTATCACAAAAAGAAAAAAAATGGATAAAAAACAGCACGGAGTATAAAACACAAAGAAACTCAATAGTCATGGAAAAGTAGCAAAACCCACAAACCCGAAACAGAACCCACTTGAAAAATGAAAAACAGAAAAAGGATCTCGAAACAGAAACCAAAATGAAAAATCCATAAGAAATACCAAAATAGGTGACTTTTTTTTCCCAAAATGAGAGCAGGAACTTAAAAGATGTGCACATAAAAAAGAATCACAACCCGACTAAACATCCATAACGAAAACAAAACTTAACGAGAAGTGAAGACAAAACCAACTATTGAAAATGGAAGACAAAAATACAGAGAAAGAGGATGAGACACTTACCGGCAAAGCTGTTGCCGTTTGACATTATCACCTTTTTTCCCTTAGGTTGCAAGGAGGAGATGGAAAAAGGAAGTTTTTCCGCAGAACAGAAAATGGGTTAAAGAAAATGGCTGCCCTCTTCAATCCTAGGAAATTACTCCAGAAGAAGAGAACCCATGAGCACTGAGCCAGGTGGCGGTTTCTCTTCTAACTGAACTCGTAGAAGGAGAAGGCAGGAATGAAGTATCTGCCAGTGTTGCAGTCTACGCTGGGCAGGTGCGGAATGGACCCAGAAAGTGGCGCTGGCAGCAAAGCCTAAAGATCAACTTCACAAGTGTGAACTGGGGCAGGTTGTAACGCAAGACTCCCGCTTTTTCTACATTTTTTTCATTGGATAGAAACCGTTCATCTTGTTCGGGCTTCAGGCGAAAATTCTTAGAAATGGATGATTCTACTTACTGTTTTGATTTGTAATTATTCAATTGTAAAATATTTTCTTTTCTTTTTTTTGCGATTTTAACACCTAATGTTTGATTTTAAGACACGGCCCAAGATCATTCATGAGTATATAAGTGAGGCCTAACAAGAGGAATCTCTTAGATCTTCCAAAAATCATGACTATAATAGTGAAAATGGGTTATGAACACGTATATCAAGGTTAGCTAGATTATCAAAAGGGGCAACCCCGGTCAACAAAGCTCCTGCTTATGTGGGGTTCCAAGAAGGGTGAACCACAAGGGTTAATAGTATGCAGTTTTATCTTACATTTTGCAAGAGGCTGTTTTTACGCCTTAAACAACTCTACCTTTGCGCCAAAGCTCTCCTCCATTAGTTAGACTATCATAAACATAAAATTGTAGCCCGGCTATTTTGGCCTAATGTAGAAAGGGCAATTTGTAATGAATCGTGGTTGTTTCAAAGGATGGCATCTTATTTCTTGCTGCTTTTTTTTTTCAAATTTTCAACATACTTTTTGGAAAATCTTACCTCATCTTGTTTGAACTCCTTTAGATTACCCACACAACAAAAATTACTCCAATTGGATGCCTTTAGCTTGTGTGTTTTTGTGGTTTAAATCTTGACTATTGATATTTAAAAATAGAAAATTGAAGTGGTTAGAATCATTCAATTGATATGATATTTAGTGAGAGGCTAAACAATAAAATGCCAAACAAGATGGATGCCTCATATCTAAGAAAAATGTGAAAAGGCCAGTGTATGAAAATAAAATGCTGGCTTTAATGTTCGAAAATACCCAAACTCTTTTATAGTCAAGATAAAGTCACTAAGTAATAGAAGAAGAGTTGATATTATATTATCAATGATAAATAAGCTTAGCTTGTAATTCTATTAAGTTAATGGGGCTTTATTTTAAAATTTTTGACAATTGACATAATTTTGAACATTGATCCAACGCCATGGTCCGCATCTCTAATTAGGAAGAACTCCTTATTGGATTTCAGTGAGTAAGGACTCGCCTCTCTCTCTCTCTCTAGCCAAAGGGGAAAAGTGGCAACTCAAGCCTGTGATTAAGAGTTTTCAGAGGAGATGCTAAGTTGTCAACAATGAATTGCACTAGACATTTGTTGGCAATTTTTAAGGCTTCTTGCACCACTGACAAGGACTTGCCTGTGTGTGTGTGTAAAGGCAAATCACTCACACAAACTACTAAATATAATCCTTAGCCAAAGGAGAAAAGTGGCAACTCAAGCCTGTGACTAAGAGTTTTTAGAGGAGATGCTAAGTTGTCAACAATGAATTGCACTAGACATTTGTTGGCAAATTTTAAGGCGTCTTACACCGCTGCATTAGAAGCATTTGCTCAAAGTAGAGAACTTTTTTTTGCATATCATTTGTGCTAAATCAATAGTTTAGATATAACTCTTATAGAGAAAGTTTTGGTATAGGAAAATAAACTTTAAAATGGATTAGGGCTAGGGCTTTGGTGTAAAAAAGAAAACAGAAAAAAAGAGTGGATTCTTCATTGTAAATTGAGTTGAGTGAACACTTCTAATTTGTATTCTGGTTGGAGCATAATGAATATCACTTCTTACTCTTACTTTATATGGAAAAAAGAAAAAAGGCAAAGAGAAAGAAAAAGAGAAAACTCCAGTGTAATACATGCTATGTCTATAGGCTCTTATATTGGGTGATCTTAGCAATTTATGTGATGTAGGGTTCTCCAATCATAAACAAGGCAAAGTTTTGGATAGGCGACTTATCGTATTTAAGTTTGAACTATTTGACTTTGTTAATTGTACTGGAAGGATAATATGGTGATGTCCATCCCCACAATCACACTCGAAAAATCCTACAAAAATAAGGCAAGTTAGTTAAATGTAATTCTGATTAGGAGTCTTAATCATAGAAAGAAGAAAAAGAAAAGAAAAGTAGGATTCTAATTCTACTAGCAAACTTTTCACCGCCTCTGGCCTCTATAAATAGGACCAGAGGCATAGCCAAAAGTATCAGAATAGAACAAGTCTAATCCTCTCTTATAATGAAGATATTTCCCCTCCTCCTCTCGTGGACGTAGGCTACACATAGCCGAACCACGTAAATCTCTGTGCACTGTGTGTGATTAAGTTTCTGTGTGATTTTTATTTTAACTGGTGCGCCTAACATAATAGGGATCATGATCATATAAGCTTGAACTCTTTGACCTTGTTAATTGTACTTGAAGGATAATAGGGATCGTTATCATACACATGAGAAGATGATCTATTTGCATTACTATTTAAGATGCAATAGAAAATATGGATGGCTAGCTTTATAAATAAAAAAGGGCAGACCCAGTACACTAAGCTACTGCCTATGCATGGTTTAGGGAAGGGGCCGACCACAAAGGCCTAAAGTACACAACCTTACCTTGCATTTGCAAGAGGCTGTTTCCACGCCTTGAATAAGTAACCTCAAGGTCACACGACGACAACTTCTACCATTGCGCCGGGAATTTCTCTCTTTTGATTTTAAGCGATCATCTTCATTGGGAGAGGGAATTTATATAGTTTTGCCACCTCTCCTACCTACCAAAACCATGAACAATAATACCCTTTCATTGTCCATTCCCTTTGTAAAGAACTATATTTCCACTATTCTAGTTTCCAACAGCTTTATTACTTCAATGGTCACTTAACTATGCAAGCTATACATGCCATTAGCCATCTCCCAAGAGGGGTCCACTAGTAAACTCCATCTAATGAGATCCATATGCTATGTGACCAGCTAGCATAGTAGGCCCCATCATCCCAGATCCCATTAATGTAACAATGCACACATTCAATCAAAAAATTTAATGAAATTTATGTCAAAATAGTATACATAGTAAATAGTGCTAGAGATGATTATATGACTGTGGAAGGATTTTCAACTACATTGAAATTTATTTGCCCTTCCAATGTTGATGTCTAATAAGGGTAAATGGTCACACGGTCTTATATGTTCCACTTGGACATTTGCCTTGAGATGTATCAAGTGATTAGCTAGTTAACAAATTAATTGGTAAATCGATCAATCAAAGTTAAGAGCATGACTAGATCTCATCGTGGTTGTTGAGGCTAAGGATTTATCATCAATCAACAATTTAATTTCTGAGATCACGGGTTCAAGGTATGGAAACAGCCTCTTGCAAATGCAAGGTAAGGCTGTGTATTTTAGGCCATTATGGTCTGCCCCTTCCCCAGACCTTGCATTGGCAAGAGCTTCGTGCAATGGGGCTGCCAGCAATTTGATTTCTCAATTCTTAGAGTACTCTGTAGTTCATATATTAGCAGTTCAAATTTTTATTTTTTGCTGAGGAGTGAGGTGTATATAAGTGAACAGAATATTTTAATGTCATAATGCTTCTATAATAGCACAATCTAAGCTTTGGGATAAAAGCTTATAGGAATTGAGTATTTATTTTAAAAATATTAATTAAAAGTGTATGTGATAGGCAGTAGGAAGCCAACATTTTATGGGTGCATCTTTCCATTTAAGCAACAACGTTGGGTAACATTAAATAACTTATTATCCAATTGTTCATTCTCTTTTCTAAATCCAGCCACCGTTGGGTTAAATAATATGGACCAATGGTGGCTAGATGTATGTAGACCAATGGTGGCTCGATGTACGTGGGTCATGTATAGTTGGAGAAAGGTTACTAATGATGATATATTATTATTTTTTATGAGTTTGATGCTATTTAAAAAGTTTAATCATGTTTTATATATAGTATTGCATTGCTTGATCTACTCATGCTATTTACATCCATTTAGAATATTAGTTCGAGATTTTGATTATGATTTGAATATGATATTGCTCGTTGGATTTATTTATGATATTTACATGAAATGCTTTGAGAATTTGATATTCTAAAGTTTGAGATTATCTTAGTTCAATTATCCAAATTATTGATGCATTTAAATAATTATTAAATGGTGAAAAGCATATGCATTTTATTCTCTACCAAGCATGGCTTGCTAATATATGCAAATGTTTACAATATCTTAGATTCAGATAGGCATTTCCCTCCCTGTTCCATAGGATTGAAAGTTAAAAATTGAGCACTTGGTTTACAGCCCTCAACCAGCTTCAAGAACAACATATACAGACCAAATGGCTTATGGTGCCATTCCTTGAGGTTGACTAGTAAACGCAGCCATGGTGCACAAAGCTCCCGCCTATGCGGCATCCAGGGAAGGGGCGGACCACAAGGGCCTATAGTAGCCAGCCTTACCTTGCATTTTGTAAGAGGCCGATTCCACGCCTTGAACCCATGACCTCAAGGTGACATGACGACAACTTTTACCGTTGTGCCAGGGCTCCCCTTCTGGTTGACTAGTAAAGGATCCAATACAAATAGCCCCGCCACCTAACAAGGGGATTACTTTGCAAAACCTTTCTTAACATCCTCATATGGGGCAAATAATTAAGACCCTAAAAAAGGACAGCCCTGGTGCATGAAGCTCCTGCTTATGTGGGATCCGGGAAAGCGCATGACCACAAGGGCCTATAGTAGCCAGCCTTACCTTGCATTTTGCAAGAGGCTAATTCAACGCCTTGTGAATAACACCAGCATTCTTCAGTTACTTAATTCAAAACTCATGATCCATTCAGTATCTTAATTTATCACATTCTTGACATGGAGAGATAGAAAAACCCATCACAAGAACTTCATTTGCAGGAATGAAATGAGTTTTAAGTGCTGACAATATCACCTTATGCATTCCATTTAATGTCAGCTCTTATTTGTTATGTGAATGACTGATTATGCCGGTATGTAGCTTAGACCAACTCTTCACTACACTAAATTGTCATACTTCAATTCAGTTTATATGACAGGATTAAGGATTTGAATCCCCCTTGGATTCTAATACTGAGAGAACTGATAGTATAGTGCACACGCTACAGCTGGTTGCTGCAGTGCCCCCCACTTTTCCATGCCACCAATGGCGGATCAAACCCGTCTGTCTGATTTCTTTAGCTTTGGATAACTACTGCCCTAAAAACGACAGCAGATGGAACTTGTGGTCAACTTCAGGCACATTATCCACTTATAATTTATCACAGCACCAGTAATTGAGTGCACACCTTTTATTTATATTTATGTGTGTACACATAGACACAAGGCACAGTGGTAAAGTTATCGTCGTGTAATCTTGAGGTCACAGATTCTCAAGGCGTGGAAACAGTCTTACAAAAATGCAAGGTGAGGTTGCATGCTATATACCCTTGTGGTCTGTCCCTTCCTTGGACCCTGCATTGTTGAGAGCTTAGTGCCGGAGGCTACACATAGACACCAAGATTTTGTTTTGAATTTGGGCTTCTTCTATTGTTTTCACACTAGATAATCTTGCTGTTCTAGAAAACATTTGAGAAAAGTTTGCCACTGATCTAAATTGGAAGCAAGCCATAGGAAACAAAGATACTGCATTCCCTTTTTTTCCTGATTAGAATCAAACAAGAAAAACCGCTATTCTTCCGGGTTGAACTGTTAGAAGACCCATGGAAAGATTTGAAACATGTTGTTCGAAGTTCACTTGTAACCATGAAGGATCCCAAGACTCCAGACTCTCTAAAATCTTGGTTCCCAAAGTCGATTGCTACAGAGAAAGCCAAAGTTTCAGAAGCTCCTGCTGATTTTCAGTCCCAGTCAAGCCTTGCCAACTGCTTGAAACTCTCAGTTGATGAGACTGTAAAAGATGAATAGAATTCTTGAGAGGTGGCTGCATTTGTAATCTCATAGAGGGTGGTCCAGAGATGGGGACCTTATTCAGGGAAAACTTGGGCATCAAGTTATGCCTTTATTGCATGTAAAAGCACGAAAGCCTGTAATTTATTGGTCTAATTTACAGAAAATTTTAATCATCAGCTTCAATCATTGGAGATGTGCTTAATTTCCTCTTTGGGCTATAAGATAATTTTCTTAACAAACTGTATATTTGGATGGAAAAATCAGAATAATCTTGACATGGTTGCTTCCCATTCAAATGTTTCCCTCATGGAAGCTCTCAAGATCATTAGTATCTGTTGCAGTTTTCTGGACTTCGTTTCTTAGTGGGAGGCATGCTTCCCCATCTTTAAACATCTTAATTCAGAACTGTTCCATTGTTTTGTGACTTGTCTGCTTATGGGCATTTGAAAGATGTTTTCACCAATAGGAATTTATAGTTTGATATTACAAGGCAGGCTTCAAGGAGAGCAGTTTAAGCCCTTTGGGCAACTCATAATAGAATTTTATGTTAATGTGGCTTTAAATTCAAGGTGGGCTAAAATTTGCTACTCTCTCTCTCTCTGTGCGTGTGCGTGCGTTTCATTTACAGTGAAGGGGTTTTGTAAAATGGCTGTTGAATTCTTCAGGTGTACCAGGAAGGAAATGGTGCATGAAGTATGAGCTGCTTGATGACGTCCATCCCCATAATCACGACCGAAGAATCCTACAAAATAAGGCAAGTTAGTTAAATGTAATCTTAATCTGATTAGAGTCCTAATCAGAGAAGGAAAAGGAAAGTAGGATTAGAATCCTACTAGGAAACTTTTCACTGCCTTTGGCCTTTATAAATAGTACCAGAGGCAGAGCCAAAATTAGAACAGAACGGGTGTAATTCTTTCTCATGGTAAAGATATTTCCCTCCTCCTCTTGTGGACATAAGCTATACATAGCCAAACCACGTAAACCCTTTTGTGTTCTATGTGTGTGTGATTGAATTTTTGTGTGACTTGGATCCTAACTGTTGCGCTTAACAAGTAGTATCAGAGCAGGTGAACACAAAAGAAGACTGCTGGAAACAGTACCGGTGACCCAAGAGATTGACTAGATCTGGGTCAGGAGCAGCCTAAATATGCGTTCAGAATTGGGCTAGGTGCGGCCCAAATCCACATCTAGACTTGGGCCAGGAGCGGCCCGGATCTATGTCCAGACTCGAGCATGGTATGGCCCAAATCCATGCTCAGAACCAGCCCAAGTGTGGCCCAGTTCAAGTCCAAGTCTAGACTACATTTGGACATAGATAGGCCCGGCCCAGATCTTGTTCAGATCCAAGCTAAGTGGAAGCCTAGATCATAGGGAAACCCTAGATTGGAAGGCTCAGATTGCTTGACCATCGAACGACCCAGATTGTTTGGATAACGACCCATATCACTCAGATTGAGCGATCCAAATCAGTCTATCAGAAACTGACCCAAGATTAGACTTTGCCTAAGTCAGAGAACCATTCTTCGGTAAGACTTCTCGCCAACAAAAATCAAAATAGAGGAGGGGTACTAGGGTTTTGGTCGGTAAAAAAAAAAATCCAATTGGAACCACTTGTCGTTGTAGCCGGAACAGAGGGACAGAGAAAAAGACTCCAGGTCGACGATCTCCTCATCAAGAAGAAGAAGAAGAAAGAAGGGAGAAAAGGGTTCCGACCGGCCGGGAGAAAAACTATCCGGAAACCCCATTGCTGGCAGATTCGAAAGAAAGAGAAAAAAAAAGAGGAAAAGGGTTTTCGGCCAATCGGTGGAAAAGCCGACCGAAAACCCTTATATAGACCTAAAAGGTGGAAATGAAAGCTTGGTTTTGGCCGGCCAACAACTATCGATCGAAACCGGAAGAAGAAGAAAAGAAGAAGAAGAAGAACAAGGAAACGAAAAAAGAAGGCGGCACTTATCTTAGTAGATTCGCCTCGCCAAAGACTTCTATACCCTAGAAAACCTTTTACCGGAAGATCATTGTAAAGAAGGATCACCCACAGATGCACAATCCGAGAAGCCAAGCTAGAGAATGATCTACCCGGAAAACCCTTTGCCAGAGAACAATGCGCACCTAGTAGCAGCGCAGCAAGCTGTCACACGCTACACCAAGAGGAGAGAAGAGAAGGTTAGGTTTTTTTTCTCTTTTGAACTTTATCTTTTATATTAGGTGTCCAAAAACTCAGACACTTGTTTGATAAAGACACTCCTTAGCGCCTATACTTAGTAGACCAAAAAATTGATAATGACACCCTCTTTACAGTTTGAAACAGAACCGTGCAAAATTACAGAGGGCGCCCTTATGTGCTCAAGCAACACCCCCCTAAATTAATAAGGACACCCCCTCAAACAGAAAATTTAGGGCACCCCTAAAATTGTCAAAAATACCCTTCCTATGAGTTTTGACTGTTCTGGACTCATCCGTACACTCCATTCTTCCCAATTCTACTTAGAAAAGATAGAAATAAAGTTTGAAACCATGTAAGAGACTAATTTTAGAAATATCGCGGCTGGAGCCATGATAAAATTAAACGTCACTAATTATGCGCTGTAGAAACTTAGAATGGAAGATCTTTTGCATTACAAAGATCTTTATAACCCTTTAGATGATCATGGAAAAAGACCTGAGGGAGTTTCTGAAAAAGACTGGATAAAAATGAATAAGAAAACCATAGGTCAGATCTGATAGTGGATTGATCACTGCGTATTTCACCACGTTGCTCAAGAAGAAATTGCATAAATTCTCTAGAAAAAGTTAGAGAATATATATCAGGCTAAGGCTGCTTGAAACAAGGTCTTGCTAATAGAAAGGCTTGTTAATTTAAAGCCAAAGAGAGGAATGACTGTGGCTACACAAACCAACGAATTTCAAAATCTGGTAAATCAGTTAGGAACAATGGTGTTACAACTTGGAGATGAACGACAAGCTCTACTATTGCTGAGCTCACTACTTGAAAGCTGGGAGACACTGGTAATTTTACTCAGCAACTCAGCACCAGAAGGAAAATTGACCATGGCTATGGTCAAAGACACACTATTCAATGAGGAGACCAGAAGGAAAGAAGCTGGCATAGATCAGGCACATGCCCTGGTAACATAAAACAAATGCACTGGGAGAGACAGGCAAAGGGAGAACAGTAAGAGAAGGCTAAGAGGGAGATCGCAGACTCGCAACATATCAAAAAGTCAACCCAGAGGACAGTTTAAGTGTTACCACTGTGACATTCCAGGGCATATGAAGAGAGATTGTCAAAAACTAAAGAAAGAGATGGGTCATGGCAAGCCAAAGGAGGACAATGGTGAGACACTAGTCACCATTGCTCAAGACATAGCAGTGCTCACTACTAAGGAAGAGTCATGCTTGCATGTAATCAAGAGCAAAGCAAAGCAGGCTATAGACACAGCAGCTTCCTATCATACCACTTCATATAAGGACTTCTTCATCATATGCAAAGAAAGAGACTTTGGCACTGTGAAGATGGGGAATGACAGTTCCTCAAGAATAGTTGGGATTGGTGGTGTGCAGATAAAGACAAACATAGGCTGCATAGTAGTACTCAAGGATGTGCGACATATACAAGAACTCAGATTGAACTTGATATCAGTCCCGACTCTTGACAGACAAGGCTACACCAACTACTTTGGCCACAGTACTTGGAAACTGATGAAAGGAGCTATGATGGTGGCTAAAGGACACATATACAACACACTGTACAAGACCCACATAAGAATATCCAAAGACACCCTTAACACAGTGGAGGATGAAGGATCTCCAAACTTTTAGCATAGAAGACTTGGCCACATGGGAGAGAAAGGTCTATTCACACTTGCAAAGAAGCAGCTCATCAAACTACCTAAAGGTATAGCTCTTAATCTATGTAATTATTGTTTATTTGGCAAGCAATATAGTTGCCTTCTCCTCTTTTAGTCATATCATCATCATTAAGACCTTATCCCAATGAGGGGTCGACCACATGAATCTTATTCCTCCATTCCACTCTATTAAATACCATGGTTTCATTTAGTCCTAAAGTTTTAAATCTTTCCTCACCACTTCTATCCACATTCTTTTGGGCCTTCCCTTTGCCTTTTGGGAAACCTTCGACTTGTATTGCCTCACTCCTTCTAACTAGTGCCATTGTTGGTCTCCTTTGAACATGTCCAAATCATCTAATCCTAATCTCTCTCATCTTGTTACCTATTGGTGCTACCTCTAAATTTTCTCTAATATTTTCATTTCTAATTCTATCATTTCTTGTCTTACCACTCATCCATCTCAACATTCTCATTTCTGCAACGCTCATCCTATGTGTATGATGTTCCTTAACTGCCCAACACTCTGATCCATAGAGCATGGCCAGCCTTATGGTTATCTTATAGAATTTTTCTTTTAGTTGGAGTGGCACCCGCCAATCACACAAAACTCCAAATGTCACAGCCCCGTCGGGCCCCCAGCAAGGATATTGTCCCGTGCGCACGCGCACGGGTTTTGGTCCTTCCCCCGCGTCCAGGGGAAAATGCGTCCTTGCTGTGAAGGGAGAGAACCCCCCTTATAACCAGGCCCCATCACCCCCCCTAGATGATGTGGGACTAACTCTCCTGCATCCCGCCCTCAGACCATCTTGGGTCCCCTCACAAGGCCAACCCTCAGGCCATCTTGGCATGGTAGCCATTTGTCACAACCCTGTTGAGCCCCCAGCAAGGATATTGTCCCGTGCGACGGGGCTGTGACAAATGGTATCAGAGCCAAACCCCGACCCCGAGGGTGGATGGCTAGCCGCACCGTCGCTCGTGTGGTGACACACGGGGGCGTGTGTCCTGTAGGCAGGAGATGGCTACCGTGCCAAGATGGTCTGAGGGTTGGCCTTGTGAGGGGACCCAAGATGGTCTGAGGGCGGGACGCAGGAGAGTTAGTCCTACATCGGCTAGGGGGGGGTAATGGGCCTGGTTATAAGGGGGGTTCTCTCCCTTCACAGCAAGGACGCGTTTTCTCCTGGACGCGGGGGAAGGACCAAAACCCGTGCGCGTGCGCACGGGACAATATCCTTGCTGGGGGCCCGACGGGGCTGTGACAAATGGTATCAGAGCCAAACCCCGACCCCGAGGGTGGATGGCTAGCCGCACCGTCGCTCGTGTGGTGACACACGGGGGCGTGTGTCCCGTAGGCGGGAGATGGCTACCGTGCCAAGATGGCCTGAGGGTTGGCCTTGTGAGGGGACCCAAGATGGTCTGAAGGCGGGACGCAGGAGAGTTAGTCCCACATCGGCTAGGGGGGGTGATGGGCCTGGTTATAAGGGGGGTTCTCTCCCTTCACAGCAAGGACGCGTTTTCCCCTGGACGCAGGGGAAGGACCAAAACCCGTGCGCGTGCGCATGGGACAATATCCTTGCTGGGGGCCCGACGGGGCTGTGACACCAAATGCATATCTCCATTTGTTCCAACCCTCTTGGATTCTCTGGGTAACCTCCCTCTCAATCTCTCCACTCTTATGAATCATTGATCCTAAGTACCTAAAGTGGTCTTTTATGGAGACTTCTTGGTTATCAATCTTGACTGGTGTTCCACTCCTCTCCTTGCCAAAATTACATTCCACATATTCTGTCTTAGTTCGGCTAATTTTAAATCCTTCAAATTCCAATGCTTCTCTTTATAACTCTAGCTTTATGTTTACACCCTCCATTGTCTCATAAAGTAAGACTATATCATCTACAAATAGCATGCACTAGGGAATCTCCTCGTGCATATGTTTTGTTAACTCATCCATAACCAATGTGAAAAGGTATGGGCTCAATGCCAATCCTTGATGCAATTCTACAGTGACATGAAAATCACTAGTCATGCCACTAGTGGTCTTAACATTTGTTATTGCTTCCTCATACATATATTTATTTATGTCTATATACCCCTGAAAAACCCCTTTATCACCCAACACCCTTCATATTAACTCTCTAGGGACTCTATCATAAGCTTTCTCTGAGTCGATAAAGACCATGTGGAGGTCTTTCCTCCTCTCCCTATATTTCTCTACTAATTGTCTTAGTAAGAAAATAGCTTCCATGGTAGACCTCCCAGGCATGAAACCAAATTGATTCTCCGATACACTTGTTTCATATTGTAGCCTCTTCTCAATCACTCTTTCAAAAAGTTTCATAATGTTACTCATAAGTTTGATCCCTCGATAATTAGTGCAGCTCTGTGTATTTCCTTTATTCTTATAAATTGGTACAATAGAGCTTTTCCTCCACTCATCGGGCATTTTCTTTGATTTTATAATCTTGTTAAACAACTTGGTCAACCAAACTACCCCAATATCTCCCATATGCTTCCAAATCTCTATTGGTATACCATCGGGCCCTTGGCCTTTCCTGATTTCATCTTTTTCAAGGCCCCTTTTACTTTAAGTACTCTAATCCTACTTTCATATCTATAATATCCAGTGTTATTTAGATTTATAGTATTTTCAATCCCTATATTCTCAGAGCCATTGTCATTTAATAATTTTTGAAAGTATGTTTCCCACCTTTGTTTGATCTCATCATCTTTGACTAATACCCTTTGATCATCGTTTCTAATGCACTTGACATGATTTAAGTCCTTACCCTTCCGTTCTCTTACTTTTGCAAGTTTAAACACATATTTCTCACCTTCTCTTATTCCTAGTTTATTATAGAGCTCATCATATGCTTTAAGTTTAGCCTCACTTACTATTCTCTTAGCAACCTTTTTAGCATTCTTATATTGTTCATAGTTTTCATTATTTTTAGTCTTCTGCCATGCTTTAAAACGCATCCTTTTTTCTTTAATAACTTTTTGCATTGTTTCACTCCACCACCATGTTTCCTTTACTAATTGCCTTTTACCTTTAGATACTCCTAAGACATCTTTTGTTACTTTCTTAATAGACTCAGCAATATTAATCCACATGGTATTTACTTCTATTTCATAGTTCCAAATTCTTTCTAGCATCAACTTATTTGTGAATGAGGTTATTTTCTCCCCTTTTAAGTTCCACCACTTAATTTTTGGATGCCTATTAAGTTCATTTCCTTTCTTCCATCTTTTGATATGGATATCCATAACCATTAACCTATGTTGTGAAGTTAAACTCTCATTGGGTATCACCTTACAATCCTTACATATAAATCGTTCATTATTCTTAAGTAGAAAAAAGTCTATTTGGCTTTTATGAAGTTCACTTTTAAAGGTTATAAAGTGTTCATCCCTCTTCTTAAAGAGTGTATTTGCAATGGACAAGTTATATGACAAAGTAAAATTGAGGATATTCTCCCCTATCTCATTTCGTTCACGTATACCATACCCTCTGTGTATTTGATCGTATCTTTCTTTATCTTTTCCTACATGGTCATTTAAGTCTACTCCTATAAATATTCCCTCAGTGTTGGGAATTTCTTGCATGACTCCCTCTATATCTTCCCAAAACTGTTTCATGATTGTATCTTGTAACCCTACTTGTGCTATGCATACACTTATAATATTTATAATCCGCTCTTCTAGGACAAGTTTTATTATTATAATTCTATCATTGATTCTTTTAATGTCCACAACTTTATCCTTTAACTCCTTATCCACTCTTATTCCGACCCCATTTCTGTTATTTTCCTTTCCTATGTATTATAATATATACCCATCTATTTCTCTAGCTTTAACCCCTTTCCACTTGGTTTCTTGGATACAAGCGATGTTGACTCTCCTATGTTTCATCGCATCTACTAACTCCAAATTCTTACCTGTCAATGTTTATATATTCCATGTGGCAATACGAATCTTATGTTCTGGAGATATCCTATTTACTATCGCCTTTCTCGACCTCCATGGCATGAACCCATGTCCACTTTTCATTGCACCTGGGTTTTGATGCAGCGCGTCACTTCCAAGGGATGCTCTAGTAGCCCTTGCCCATTTTTCATTATACCTGGGATCCAATGTAGCATGTCGCTTCTGAGAGAATGCCCTAACAACCCTTGCTTATTTTTCATTGCACCCGGGATCCGATGTAGCGCGTCGCTTATGAGAAACGCCTTAACTTGAGGGAATGTCAGTTTTTTATTTATGTCATGTTAGGGTTGCCATAGTTTTAAAAAGCTGAAGATGATTTTTATTTCTTCCTTACAAACTAATATACAAATGCATATTCATTTACAAGCAAAAAAGAAATAACAAAATCATCTTCAGCTTCACCCTTACTAGCTGGCTACCTGACGCAAGGGTTGCCATATTTTAAGAAGCTGAAGATGATTTTCATTTCTTCTTTACAAACTAAAATACAAATGCATATTCATTTGTAAGAAAGAAATAACAAAATCATTTTCAACTTCTCCCTTACCGGCTGGCACCTAACGCAAGACCCTCCTTTTTCATTCAAGCTTGGGATCGGCATTGACGGAGTTCTTCTCCTCTTCTAATAATAAAATAAATGAAATCTTGAGTTTGGTGTACTCGGATGTATGAGTCACTGGGCGGGAACAAATATTTTGTAGCCTTTATAAACGATGCATCTAGGAGGTATGAGTATACTTTTTAAAGAATAAAGAACAGGTATTTGAATGCTTCAAAAGATTCCATGCGATGGTGGAGCAACAAACTGGAAAGAAGCTTAAGAGCCTCAGAATAGACAATGGAGGAGAATACACATCAAAAGAGTTCAGGGTGTATTGTGCAACACGTGACATTCGACACGAGAAGACAATTTCATGTACCCCACAGCACAATGGAGTAGCTGAAAGAATGAACCGAACTATTGTGGAGAGAGTAAGATGCATGCTCAGTATGGTTAAACTACCTAAGCCATTCTGGGGTGAAGCTATGAAGACTGCTTGCTACTTGATTAACAGGTCACCATCAGCACTACTTGACTTTGAAGTTCTAGGATAGAAGTGGACCGGCAAAAAAGTGACCTATGCACACTTGAGGGTATTCGGGTGCAGAGCTTTTGCACGGAGATGAGACAAAATCTAGACCTGAAATCTACCCCATGTATCTTCATCGGGTATGGAGATGAAGAATTCAGATATAGATTGTGGGACCCTAAGACGCGAAGAATCATCCGTAGCAGAGATGTAATATTTCAGGGAAATTAGTTCTATAAAGATCCAAGAAAGGTTAAAGATACTAGCACTCCAGCTCTAGTCCCAGATTCAACACCCATTCAGATTGACTCAGAAGCTGCACCAAAAGCTGAACCAGAGGAAGAGGAGTTCGAGCAGGGAGATCATCAGTCACCTCTATCAGAAAATGTTACAACATCAGATGTTGAATCATCACCTCAGCTTGAAGCAGAAGCTCAACCAAAGACGTCAATAAGAGGCCATATTCTGATTCCATCACAGAAATATTCTGAATCAGAATATATCATGCTCACTAATGAGGGGGATCTAGAGAACTTTCAACAAGCCCTGGTGCATGCAGACAAGGGCAAATGGGTGCAAGCTATGCAAGAAGAAATTAGCTCATTAATGAAAAATCAGACATATGAGATAGTAATACTTCCCAAAGGGAAAAGACCACTGAAGAACAAGTGGGTCTTCAACGTGAAAAAATGAGGCAATGGAGAACCAGTCAAGTGCAAAGCGTGATTGGTCATTAAAGGTTTTGAGTAGATGAAAGAAATAGACTTTGACGAGATTTTTTCACCAATAGTGAAGATGATAACAATCAGGATTATACTCGGATTGGTGGCAAGACACAACTTGGAGCTTGAACAGATGGATGTCAAGATAGCCTTTCTACATGGAGATTTAGAGGAGATATACATATAACAACCAGAGGGTTTTGAAGCCTAAAAGAAGCATCTAATATGCAAGTTGAAGAAAAGTCTTTATGGCCTCAACCAAGTGCCAAGATAATGGTATAAGAAGTTTGACTCATACATGACGAGTCAAGGTTTCTAAAAAATAGTTGCAAATCAGTGTGTGTATGTCCAGAGATTACCTGAGGGTAAATTAGTCATTCTACTACTCTATATAGATGACATGTTGATAGTTGGATGAGATATGACCATAATTAGCAGGTTGAAGAGAGAGTTATCTAAGTCTTTTAACATGAAAGACTTAGGGGCATCTCAGCAGATTTTGAGGATAAAGATTACACGTGACAGGATAACAAGTTGTGGTTGTCACAGGAAAAAAATATTGAACGAGTAATCAAGAGGCTCAACATGGAGAGTGATAAGCCATTCAACACTCCACTAGGCAATCATTTCAAATTAAGCAAGAAGACATGTTCCTCAACACCACAGGATACAGACAGGATGGCTAAGATTCCCTACTCATCAACAGTTGGGAGTCTGATGTATGAAATGGTGTGCACAAGGCCGGATATTGCTCATGCAGTAGGAGTCATGAGCAGATTTCTTTCAAATCTAGGCAAAGATGTTGGGAAGCCGTAAAGTAGGTACTACAATACATGAAGGGCGCATCTAAGTTGTGCCTGTGCTTAGGAAGTACAGATGCACTCTTGGAAGGTTACACAGATGCTGATATGGCGGGAGATCTTGATGGAACAAAGTCAACATTAAGGTTCATTTTCACTTTTGCATAGGGAGTTGTATCATGGCAGTCCAAGTTGCAGAAGTGCATAGCTCCATCGACAACAGAAGCTAAATATATTGCCGTAGCTGAAGCAGGCAAAGAAATGTTGTGACTAAAGTGATTTCTTTAGGAGCTTGGTATCACACAGGAAGAATACAAGATACATTGCAACAGTTAGAGTGCTCTAGACTTGAGCAAGAACTCAATGTATCACACGTGCACCAAGCACATTGACATATGATATCACTGAATACGAGAAGTGACAGAAGAACAGATGCTAAAGCTGGAAAAGATTCACACTGATGAAAATCCTGCAGATATGTTGACAAAGGTGGTAACTTATGAGAAGCTACTGCTATGTAAAAACATATCAGGCATGAGTTCAGACTAGTGGAGTATGGCATGGGAATGGAGGGGGAGAATTGATGACGTCCATCCCCATAATCACGCCTGAAGAATCCTGCAAAATAAGACAAGTCAGTTAAATGTAATTTTAATCTGATTTCCTAATCAGAGAAGGAAAAGGAAAGTAGGATTAGAATCCTACTAAGAAACTTTTCACCCCCTCTGACCTCTACAAATAGGACAAGAGGCAAAGCCAAAATTAGAACAAAACGGGTGTAATCCTTTCTCATAGTGAAGATATTCTCCTCCTCCTCTCGTGGACGTAGGCTATACATAGCCGAACCACGTAAACTCTTGTGTTCAGTGTGACTTGGATCCTAACTGCTGCACCTAACACTACTCACTTAATAGAATTATATAAACCGGATTCCTCTAGGAAGTTTCTATAAGCAGCAGGTCAGATTTTCACGTAAAGCTTCAATCTCTAAACCGGATTCTTTAGGCAAGTCTCTGGAAGCACGCCAATTTTCAACAGCTAACAGCTGCAATTTTTCAACTCAATTTTCGATCGCTTTTCTGCTGTGTTCACACTTACTAAACAACCACATCGTCTGGAAGAATGAACACAGAAAATAATTCTGGATCCATGCTTATTGTGGCCATCTTCAGCACCTGTCTTCCTGTAATGGGATATAGTAACTATCACGTTGATGCTTCCAGAACAGCATCTACTCTGATTTAAAATCGAAAGTGAGATTGTTTGATCCCAGTTTCTCCTTTGGTGCAAGAACAAAACTTCAGCGGTTAGGCCAGCATTCCTGTAAATTTCAGTCTTTCACAACATGCAAAATTTGTACAATACAGTTCAGGATGAACAAGAAAGAGAAGCCTAATCTTTCAGAAATTCCTTGGACCCTCAGAATGATGCCATAGAAACGTCTAGTAGGAAACAAAAAGGTGGAAAAGGAACTTAAAGACAGATCATGGATGACAATGGATTGCAGATTAGTACCATCTGCAACTGAAACTTGCAAAAGGACCATCTTCCACAGTAGAATCAATGGACTATTGCTGGTGACTGCAACATAACCAGTGGAAAAGTATTGATAGTTCCTAGTTTTTAGTGCTCAATGCCACAGCCTAGTGCAAAAGCCCATTTCTTAGAAATGGCTTCTCTTTACTGGACATCCACTCCATGAAGGCATCAGCCAGCTGACCGGCCAAGCTTGGAGGATCATCAAGCAGGGCATCAATAAATGCACTTACAATCCTTCTATCTTGCGTTGTTGCTTTCAAGCTGAACCAAGTGAGGAACTTCACCCGGAATTCCTTCCCTATATGCCCCTCACATTCTAGCCATCTGATCACCTTAACAGAGTATTCATACTCCCTCTCCATCATTTGCTTCTCATTACCACAGTCTGATTCCTCATTGACCCCTTCAGATTTGCATGCTGCAGCAGGGGGAGTAGAATTGCAGCGCACAATAGGTAGGCCCTCTGTTGGAGGTGGTGGGTGACATTCATAGTCATTGCTGATCACCTCTGATAACCGAAGCTTGGAGTGGCTGTGATGGGCAGATTTAAGGAGCTTTGGCACCTGGTTATTATTGCTTGAGTTGGTTGAATCCTTCTGTGAATCTGTTTCAACTATCGAAGCTCGCTCACCTGCCCCTTTCTCTTCATTTAAAGCTGCAACTAGATCTCTATGTACAAATGTCTTGTCTGAGCAGAGATTCGGGAAGTTGCTGTAACTTCCACTTGGTGTTTGTGTGACACAACAAGCTTCCCACTTCCCAACTTCTGTTGTGCTGCACGATGGAGAAACCTTGAAGAGATACTCTGTTGATGGATCCAGACCGGACATCAGGAACCTTGTTTCTGGATTAAGTATGATGCATGTGGGTTCTTCAGGATAATCCATGGTAGTGGATTTTCGATGCCACAATCTACAACCTATTACGTCTTTGCGCAGCTTATCTTCAAAGTCCAATACAATGATAACTGAGAATGGAGAGATATCTTCAAAGTGAATCGGGCAACCTGATGGAGTTATGCTTAAGATGGCTGATACGTAATGATCAAAAGAGTAAATGTTAATAATAAAAAAAAAAGTAAAAAAATCAGTTTTAGGATTTGGATCTCAGTCTCTAATTAGGAGGATAAACTTACGAGGGGCATTTGGATCGGTTCCAGGAAATGGCTCTAGTGTGCCAGAAAGCATGGAATCAAATGCTTTGACTGCCAAAGCACACAACTTCTGAACCTCAATACCACATTGTAGCCTGTTGACAATGCCTCGGGCCATTCTTGTAGATATACGTTCTAGAGGTCCAACCTCTTTCTTGAGTTTCCGTGCTGCTAAGTTCACCATCTTTTGCAGTTCTTTATACCGCTCAGTTCCTTTCAGAATCTTATAGCCAAGAGATACGCGACAACATAATATATCAACTCTTCTAGCATCTTTTGCATATAAAAGTTGTTTTCTCCAGCTTCTGCAGGACACAAGAATATGAATGGTGAATTTAACAATCAACAAACTATCACTTCCAGGATCTGGAAGTGATGAATCTTTGATAATGTCATGGACGAGGGAAAATGATGAATGTGCAAAAGATAAAGCAAAAGAAACTAAATTATGGGATAAAAAAAAAATTCTTGGATGGAAACAGGAAAAAATAAGAGTGATGAGAGCAAAAGCACAATATTGAATTCATTCACAAGCAACATTCTCCAATTATACACTGTACAGTTTGCAGAGTAGATCACTAAATGCAGACATAGGTCTTCATCTTCTCTCTGTTCATGGTATCAAATACTAATCATCCTTATTGGAGAATATCATCTAGAAAATTTAGATTTTTCCTCTTCATTATGCCGCGATCAGCACTGGTGTGCTTGGATCAGAACTGTTGTTTAAACCCCCAAACTTACACCTTTTCTCTTTTCTGACATCATCCTATCTAAGATTCCAAACAACTATAAAACCTGCTAAGGGTCTATCAATAGTATAAGTTTTTGAACAAGATTTCATGTCTCCTACGTATAAAAGAATTCAACCACTGGAATTAAATTCTCCATTAGAGATATTTTAAATGATTTTAGGTACATAAGAGCTGGAATTTATTTAGAAGAATTCAATTCTTACCTAACAATACGACTGAAAAGTGCCTCCCTCACCCCGCAAAAGAAAAACCACCGATCCACAGTGTTTTGAAATTCAAGGTTAATCAATTGACAAAGTATAGTCTCCAGAATGACCACAAGTATAGCTTTTATATCTTTGATCAAGCTGTCAGAATTTGTGTTCCATAGTTATGGGAAGCGAACTGGGGATGAGACTAAGAAGCAGAGATTCTTTCAAAATGCAGCACCAAGAAGTTCTTAAGCATTCTTTTCCTAAACACCATAAGATTGCACCGTTTCACCAAAGTCACAAATACATGCACAGTGATAATTATACATGCTAGACGTCTACTTATATTATTTCTAGCCTCTCAGCCTTTAGCTGGTCTTAATCAGGATTAAAATCTTGTACCTATTTCCCTAATATTTGGACTCTGGATGTAACTAAACCTAAAGATATAATGAGAAACTCAAGCAACTAAACATGACATACTGGGATGAAGGATATAAATTAACATTCCAAAATTATAGCACTGCAGAAGTTTATCATGAGAACATGTCAGAGACCATCTTAGTTATTCAATGATACATAGTGGCACAATTAAAATAAAGGGACAGAAAAATATTATGTGAACATTAGAAATATGAGTAATAGAAAGAAACTGCACTATTTCCCCACAAAACAGTACTTTGAGAACTTAAGTCTAGGAGCCAATAACAGCTGTGAGTTTAATAGAAGTTTCATAATAGCACTGAGATTGGATACACCAGATCACTAATGAGAGAGGAAGACTTACTGAAATAGTCCATCATGATTCATCTCTATGCATAGCTCCTAAAATACAAACTGCAAGGCAGTTTCTACAAATTCAGATGCCCACAGAGAAAGGTAGTAAAAGAAGCTATAAAATCCATGAACGTAAAGTTGAATGCGTGTTGAGAATAAATGCCGATGTCAGCATCCAACTATTACAAGCACGACCACCATAAGGGGGATAAAATATTAGTAGCTGCTTTAGACTATTGACTTACAGCCCAATTGGCAAGGTTCATTATAATCCTGTTAATTGGCAAGGTGCATATAATCCTGTTAATACCGAAGGAATAATCCAATAAGCTGGATTACATAAACCTTGCCAATAGGCCCCTTAGTAGCATTAAAATCTATAGCTGCATGGAAACTTCATTCTATAATTGGAGAAAACAGATAAAAATGAAAGTTAATTACCCCATAAGATTGTTCACTTTTCTGCATGAAACACAGTAGAAACAGCCATCCAGCTTCGTGTAGGACCCACTCTTTGCAATACCAGCCTTATCATGCTTAAGAGCACATGTCAAGTGGCAGGACATACCACATGAATCCCCGACATTAGGAGGATCTGAGTTGCAAACCAGCCACAGGCTAGGATCTTTGTTGTCATCATAATGATAACAAATACAGCAGGAACACCTCTTACAAAATGCATCTTCTGGACTTAACAAAGCTTTGCAGGCCAGATTTTGACAGAGGAGAGAGCCTTTTTGCCCCTCACCATTACTCTCCAATGGAACATGGGCTGACTCACCAATTAATTGAACTGGGTTCTCTTTCTTCTTGTGCCTCTTGGACCCACTCTGGATCTTTGTTACTGAGACTGGTGAAAGTGTGTCATCAGTCCCTTTGCTAGATTTCTTCTCTGACACTAACCGCAAGAGATGCTCGATCATTTTGATCTTTGTGAGACCAGTGTACTTCCTTTCCTTACCCATTTCTGCACAGATTATTTGCAGAAGCTCTCGGCGACTCCAAGACTGAAGAATTTCAGGGGCATTTTTTGACCAATCTGAAATTTCATACACTAGCTTTCTTTTCTCTTCCAAGCTCAGTTCACCACATTTTGCAGGATCAAGTACAAAACCTACAGATCAAAAATTTCAGTCCAAATATAGTTTTTAATCCTGTTAGAAGGTCAGCACATATGAAGAAAGTAAACCAATGATAGAAACAGGTGGTAATGCCCATAGCAATGATAACATAGAAAAAATATACAGAAGTAACTTGAGATGGAAAAATCTCTCACTTTGCTGATTGGCAAACAAAAGGAAAGCACATAAGCAAAGCATTAAAGTATTCCCAGTGGGATTTTCACTTTACAATATCACAAAATTGCAGCATAGTGTTTCCCGTTGTCACGATGTAAGTACATATTGTTCCCCACATACTACATTTTCTCTTTCATTTTTTGCCTCTGAATATTTGGAATCAGATTTTGTGTAGTGAGAAACTTTGAAATTTCAAACGTCCCTGCTTTGTCACATGATGTATATGCTGCAAACATCATAGGGTTTTCTTTTTTCTTTTTTGCATGGCGAGTAGATTCCAGCCCACAGCCTCTTGGTTGTGAGACAGGACTGTAGACAATATAGTTGGACGAGCCTATGCCACTATACAAATTTTCCTGGATCATATCTCCATCTTTGGATGAAAAAGAAAATTAATGCTCAAATTTAGCAGGTGACACCAAAATCATTTACAATGTACCACTATTTAGACAAAGAACATGAACTGAGTTGTCTTTCCAAGACAGATTCAAGCATTCAACCTGCCACCTTTGTATCTGGCATAGTAAGAGTACGAAAGTTTGACTCAATTTGTAGATTGGATACTTCTCAAGCTTAAATTTTTACTTCTGGACTTCATTACAAGGAAATGGACAAGCTCATGCATGATGCTGGCATGATAGTGCAAAAGCAGGAAGATCTTCATCTTCTAAAAGCAATGTACCATCACACTGTTGCCACTTGAAATAGGAACACTATAGACCATCTATTAATTGCTGTCTATCTTGTGATTGTAAGAAATCATTCAAAAGCAAGCCCCAAAAGAAAAGGGCCGTTCAAAGATTAGCTTCTCAAGCATTACTAGACTACTATATATCTTTCTCCAAAAACTGAAACATGATATTTGAAAATTTCAAAACTCACAACCCCATGAATTCTATTGGAAGGAGGAGAAATCAAACATAAACCAAGTAATTCTGCTTCCAGTCACTCAAATGAAAGCATGCAAGCACTTTCCAGTCATCATGATGAAGAATGCCATCGACCCAAAACAAATAACCATGAAAAGACAGTTTCTGCCCCAAGCCACACAATGCAAAGCCTACAAAAAACTTCACAATGTCATCTTAAACCCACTAGAAAATGAAGAAAGAGAAAAAAAAGATTGAACTCATAATCAAAACACCATTCCTCCACTGCCATTGTCATGCCAAGTTATGATTCTGTTTAAACAACCATGTATACTACCTGAAGCTTAACTAAACTAGTGCAGGATAACTCAACAGTCATTCTCAAACAGAAAGCAAAGATGGTAGAGAAGTCAGCAACATGGTCTGGAAAACCACAAACCCAGATGCAAACTGACCTGAAAAAATGGATTCCATGCCTGAAAATCTTCCCCCAGGAGTTCTCATCAGAATCCACCAGAGAAGGACCCAAAAGCCCTTATCCTTAGACCTCAGTCTCCAGAAGAATAAGACACAACCCCGGTACTAACAAATACCTTCCTATGGCTAGAGAGAGAGAGACACACACACATCTGAAGGGTCATTTGAGACGTTAATTTGTGACGTTGCAATCGAAGGAAGTTAGTGTGATGTCAGATTTGGTAGAATCATGTCAATCAACGGCCATGTGGGCTCCACCTTTACTCTTTTCTTGTCAATTTACCACAGATTCTTCACGAGAATTAAGTTTTCTCTGAAAATGATATCAACACTCCCATCTGCATTCTTCCCTTGTTTTTTTCGTTCAAAGCAAGATCCTATTAAACTAGAAAACTACTGCACAGAGGCTAGAGCGGAGCACTAACTGGAAGGATGTAACTCGTTAGTAATTTTGAGACCCAAACTTGCTGCTTTCCATTCAGCCTTGTTGTCTGATTCCGTGCTTGAATGGACTTAGTAGCTGCCATGAAGCTTCCTTTGGAGTCTGGATTACCTCTAGCCTCGGGCAAACATTGATTATGAATTGTCCGGTTCTTTGTGGAGTCTACTGGACGTAAATGCATCTTCTGTTTGTTGCCTGCTTAGGAACACTACAGAGAGAGGAACAATGTGATGGTGTACGCCCCACCTTTGCATGATGGGCCCCGCAAATAGTTGATTGGATCAGTTAATCTGATTTCTATGCTTTAAATGACTGTTGCTTTGAAAAGAGCAACGGCTGGATGAGCTTAGAATCTAAGCAGGTGTTCTTTTGATCATAGAACATGGATGATCAAAAACATTGTTTAAAGAAGTAAGAAACATAGTTTTCAAATGCTATATTCATTCAATAACCTTGATGTCTAGTGTATAAGTGATTTAGAAACACAGAAATCAAATGGATGGCCTGATCAACAATTTGTGAGAAGTGGGTCATGTAAATGATCAAGACTCTCTAAACAACAACACTCCTTCCCCATGTGGAGTTTGGGACCCAAAGGCAATCATTGAGTGAACTCTATTTTCTTCGTGTTAGTGTACCGAAGCAGCACCATTATTGCTGGGGTGGGACTCGGCCTCCGAACCGTACATGGGACGAGTTTCTGCTTCATACAAGTTGGGCCGGGCTTTTTGGGAAGCTCGTTCCCACCGCACTCACGGCCTGGCTGGCCTACCATGGGTAGTGGGAATTCTCCCATCCCCTTGTCAAAGAGTTGGTTGGATGTAGGATCTACTCTGGAGGAGTGGTATAGACGTAGATGATATCATCACAATCTCTCTTTTTGTATTGCTAGGAATGCTTAATGCCACTTCATCAACTGATGCTACCTATGCTTTTGTGTCTCTCAGTGTGCCATTGTGCAAAAGTGAGGGCACTAGCAAGCAATCATGATGCACACACTACCCCGGCGTTCCTCCTATGTAAATGCATAGTTCACTTAAACATATATAAGACAAGCCTACAAACGTCCAGTGTAGTTGGTTGCAAACAACTCGACATCTCCTCTAAAAATACTTGGTTGCAAGTTAAGTTGTCGTTTTCGTCCATGTCTAGATTAAAATATAAGAACGGATGCACAAGTGATTTGCTTTGTAATTCTTTAATTATAATATAAAAAAAAAAGACATAATAAAAATGATATTACTTGCCCCTTCAATAAACATAGTTAGCTTACAACTGTCTTGGGCAATTGATCACAGACACTCAACATCTCCCTTGGAATAGTCCTCGCCTTTTCCTTTAATCAGAATTAGATTTAAGGGAGTGCATATGTATTTTGTTTTTTGGATAAATGAAGAATTATAGAGTAAATCATTTGCAGTTGCTCCTAAATCTAATTCCAATTCAAAGAGAAAAGCAGCCACTCAAAACTGCAACCAAGATATCATCAACCAAGTATGCTAAACATTTGTTGGCTCGGAGATGCCCAAGATATCATCTGACCAATTATGCTAGACATTTGTTGGCTTGAATGTCCTAATAATCCACTTTATAATTCTTAGTCTGTAAAATAAATAAATAAACGTGGCTATTTATGTAAAAATAGTTGCCTCACGCTAACTTGCCGCGGGGTGAACACGCTAGAGATGAAAAATCAGGCCCACAAAGTCATGCATGTCCAAGATTCGTGGGCCATGTCTCCCAACATCTCAATCCAATAATCTCGGTCATTTAATGACTTGGATTTCATTCGGATGACGATCTTCTAGTATTTCCCTGGCCATCAGACAATTAATGAGACCTAACGGTGGATGATCTTTAGCATTGAAAACTGGGCCCAGCTACAGCTGCCACTCATCTCCAAATTGCTATGAAAATGAATGAGAGGGGTGTTATTATCAATCAGGTTCTGTATATAAATAAATTATTTACAAAATATCGTCGATCTATCTTTAACCGAGAAATTGCGTAGATAAATGGTGGGAAGAGTGATCCGACGTGGCATCCTGTAAGCTCGTTTTGGCTGTAGGTAGGGGAGCACTAGGGACGACCTAGTGGGCCGTTAAGGTTCAAGTGCCGAAAATGCCCTCAGTGTTGACAAAAGTATCCTAGATACTTGTGTTAGCGTCAAGGTGGGGCCGATCAGATGGACGGATGAGATTTCCATTGAGGAGATTCTCTGTCGGATCAAACATAAAGCTTAACTATAACCCTGCAAACTACCTTTGTGGCCACTGGCCAATAGGCCAAATAAAAGTACTATCCATTATGTGGACGGCTCGGATGATTTAATTAAGCATGTGAGCAGCCCTAACTCGAAACCTTCTCCGATGGAAACTGCGCCCTTTATTTTAAATCTAAAATATTCATTATGCTGGCTTGATTTAAACCTAGGATAACTGAAATCTTTGTATCCTTTAATATTTCTATTTGGCCTGAAACAGGTTTTGTATAAAGGTGTACTTGAGTCCTAACCAAATCTCGTGTACGGAAAGAGAAGGAAACTCGATTTATCCAAGAGTCTAGCTAACTCCAAAACAAGTAATTAAGACCATCTAAATGTGATTGACTTTTAGCATGCCTAATTTTTCTCTGCCCCATATATGACGATGAATGGCTTAGATCTTTTAAAAAAAATGTTCTAGTAGCCCCTCTGCTTCTACTCTTACATGGACTCTCTCACCTGCACAAAAGAGCAAACTCAAAATCATGCTAAAAAGATTTAATATTTGGACTCTTTTCTAGTTTATGTGATCAATGGCTCATCAAAGCATGACCCCTATTATTTTGCAATCATATCAAGTATTCATCGTTTGCTTTGATTTGGTACTGCTCTTTGCAGTTTATACTGAAATAGTACTTTACCCCTAAATGTCCAGTCAATAGCTATGCCTCTATGCATTTTGAGAAGAACTAGCTAGCTCTAGATTCAAGTAGCATTTCACCCTTAATCACAATTCATCCATTGATTCTTCAATATCAATTGGTTCGAACCTCCACTTATTATGCAATGAAATATACTTTTTATTTTTGTTACGATGACATGCACTTTATATTTAAAATAGTAACATAGGAAAAAAAATAGTCTCCAAGTATATAGAGAGTCTAGGATCATGATAATGGTTTTAAAAAAATTTATTCAACAAAATCCTCTTAGGGCCCAATTGGCAAGGTTTAGTTTAAGTGATTATACGAATACTTCAACTAATTGCATATAAGCCTTGCCAATCAGCCATTCCTCCTCGCATGAATAAATGGATCAGCCAAGTTTGAGTTTATAGTATTAGGTATAATTTTGTGGTTTTGGTTATATTCTGTCAAAAATTTAGGACTTGTAGGTGAAAGCTATTTGGTTAATGATCCAATTATTTGTACGTTTTTTATAGTGTAAGGGGTTAATATTAAGCTAATTAGTGTTTATAGCGTTTTATCATACATATGCCCATATATTAATCCTTAATAATATTAGAGATAAAAGGAGGAGGTTCCTCCATACAAAATGTTGTTTTTTCCAATTTCAGTAGCATATTTAGCTAAATCATCTACTACTCTATTTCCCTCCCTAAATACATTCATCATTGCTTGGCTCCTCCATCATTTCGTAATACTCTCTGCTTCCTTCTTCAAGCTTCTTACTTTCCACATCAATTTTTTGTTGCTTTGTCATGGCTTAAATCACAAAATCCTAGTCCCCTTGCAAAGTAAAATTGTCAATGTTAAGGATGTGCATTTTTTTTCATCCTTCAATTAGTGTAGTACACTTAGCAATATTGATTGTCTGTGTGTAGTTATAACATGCAAAACCTGCATTAAACTTCCCTTTATAATCTTATATGACTTATCTTTGCCTTACTTTATCTTGATTCCCTTTTACAGCTTCATCAAAAATTTAGGTGAAGCTTCCTAGTTTAGATCGATTCCATCTAATCTAGAGTTGTTTATCATGTTTTAATTTAATTCCTTTCTGTCTCCACTTCTACAGTATCATACTATCTCTTTTATGGAAAAATCATGATTTGACATCTCAATGACCTCATTGATTCATCTAACCTTGATCCTGCCTAATGTTTTGTTGCGTTTTTGAAAAAAAAATAAAAAATTCTATCCTTTCATATATCTCATTCTAGATAATTGCAAGCATTTGAGATCATGGTTCTCATTCTCTCTTTTTGTTTGTTAGCTGCATTAATTCAGCTTTCAATTGCCTATGGTAGAGAAGTCCAATTTCTACAATCAATTTTTAAATATTCATGGATTTTCTTAGAAAGTCCTTTAGTGTAAGAGCTTGAGATAATTAAGTGGAAAGGTGTCTTAGGTTTAGTAAGACATCTTGCAAAGAAGCAATTGGTTTTGGCACCAATTAAGGTTTGTCTTTGTCGACAGTCTCTCATGAGCTTCAATCCAAAGAAAATCTTTGACTCTCCAGTGTGATTTTGTCACCCCAACGAATTTCTAAATTTTTGATTTGAGAGTTAATTTTTGCCCCCAAATTGTAGGGTGATTTGATATCAAGTTCCATTATAATTTGGAGATGGATTATCTCACATCCTCATTGTTTATGGGCCTTATATATATATATATATATATATATATATATATATATATATATATATATAAAATCTCTTTTCCCCATCTCTTTTCAATCTTTTCCTTATCCCAACCTCTATAATCTAGTATAAACAAGGTACTTACCATGTCAATTTCATTAATTTGATTAGTAGGGAATTACTATAATTCATGCACGAAAGGTTTGTTGGATGTCAAATGTCCATCCGCAACCTGATTTTGTCTCCTGAACCCACAATCCATCTAATACCTTCATTGAGGAATTCCCTATATCTAAGAATTTCACCCATATAGAATCATGGTTTTTATCACCATCCATTCGAGCTTCATCTTATAGGCTTTATTCAGCATAAACATATCCCACAATCCAAGGCCTCCAACACCTTTAGGCTTACAAACTTCTCCCCAGTTGATAAGGTACATTCTTAGGTTTAAATTTGAATGTTTGCCAAGGAACTTCCTTTTAACCCTTTTCATATCCCTAATAATACCTTTTGGTATTGGGTAAGACAACATTGCATAACAAGGAATAACTGAAATGACTAATTTGACCAAAGTGGTCCTATCAACTCTAAACAAAAGATTATGCTTCCATCCTTGAAGCCTTTTCTCTACTTTCCTAGTGAGGTATTGGAATGACTGGTTCTCGGTTTCCCTAATATACATGGGAGTCCTAAGTACATCCTATCCTTAAAATTTGAACTAATCTCCAAAATTCCTCTATAGGTTTCACTAGTAGCTCTTGGGGTATTGATTGAAATTTTCACTTGGTGTTTCTTGGGCCTTATGACTAGTCCTAATTCATTTTTGAATTTATCAAGGATTGACTTGATAGTGATGCAATTACTTGTGTTGGTTTTGAAAAGACAATCAAATCATCATAAAAAAAAAAGTGAGATGGAACTGGATTGCCTTTAAAAATATGCATTGTGTCAAGTGATTTGAGTATAAAATGCTTTTCAATTGTGCGATTCAAAACTTAAGCACATAGAACAAATAAATAAGGTGACAAGTTATCTTCATATCTTATTTATCCTCTAGATTTGAACCATTTAGAACTATAACCATTCACAATAACAGGCATTTTAAAACTTGAAACACATCTCATAATGAGATTGATCAATTTTGATGGAAAATTAAAAATTTCAATAGTGTGCATCATAAAGTCCCAACTAAGGCTATCATATTCTTTGGTAACATCAATCTTTGTTGATATAGTTTTATGTTTGAATTTTTATTTTATTTTTGAAAGTTATAATGACTTCATGAAGGACCAAGATATTATCTAGGATTTATCTTCTAGGAGTGATAGCACTCTATCTTTGAGACATCAGTTTTGAAAGTGTAGGTCTGAGTCTATTTAGTACCACTTTTGTGATGATTTTATAAACAAAACTTCAAAGGCTTATTGGTCTAAATTTATCAATGAACTTAGGATCAAGAATTTTGGGAATAAGTGCAATAAAGGTCTTATTCATATCAAAACAGATGGTCTCAGATTCAAAACTTTGCTTCACTAATTGTCATACATTAAAGGAAAATTTTCACTTTAGTACCCCCATGTAATTGTTCTGAAGTCTCACTTTAGTACCCCAAGTTTTACATAAGGGTCCCAAGTTTTGTTAAGTGCACTCCCACCATCCAATGCATAACAGAACGTGAATTGGTGTAGTTGAGACATTATACATGCTCATGCATATGACTTTATTAGAGGGCATAATAGTCATTTGATAAATAAGTTTAACAGTAACAAAAGTTGGGCTTCTAAGATAGCCTCAAGTTGTCTTATACCTCCCAGAATTTCAAGGTTTGAGAAATGACTCTCATGCATTTGAAAACAACCACTTGCGATAGATTTGTTCATTTTAAGAGTTGAACAACAAAGAAGGTGAAATTTTTTGAAATGATTACCCCTTGTGTAATTGTTTCACATGGACCAATGGAAACCCAGGAACACAATTCTAAAGTTGTGAGAGTCCTGGCGTAAGTCTCCCCAACACCCCCCCCCCAAGTTAAGAGAGATAGGCTTGCTAAGGGGGATGAAGACTAAAATAGAAGTAGGGTGAAGGAGGACGAAATTGGTTGCTAACCTTGGGGTCAGTTGTGGATTTTTCTTATTATATTATCTATGCGGGAATGGGAGTGAATGAGATATATATGCATGAATATTAGTGATTGTACTCCAAATGTGAATGAAATATGCATTTGTGAAATTTGAAAACTCAATATTATATACTCTGGTAATTTATTTGGAAGCTCCATCTTATCTTATTGCCTTTTAGGTTTACCGAGTATCTTGATCAATTATCCTATTTCATCATCTAAGATGCTAGATTTGGTGGGGTAACAAGCACGATCCTATTGGAGTTTTTGAGTTTGGGCCATGTTTCCTCAATTATCTTCTACCCATCGACATGTAACTTATCCATCAATGAACAGAGAGTTCCATTCATCTACAACCACTTTATCCATTGACAAACAAAATACTTTCTATTTCATTATGTCTGTTGATGGACAAAGTATAGGTTGACTGGCAACTCTATTTTTCTATTTTTGAATGTTAGTTCAGTTGACACAAAAATAAATTAGAGATTACATTGAACCTTCATTCTCATTCTCATTCTTAGATGAGTCATGTTTCTCATAGATGACATCTTCATGTGAATCTTTGTATCTTTATCCTCTACTACTGCCTACTTCGCCTTTATTGTTGCAGCCTCTCTATCAATCTTCTCTCTTTGCCCTTGTATTCTATATGCTCATCCATGTTTTCTTTGAACAACCTATCGTCATTTGAATTTCTCTCATACTCCTATCCCTAAAACTGCAGTATTTTGAATCATAACTTTTATTTGCTCTCCTTCATCTTCATCTCTATCCATTGCCTCGTATACGTGCTCTACTTCTTGGCCATTGATTCCTCCTCCCTCATTTTTGGTAGTAATTGAGAGCATTGTGTAGCTAGAAAACTTGAGTGAATAGGATCGGTATACTCTACTAAGATATTAGCACTAGTACTATGTCCCTCATCATTCTTTGGAGAATCAGTTGTACAATTTAGCTGCCTTTCTACCTCACCCACTTCCATAGCCTAAAGAAACACATCTACTATCCTAGTCCTTGGTATACGCTTACTCAAACTAAGTGCATGTTCGTCGGATTCTATGTGAACTAAGCCTTCAAACTCTTTTTAGGTAGTTTGTAGTAAAATCTTGTACGCCCACCGTAACTCACTATCTTGGCTATATGCCCCACTTCTAGCCATGAAAACTCATCACTATCAACATATCAACACATAAAACCACATAAGGTGCACAAGACATCTCAATTTGCTATATAAAATTCCCACCATAATGATGCTTGATGGTAAAAAGATATCACCTAGATGTGAAAAAGGCATAGAGGAATGACTTCATTTAGTTTTGTAGCATGTATTAGTAGTTATCAAATCCATGAAAAATGAGAAATCTAGGGTTGAAAGAGCTACAAACTAAGCAATCTATTAGTATTTATCATATCCAATTAGAGAAGCAATTATAAACTACGCAATTTACAACTAAGTCATTGTTGTCAGATAATAATGTAACATCTGGAAAACATCTCAGTTTTCTATAGTTCTAAGCTGGTATATCTCATAGGCTATGGAAAAATGACACACAACTTTATAATTGTAAGAATCCACAAAGAATTAGCTCAATAACATGACAAATAATGCTCCATTTGTACTAACTAAGGAGTCTATTTTCATGTGGAACTAATTATGGATAAGTCTCTAACAAGTATTGGTCAAGCCTCCTTTTGCAACCATTATCAACTTCAATAACCCCACTTTGAGCTTAAAAACCAGAAGTTTTAACTTAAGAAAATCATCTTGACCAAATTTAATACCCCTTAATTAACTTTAAATCCACATATAAAATACATTAATGAACTTTAAAAAATTCAAAAACCCACATTTGACTATTTATGATTGTGTCTAAAGCAAACAATAGCAAAGAGATGGAAAAAAAACATTTAAAAACAACTACTCTAGTTTAAAATTTTTCACATTTTTCAATTACATACTATATTCAAGCTTTCCCTTTTCATCTTTCTTTTGAAACACACGAGATTTTACTCTTTTGATTGGGTCACAACTTCTTTGTTTCTTTGTAAATGATTTCCTAGGCATTGATTTCTTTGTTGTTGCATCTAGGTCTCCATTTTACAAGAAAAGCCCCAAAATCTACTTACACGAAGAAAGGATGGGAAAATAGTTGAATTAGGCATTAAACCATCTTAATTAGCATTTTACTAAATTTTCTTTTAAGAAGTCCTTGGGAGGATTACATGGCGCCAATCCGTCTCTAGATTTAATTGTCTGTAAAAATTTAAACTAAGGCAATGCACTTAATGTAATGTCGAGCCCTTGTGTAAAACTTTTGAAACCTAGGGTATTAAAGTGAGACTTCGGGACAACATGAGGGTACTAAAGTGAAAATTTTCCCATATCAAAAGCAACAATCTTTCAATATTTTTGAAATAAAAATGCATTGAAACCATATGTTCTTAGGGCCTTATTTGGTTCCATGTTGAACAACCCAATGATACATTCTTCTAAGGTAACTTAGTCAATGAATCCCCATCAATCATCCTATTTTTGTTTATATTTTGACTAAAAATGATTTGAGAAGTGGGTTTTGTCACCTAAAGAAATGGACAAAGTAAGATTTAAATGCTATGCTAATTTCTTCTAGTCCCCTCTAAGTCTCTAATCTTTAAGATTCTAGACTTAACTCTCTTAGCACTAGTGATTAATCGTATGATAAAATTTCATGTTAGCGTCACTTTCCAGAAGACATATATATTATTCTAGTTTTCTATTTCAGTGGTTATCTTCATGTTTAAGCTATTGATTGAGTTCATTCATTGCACTTAATATGCTATTTTCTTGATCTTGAGACCATTGGATTTCATTATTGAGAATTTGGTCAAATTTTTGGATGATTTTATTGATATGTTCATTCACATTGCCCAACTCCTTTATATTTCATTTCCTTAAGACATTTTCTAATACACTTGAGTTTTTTTACAAACTTCATCTCCCCAGTTACTTGCACAACTCATGGACCATCTATTTTTTACTAATCCTAACACTTAACATGAAAGGTCTAAATGTGTTCAAACCTAAAGTCTTCTTTGAACTCCTTTTGCCTCACAATCAATTTTAAAGAGCAAGGGATGATTATCAAAATCCAACTCTTCTTAATACAAATAGCTTGGATTTTGAAATTACTAAAGCCATTCAATGTTGACAAGAGCTCTATCTAATCGTTCTCTAATTATTTTCTTCCCTATTGATAGTTTGATGATTTGAACTTGTGACCACTAAAATCAATATCCACTAACTCAAAATCATCAACGAATTCATTCATTTCCAAAGAGTTAACAATGGTGAGTAGAGTACATCCACAATTTTCATTTTGATCCCTCACTGGCATTGAAATCATCCATCACTACCCGAGGGTATTGATTTTGTAATATCTTCAACCTACACACATTATTGTTCCATAGTAAGATCAAACCAATCAATCTCCCTACTGAAGATTGTATAATGTGCTCATCAATGAGATTTTTCATCTTATTCAAAAGCATTCTATGCTAGTTATTCTCAATTCTTGTTTCAAAAATGAAAACAATTTCTAAGTTTTCTCCATGATGATTAGGTCAAGAGCTCGCCAAAAGGCTCTCCTTCTAACCCCTGTAGAGTTCCAACTAATGATCTTCATGAAGAACTCTCATTTTTTGGAAGTTTCTAGCCACTTAGACCACATTAATTTTGGTTCGAGGTTTACCTATAGGGTCACTTTTCAAGGAACTTATCTTCTTGTCCTTCCTCATCAAGTCCTTCCAATAATGATGTTCCTCGAGCTTGCAGCTCACATTTGTTCTCATTGAGACTAGGTACTTGTCGTGAATATGCTTGAAGTTCTTCCTCCACCTTTCCAATTCTTCATTAGAAATCTCCTTTCCCTTTTTGTTTAAGGAGTTAATCTAGGTTTTGGGTATTTTCCACGAAGGCATATTCGGTAAAACGATAAAAATCCAAATCTAGGTTGATATCTATATTCTTGCTATGGTTATCCTCCCATAGCTCTAGTACCTTACAAATTGTTAAGTGTTCAATTTTACCTAAAATAACCCTATATTAGCATTTGATTAGATTATCTAATTGGGTAATTTTGTAATTTTAAATTAATTTTAACTCTAATTGATCATCCAACCATTAATTTGAAAAGTTAACGATCAGATGATCATTACAGCTCATCAAATCTGATGGGCCCCACTTCACAAGGAAAGGTTGCAAATTTTAAGCATTGGAGGCATGGTAGAAAATGCATGACATACATATAATGGATAGACAGCATGGAATGGGGAAAAAGGACGACGAGCGTGCAGTAGCAAGGGAAACCCAAAAAGGAAGCTTTTTTGAGCTCCTCTTATAGACTACATTCTCCCACTCTCAACTTTTTCAGCTTCGTTCCCTCTTCACGGAGGGATGCGGAAGGACCATTCCTCTCCGCCTCTCCTATTCCTTCTTTTTCTCTTCCTATTTTCTTCTTTGCCCACCATCGCACCCATCTCTTCTCCTCTGTCTCTCTCTCCCTCAGCTCCATCTATCCTATTCCACCAGACAAACTGGACAAGAGTGCTCTTTTCTTCCTCTTCACAGAGAGAGTTGGAAGGATCGTTCCTCTCCACCTCTCAGCTCTCTTGTTCTCACCAACATCAGCCTCTCTGGTTCCCACTCCCAGGCTGCTCTTCCTCTTCACGGAGAGAGATGGAAGGACTTTTCCTCTCCGCCTCTTTAGTTTTCCTCTCTATCTCTCGTCATTCACAACCATTAGCGTCACTGCTTGAGACACTTGTTTCACCGCGCAGCCCCATTATTCTGCATCTGTTTCATCTCTATCTTTCCCCATCTTCTCATCACCAACCACACTCTAGAGATTGCTTCACTGCTCAAAATTGGCATCTCTATTACCTTTTTATTCCCCACCAGCAATAGGAATCGACCAGGTACCGCATGATCGCTAGTCTCTAGCATCGCAAAGAACGGCCTCCATCTCTGTTCTCACCCCCTCTATCTTCCAGACCAACCGGAAGCCATCCCTCCTTCTCTGCCCCTTTAGTCTCCTCTGCCACTAGACCGACTGGAAACCAGCCCTCCATCATCAGTTACTCTCCCATCCGAATAGCCCTGCTCCCTCTTCTTTGTCACTCAGCTCGCCCCATCTGTTCCCAATCCTTTCTCCATTTTCCCCTCATCTATTACCCTCACTGGCATCACCACCCCTCTCTACTTCTCACCACCTATGCTCCTCTTCTCTCCATCAGACTAATATCCATCACTAGACAGCCTGGAGACAGAAACCCGATCTGGGTTTTTCCTCTATCCCCCTCTCTCCTCCTCCTCTTCTTCTCCCTTGCTCCACAACCTTTGATGAGATCAGAGGGGGAAACCCAGTTTCCCTTTTTCTCATCCTCCTCATCCCCTCTATTCTTCACTTTGCTTCACCCTTCACCGGTGACTTCCTCCAGCTGCATTTAGGTGTCTCGGTTAAAAAAACATAAAATGGAAAATTTTCATTTCTAGCCCTTGCTCTTTAATTAAAATGCCATATGCATCCCCTTTTTAATTCCCTCTGTATCATGCTTCCATTTCAATTTTATGTTATCCCTGTTTGCCTATCCAAGGACTGTGTAATCTAAGGTAGTTATTTAACTTATTTTGTATTTTTATTAAATAATACCTGTTGTAATCTATTGCGACATAGTGGTAAATATTGGGAAGTTTAAGTTAAATTTCTATTATGTTAAATTTCTTATCATTTAAATTTAGAACAGTGTACTCATGGGTAATCAATTTGAATTTTATTTTTGTCAATTTTGTAATTTAAAATCAATATAAACTCCACTTTTCAAGTCGAGTCCTCATGAGATCGATCCATTCTTGCATTAGCTATACTATAATAGCCCGTGAACTTGCAAAAAACTCAACACGAATTCACCATTTTCCATGCAAGTACCATGGGAAGGGTCACTATAAGGAGATGAATTAGTGTGGTGGGTTCTCTAAACTGAGTACCGACCTAGGATTTGCTTTAGTAGTATTGTCTTTTCCTTGTGATTGTGCATCCATGGCAACTGTTAAGGCCTTATTATGTTATTCCACCAATGGTTGAGATATATCCGTGTTGTCATTTCCTATTTTCTTCTTCTTTTTTAGACATTGATGGTTGGTAAGAATTAAGGTTGGACTCCATTTTGATAATGTTTTGGACATTTTTAGCATGGTCTTTTTTCCTACTTTCCTTGTTTTCTTTTTTCCTTTTGATTTGAGCCATTACTTTATTGTTCAACCAATGGTTCTTCCATATTCATGCTCAGTGTGTTGAGACAGTTTGAGTTATATTGATTCAAGTTTACTTGACTCTTGGGGTTTCCTATGTCTTCATTTTTGGAGTTCCACCTTTGCTCTAATTTTATCCACTGGTTTTTTTGGTAGTTGTTCAACTTCCTTTATATGAATGTGGGCAAGATGATAGATTGGTATATGATCATGCATCTTACCAGAAGAGTTACACATATTTGGAAGGTTTTTGAAGATGAATTCAACCCATTTGTATGATTGATAAAGCCTAACAAGGTTCCTTTAGCATTGGTTTATTGAGATTAATCTCAACATAAACTTTGGTGAAGTGGCCTCTATTGGTTTCTTTTGAAAAATTTATAGCAATGTTCCATTGTGGTGCATCTATATGTATTGGTTTACCAACCATTCCTGCAATTGTATGAAGGACATTTTTTTACCAATACACACAAGGTAGGTTGGGGACCTAGATCCAAATAGGCATTCTGGTGATCACTTGTTTTTCAGGATCAAACTGGGATATCCATCCCTGTAACGAGACATGTTGCCTCCCAATCATCCAAGGATCTCCTTCCCTAATTCTCCAGAACTCCTCATTCCATTCAAAGTTAAATATAAAGAAAATATTTCCAATATCAACCACTTTGAGTTCCCTTTTTATTCTCTAGATTTGTGTAATCCATTTTGTAAGAAAAACACATTCACTTTGGTCCTTACAATTTTCCAACAAGGGATTGTTTCCATCTATTTATATTTGCAATCATGTCTTCGTCAATGAACTTAGGATATTTTTCATAGAAAATTAGTTCATCCTTTTCCTTAATAAGCTATAAAAATTTAATCATCTTCTTATGAATAATCTTTCACCCAACACCATCCAGTCTTTGATAAAGTTTCATAAGAAACTTTAGCAAAGCTTGAATGTGGTTATGGAGATTGTTTTGTTTTTATGTATTGTTTTGAAGAACTCCTTAAAGTATTATTTGTTCATTATTTCATATTTGGGTAGAAATATTGTTAGAAATTGGGGTTACTTCGATTCATTGATATGGATGTCCTAATTTTGTAAATAGAATGTGATCTACTAAGAGAGACACTTGCTTGAGCAAGAAGTACAAATTAATTAGTGCCACATGACACTTTCTTAGAACTTGTGTTTTCCTTCAACCATTTCCAAGGAAAATGCAATAAAAAGGCAAGAAAATGTACCATGTGGCACTCATTAGTATATACTTCTTGCTCAAGTAAGCAAGTGCACTTATTTTTATTATTTTTCTTAGAGATAATGCCTCAAAAATTGTCAAAATTGGAAAATTCTTGAACTTATTGCTTTATTTGAAAAATTAATCCAAAGTCCTAAATCTCATAATTAAGAGTGTTAAACTTGTCAAATCCAAAATATTTTAATAGATGGACCAACAAATCAACAACTTGAAGGCATTGTAGATGATTGGTCATTCTTTAAAGAACTGTTTAAAAAAAGTAAAAGAAAAAAAGAGATCTTAAGGGCTGCTTAAAAACCTTCAAATTCACTGAAATTGTCTCCTCAGCTTATGGAAGCAATTTTTAAAAGGTATATGTAACTACCTTTACTGGTCCATCACATAATGATAATTGCATTTCTGAGACTAGAATTTGGTAGGCATATACAATAGGTTCAATTAAATAAGCCCAACTCTTTGTTAGTAGGTGGTAGTGGTAGTTACCAAGGCATCTTGGTAGAATAGTCACTCAAGAGTGTGTGAAGAAGTCGAAGTTCTAGTTTTCTCATGGATGGTATTTTTTGATAGACCTAAGCTAATTCAATATGTCGTAAATGGATTAGATAGGTTGGAAACCAAATTTCAAAGCCCATCAGCTATGTTTCCTCAACTTAAAATCACAACTGTTGCTTTTGTTCATTTTTCAAAGTCCCAAAATAAGTGGTATGCATTATCCAAACGTATTGATTTCTCATGGATGCATTACTTCTTCTACTCTAAACAAGATGAGCTACTTAGATCTTCTAAAAATAAATCACCATGAATGAGAAAAATGGGCATCAACTTCTTCATACACCTTTGAGCATCTACTCTAATGCATAGTTCCAAAACTCTCGAGTTGACTCAAAAAACGAGAGTGAGTTACTTAACTTGATAGGAAATCCAGTCATTATGGAATTGACTCACCGCATATTAAAATAAATTTGTTTGGTTTGAACAAAGGACCTCTAAAATATCAATATTATGGCCTAACCAACTCAACTATACCTTAATATGTGTATGTAGATTAAATTTTTTAATGAGCCTAAATTAGTAAATTTTATTTTAAACCTCTCTTCATGGTTTTTTGAATCACCACAAATGTCTTAGAGTTGACTCAACTTGCTTGACTTTTGAGTCCAGTTGAGTTTTTGAGTTTTTAAACTATGTTTAGGCTAACAACTGATAAGAGAAGTTTTTTCTCCCACTATTTTGGTGATTAGCTAGGGATCTATAGTAGCTATTTTTTGGTTATAAGATTATTTTGCTTGTTTGTTTTAGTGACATTATTTGTCTACAAATTTGAACTAATATAGACCAATCAAGAAAATTTTCTTATATAGGAATGTGACATTATTGTGTTGGTCCATCTACTTTGAGGTTGGGGACAACCATGTGTAACCATGCCTCCCATGCAAAAACAATGTTAAAAGGCATGGGGTGTTGTAATGGATGTTAAGAACATTGTCCGCAATTTGTTTTACTTTTGAAAAAAGGATTATGATATAATCAACCTCCCATCTTTGACATGTTAGCTACTTATTAGTGGGTAGGGACGAATATAACTCTAAGTGGGCCATATTTACTAAAATTAATTTGTTTGTAATGTTCGTGTTAACTTAGATAGGCCATGCTCCAAAATTCTCATCCAATGGTCCTAAGTATTTCTATTTTTAGTTGTAAAATGAATGTTTATACTTTTGACCATTCGTTTTATAGCTCAAGAAAATAGTGGTTGAAGGATGAAAATTTTGGAACATATAACATCCAAGTCAAGAGCAACATTATGAACAATTTGGATCTTCATAAATCTAGACCTACTTATTTAAAGCCAGTCATAATATTAGTAAGTGGAAAATGAATAAAAATAGGGGTTATGTTACTTCCCTTTAAAAAAATTGTGAATGATGTATTTAGTAACTAAGGAATGCTACATTTTTGAGATTTTCCACGAAGGGCTAACTAACTTGTTTTATTTACATTTTTTTTCAGAGAGAGAGAGAGAGAACGGGGGGGGGCGGGGGGCTAACTAATTATTCCACACCATCCCCCTTTGATATGTCTCATAAACAACAAAAATGAAAAAGATGAATGAATGATTCTGGTATCATTTTATTTCTTTGTTGCTTTCCTTTTTTATTTTGAAAGACCCAACTAAACCCTCCATACTTTCTTGGACCATTATTTACATAAAATCCCCAACACATTCATTTCTTGTGGTCAAAACTACAAGTTTTCAAATGCTAGAATCATCCATATCATATACTTAATTATTGAACTAATAGATATACAAGCTAGAAAGGGATGGATCTGTTAGAGATATAAATATTGTTGGTGTGACAACTTGGGTTTTTAAAACACATTTTCATAAATATTTGCAAAGGTAAGGCCTTGATTTTGAAAATTTTTAAAATTCAAATAGCGGAAACATATTTTCTTTGAAATTGATTTATCAAAAACCCAAGTGCCATCTCAAATTACTTATCATACATAGTTTTTTATATTAAATAAAATTTTCATTGAATATCAGTAGAAATACTTTTATTAAAATCATGATCAATCCAGTGGTTCACATACACAGCCCATGTAGTTATTACATACCTTGCCCAAATATTATAATCCGAATTACAAAACAATTAATACAATCTTCTTCAACGTAAATACCTTGAGTAGTAGTTTGGTGATAATTTACCTCAAGTCTTGAGCTTTCAATCTTCCTTAACTATATCTGAGATATTGTAAACATTCAAATATTTACAATATCTTAACAAGCTATGCTTGGTAGGGGATTTAAGAAATGTAATTAATATATCTCAAAATTAATAGTTCTTTATATCTATGATATAGATCAATTTATATAATTGGATAACCATTTCATCCTTCACTCATCATATGAATTATATGTATATATTACATATAAATAAAACCACTGAAAATCTTGAATATAGTCAATATCATCAATAATATCTCATTTTCAAACTGATTTCAATGTTAACATTAGGTGTTAATATATAATCATACCGTATTGGAAATCATCCTCCAATACAACACTGGTAATAACTTTTAACAGGCATCTCATTATGCTATAATCAATTACATCATAATGCAAAATAATCTCAAGGACTACCATACTTGCAGTCTCAATTCGTACAATGCGCTCAGATAACTGCTTAATAATCCACTGATACCACAGTGAAAAATACAAATCCATGTTCGTATGGGGGAACCATGGTTGTCATAGTGGCAGCCTTCTCATAATTGTCCCACCTGACATTTTGCCTCTCTTTGGGCATGGTATCATCATCATAATCAGTTTCGGAGAGCGGGTGGTCAAACCCTCATTACTCTCTTAGCATTGGCATCCCCAAGCATAAGCCTGTCTTAAAATAAAATCACAAGCCTCCATGCTTGTATGGAAAATAATATTTCATACTTACAATTTGTGTATCTGGTTATAATAGGACATGCTTATATCTTCTTTTCTTAAGATTTGGGGGTCCAACTTATATAGTTCAAATCTTCTTATTCTACCCATTAAGTAATTTCATAATTACTTAATCAATCCCTTTGTATTCATTTCTACATCATTTGTTGCCTTAAGTAATTTCATAATTACTTAATCAATCACTTAGTATTCATTTCAATATCATTTGTTGATTCATAAACAATTCTAAGGCAATTATAATTAATCTATAGTTATCAGGATAAGATCATGTGTAAAATACATGTATCTTCTATATTGAATATATTCTTAAGGTCCATCTACCTTTACTTTCAACAATCCATATGCTCATTGATCTTGATCATCATATCCTTCATGTATCTATTAAATCATATGTATACAGTCATTCTTCAACTCATTTATACTTCCTAGTTGTTCTTTTGATTATTCTTACATAGGATGATTTGGATCTTGTTCCTTAGATCATATTGATTAAGAGTTTAATCTATTAATCTATATTTGAATCTAATATTTATACTACTTCAAAACATACATACAATATTATGATTCTTATTATTCTTGATCATTCAAGATCTCCTTATGGATCTTGTTTGATCTTTGATTATCTTAATTACTATTTTTATTAGGATTAGATAGTTTACTATCCTTTTATGATCTTATTATTATTCAACCAATTAATGTTTTACTGATTGAAGATAATTTATGCACTCCTAATTCTAGACAGCTCCTCTTATTTTCAATTGACTAAGATTTACCAGATAAAAGTTGTTCACAGAGTAGTTAATTCAATCCTCACGTAAGGAGGCATTTAGGCCTCACAAACGTCACCAAAAGGTGGGGGAGGAGTAATGCTCTATTAGAGAACACCCTTAACCATCATGTTCAGCATTTATTGGAGTGACATTAGTTCAACCTTTTATAAGGTTCCTATGAGCTTGTATACCATAAGTTCCATTTCTACTTGATTTTAACTTATGTCTATGAACATAAATAATGTTATTCATGGATGTTTATTATTCTCCTAAATTGGGCCAAGAAAATGATATTCCTTATATTGTCTTACTAACTGTAGCCCTTACTATCATTAAGTCTATGTCCATATTTATTATAAATGTTCATCAATATCTATTTTCATTTAATTACATTTTTCATGTAATTTACATAACATGAACATTAAAGCGTAAATAAGTAAATCTACTAAGCAATTAATTTTTTTTTACAATAGAATATAATAACTCACATGCTCATTTGAATATATCATATTTGTCCATTTTGATCCAATGATCATATTTTGATTTCTATTCATTTTTCATCTTATTAAAGGTTTAGATCTTTATCTTTCATTTTTATTCAAATCTATCACATTCTCTAATGTAATTCATCACTAGATCTTTGATGCATCTCATCATATGATCTGATCTTTCTTGATCCAATTGATCAAGAAGATCTTAAGTCATTTTATCAAAATTAAGGGCATAGATCTCGATCTATCCCAAATTAGCCACATCATGCTATTTATTTCTCATGATCTTATCATTAGATCATCATCTATACTGATTCATAGTTTTTGATCATCCTTAATCAATCTGATCAAGGAGATTATTATGTATTTTCAAGGATTTTGTTACTTTTAATGGTTAAGATCTTAAGATTTTCCAAATCAGTTACATCAAACCCTTCCATTCATATTATTTTACTATTAGATATCCATTCAAACTAATTTACATGTTTTGATCATGTTGTATCTTTAAGATCAAGTAGTTATGTGGTTATTTTTATGATTTTTCATCAATTAAGGCTAAAATTCTTAATTTACTCCAAATCAGTCATATCCAACTCATGATCTCATATTCCCTTATCATGATATCATCAATGGATCAGAAATCCAAGGTCTGATCATGCTATATTTGACTAATCTTGAGAATTAGTACCACTTTTTGTAATTTATAGAATTTTATAGTGAATAAAACTTAAAATTTATATTTCCATTAGATTTTTCTCTTCACGAGGAATCCAGAGTTTCTTTCTGATCTTGATTTGAAGTTAAAATGAGCTCTGAATTGCATTTTAAAGTTTTAGATGAGAACGAACAATTCAGATTTGATCTAGAATCCATAACGTGACAAAATGGGGGCTGTGCGCTTCATTGTAACAAGAAAGCAGCGTGCGTCGTCGTTCGTCGACGAACACCTCGCACGCGTGGCATGCGCGTGGAGACGCACCCACATGGAGCGTCTCTGTGTGCATTACCTTTGTGTGTCTAGGAGTCAGATCTCTGGGAAATCGTTGAGACGGTCCGATCTGGACCTTCAGATCAACTCTTCCCCAAATCAATGTCAATATCTACTTATAATTGATATGTGATTTCATATCCTAGGGTATTGGGACCCTCTGAATTGATCTAACTATTCAGAATTCCCAAATCTTATTGATTTAACGATGTTCCCAATTAGGTCATCAAATTCTGGTTCACTGATAATCTAGTCGCCGACGAACCATATTCAATAGTGATTTGGCCTAAAAATAGAGGGGAAACAAAGGGAACCTACCAGGATCCCATTTGAAGTAGTGAGAAAAACTAGAGAGAAGAGATTGCTGCGGAATTAAACCTTTGGCCTGTCCGACTAGGGTATTTATAGGCTTGTTTTTGAATTATTTTATTTTATTTTAATTATTTCTACTTTTCTTATTAAATTCAAAATAGATTCCTCATCATATTTATTCTTCATCATTGATATTTCTTGTGCTGGCTATTCCCCATCTCACCTAACTTTTGTGGACCCATACAAAAGTGAAATGACCATTTTACCCCTATAAGTAATTATAATTTATAAAATTAAGAAAAATAGAGATTTTTCACCCGGGCTCAAATTTTAGCATGCTTATAGTCATTTTGACCAGTTTTCCAAGAATGATTCCAAATATCTATATTTCAAGACATGATTCTTTTTAAAAAATAATATTATATTGAATATAATATTCCACCTCGATTTTTGTAAAAATTCTAATTAATTCCAAATAATTCTAGAAAATTTGGGGTTTTCACAGTTGGTTCACTTCCTATCAATTTAAACCTTTATGTCAAATGGCAATCCAACATGGTATCATTGATGTAATGACTAAGAGGTCATGAGCTCAAATCCTATGACCTTCAATTTATCAAATCAATGTGCAAGAGTCCAAAAATGACCTTCCACATGAGAGAGTGTGTTAGAAATATAAATATTATTTGCTTACTTTAGATCAGCTTAGCTTTTCTGTTGAATGGTAAACCAAGGTGCTTGGGTAGGATGCACACAAGAGCGTGCATCCCTTCAATATTCCTCATAGGAGTTAACGGAGGTTGAAGAATGAGCTTTCCTTATGGGGTTAAGGGAAAGGTCCCAACTTCTTAATGATAGCTAGCTACTTGATTGAGGAGATGCCAATGTTGTTGTGTACATGAATGGAAAGAGTTTAGGTCCATGGTGTGCTAGATCATCCTTGTATCTTCTTCTTCCATCTGTTACTTTTTCAAGAATAAATAAATAAAAAATCAAAGAGTTAGGAAAAAGTTTAGAGAGATGTTAAATTCACTCTCTTATTTAGTCTATAAGCTATTATATATAAGAGAAAGAATTAGAATACCAAGCAAGGCACTTTCATGAGGTAAGGAAGAAATATACTTTGTGGGCCAATATGAAAATTATGAGTGTGTATCATATCAATCAACTTGCACATCATTTACAAATAACTCAAATAGTTTTGGTTGCTTTCCATATGGATATCTCATTGGCACACTATATTCACTAAAACAAATGATTCACATTTTTCTGACAAAACCCTAAATAGGGTGGTGTAAATGATAAGGAGAAGCTCTCTGTTTGGATGATTCAGATTTTTCTGTCGGATAACAATTAAGCCTCCTTTTCTTCTTCTAATACTTTTTGAATAATGCATAAATGAAAAAGGGAAAGTAGTGGATGAAGGCAATCAACACAAAAATGGACAACGACACAAATCATCCCAGGTATGTCCAATAGTTCAACCAATATAGAAAAAAATCTCAACCCCACAAAGAAACAATTCTAGTAAATTACTGGTTTGCAATTTGACCTAAAAGCTTAAGCTAATAGCAACTAGGCCAACAGCAATTATATGTCTACAACATTCTCCTGTGGAAGGACCTTTTTGGGCTCTTGCACTAGATTTGATAATAAGGGACTTCAATATTTGAAGTCACAACTTTTGGTCAATAAAGATCTGATACCATATTGGTTTGCTATTTGACTTAAAAGCTTAAGGTAATAGGAAATACACCTACATAGTTATATATCTAACACAAATTGCACCCTCCTCAAAACCACACAACACAATAGTAGGGAACACCTACCAATCCATGGGTTTGGACTCAATTAAAACCAATGCATGACCTCCCAAGGAATTAGTCAACAAACTGGCTGTACTCACTAACATATATTGTAATATCGCAAAAAAAAAGAAAGAAAAGAGAAAAAAGGCCTAAATAGAAGGGGGGGGGCAGATTTGATACTGGCACCCCCCCCTCTCATTAAACGAACCTGACATACGTCGGGTCTGTCTTCCCAAAAGCAACAAAAAAAGAAAAAGAAAAAGAAAAAGAATCGATGAAGAGAAGAAGAAAGGGGAAGAGGAAGAGAGAGAAGAAGGGAGAGGGAGAGGGAGAGAAGAAGAAGGAGAGAAGAAAGGGGGAAAACCGGAGCGCCTAGAAACCCTAGGTTGCGCCTGCAAGAGAATGAACAGAGGGGCAAATAGCCGGAGAGAGAGAGAGAGAGAGAGAGAGCTGCATGCAGGCGTGGAAGGGAAAACCAAGGTTTTCCTGGGTCACCGGATTCCAGGCCGTCGCTGGAGACGATGCCGGCTCGAATCGACAATTCGACCGCTCATTTTGTTCAGCACGTTGAGCAGAACAAAACCCCTAAAGTTATTGGGGAATCCAACGTGATCTTGACCGTCGATTGAAGAGGGGAACATCGCACGGCTAAGATTGGAGGTTTTGATACTGATATGAACCAATCCAGCCCATCCAAAGTGAAAAATGCATGAGAATGCAGCTAGAAGGTAAGATCTACAAAACCCTATTCTTGATTTTGAGATTTTAGCTAAATCCGTACCATTCATGCTAGATGTAGGTTTTATGGATAATCCAACCGTCCATTTTTAAATCAAAGCTTAGGGATAAGTAATTAGGTGCCTAATGTTAGTAGAATTTAACTGAGATTGTCAATCTAGGTTGAAAACCGATCGGACAATCCTAGTCGTCCGATTGGGTACTATTCACACAGTAACCTTGTGATGTTGGATCGACAATCAAACACCATAGATGAGTTCTTCATCATAAAAAATGATAGAATTATGTGAATTGGAAGTGAAACAGATTGGATAATCTAGGTCGTCCGATTTGTCACTATTCAAACAGACACCTTATGATGTTAGATGAATGATTTGATGTCACAGATGGATTTCTGAACCCTGAATTAGCTTAAATATGATATAAAGTATGAAAAATAACATCCAGCTCCAATCCAAGAGTTGATCTAGATATGAATCATGAGTTCAGACCATTGAATAGTGAAAGTGACTTACAGTCACTTAAGAAGAGTAGTGAATAGCCAATCCATGCCCTGGATTGGAAATCCAATAACTGTTTACCATTAAATTAGCTATCAACCAATAACTAATGAAATGCCTTTTGCACAGTAATGAACACTGTCACTTTGCCTTATGCCAAATAGTGTTAGGGAAGCTAGGAGAAGTCCTAAAATTGTATAACTGAACATGTGTTTGTACTGTTACAGAGGTGACTGATAAGGAGCGCGTACGCAAACTGAATGAAGTACTCGCATCAGCGAATTAGAAGATCTCCAATTGAGGTAGGTGGAATTAAAATTGCTATGACTTTCGCTATATATGCATGTGTGTATGAATTTCAAGTATTGAAAGGAATCTTTTATGTTTATATGAGAGATAAGATGAATGTGCATGCTGAAATTGAATAATGAATAAACGGTTTATGCATAAGCTATACATTTGTAAACCAAGTGTGAGAAAATGTAAAACTGATACCAGAAAATTGTGAAATGGCTCGTAAGAGCGAAAGGGGTCGTTATGATGTGGGCGGGCTTTCAGGCTGGACGAGCTACCGGTCCCTGAGATTTAGCCCCGTTGTTTGGGGAGTTTGATGCATCTTGAGGGGTCGTTATGATGTGAGCGAGCCTTCGGGCTGGACGAGCTACTGGTTCCTGGCTGGACGAGCTACCGGTTTCTCAAGAGTAAAGCCTTGAGGTGTGTCTTTGGGTTTAACTCACTGTGCCGACTCACTGCGCCAAAGAGGATAATATTGTTTGCTGTGTACTTTATACACACAATAACGCGTTGGCATTTGATATGTGAAATGGCTCGTAAGAGCGAATACTGGTATCAGGAAATGTAAATGACTTGTAAGTTTGACATGTGATTGCATACTTTGCCTTTTAAAGAATGTGTTTTGTACTGATGTATTGGTATTTCTTCCATCTTAGCATAGATTCATGATTTTAATAATGTTAAATGACTTCAAGTTAAATGATAATTGAATTGTTGTTTGCATGATTCAACATTGCTAAATTGATCTATATATAATTATCATGATTTCTGTTTATATAAAATATTGCATCTTACTCCACCTACACAAGCGATTGCTTGCTGAGGCATTGCTGTGGTTTGCAATGCCTCAGATACAGAGAATAGTAGCAGGTTTGGCATATTGATAGTATCGCAAAACAAAGGACTTCCAAGGAATAGGAGGTGCTTATTGACAAGAGCGCGCCAACAGAAGCTTTGGAAGAAGACATGTAAGAATTGGTCTTTGAACTGAAGCTATCGTATTAGAAATGAGGAAGAGGCTGCATTGTATGTAATTATGTGAATTTGGAAGAATTATATGACTGAGTTGTGCTGTGGAGGTTCTGGGTGTGTTGTTTTGAGGTAAACTGTTTTTATTTTGTTAGATGTATGAAAAGGAGACAGAGTCTCCATTTATATTTTAAAATTGTCAACAATGTTTATCAGGTACTTCGCAATGATATGCGTTAAATGTCATATGTTCAAAACACAGAGAAAACTATGCCGGATTTTTGGTAGAAATGAGCGCTCATTTCACCGAGAATCCTTGTTTTTTATAGAAGAAAAATTACACTCGAGGTGTTTCAAAGTGATTTTGAAAGAAAGATTTTCCGTTGCATTGCACTATTTGACAAAATTTATTTCAAATTGGATTGATCCTGCATTAGAAATTAGTTTGTATTTAAAATTTCATTTGAAAACCCGGGCTGTCACATATATGCACCTTAATTTCCACATTTCTTTGGCTTTGCCTTGATTGGCTAAGGGGTCCCCCTCCTTGTTAATGAATCTGAACACACGCTGAAACACTATTTCTTTTTCCTTCAATCCATTTTAAGAAGAAGCAGGTAAGCTTGTTTTTTTCGATTAAAAAAAGAGAAGCTTCCTCTTATCTTTGAGGAGGGTCAGTGAAACCAATTGTAAGTTTAAAGTTCGAACATGCTGTTGCATTCCCTCTGCTCACAAATAAGAAAAGATAGGAAAGTGGCTTACATTCCAATTTCCTTCTTACTTCTCCTTACTTTTCTCTCTAATATCTACATATTATTCCTCTCTCTCTCTCTCTGTATGTGGCATGTGAACCCATCCAAGACGGGCCCAACATTTTTACTGAGATAAATGGAAATCTCAGTCCACTTGGACTTTTAACTCGCTGAAGATATAGTCTGGCTGTTGTCCCGGGACTATAATATGATTTCTTAATCCGTTCAAAACCATCTACGACTCATCTTTCTTTTGTTTCTGAAGTATTGCATGCCATGATTAACAAACCAAACTTCAGTGGAGGATCGATGCGACGACATGCAGGTCGTCAATGAAGGGTGAGACACCTTTTTACAAAGTCAAATCACTTATGAAATTATCAGAAAACCTTTTGTAGAAACGCAATAAAGTTGGAACATTGCAGTCTGATTTCTTTCTAAGAAGTTACAATCCACTAGAAAAATCAGCCTCATGGTGCATATATGTTAGATGTCTTGGAGTCCCCAACATAAATAAGTCCTTGCTTGCTGGGAAAGGGAGCGTTGGCACAATGTTAGAGTTGTTGTTGTTGTGTGACTTTGAGGTCACGGATTCAAAGTGTGGAAACAACCAAATGCAAGATAAGGCTACATACTATTGACTCTTGTGGTCTGCCCCTTCTTTGGACCCCAACATGAGCTTCATGCAGCAGAACTGCCCTTACATATCCTTGTTTGTTGGGATATCATTTTATGTGGTGTCTCTCCACTGGAAAACAGTGTAGAAGATCTGACCATTCATCAGATTGGGCCCCGTGAACTTCTGTGATTGTCACACTCTCATATCGACAACATCACCATACCATTCGATTATTATCTTGCTAACATATAGGGATAAACAGAAGGAGTGCAAGGTCCACTGTCGAAGAGAGAGGAGTCCTTCAATTTATTATTCATTGGTTAGAGTTGTCTTGATTCTTGCAGTTTTCCAGGCCACGGCCTATCAACTATAAGGTTGCATGACGAACGTTTCAGACGGGGTAAGTTTTATGATCACACCAAGTGCACGCGGCAGAAGAAAACACCACAAACCAATTCAAACCTCGGTGGAAAAATGTTCAAATCAAATCATTTACGAAAGGTGATAAGTCCAAGAAATAGAGAAAAGCCAGACATGCCGGCCTTTCTTTATAAAAGAGGAGAAAGTCCCAATCAAACCTTTGGGATATTCAACAGCAAAAGTTTGGAACCTTGAAAAACGTTAAACATAAGAGACAAGCAAACATCAACCTTCAATCCAAGTCAGCCTCTTCACACTCAGTCCATAAGAAAAGCAGCATTTTGATTACATTTTCTCCATATATGGCTGGAGTTATGACCAGTAACCCAGATTTATCTCACGATTAGTCTTTAGCTTCCCACATGGGTCTTTTTTAATGATAAACTTGATTTCTTCCATAAATTTGATAGATTGCTTGATCATAAGCAAATTATTGTTAGAACTAATCATTTTGTGTTAGTTTTTCATCTGGGTCTTATCGTTTTTCCATCCGCTATATCTTGCCGGGAGTTTGCAGGTCAATCCAAAGATCAGTTAAAGGGATTTCGGTTCAGCTATAATCATGGAGATTCAACCAGAGAAGGTGTATGTGGCTGTTGGCAAAGATTTGCGAGAAGGGCTAGGAACATTGGAATGGGCACTGAAGAAATGGTTTTCTCAATCAATAACTTTCGTGATTCTTCATGTGAGCAGTTGTTCTATGGATTTTGTTTACACCCCATGTAAGTTATCACAAACATTCTTCTTCTAGGTTCTTTGTTCATATCATCTCTCTCTCTCTCTCTCAAATGGCTTTTGTTTATTGACTGATTTTCAGTCGGGAGGCTCCCTGCAAGTTCTGTGAACAATGAAATATTGGAGGTTTACAGAATGCAGGAGAAGGACAAGACAGACAAGCTGTTGAACAAGTACAAAGCTTTATGTGGCAAAGTTAGCCAGGTACGTTGCTTGTTTTAATCAACATTAACTGATTCTACAAAATTCCATCTTGTCTTAGTAAAAAATAAAATAAAATAAAATTCTCATCTTTCTGTTTCTCCCAAGTTATTTGTCTAACATGTTATGAGAACTGATTATACACTCCCAGACACCGTAATTTGTGCTATCATATTCATCAACATTCTTCATAATCAAGTGAATCCATTGTTTGAATCATTTGAGTACATGACGGGGAGTTGGCTCTACCTTAAAACCACCTTATGAACATGGCCTAGATAGATAGTTAAGTTTCCTTCACATTTAAATTATCAATAGAGAAATAGTTGCTCAAATTTGATGCCTTCTCCAATTTCATACAAATATGTTGCACTATCAACCCATGTTAATTATATTGCTTATAATCTATTGGCAATATGTCCTACCTAACAAGCTGCATTTTTCTTTAGGCAAATGTTGAGATTTTGCAAGTAGAAAAATTTGATGAGCCAGTTCACAAAGTCATTCTTGAATTGATATCAAGCCATCATGTGACGAAATTGGTTATGGGGCTTACATTCACCAAATCCTCATCAAGGTATATCCATGCATCAACTTCTGTATTTGTTTTCTTATTTCTCTCTAAAGAACCAAGTTTCATAGATTCCAACTCTTTAATGTTTCTTCTTCTTCCCTTAACTCTAACAATTGCATTTTCTTCATTCATAGGAAAGGAAAAACAGCAAGCAGTGGTTCATCTTATGTCCACAAACACAAACCTGATTTTTGTGAATTATTCTTAATATGCGGAGGCAAATTGGTCTTTCTTCGAGAAGACAACAACGATGAACGATATTTCGAGAATGCAGAGGGAGCCATAGTTGCTGATATGAGGAAGAAAATGAAGGTGAAAGATAGTATCAGAGGCTGGATAGGAAGATTATTACCAGATAGTACTCCAGCTACTCATAATGCACCTAGCTCTGAAACTGGTCTTTCTCGTTCTGCTCTCTCTTCTTCGAATTCACCCAATATGAGAGAGAGGTGGGAAGATTGTGTGGAGGAAATAGAAGCTTATTTCCGATGGTTGTCAGCTTTAAACTCGACTGATGAAGAGTTGGACCATAGTCCAGTGGACCAGCCAAGGTCAGAGGTCACGACTCCTAACATGGTAAGCTTTCTTCATAAACTTTGCTTCATTAGAAGTTCATATAACTAACACATATCTTTGGTATCGTCCACCACCCGGAGATATAACCTGCACGAGACCAGCAAGTTGATTTCAGATCTGGCACAGATTAAGATAGTGTTTAGTGTTAGAGATATAAATATTGTTGCCCATTCCCCGTCAACTTGGAGCTTTTAGGTCGAATGGTATTCCAATTTGGTATTAGAGAATTACTGAACGAAAAGTCATGGGTTTGAATCTTACCTCCCATTTATCAAATTCACATGCAAGAGCCTGTAAAGTTCTTTCCGCGTGAGGTGGTGTGTTGGGCATATAAGAGATATCTACTAATGATATCTTTCCATTGTTGTTGTTTAAGCGTGTAGTGGTGAACAAAGTTAAGAGTAGGGATTGACTATGTATATGCATGCCATAGCAGAGTAGTGGGGAGAAAATTGAGAGCATAGAAGCTAAGATTGAGGAGGCTCATAACACAACCAAGGAGAAAAGAAATGAAGCTAAAGTCAATGCTGATAGAAGAGCAAAGGCTGAGTGGGTCCTGTCTATGTGTAATCGACGGGTAAGATCTCTTTAATCCCATGTGCTTTCCTCTTTATGTTTTCAATTTTATGCTAGAAACCTATTGTTATCTTCTTGTGCATTTCTTATTGTTTCCTTGCCTTACATGAAATTTATCAAAATACCTCTAACAAAGCACTTGAAGGGAAGCCTTGGCGCAACGGTAAAATTGTCGTCGTGTGACCTTGAGGTCACAGGTTCAAAGCGTGGAAACAGTCTCTTGCAAAAATGCATGGTAAAGCTGTGTACTATAGACCATTGTGGTCCGCCCCTTCCTTGGACCCTGCATTGGCAGGAACTTCATGCACTGGGGCTGCCTTTTTTACCTCTAACAAAGAACTTCTCGTAGGCTAATCAGCAAGAGATTCATTGGAACCAAGAGATCTCTAAGCATAATGATCTAAACAAGAGCTTAGAGAAAGTCCGGGAAGAGCTGCAAGAAGTCTCAAATGACCTCTCCGAAAGCAAAAACAGACTCAAATCGGCATCGGACCTCGAAGGAGAGCTCAAAGACAGACTCCAAGCTTACTCCTTTGAGAAATGGTGCATCGAAGTGGAGTTGGAAAAAGCAGCTGTTACAAGAGCTGAGACACTTCGTGAGATCGAAGAGATCAGGCGGCAGAGATTGGTTCTCTTTAGGAGGATCGAATTCTGCAGAGAGAGACAAGGGATGGCCACCTCGAGCGATATGGGCTATGGTTACAGGGAGTTTACAGTAGATGATATCAGAGAGGCCACGGATAACTTTTCAGATCGGATGATAATGACGAGGAATGCTAATGGGATGATCTACCGAGGACGGCTTAATCACACTACCGTCGCAATTAAGATGCAAAATTCACTCAGCTTGGGGCCCCAAGAACAATTCCAAGCTAAGGTAATTGCACATTTCAAACCCAAGCCTGCAGTTTGTCAAAATGCAATTTAGGCCAACACTACTAGTCTACGACCATAAACATTAATCTAATCTGATCACGTTCATAATCTGGGTCATCCAATTGGTGAGCTTGAACAGTTGCTGTTATAGCCCACTGTTTCAATGATCCAAATCGATGGATATAAACATAATTCTATTCTCTGATTGAGGTTGAAAGATGAAAAATCAGCACATCATAGATCGAATGAAAGCCCAACTCATGTTGAATAGGCTTTAGGCTTGGGCTGTGGTTAATGAGCATTGTATATTACTATATGCATGGTAAGCTCAATGGTGAAGGGGAACCTTGGCGCAACGGTAGATTTATCGTCGTGTGACCTTAAAGGTGTTGAAACAGTCCCTTGCAAAATGCCAGGTAAAGCTGAGTGCCATTAACACTTGTGGTCCACCCCTTTCCCATACCCCGCATATGTGGGGCTATGTTATCAGATAAGATCTGTTAGAGAAATTAATGGCTAAACAGATCTATAGTATCATCTTATATAGAATATTTCCTGCCAATATATTTTGCTATAATCATGGCCTAGATCTTCGTGCTTATCATCATGTAACTGCTATATAATGCAGATTTGTATCTCTTTTCAGAATCAATCAATTCAATAGCAATGTAGATTTTATCAGGCTGCTCTTTCTATGATAAGCTCAATGGTCGAATGTTACGCATCTTAGAGAAGAGAACTGCAACCTAAAACGTCATAGGCGGATCATTAAAGGTTTATGGCATGCAGTCTTATTTTACATTTTTGCAAGAGGCTGTTTCATGCCTCAATCTGTAACCTCCAGGTCACAGGGTGACAACTCAACTATTGTGCCGAGGCTCACCTGCCATGGACTTAGAAGTGACTGGGTTTTCTGTTTGCAGATGGAGCTCCTTTGTCAGGTTCGCCACCCTCATGTCATCAGTGTGATCGGCGCTTGCACCGAGCAGAGATGCATCATCGTGGAATACATGCACAATGGAAGCTTAAAAGATTTCCTTTTCTCAAACCAAAATCCTAGAAGTCCTCTCCTTCCTTGGAAAGCTCGCTTGCGGATCACTACTGAGGTCTGTCTGGGTCTGGGCTTTCTCCATTCCACCATACCAAGCCCCAAAACACATGGACGTCTCAAGCCGTCCAATGTTCTTCTTGACCGCAACCTCGTAGCTAAAATTGCGGATTTCAGACTTGATACCTGTGAAAACGATGACAATGCATTGCAAGCCGATATCTCGGCACTGGGAGTTCTAATGTTACAGCTCCTCACCGGCAGGCCAGCAATACGGGTGGTGGAGGAGGTGGTGTTGGCGCTAGAAAGAGGAGTTCTTGTAGGTTTTCTGGATGAGATGGCGGGGGAATGGCCCAAGGATGTGGCTCTAGAGTTTGCAAGGATTGGCGTCCAATGTGCCATGGTTAACAAGAGGCAGAGGGTGGATGAAACAATAGCATCCGTGATTAAGGAGATGGAGGAGTTATATAACAAGGTTGTGGAGGGTAGAGGAGGTCAGGAAGTGTTAGTGGAGAAGAACGGCCATGAGGTGGAGGCTTCGGTGGTGCCTAGTGCTTTCCTTTGTCCCATTTTACAGGTGAACTCTCTCTCTCTCTCTCTCTCTCTCTCTCTCTCTCTCTCTCTCTCTCTCTCTCTCTCTCTCTCTCTCTCTCTCTCTCTCTCCAGCCAATTAGATAAAATCACCCAAGGCTTTGACTCTTTTATTTTCAGTTTCTAAGTTTCAGGTGTGTGTCATTTTGCAGGAAGTGATGGAACATCCCTACATTGCAGCTGATGGTTTTTCGTATGAATTGGAAGCCATAGAGGAATGGCTATGGAGTGGTCATGACACCTCTCCTATGACTAACTTGAAGCTCAAACACAAACATCTCACCCCAAATCACACCCTTCGTTCACTTATCCAAGACTGGCGTAATAGATCTTCGTCATCGAATTTGTACAAATAAACACACTTGTGTAGTTTTAAAATAACTCACAAGCACACAAATCAATATAGTAATTTGCACGCAAGAGAGGTCAATCTTATGGTTTTGTATGTTAGTTGAATCTTGTTTAAACCACTTATCCTAGCCAGAGAGATTGAATTTGTTATAAACTAAAAATTGAAATAACGTGTACACTAAAGCATGCATGAAATAGAAACTTTCTAAAATAAAACTTCTAAAACTAAACAAAGGAACTAATCTACATGCAATCAATCTTAGACAAAACCTAATCATAAACTAAACCTAACTTATCAAGCAACTAAATTAATCAAATAAACATGCAAAACTATAGAAACATAGACAATATGACACATGGATGGGATTTGAAGGTATGAAAGGTGCACATGGGATCTAATAAGTAAAGAATGCATGGAACTAACATGGATTTTATCCATTAATGAACAAGGGTATGGTGCATGTAATGCCTTAATAAAAGGTTCACGGAAAATAAGCATTAAGCATGAGATTCAATGAATTAAATGAACATGGAGAATTGCCCAATAGCCATGACACAGAACATGAAACAAAGAAGATTTTATTGAATGGAGACTTGTTAAAAGTGTGGTGTGCATCCTCCAAGGGATGTGTGCACCATTCTAAAATCTCAAAACAACCCAACAAATTTTCATCAACTTCTTGAATATAATCCAACAGCTATTCTTAAGCTAGCTTGCATGTAACCCAAAGAATAACGAAGGAGAAAGAGATGGGAATGAGAGCAAAATATTCAAGGAACTTAGGGAGCTTAATAACTTGATCCAAAGATGACTATCTCTTGGCTGTCACTACAAGAGATTAGTGATCCGTGGATACAAGGATTTAAGGCTTAAACCAAAAGGCAAATAACAAAGGACCTCAAGGAATCAAACAAGGAAAGAACACATAGAATCAAAGGAGTTAAACAAAAGTAATGAAGAAAGGAAAAAGAGCAATGAACTAACTTGAAAATTAAGACTGCAAATACCAAAGAACACAAGTGAGAGGGAGGTGTGCAGTGAGTGCTACCAATAAGAGAAGACGTTTAATGCTTAGGGAGGAAGAAGAGTGGAAGCACCACCTTTTTTAGGATGTAGACATCTCCCCCTTATCTAAGATTAGTAGGTGGTTTGCTCCTATCCAAGGTATCTCCCCCTATCTAAGATCTTATCCCAAGGAGATGGGAGAGAAAGATATGCATTGAAGATAGAATTCCCATAAAACTTAGGATCTCAATAGTAGTTGGAAGTTATTTTAGAAAGTGGACTTCAAGGATGGTAAAAATTGTGGAACACCTTAGGACTTTGGATCATTAAGGGAAAGATTAGGATGAGGTGGGACTTAGAAAGAGAGATAAGATGGAAAGCTATGAGTTGAATTTAGAAAGTAGAAAGTGCATTAGAGACAGAGACAACTTTAAGGTGGGAGGTGCCACTTTTGTAGGAGGTAGGCACCTCCCCCTTATATAAATCACGTGAAAAGAAAAAACTAGCTTGTGAGAGAGATGGAGATAAATGGGAAGAGATGGACAGATGGGAAAAGAAAGATGGAGAATGGACTCTTCCTTGATTGGTCCACCTTGCATGCTATCTTACAATTAATAATATCATTAATTTCCTTGCTAATTATCCTTTAATTTTAACACTTTTTGCATAGCATAATTGCTTCAAAACTTTCTTCTAATAGTGTGGCTCTATGTGGCAAGGCTTATATGACTTGAATGGCTTACTTTGATGGCTCATTGCTTGATGGCTTGAGTGGCTAAATCCCTTTGCTTTAATGCTTTAATGACTTAGCTTTCTTAGCTTTCCTTGTTAGACTAGAAAGCCTCATGCATAGCTCCAATTCTCATGCAAAGTAGTAGAATTGCATGACTTTTTTACATAGGCCTATTTTAGTTACCTTTAAATCTTCTTATTACTTTCTTGATTTCCTTAAGATGATCTTAAACCTTGATTAAGCTTTGAAATATTGAAATTTGAGTCTTTGGCCTTCTTTTGATCTAGATATTCAAATCTTATCTTTCTTTATCTCAACCGCTAGATCATCTTCTCAACACCTATAAAAGAGTAAAAACTCTAATTAAATTCTAAAAAATTATAGTTATTCACTTACTTTGAATTAGCCTCTGAATCTATAAAATATCAAACTTTTAAATTATTATGTCAGAAATGCTTATGCTATGAAATTCTAAACAAATCCTAGAATAATACTTATAATTTATAACACATGGACTACTAATTGGATAATTTTTTATTCAAAATTGGACACTCATCGCACACGCATATAGAAATACATAGAAAATTTGAGTACACCTTTTCCATATCTTCTTGGCCTATAATTTCAAAAGAACATAATGCATTTGCAAAAGGTGCATGTTGCTAGGAGTTGCATAATCTTGAAGTAAAAAACCAAGATTGCTTCACAAAGATACAAGTTTACAACCCTTACTACCGAGAACCTTACTTTAAGGATGGCATACACTAGACTATTAGAGTATTAAAACATGGCAAAAAGTAGAAGGCACTCAGCCACGATAGCCTAGTGGTTGCTTGAGGGGCCTTGCTTGTTAACCTTGTGTCGATGTGTGTATCTCCCTCCTTGTAGAGGGGCTTTTAGCAGTGATGAGATCCCATGTAGATACTTATTAGGACAGTGTGTTAGTATTTTGCTTTCCTAAATATTCGTTATATCAAAAAATAAATAAACAAAGAAAAGAATTACAAGGACATATAATTTGATTTCATTTGACACACGAGACAGCCTCTAACACCTCATCTTTAAACCATTTACCCTTGCAATTACATAAGTTGAATCCCCTTCAACTAGCAATGAAGCCTCCATCTCCATATCATAAGTTTTTAAACCCTCAAGAAAGGCCAATATATCCACTTAATAGAGTTCTTCAAGACAATAAATAATATAATCCTTGATAAGTTTGTTAAATTGAAGGAGAACCAGCCTCTTTTCTATTCAATTTGAGAAGAACCATAACTCCTAGCAAAAGGAAATATCTAATTCTCCTATCTTTAAAAATCAGATGTTACATATATTTATATACCTAGTTTAAACTAAGAGAAATTTCTCAAAAAAAAACTACCACCCTTAGCTATTTCATATGATATACTCTAAAAAAGAAAAGAAAAAGAAAAGTAAACTATTTAATTGGACCAAATAAAAAATAGAAATACTGCTAGCCAAAGCAACCTTATTTTAATAAAGTAACTTGTTAGTTGTAACACCCCCTCAACAAGTTCTCTCTTGGGTCAACTGGCAACATAATATTTAGGGGTGGCACGATATGACACGATGCAATTACACGACTCGAACCCGACACGGATTTAGCGGGTTAGGGTTGAGTCTTATCATGTTCATGTCATTTTCAAGTTAACCCAAAAATGGCACGCCAAAAATCGTATCATGTTCGGGTCAATCAATGTTGACCCATCATGTTGACATGTTTGATACGCAACCTATTAATTTGTCTTGTTGACCCATCTAACCCTCAAGTTGTTAACCAATCAGGTTAAAATTATAGGACGGTTCATAAAAAACAGTCCTATATTACTACAATAATATAGGACAGTTCTTCAAAAGTCATCATATAGTAGTTATTTTACATTCATTTATTCGCATTACACGAGTCGTGTTGTGTCGACTTGTTTAATAATCGTGTTGTGTTCAAGTCACAGGTTCTTGACACAATTATTAAGCAGGTCGTGTTCATGTCGACCAATATACTATAATGGGTTAGTCTCAACACGACACGAACAGGACCTACCAACCCGAATTACCAAGCCTAATAACATTTATACCCTCTTCAAATGAACCTTGTCCTCAAGGTTCTAGTATGAATTCATTCCTAAAGATTGTCCACAGTTACCATGGTCAAAACACATCTTGCTATTTTGACCATTCTTTTTCTTAGTAGTTCAACCAGCACTGTTGATGTTTAACTGCAAGTGCACAAGCTATTGTACTATAGCTATGCAAATACAGGTTGATCCCACAAGGACTTGCTTTAAAATATGAAGTTTTAATTAATAAAAATAAAAATAAAGAATATAACATAAATAAACTAACAATAAAAATTTCTAATTTATTTAACTGCTGCAATTTACAGAATTTCTAAATCCAAGAAAACATAAAATAAAATTAAATAAGTAGCCTTGGATATCACTGTCCCTGGATAGGCAGAATGTGGATAGGGTAAAACCAGAATATTCAAAGACACAGATGGAATTAAATCGGGGATACTGTTGGTATTAAAAATGAGGACAAAGTTGGAATTACTCAGATCTTCCAAGGCAGAATTGTAAATTTTTTGGATATCTGGTTTTAATCGAAAACCAGAGGGAAACGATCAGAAGAAGAGGAGAAGAGGAGAAAGGGAAGAAGGAGAAGGAGAAGGAGGGAGGTAGAGAAAAATGCTGGGAATGGAAAAGGAGTGGAAACCCAGTTTGGGTTTCTTGCTCTGGTCCGACCTAGATGGACGCCAGTGATGTAGAGAAAAGGGGAAAACTGGTTTAGGCTGCTTGACCGGATTGGTCTAGTCGGTGATGGGGTGATGGGTTTTGCCAGAAAAAGGGGAAGAAAAGGAAAACACAAGAGAGAGAGAGAGAGAGAGAGAGAGAGAGAGAGAGAGAGAGAGAGAGAGAGAGAGAGAGAGAGAGAGAGAGAGAGAGAGAGAGAGAGAGAGAGAGAGAGAGAGTTGGGGATGTTGCCAGACCTGCTTGGTGTGTCACACACCAATGGTTGATCGACAAGAACTTTGGCCAGTGGAGGTGTGTCAGTCACCCATGCTGGCCAAAGAAGGGAGGCAACAAGAGAGAGGGAATAAGAGAGACTGAGAGAGCAGAGGAGTTACCTAGAGAGATTAAAAGTGAGAGATGGAGAGTGATAGAAGGAGAAAGAAAGGCAACGTGGGAGAATGAGAGAAAGAGAGGGAAGATGAGAGTGGGGGGTCTGCCTCTCACGGAGAAGAGAGACTGGAGAGAGAGGAGGAGGGAACAGTAGCCGACCGGTGATGGATGAAAGGAGAAGGGAAGAGAAGGTGGAGAATAGAAAGGGTGCATGAAATGGGAAGAGACTAAGGGAAAGAGAGCAAGAGGAGGGAATGGAGAGAAGAGAGGGTGATCGGCTAGCCCTTTCGGTCATGCCCAGGGGTTGAAGAAGTGTGGAGAATGGAGAGAGAGGTATATGAAGAAAATGAGAGAGAGAGAGAGAGAGAGAGAGAGAGAGAGAGAGAGAGAGAGAGAGAGAGAGAGAGAGAGAGAGAGAGAGAGAGAGAGAGAGAGAGAGAGAGAGAGAGATAAAGATGAGTGGGGTCCACTAGAAGTCTAGTTCTATCAAAACTCTGCAAGTTTTCAAATTTATTATGTTCGAGCCTTCAAATTCTTCTCTTTCTAAGAAACTTCATCATCCTCATCTTGATTTGATCTGGATCATCCAAGCTTTGTCGATTGATCTACAATGCACATGACCCAATTAGCATAATCTAAACCATTCATTATTCTTCTAATTAGCTTTGATAATCATCTGACCATTAATTTTGCAATTCAACGATTGGATGGCCAATTAAAGCTAAAATGAAATATTTTATGTAAAATCTTTAAATTGATGGCATAGATGCTCTGATTGAACACTAAATTAGGGGTATTTTGACCAAAATTGAACACTTAACACACCCCATAACTAGCATTTTGCTAGTCCCTAGCAAAAGATGCGAAAAAATCAACTAATTTTTTTTTTTAATTTTTAGGTCATATCCATTTTTTTTTTCTTTAAGAGAATTATCTTCCATAAATCTATCAACTTTAGCAAACTAATAAAGATGATTGAAGAATTTAAAACCATACGCATATGCTAACAACATTCCATTTGAGCTCAGATCTCAGAGTGAGTGTGTGCGTATACAATTTACACATAGGATAATCTTTCTCTCTAAGTAGACTTCTAACTTTTAAACTCCATCTGAAAGACCTCAATCCTTACTAATGACATACGCTCAGAAATAAAATCTCTCAAATAGAGGGATCAAATCATATCTCTCTTTTAATTATGTGAGAAGAGCCAATGGAAACAAATTTTTCTCACATATACTCATGAAGAACGAGAATTACTAAGGAATTTAATTGTTTTGAACCCTTTGGAATGGATGCCATTACCTTTAAATATTTAGAAATACCACTCTTTTAGATCCTATCCATTCATTTCCTCATCAAGACTATATTTCTCCTAGAATCAATACGTCTATAACTAGGACGAAACAGAGGCTTAGGACAGGGTACCAAAGAAAGGGTATATGGGTATTCAAAGTTTCTTCAAAAAATAAGTAGAGGTCTTCCACTAAAGTTGGAAATTCTTTCTTTTCTTTGCTTTGTTCTAAAGTGAATATTTCTTTTTCTATTTCTTTGCATTCTTCAAACTTTTTTTTTTCAACACTTTTCTTTCTTTTCACACTTTTGAATCACTTTGAAGAATATTTCTTTTCTTGATATCTACTTTTCTGCTTTTATTGTAACTAAAAGGTATTCTTTCATTCATCTTTAACTTATTTTTCAAAGAAAATGGGTAATGGATACTTTATACTGGTTTAATATGGCTAAAGGGTAATTTAGGTGACAAAAGAAAAGGCTTATATTAAAAGCTCAAGTTGGGTAACTAGGGGTAAAACTATTTCTGGGTATGCTTTATGTCTCTAGGTTAACAACAAGGATGGCCTAAATCATTTTCTAGGTTTTCTATAATCTATCAAATTCAATGAACTTCCAGAATTTTAAAGGTAATATTCTAATTATTCAGGTAATTAGCCAAATTTAAGAGTTTGGGATCAATTTTCTTTACGCACGTTAAAGAAAATTAAAAACATTTATAACCTCTCAAAACAAATGAATGGCTCTAACACTCACTTAGGTTATAAGTCTCCACTGAATTTCTTCAGAATTTCTAAGTTATAGTCATTTATCAATTTAGATTACCTATATGCAACTGCGTGTACAGATGTAATATGAGACTTTGCTTTCATATAATACTTTAGAAAATGAGTAAAATAATGAATTAATCATATTCAATTTCATTAATAAGTCAAAGTTATCCAGCTTATATTTCAAAAAATCCAATTCTCATCATAGTATAGGAAATGACCTAAAATTTATCATTTTTTTTTAAAAAACGAAGGAAATCACCTAAAAATCTAAAAAAGAACTAGAATTTGCTAGAATTCTACACCACTCAACCTAACAGAAACATTGTCCTCAATGTTTAAAAAGTAGGACCTAAAATGAATATGGGTGATGCATAAAACAACAAAAATGAAAAACTATGGGTTGCCTCCCACTGAGCGCTAAGCTTAACGTCTTCAGCTAGACATATCCTAATATATCCTAAGCTATACCCAATTGGTATTGAGTTCTCCTATTCCTAACAATGAAATGGCAAGATTTCTCATGCCACTTCAAAATCTCTTGGTACTCTATATTTTTCATCTACCCTGAAATTTTTTGTGAAAGTAACATTATGACACAGTAGATACCATGAATGTCAATTGAGTGGGACCACTTTGATGATCTCTTATCTTCAAAATTTCACGGTAATCAATATAACTCGTCCACCTTGAAAATTTGGGTGGTGGAATGTCTAGAACAATTAGAACTACCATCAATTTGAATTCTGTTGGATCATATGAATGTGGATGGTCCTCCTTTTCCCTTACATTTTCCTAAAATTAAGATATAAGCTGACTCTGCCATTCCTTAAAATATTGTTCTTGTATTAATAGAGGGAGCATGGTTTTGCGTACATCCTGATTATCTTTTAGTGTGTGCCTTGGAGTTGGTTGATGTATGGATAGTATATCACTAGACTCTTTCTCTTCCTATTCTATTTGCAAATGCAATACTTCAAGCAGGCCTAATTTCATATCTAATGGTTGTTCAAATAAGGTTTGTAGGTCCCAATCAGGCACGTCTTGAACATTACATGGCTCAATTTGAATTTGAGGCTCTGTAAGCAGTTCTACTTTGTCTTGCTATTGAGGAGTGTTCATTAGTGGCACAATCTCCAACAATTCCTTTACCTCTTCAAAGGATGTTCCTTCATCAATTTTGTACATGAATTGAGGGTTTTGTGTCGGAGATTTCTATGAATTCATCATCTTCCTCAATGGATGTCTCTTCATCGGAATCATAACAATGACTAAGATTTGCCTCGAGTATATCTGTATTGGAGATTTCTATGGATAGTAGGGGACTTAGCATTTCAAAATGATCACATGAATTCTCTATCCTATCATCATTAATAGATGGTTCATCCTTATTCTCATTTGGTTCAAATTCTCCAAATCTTTCTATAAATGTAGCCTGTAGTCGACCCATCACTTCACAAAGTTGATTAGTCGATTCTACAAATTCCCTAAGGGTCTCATCGAATGTGTCCTTCTCTTGTGATGAAGGCATCAACTCAATAGGCATATACTGTTATGTCATTGAAGTATTAGGAAAGGAGTGATAAGGTTGGACCCATAATTGTTGCCCCTGATTTCGTGATAATCCTAGTAGGGTTGATTAGGGTACGACCATGATGGTTCTTCCTGAGATGGTTGATAATCCTGAGACCATGATTGTTCATGATGCCTAGCCCATCCATTATAATCTTGGTAATTTGTCTAGGGATAGCAATTATTGCTAGGTTCAGTGAATGCATGAGATGCATCCATTGGCTCCTAATAATAATCATTATATGCAGAGCCATATGGCCAAGTAGAATTGAGATATTGTGCTTCAGAGTAAGCATAGTAATCATTATACTGAGGTTTTGAATATGACTTAGTATCTTGCTTTGAGGCAAATAACATATCCCTTGTACGAGTCATCCTTTATTTATCCCCTTCTTGATATGCCATTGTAATCAATCTTTATATACAACAAAATTATTGTATACAATGAATGAGTACTTTCCTTTTTTTTTGTTTTTTTGGAAAACTATCCTAAATGATGCAACCTAAATGCCTAGAATGATGCACAATCAAGGACACAATCAAACAATCCCCTAAGACTAACAAGCATAGATATTTTGATTTTCTTGATTTTCTGTGAGGACAATGCTTTTAATTAGCTTGATCTAATGCTCCTACTCTCTTTAGGAATATATTACTACTTACCAGTTAGGTTATAACCAAAGCGGTTAATACAACCCTCATGTAAGGAGACGTTTAAACCTCACAAATGTCAAGAGGAGGTGGGAGAAGAGCGAGGCTCTATTAGACAACCCCCAATAACCACAATGATCAAAAGCTACTGGAGTAATAGTAAATCGTGTCCTATTAAGAGGGTCCTACAAGCATGTGATGACCGTATAGGTCTCTTCTAATTGATTTTAACTTAAAGTGAATGGTGGGGTTACGCGCTTGAGGTGATTATCCTAGGTAGGCCAAGGAATGGTGTTGAAATCCACCCTTGATCTTGTGGGGGTAGGGTCCCCTTACTAATTAATTTTCACGCAACATGGCAATTCCATCAACATATAATTTACCTTAAAGTATTAGACGTGTCCTAAAATGAAATTGAAAGTAATAAACTAATGCAAAATCCTAAAATGCAATAATTATAATAGATGCTTTCTATATGAGTTACACTGCCAAACAATGCAAAATTACTCTAAATGCAATCCTTAATCTAGAAAATAAATAAGTGAGGAGACTTACAATGGAGTTTCCGATGAAGATCAAGTGTGGGCCACCTTATCCCACACTTGCCCTGTATTATTACAACCCTTTGAAAATTAAAATAAAAAATGCAAATTACAAAGGGGCCTCACTACAAGATTCACTCAAAAATAAAAAATTCCTAATCTAGGAAAATAAGAAAAATCTATCTAATTGATGGTGCTCCACTCGCCAATTTCTTGAAAAAGAAAAATAATAATTAGTACCAAATTCAGGAAATAAAGTGGTTATGCACTAAAAAAACTTAAAGATGCACCTAAAAATGCTTAAAATATTTTAAAAAAGATACAATTTCTAATAAAAAATATTTTTCTAGAATTTTCTGATTTTTTTGAATTTTTAATTAAATTTTATAAAAACTCCGTTGCAAGTCCCTGGCAATGGTGCCAAAAACTTGTTGATGTTTAATCACAAGTGCACGGGCTATTGTCGTATAGCTATGCAAATACGGGTGTATCCCACATGGACTCGCTTTAAAATATGGAGTTTTAATTAATAAAAATAAAAATAAAGAATGTAACAGAAATAAACTTGCAATAAAAATTTTCAATTTATTTAACTACTGCAATTTATAGAATTTCTAAATCCAAGAAAACATAAAATAAAACTAAATAAGCATCCTTGGATATCACTGTCCCTAGATAGGCAGAATGTGGATAGGGTAAAACTAGAATATTCAGGGACACAGATGGAATTAAATCGGGGATACAGTTGGTATTTAAAATGAGGACATAGTTGGAATTACTTAGATCTGCCAAGGGCAAAATTATAAATTTTTTGGATTTTTGGTTTTAATAGAAAACCAGAGGAAAATGATGAGAAGAAAAGAAGAAGAGGAGAAAGGGAAGAAGGGAGAGGAAGAAGGAGGAGGGAGGTAGAGAAAAACGTCGGGAATGGAAAAGGAGTGGAAACCCAGTTTGGGTTTCCTTCTCTGGTTCGACCTAGATGGACGCCAGTGACGCAAAGAAAAGGGGGAAACTAGTTTAGGCCACCCGGTTGGATTGGTCTGGGCGGTGATGGGTTTTGCCATAAAATGGGGAAGAAAAGGAAAACGCAAGAGAGAGAGAGAGAGAGAGAGAGAGAGAGAGAGAGAGAGAGAGAGAGAGAGAGAGAGAGAGAGAGAGAGAGAGAGAGAGAGAGAGAGAGAGAGAGAGAGAGAGAAGAGGAGCATGGGAGTTGGGGATGTTGCCATGCCTGCTTGGTGTGTCATGCGCCAATGGTTGGCCGACTAGAACTTTGGCCAGTGGAGGTATGTCACTCACCCATGTGGGCCAAAGAAGGGAGGCAACAAGAGAGAGAGGGAATAAGAGAGATTGAGAGAGCAGAGGAGTTATCGAGAGAGATAAAAAGTGAGAGATGGAGAGTGGTAGAAGGAGAAAGAAAGGGAATGTGGGAGGATGAGAGAAAGTTGAGAGAGAAAGAGAGGGAAGATGAGAGTGGGGGGTCTACCTCCCACAGAGAAGAGAGACTGGAGAGAGAGGAGGAAGGAAGAGTAGCTGACTGGTGATGGATGAGAGGAGAAGGGAAGAGAAGGTGGAGAATAGAAAGGGTGTGTGAAATGGGAAGAGACTAAGGGAAAGAGATCAAGAGGAGGGAATAGAGAGAAGAGAGGGTGATCGACCAACCCTTCCGGTCATGCTGGGGGGTTGAAGAAGTGTGGAGAGAGAGAGAGAGAGAGAGAGAGAGAGAGAGAGAGAGAGAGATGAGTGGGGTCCGCTAGAAATCTAGTTCTGTCAAAACTCTACAAGTTTTCAAATTTCTCCTGTCCGAGCCTTCAAAATCTTCTCTTTTTAGGAAACTTCATCATCCTCATCTTGATTTGATCTGAATCATCTAAGCTTTGTTGATTGATCTACAATGCACAGGACCCAATTAGCATCATCTAAACCATTCATTATTCTTCTAATTAGCTTCGATGATCATCTGACCGTTAATTTTGCAATTCAATAATTGGATGGCCAATTACAGCTAAAATAAAATATTTTATGTAAAATCTTTAAATTGATGGCCTAGATGCTCTAATTGAACACTAAATTAGGGGTATTTTGACCAAAATTGAACACTTAACAAGCACACACTAAAATTTATCATCATCAGCCTATTTGATAATAAATAAAACCAATAAGCAAATCTACTTCACCTGCCATCTTAAATGTGGCTACTCCAACCATAAACCCACCAATGGTTGGAGAATGTTTCCTTGAAACACATAATATCATTGTATTTCCTTATATCGGGTTGGCTATTGTCACTAGGAAATGCTTTTGTACATGCTTATGCTAATGTTACTCATCCATTAATAACTTTGCATTAATGTTTGCAATAATCCCTTCTTGTTGTTAGCCTTTAGATGATGCTCTTATAGGAATTTGATCCTTTTGTACCTACATTGCTATCATTGTTTTCATAAGACCCTTCTATGTCATGTTCATATACCAAACTACTCTAGCGATCTTATTGACATCTTCTTTTAAACTCTCCATGTCTTTCTGCTAACGTGTGATTCATTCTTCATTAGTTGCCTTGGATCAGATAACTATAATTGCAATTGATATAATCATCAATAAGTTGGTTCAATTCGAGGAGAACCGACCTCCTTTTGGTTCAATTCAAGATGAACAACAACTCCTAGCCAAAGCCAATCTCTATTTCCCATCTTTTCAATTAGTAGATGTTACATAGACCCATTCTAAACTAAGGACATAAATTTTATCTAAAAGACAACTACCAATATTGGATAATTAGTGTCATATTAAGAATAAAAAGAGGGGGAAAAACTATCTTGTTGGTCAAATAGAAATGTATAGAAATACTTCTAGCCTAAGCATCCTTATTTCAATAAATAAACATATTAGATGCAATACCCCTTTGGTATGTTCTCTCCTAGTCTTATTAGTAACAATTGGAATTAAGAAAGCTCCTTGAGATGACTATCATAATAGTACACCAATTAGAGCAAATGTCTTGACTAGAGTAACTCACAAACTCCTTGAGAGGACACCTAAGAGAGAATTCTCACATGAACAAGATTGAGCAAGCTTCTCATGGATAATTTCCTTTCCATGGAACATTCTACAACATGGTTCCTCCAGTAAGATATTGTTAAAAGTAATTAGCAATATATGGATTTAATTTGAACCCTATGTTAAATTGATGAAGCTTTTATTAGATGTTACATATCATGCTTAAGTCCTATTTGAGGCAAAGGAAATTAAGGAAGAAGTAATTTTCCATGAAAAGTATTTTATGCCTGGAAATTGAATACCCTATAGACCCAAAAGATCTTGGGCCTAGTCCCTGGTCCATAAAGGTTACTTATTAAAGATTGTTTCTTCCAATGGAAATCAATCTTGTCCATTTCCTACCAACCAAACAGGCACTTAGGCATTTTGTCAAAAAGTCTCTAGTCAATAATAATGTAGACAATTATTAGCACATCAAGTATGTTAGAGGCCCGAAATGGAATTGGGTCTATCAGGAGCCAAATCCACAATTCCTAACAACTTGCCATCACCTATTTCAAGTAACAAATGAAATGTAAATGTGAACTTGTGGAGATATCATATTCTGTAAGGTGATGGCCTATTGATATCTTTAAATATTATAAGAATTTAACTAGAATTTATTTACCATCAATCATCATATTAGCAAAAGATTTATCATTTTTTAATGCATTAAAGGAAAAAATACCATGAGAGAGAGAGAGAGAGAGAGAGAGAGAGAGAGAGAGAGAGAGAGAGAGAGAGAGAGAGAGAGAGAGAGAGAGAGAGAGAGAGATGTGCACATATGGGAAAAGTTTTAGTGGTGAAAATCTATAATCCCTTTGCTGTTGATGAGCCTAGTCACTCTCCCATCAAAATTAGATGCTTCTAATAAGTTTACTAAATGTTATCCACATTTAAAGAGAAGATTTCTTGATAACCAATACTCACTACTTGAGAAAAGCCCTTGGCGACAATTCTAACTTGGTACTTTTCAGTGGATACAAAAGCTTTTATTTCTTCCTAAAGATTCAATTACAACCTACGGCAATCTTGACTTCAAGTAGGTCAAGATATAACTTGACTTGATTCCTTTTAATAGAATCCTTTTGTTCTAGAATGACACCAAGCCATTTAGCTACATCTTTAGCATTAACCACTTTGGAATAGCTTAGAAGATAATCATTGGAAAGAGGTTCATCTACCATGACATCCTATTTTATCTCTCTTAACATCACAAAGTGATATCTAAGAGAAGTGGAAGGTCTTCTCTCTCTCTTAGGAGTCTAATGATTGAATTAACATTACGACTTAAAACTATGATTTCAACTGGGTCATTAGATTTCTCCTTAAGTTTCATAACTTCATGATGTGTTCTAAATATTATTCACAAGCGCATGAATCAAAATATCATTTGCACGTGAAAGAGGTCAATCCCACGAGGAATCTCACATATTTGTGTGCTGATTAGATCTTGATTAAATCACTTATCCTAGCCTAAGAAGGATTGCAATGATTAAACTAAAAATTTAAACAACATAAAAAAGAAAACATGCTTGAAATTAGAAATATGAACTAAAGTAAACTTTCTTAAACTAATATAAGATGAAGCTAAACTTAACAATGAATAAAAGAACCTAAACTAATCAAATAAACATGCAACATAAACAAGAAAAAGTGTGCATGGAATTTAGGAGTGTGCACATGATGCTAAGAAAAATTTCATTCATTGCTTTGGAAAGATTACACAATTGTCGTGCCATATATATATATATTAGATTATTAGATATTCAAATTGAACTTGCACAAAAAGAGTGTGCAGCATTCAAAGCATGAAATAAAATATTAAACTTCAATATTCAAGCAATCCAACAACCTCTAGATGCATCATGTGAACCCAAAAGAAAGAGAGTGAAAGAGAGATAGATGAGATGAGAATGAAGCAAGGAAAGCAAAGAAATTAAAGAGAATTCAAGTAATAAGAACTTGATTAGAGAGGTTGTGGTCCTTGAATTCAAAGATCTAAAGCTGAAATCAAAAGGCAACTCTAAGAAAAAATTAAGCAAAAAAACTAGGCACGTGGAACTAGAAAGCAAAGTAAAGCATTAAGAAAATAAAAGATGGAAAGAACTAACCCAGAAATAAGTGGAAAACAAAGGAGTGCTGAACTTTAAGGGGGTGGGGAGGACTTGGAAGGATGATGGAGGCATGATGAAGATGTTAAGGGAGACGGGGGTTGGCATGGAGAACCAGCCCTCAAAGAAGGAGGTGTTATTCTCCTTCTATATGGGATGATGGGATGGTGCTGGTATTTATAGATGAATTCCCTTCTTTAAAAAAATAAGATTTGATTGCATTAGCAAAGGAATTATAGGTAGTACTCTAGGAAAGTGGGTGATGATGATGATGACTCTAGTAAAGTGTGTCTAAGGTGAAAAGAAATGGATTTAGAAAGTGGGATAAAGTAGACTTTCTAAAAATAACCAAAGGGATAAGGATCAAATAGATAAGATACAAAACTTAGGAAAGTGGGGATTAGAAGGGAAATAAGATAAGGATGAGGGAAAGGTAGTTGGATAAGCCAGGGACACTTAAGAAGTGTAAGCGAGAAAGAAGGATTTGAGAAGTGGAATCCTAAAGGAAATTACTTAGAAGTGGGAAGCCTAGGAAGATAGAAAAAAGGAAATTACTCACACAATCTACTAAGTTTAATTCCTGGCCAAAGAAGTAAGCTACAACTCAAACCTATACTTAAGCATATTTCAGAAGAGGATGCCTGAGTTGTCTATGACCATCTACACTAGCACATCCCAAGGAGTACATGTGGAGCTCGAAATGACAGATGATGCAAACCGTTCATGTCAGGGCCACGCTGCTGCACTATAACCTTAAAAAACCTTCCTATCTGAACAATGCAAACCCTACTATCTGTAAAGACATTTCTACTTGTTTCTTTTTTGAGCTTTGGAATCTTCTTACTACAGAATGATAATGGTTAGGATCATCAAATGGACTGATTATTTTGGTGCAAAGATGAGGGATGGGTTTCGATCACAAGCATCTAGGGTCCAATGTACTCTTGATGAATGCAAATCCGTGCACTGATATAGACCCACAACACCATTTAGGAACCTACAAGAGTTTCTCTGAGTTACATCAGAACTTTGTGGTGGCACGGATACTCTCTGCATGTCCAGGTCTCTTAATCACACACCAGTCTGTAGCTCCCTGAATGGGCTGAGTCAGGGCCGAGTCAGAGCTTCAACTGCCATGAATGCAAAGCCCAACTGCCACAGTCACAGGTATACGTCAAACGTCCCCACGATTAAGACTCCCACCCGTCTCCACCAGTTCACATTTCTTATAAATACATCAACTTTTCTCTCTCTAGAAATTAGATGCTAGTCCCCTGACTAGATCAAACTATACGAGTCCAGACTTGGGTTGATCTAGACCATTCATCTCCTTGATCCTGTCTTAGATAACTATAAGCAGAAGTTTCATTCGTTGGATGGTCCAAAGACACCATCATCCGCAGTTGCAAATCAGACAGCTAGCAATTATAGAAAAATGAACGTTATAAAAATCTCTAGTGAATCAAAAAGGTTAGGATGATGCAGTAGATGGCCCACAAAATGAACGATTTGGATCATTAAAATATGAGTCCCACTTGTCCATTTAACATACACTCGTCTCTCTCTCTCTCTCTGTGTAACACATACCAGCCTGCATTTCCCTATAAATGTGGCAAGTAATAAGAGCTCCCAAGCTTCCAACACGATCTCTCTTCTCCCTCCCTCCCTGGTCTGAGATTAGCAATGGTTTCAGTCCACTCAGGTAGTCCCATCCACAGCATAAAGCTCTCGTCGGTCGTGCCAGCGGCAGTGACCGGGGAGACCACCGTGCACGAGCTGTCCAACATGGATTTAGCCATGAAGCTGTATTACATGCGCACCGTCTACTATTTCAGGAGTGAGGCAGTGGAAGGGCTCAACATCATGGCCCTCAAGAAGCCCATGTTCAAGTGGCTGGATTACTGCTGCTCGGTCGCCGGACGGGTCCGGAAATCCGAATCCGGCAGGCCCTTCGTCAAGTGCACCGACAGCGGGGTACGCATCGTCGAGGCCCAGTGTAGTAAGACCATCGATGAATGGCTTGAGATGAAGGAGAATTCATCACTCCACAAATACCTCGTCTCTAGCAAAGCCATTGGCCCGGATTTGCTTTTCTCTCCTTTGGTTTATCTTCAGGTTAGTTCATCTGTTTGTAGCTTCATATCAACTAAAAGATCCTGCAGATATAGGTCTCTCATCAACTCGGGTACTTTGATCAGGTCGTCCGGATAGTAGAATCCAATTTAGTATCTTCTCAATTTGATCATGGATCCTCATCAGATATTCTGATCACTTTGTTTCCTGAATGATCCAAGTATCAGATTAATCAGTCAAAACAAGGATTTTTCTTCTCCTTCTTCTTTTTTTTTTTTTTTATTTTAAATCTGAAGAAAGACAGGAAAAAATTCTAAATGAAATTACAGCTTAATATAGAAAAAGTCATCCTCGTATCCATGAAGTTGCTTCTGTTGGGTAGCTCTTGCTAGAACATTAATTAGCATATTATGATTTTAATAGGCATTGGTTAGAAAGATTAAGCTTTTAATTTTTTTAAAAAGAAAACTACCTAAAACCTGTCATTCTATTTGTAAACATACTAGAAATCTCTCCAATAAAGAAAAAGTACCACCTCAAACCTCAAATCAAGCGTAACAATAAATTTTAAAATGCCGTACAACAAATCCGCCCTTATCTTATTTTATGAACTATCAGGCAGCTTTTTATATATAGAGGTTGATAGCCTGTTGCTGGTGAAAATATAAAAATTAAAAGGATCAAGAGACTGGAAGCTCACCTATGGTCAAAGAGTCAAAGAAATGTCAACCCTGTATTCAAAACAACCAAACAGTTCTCGTAAGTTTATTGATATAGATTAATTTATATTTTTATATAAAAAAAATTCTTTAGAAAGTATAATCCCTAAGAATTGCTAAGTTGTCTGAGACCTACTGCACTAGAAATTTGTTGGCTTATATTATTATCTTTTAACTATAAAATCAATCACATAAATAATAACAAAGTAAATTGATATTTTTAAACAAAAGTTTAATTTGACCATCCCAAGATTTTTCTTTTGGCACAAACAAAGAATTACGAAGCAAATCACTCACAATTGAATTCTAGTGTCGAAATGAACTTTGGCCAACCTTAAAAGATCTCTAATTTTGTCCCCCTTGATCAAAGGTTTACAATCATCCCATTATGATGAAGTTGATGAGAAAGTGAGAATGAACAAATATTTGTTGGCCCATTATCAACGGATCGGATCACTACATTCGCACAAGATGGTGCCTGTCTCTAAAGATTAAAAAGGAAAATAATAAGGAAAAACTAATAAGAATTGTCTTCTATAGAGACTGTTTTACTTAACGTAAGGGTTTCATAATAAAAACATTGCCTACAAAGTTGTCGTCGTGTGACCTTGAGGTTACGGGTTCAAGGCGTAGAATCAGACTCTTACAAAATTCAAGGTAAGGCTGCCTAGTAGGCCCTTGTAGTCTGCCTCTTCCCCAGACCCCGCATAAGCTGGAGTTTCATGCACCGGGGCTGCCCTTATGCCTACAAAGACTGGTTTACTTACTATAAGGGTTTCTAACAAAAAAAAAGGTTGCCCACAAAGACTGGTTTACTTACCGTAAGGGTTTCTAACAAGAACAGGTTGCCTACAAAGAATGGTTTACTTTGTGTAGGGGTTTCATAATAGACATTAACCCACAGAGTGGGGATAGAGGATTCCAATCTCCAAAGTGATCTTCTTCTGCCTTTTTTTAAAATAATCTTTCCTGAACTGTTTCTTGGATGAATGAATGCCAGATCTTGATCTGACGGTTGTCCCATGGTTATCACAATTTCTAGCATATGGGTCCACAACTAGTCATTTAGTAGGTGCTAGTCTCTAATGTGCAACCACCCAATTAATGCTGATAACAGTTTAGACTGAATGCCAGTGTTCAGTACTAATTACTCCAACTACTTGATTGAATCCTCAACGACATGTATGAAAAGAAAGAAACAAATTCACATCTTTCATGGCAAACTTAGTGTAACTGTATTCTGTGTTATCTGCAAATTCTGCAAGCCTTTACCTGTGAAAAGCAATTAATTCTCTGCCCTTCAGATTTTGGTTGTATTCCACCTGCTTTTGTCTGACATTACTGGGGTAGAAAAGGATTTTATTTTAAGAGAAGACAAGAAATGGGTGAAGGAGAGCCTTGGCGCAACGATAAAGTTGTCATCGTATGACCTTGAGGTTATGGGTTTAAGGTGTACAAACAATCTCTTGCAAAAATTCAAGGTAAAGTTGCATACTATAGACCCTTGTGGTCCACCCCTTTTTCAGATCCTACATAAACGAGAGCTTCGTGCACCAAGGCTGCCCTGTTTTACAACAAATGAGTTTGCTTCTACATGTTATATAGGTGCTGTTAGTCAAGATGGAATTGAATTCCAAAGTGGATTCCACAATCTCATGGTATGCATTTTAAATGCATCTATAAACGAAATCCATAAACACATGAATTTCACCTTTCCCTGGCATATGCTAGAGCTTTGTGCAATGGGGCTGCCCTTTTACTTCAATTCCATCTTGACTAACTACCCAATATAGGAAAATTAAATTTACATCATAGTCCTTTTAAGCCATGTGGCATTAAAGAATTTGTTCATTTGGGTGGAGGAAAATATATGTTCATAGCACTCATTGATTTGTACTTCTTCCTTAAGCAAGCAAATGTCTTTGTTCTTAGAAATTTTCATGGAAAAATTCTTACTTTGATAGTCTTGCCTATAGCATGAAAGGGAAGGTTAGAGTAACGTACAATGAATGAGGGCCTATAAGACTTAAGGGAGTTTTCTTCTTTAAAAAAAAAAAAAAATTGTTCCAAGAAATAGTGCCTTTTGAAACCCGTTTATTACAAATAAAAAAAGGCAGCCCCGGTGCATGAAACTCCCGCCTATGTGGGGTCCGGTGAAGGAGCGGACTACAAGGGCCTAAAATATACAGTCTTACCTTGTATTTTGCAAAAGGCTGTTTCTACACCTCTAACCTGTGACCTCAAGGTCACACGACGACAACTTTTACTGTTGCGCCAAGGCTCCCCTTCTGGAATGACAATGGATGTGTCCAATATGTCTGAACTTCTGCAAATGGAGGCATTTCCAACATCCAGCAAAATTGATATCCACAACCATATTTGATAGTACCACTCCATTCTTCAAATTCCTTTAATCCATTTAGCTTCAGATTATTATGACAGTTCTGAAAACATTCAGTAAAAGTCTATGACAAAATCGGCTGTGCAAATCGTGTCTAGAATTCTTAATTCTAAACAGCTTTTGCAGCGTAGGTATTAGTTAAGACAGAATTGAATTCTATGGTTTCCACCCTTTTGAAATGCACTCTTGACTTGCACTTGCAGGTGAAGAATCCACCATAATGGAAATCCACTGGTAATGGGTTCTTCCTAGAATCCCAAATGTTTCTTGGTTGGATTTTCCATGGTGGATTTTCAATGGATCAGTCAAGGCACTGAATTCTGTCTTGACTAAGGGCCCCTGAATCTGATTCTTCTGAAAAGTAGCTACCAGCATTCAATGAAAAAGTGTAGAACAAAGTGGACAGTCCCATTGCCAATAAATGAGGATCTGAGCTCATCTCTCTAGAGCTAGAATTTTCTGAATCCATTAGTAGTCCACTGATGGGCTTAAAAATTTCAGACAAGCTATCAACAACCTAACAGATTAAGTGTTCACCAAAACTGCACATACTTGCAACAATTAATGGAGCTCCATTGGAAGGTAAGAGAAGAGCCCTAGCTAGTTCCTGCATTTCTTTACTAGAACCATGCTGATATCCCCAATTCCTGTTCCACATGTCTACATTTTCAGCCTACAATTTCAACAGAGAGACTTGCAAGTTAGGATCCACTTATTTAATGATCCTAACCGCTTGTTTGTTAGATGCTGCTACTTTAGGTCTTCCATGACAATCTTTCCTTGTTGGATGATTCTTAGCCTTCAATTTGTAGAGTGATTGCTACATAAATGTAGATGCAATTGTCTTTTCTTTTATAGCTCCCCATTTTATCTACTCATACTTTTCCTCAAACACCAAGGCATTAAAATGCCTAAAGCAGCATCGTATCACACACAGACGCTACCTTTTTTATAATTTTAGGCATAATTTTCAGAAGATTATTAGGGATTCCTCAAATTACCCACACACAAATTGCTTTTATTGGACACTTTGTAGCTTTACTCGTTTTTTTGCACTTTGAATCAAGACATTAAAATTAAAAATGAAACCAAACAGTAGTCAGGGTCATCCGATTGGCATGATTTTTTATTGACAAGCTAAAAGCAAGGGCCCAAATAGGATGAACGGCTTAGATATAAGAGAATACCATAAAAGACAGAATCTGAAAAAAATGCTGCTTTAGCATTTGAAAATCCTAGTACAACTCCTCTCAAAAAAAATAAAAATGAATCCTAGGACTCCCGTTCAATGAAGAGAATTACCAAAAAAAGGGAATGCAAAATACTTTGCCTATTGTTAATGTCTCACATATCTTAGTTACAAAGTTTGAATTCATGAATAAGTGGGCAAGGCAAAAAATTGTAAAATTTGGGACACATTTGGAAAAAGTCAGAGTAGAAGTCATTCAAGCATGTGAATTTAATCCATGTTCTACTAGATTTACAGACAATATTTGAGTTTCACAAATTATTCTTCAATTTGGTTTAGTTTCATAATTCATGTTTGATTTGGTAAATTTGCACTAAATTGGTTTCCAGAAAAAATTTCAATTATTCAGAGTTTTGTGTAACTATGCATATCAATAACCAGTTCTTCTTATAAAATGGTCATCACTTGATTTTTGTTATGTTCAGTTCACTAAGTTCAGCTGTGGAGGTATGGCAATTGGATTCAGCTGGTCTCACCTTATGGGAGATTACCTCACAGCAATAAAATTCATCAACATGTGGGGACAACTATTGGCTGAAAATTTGCCACCATCATCAATCCAGCTCCCAAGAGCCAAAGTTGAAAAGCCCGAAAAGCTGCATTCCTCTGCTGCAAAACCGCTTTCAGTAAAACAAGTTGAACCAGTTGGGGATTGCTGGATAGCTACCAACAGCTATAAAATGGACTCATTCTCTTTCCACATCAGCAAAAATCAGATGAAGCATTTGCAGTCAAAGTTCTACCGGAAAATTGCACCATTTGAAGCTATTTCAGCTATAATTTGGCAATGCGTGGCTCAAATTAGAAAAGGAAGAGAACCAAGGACAGTCACTGTTTGCAGAAAAGGTCCTCATGCCCAAGCAAATGAACTGCTGAGTAATAAGCAGGTTATAAGTACAGTTGTAGCAGACTTCTCTGTAGCAGATGCTAAGCTGTTTGAACTAGCAAACTTGGTTGCAAAAGGAACTTCAGATGAGAGCAAGGAGATAGAAGAGCTGGTGGAGATAGATAATGGGACATCAGATTTCATCGTGTATGGCACAAACTTGACCTTTGTGAACATAGAAGAGGCAGATTTGTATGGGTTGGAGTTGAGGGGTCAAAAACCCGTTCATGTGAATGTTAGCATGGATGGGGTTGGCGATGAGGGGGTTGTTTTAGTGCTTCGAGCTCCTGAAAGTGGCAGCGATGAAAGCGATGAGGGTAGAACTGTGACTGTAACTTTGCCAGAAAATCAGCTTTCGCAGCTGAGAAACGAGCTCAAAAGAGAATGGCTTAGCACTTTGAATTGATGCTGGAAATTTGTTAGAGTTGCAATAAATGTTTAAGACGTCATTATGGGAGACTGTATCACATCATGCTAAAATGAATGTCATGATACAACTCTAATGACATTTTAGACGAATTAAGAAAGATTTGTTGTTCAATCAAGTACTGTTTATGCAGAACATGTGAGCTGTATTGTGTGCGGGTTCTTCTCAGTTACCTGTATGGGATGTGTCATGCCAAATTGATCATCCTCAAGATGAAGTGTATTTAGTGTCTCAGGTGCACAAACTTCTACCTTAGATGTTGGTTAGTATGCGCATGGAAGATGATAATTAAAGATGGTGAAATCTAAAAATGAAAATTCTTCGGTCTTTTCTTTTTCTTACTTTTAAGCATAAACAAATTTCAATGCCCTTTTGCCAAACTCAAATAAAGATGCTGCCAGAGACTAATCCAATAAATTCATACTTGCATCAGATTGTCTAGCCACCTCTAAGCTAGTATTTTGATGAACACTTCAGACAACGGAAAAGTCCAAATAACATTCTCAAGAAATGCACAGTTTCACTGTCTATCACAAAGTTTACATTACCAAAGACTGTCAGTAGATAACACAACTGAAATTCACTGAGAGCATTATCAGTGAAACTACATGATTTCAGTTCATATCATGCAAGGGAAACTAGTATCACGTCAATATGTTAGTCATCAATTTGCAATCGGAATAAATATGCATTTTGTGAAAGGAAAATCACATGGCTCAACACATATAAGAACAAGCAACCCAAATGATCTAGTTAAAACTAAACCAGCTTTCCAATCATGAACCAGAGTCAAGCATGATCAAGAAATATTTGTCCCACTAATTTAACAAGCCAAGATGTGAGTGAGCAAGGCCAAGAGGCCGGCAGATTCACGAAGTGCATCTGCAAATGAACATCTAATAAGTAGGATTCAGTATGACATGTTTACAACTCCATAAACAGATTAAAGTAGGCACGACAGTCTAGCACCAGTCTCAAAAGGCTTACTTCCGAGAGCTTGATGCTGATTACCTACTAGTTCCAACAAATATATGCTTGAGCATGTAATTCAAGCTGGATACTTCTTAGTTTCATAAACACTATGTTTGAGTGACATGTAATTCAAGTCCACGTACAACACAATATATACAGGATTATTCTAACACTACAGGGGATTGGATTAGGATTTTAGACATCATCCAATTCCAAAGCTCATGTGTACTTAATGTCCTTCAGAACAAAAAGAACAAGAATAACCAATCAAATGTCACTCAAGCATCACACTTCATATCCAGGATTTATCTTCTGTTGGACATCATCATAGCTTTCTAATTCTTCCATGTCCTCTAAACTCCCTAAGAACAAAGGAAGTCTCTGATGCAGCTTAACTGGTTGGATTGTAAGAATTCTACATTTGCCATCAGACCCTCTACCTCCAGCTTGCTCCACAAGAAAACCAAGAGGATTTGCTTCGTAAACTATACGGAGATGGTCTCTCGGATTCATAGCCACTCCACCATAAAGCAGAGTGCGATGAAAATCAGCAACAAGAGAACAGATGTATCGAGCAGAATACTTCTTCGGGAACTGCCCTTTACCTTGTCTGACGGTGTCAATATATCGCCTCAAACCTTCAGGCCAGTCAAAATAACGTGCATCGTTTACAGAATATATTTGGCCTGAAAAGAAAAGTAAGGCAATCAGCATCAAGAAGTTTTCATCATCTTTTAAATCAAACAGAAAAGAGTGACATGCTTACAAAGTTTTCTTAGTTCTCGTCCCCTGTGCAGAACAAAACTTCATAAGCAAATTATTCAGGAATACAATCGAGCATCAGTATGTTCCAGGCCACTTTGTATAATACACACCTTAATTTTCCTAAATTGATGAGTGGCTGAGTTTTGTTTTCAGTGGGGTCAGTATGCATTTGACAATCAAATTGATTCCTGTGAATCACCAATATTAACAAATTTTAATTAAATCAGAAGAATGGAAATATTTTTACCCAGTTAGACTTTTTCTTCACATTATTCTTTTATTTGGATATTGTTGGAAAGGTCACTTGCCCTTCATCAAGGGCAGTTACAACTTTCCAACAGAATAGTAAAGATGCCACTGTGACATCTTGTCTTACATTTGTTGCAGCACCTATATCTGCTCTTTGACTCCATATCCCTACTGCATTGTGATGTTGAAGCCTTATTTACCTATTTTTGTTGTCCGTATAACTTCATCACCTTACTCATAAAAAAGGGGCAGCCCCGGTGCACAAAGCTCCCACCTATGCGGGGTCTGGGGGAAGGGGCGGACGACAAGGGCCTATAGTAGGCAACCTTACCCTGCATTTTGCAAGAGGCTGATTCCACGCCTTGAACCCGTGACCTGAAGGTCACATGATGACAACTTTTACAATTGTGCCAAGGCTCCCCTTCTATCATACAAGTAGTTAATTGACACAGCACCTATATCTGCACTTTGACTCCAGATTCCAACTGGATTGTGATGTGGAAGCCTTATTTACCCATACATGTTGTCCGTATAACTTCATCACCTTACTCGTACAAGTACTTAATTCATATTTCTGGTCATAAGGCTTCTAAGTATCATTTATGTAATTCATTACACTGAAACATCCAAAACCACATTTGTGTCATATAATAACGTCAGTAATTATTTTTCTCTCAACCTTCTCAGACATATTGGCCTTAGACCTGTTTCCCACCTTTCAAGATCACATTTCTACATTACGCCCATGAATGAGTTTGCATGGTATCCTGGATTTTCCTTTTTGATGCATGAATCAAATGGTCATCGCCATTTCTTCCTGTTAAATTAACTGAACGCAGAGGGAATACACTTCCTAGGCCTACCAAGAGTATCATCATTACATTGCAGCAATTCACAAGTCCCTATGTCATTCTCAAATTTGCAGGGCAGAATGAGAGCCTGGCTACATCACTTATGCTGAGCTTCCCATGATGATTTGTCCTCATTTCTCAGCCAATCAGCTTACATCCATATACAATTGATTCCAGACTATTTCCTCCTGTCACTCATTGGGCTGAACCAAATATGCTTATTGGCTGCAACAGGTATGCACTTATGCTTATGTTCCTGTCTCTCAGCATAAGCTCCCTATCAAGGCTGTGACACGCATGCTTTTAAGTAAGGTGTATTGAGAAAGAACAGGATTTTCTTCTTTACATTCTCAGAATACTAATCTCATGCCACATTTCCAGTGACAGCCACCATCTTGGGCATGAGAATAAGGGAGAGCTACTTGCCGAGACATAGATATTATTGTTGTTGTTCGTAAAGAACAACATTAAGAGGAGAAAGTCATGAGAAGGGAACCAAAAACCAATATAAAGCATCACAGTGATTGCATCAAATGACTTACAATGTTCTCAAGATGTGTTAAAAAATCATAACATGCTTATGTGCCAGACTTAGTAATACCCACTGAACTGAAATGTTTCTTCAGGATATTCTTGACTTATAAACAAAGTCATTATGTTATAATGTTACATCTTTGTAAACGTCTCTCAACAGGCCATCATCATCATCAAGACCTTATCCCAATTAGGGGTCGGCCACATGAATCTTATTCCTCCATTCCACTCTATTAAATATCATGGCTTCATTTAGTCCCAAAGTTTTTAAATCTTTCCTCACCACTGCTATCCATGTTCTTTTGGGCCTTCTCCTTGCCCTTTTAGAACCTTCTACTTGTATTGCCTCACTCCTTCTAACTGGTGCCATTGTTGGTCTCCTTTAACATGTCCAAACCATCTAAGTTTAATCTCCCTCATCTTGTTACCTATTGGTGCTACCCCTAAATTTCCCCTAATATTTTCATTTCTAATTCTATCCTTTCTTGTCTTACCACTCATCCATTTCAACATCCTCATTTCTGCGACGCTCATCCTATGAGTATAATGTTCCTTAACTGCCCAACACTCTGATCCATAGAGCATGGCCGACCTTTTAGCCATTCTATAGAATTTTTCCTTTAGTTTGAGTGGCACCTGCCGATCACATAAAACACCCGATGCACATCTCCATTTGTTCCAACCCGCTTGAATTCTCTGGGTAACCTCCCTCTCAATCTCTCCACTCTCATAGATCAATGATCCTAAGTATCAAAAGTAGTCTTTCACGGGGACCTCTTGGTTATCAATCTTGACTGGTGTTCCACTCCTACTCTCCTAGCTAAAATTACATTCCATATATTCTATCTTAGTTCGGCTAATTTTAAATCCTTCATATTCTAATGCTTCTCTCCATAACTCTAACTTTATGTTTACACCCTCCCTTGTCTCATCAAGGAGGACTATATCGTCTACAAATAGCATGCACCAGGGAATCTCCTCATGTAGATGTTTTGTTAACTCATCCACAACTAATGTGAAAAGGTATGGACTTAATGCTGATCCTTAATGCAATTCAACAGTGACAGAAAAATCACCAATCATACCACTAGTGGTCTTAACATTTGTTACTGCTCCCTCATACATATATTTAATTATGTCTATATACCCCTGAGAAACCCCTTTACCACCCAACACCCTCCATATTAACTCTCTAAGGACTCTATCATAAGCTTTCTCAACAGGCCCATGGTTAAAAACCTGAACCAGATGAATTTCCAAACCTTTATCTTTTCTCTTTACAAATGATAGTTTATCTGAACTGGCACAAAAGCTTATTGGAAAGGCTACAAGTATGTCATATTCATGTAGCTCTGGTATAGCCACAGCCATTGATATACTCAGCTTCTACTGGATCTATGAAAAGTGTATTGCCTTCTGTTGTCCATAGCAGGAAGCAGTCATTTCCTGGTTTCATGATCACCTGCTTAATCTGCATTAAATATCCTTTTACAATAACATTTGTCCTCTCTGAGTGCTAGATTGCAACTATAATCAATAATGGCATTGAAGTATCTTGTAATCATTTTGGTTGCTTGTAAGTGGTCCCCTTTAGTGTCATGCTACACTGGCCTAATTTTCCTGTTGATATAATATAAGATATGAGAAATGGACAACAGTATATTGCACCAACCATTAATGTGGTAGCCTAAGGATCCTAGTTCCCAACTAACTCGTTTCCAGTTGTTTCTTATAGAAAATAATTGGTGTACTACTCAGTTAGAAGTCCAAGTTAAACTATTATAGAAATCAGCACTTTCTTTGTACTCTGAACATTACACAGAGGGAATAATTCAATTATCCAAGTCATTCATGTCAAGATCTTCTCTTGGAACTACATTTTCATCTTTTGAATCTCAAGACCATCAGTTCCTGTCATTACAATATTATCAACATCAACATAAAGACCAAATTTTAAGGTGTGCCTAAAAAGGAGAGAGTTGTCTAATCCGCTCCCCTTACATTCTCTGCCGTGAAAGGTTTGACTTGGCCTGTTGAACCAGGCATAATGTGTTTAAGTGCATAGAAAACCACCTCGAATGTGTATGGGTATGGGCTGTCAACGCCTTCAAAACCCATCAACCATCCATAACAAGAGATAACTTTATGGTTAGTGGATTTTGGGTTCTGAGAGTGGCAAGAAGCAACATATTGTAGCTAGATTTGGTATAAAGGATGAATATAAACACATGGTATCGACCATGTCTGAGCTAAATGGGATCACGTAGCTTGTAGTTCGTCTCAAAACAGGGATTCCGAAAGGGAAGGTAAGTACTGTTACATCCTTTCTTCTAAAGTGGGGTTCTATCCTCCCTTGTCTTGTGACCTAGGTATTCCATTTCTGGTTTCCGCCGTGTGGCATCCAAGTGTGGTTTCCGTTTCTCAGCTTTTCATAAACTCCTGCTCACGCGACTCAGCAAGGTATTCTTCTATCTTCAGCTTTAGAAAGTGTTTACTCGGTTAGCATTAATGGCGAAGCAAAAGGGTAAAGACTTCGAGTTATTAGCCAGAAGGAAGCCCTCCCTATAGGGGAGACAGACAGATTTGGTGTTCTACTCATTTTCTTCATGTGACAACTATAATCGTGTCCATGTCCTCAAGTCAATAGTCAACTTGTAGAAGTGGCAAAAAAATTTCCTACGACGAGTCATCCAAGTACTCAACCTTGTCACCCACTATTCAGAGAGTGCCTGTGAGTCAAATGATCCAGCTTGGCACCATCATTTAAGAATTTGTCTGATAAGAGCCAAGTCAGCCCCTTTGCCCTTGGTCTGCATTTGGCTTTTGAGACATTGATCTGACTGCCATCAAACATCAGCAGAACTTCTGCTTAACATGGAGATTGATTTCACTTTGTTAAAGAAAGCTGGAGAACATTAAGCTGTTGCCTGTTCATGTTTCCAGCTGATAAAAAATTGCACATGCACTCATATAGATAACATGAATAAGAATCATCATCATCATCATCATCATCATCAAGACCTTATCCCAATTAGGGGTCGGCCACATGAATCTTATTCCTCCATTCCACTCTATTAAATACCATGGTTTCATTTAGTCCCAAAGTTTTTAAATCTTTCCTCACCACTTCTATCCACGTTCTTTTGGGCCTTCCCCTTGCCCTTTTAGAACCTTCAACTTGTATTGCCTCACTCCTTCTAACTGGTGCCGTTGGTGGCCTCCTTTGAATATATCCAAACCATCTAAGTCTAATCTCCCTCATCTTGTTACCTATTGGTGCTATCCCTAAATTTCCTCTAATATTTTCATTTCTAATTCTATCCTTTCTTGTCTTACCACTCATCCATCTCAACATCCTCATTTCTGCGACACTCAGCCTATGAGTATGATGTTCCTTAACTGCCCAACACTCTGATCCATAGAGCATGGCCGGCCTAATAGCCATCCTATAGAATTTTCCCTTTAGTTTGAGTGGCACCCGCCGATCACATAAAACACCTAATGCACATCTCCATTTATTCCAACCTGCTTGGATTCTCTGGGTGACCTCCCTCTCAATCTCTCCACTCTCATGGATCAATGATCCTAAGTATCGGAAGTGGTCTCTCATGGGGACCTCTTGGTTATCAATCTTGACTGGTGCTCCACTCCTACTCTCCTTACTAAAATTACATTCCATATATTCTGTCTTAGTTCGGCTAATTTTAAATCCTTCCGATTCTAATGCTTTTCTCCATAACTCTAGCTTTATGTTTACACCCTCTCTTGTCTCATCAAGTAGGACTATATCGTCTGCAAATAGCATGCACCAGGGAATCTCCTCATGCAAATGTTTTGTTAACTCATCCATAACTAATGTAAAAAGGTATGGACTCAATGCTGATCCTTGGTACAATCCGACAGTGACAGGAAAATCACCAGTCACGCCACTAATGGTCTTAACATTTGTTACTGCTCCCTCATACATATCTTTAATTATGTCTATATACCCCTGAGAAACCCCTTTAACACCCAACACCCTCCATATTAACTCTCTAGGGACTCTATCATAAGCTTTCTCTAAGTCAATAAAGACCACGTGTAGGTCTTTTCTCCTCTCCCTATATTTCTCTACTAATTGTCTTAGTAAGAAAATAGCTTCCATGGTAGACCTCCCAGGCATGAAACCAAACATAACATGAATAAGAATGAGAAACCAAAAATGTACCATGTACATATCAGCAGAGAGGCCAAGCATCAGAAAGTTCACCTTCCCTTCATTTGAAGGCACTTATCCTTACAATCTCTTGTTTTACACTTAAAGAATAATGAAATAAATGAATTCTTTCTATCGCATTTTTCTTCCTTCTCTCATCCTCTTCTTCTTATCATTGTATCCCTTTATTTAAATCTTTAAAGCCATAGGCAAGAAGTTTGGATGTTTGGCGTTTTAGAAAAAAAGACACTCATTTTTCAGTTAGAACTTTTGTCTCTCATTGAGGAACAAGGGTATTGCTAAGGACTTCTTCCAAAAAGGCTAAAGATCAGTTCATCTTCTTTAACCAAAATTTGCATCCTTTTTATTCGAAAGTGCCAGTGAACTGAACTTCCTACAAGCCAACAAGGAGTTACCACTCAACCTCTAATTGCACTTTAAATTAGATATGGATTCTCGGTGTACCTAGCAGAAGAACAGGTGATTTCCCATTAATAAGTATGAAACTACAGTAGGTGTAAATTTTAAAAGATTACCTCGAGGGGGGATTTTTATATTAGGATGCGTAAGAACAAAATCGCCAATTGAATGGTCCAATGTAAATGCATGTGTTCCGGAACCAAAGGTGACACAAAATATGGTGGCTGATGAATACAAAACATAACCAGCAGCAATGAGCCTACTACCACTTTGGAGAGAATTTAGCATTGCCTTCTCCTCGACTGGTAAGTGATCCAACTCTGTCAAACGTTTATATATTCCAAATATAGTTCCAGTAGGGATGGAGGCTTCAATATTTCGAGAACCATCCAGAGGATCGATGACTACCACAAAAGGACCACTATCAGTTATCCAAACTGGGGCAGCATCCTCTTCAGAAGCCATGACTGCAACTTTACCAGAATTTTTTAGAGCAGACAAGATGATGTCATTCTGCAAGGTAAGAAATTTTAAGTCAGAACTCCAGCCTTCACTTAATTAGTAATTACCTTCCATTATGCCAAATAATAATTCCTTCACTTCATTACCTTCCATTATGCTAACTAATTATTGTCAAAGATACCATGCCTTTCAGAGCAGTTTCTTGAAAAAGCATACAAAGAAGTGAACTGAAAATAAATGGTACTCGGTCATAACCGAATCTAAGAAGCTGCCTTTACAAAAACTCCAGTAATCTAAAATGAAGGAGGTATACATGACGTAAGGTCATTTTGCAACAGGCCTCAAACCAAAATTGATAATAAAAAAAATCCTGCTGTTGGTACTTTATTGGTTTGACTCAATCTCTATAAAGCCTCTAATCATGAAACAAATTTACCTCCTACCTAGTAGCATGCAATTGAACCCCGTGATGTTCTGATATGTCCTCTCCACTTATCAATCTTAGTGATCATATTGAGTGAAGCCAACACACGTTGCATAACTGCATTGCAATCTTCATTCTTGTTCAGCCTTTAAAGCCACAAAGTACATCCTTATGACACAAAAATTAGTTCATGTTATGAGGTATAAATTAGTTCACTTTCTGATATACCTCATGCAGGAGACGCCCCAATATTCTAGATTACATTGAGGCACAAAAGCCACATGGAATTATCTGCCTACCGACTTCAACCATAACAAATTAGGATTCCACTTTCTGATCACATATACTTTGCCAAAAAAGAAAAATCATGTCAGCTGCCAGACCTCATCGACAACCTAACTACACAGAAGAAAATAACTTTGCAGTAGACATTCAAGATCTCCGTCATGTAATGCAGTCATTAAGGCGCCACAAATTGAAGCAAAAATAGAACCGAAATCAAGTATTTAAAGAATCCAGAAGCAGAGAATCACAAAACAGATAACAGAAACGAACTGGGTATTCCGGAAACAATAAAATATACATAAAAAATAATTCGATCCAAGATTATGAATTAGTGTACCGATACAATGTCGAGAGGTTTCGGAGCGTCTCTTCCACCCAAATCATCAGCATTGCTCCCACTCTTCAGTTTCCCCAGTTCAGAATTGAATGGCGAAGCAACAAGAGCAGCTATTCTCTTACAAGCATACTGTAAATGGTTAATCAGAACTATGAGATCATCTCCAACATCCTCCCCTTCCTTCCCCATATAATCCATGAGAGTCTGGAAATCGCTTCCACTGGAAAAGCACTTGAAGGATTTCAGTTTCAGATCAGCAAATGACCCCATTTTTGGATTGCGGAGGGGATTAGTGATGATAAATTGATTTGGCTATGGCGGGAATTTGATGGGTTTTGACGGGAAATAGATTGGTTTCTGGTGGAAATTTAAATTTGCGTTCAGGAAGAGAGATATCGATGACAGCATAAGTAGACTAGAATGAAACTTTTGACATCATTTGCAGGGATTTGGGGCATCTAACGATTAGGGTTTGGAGTTGAAATCGTTGAGAAATCTAGAGAAAACGCCTTTGTAGTGGAATTGCAGTAGAAACTCGAGCGTCTATGGAGTCTGTCGGTGAGTTGACAGTAGGAGAGGATAAAATGGGAAATGAGGAAAGAAATGGAAGTTTGAAGGTGTACCAAATTGGTGGTCTCGCAGCATCGGAAATTGAGGGCCCAGTTGAAATATGTGGCCAGGATATGGTATCAAAATCAACCAATGGCAGCTTTCAAGGAAACCCCACCAATAGACAGCTGGTCTTTTCAGTGATCATCCAAACGATTGATCTTGTAGATCATGCAATCGATGAATGGGAGCACCGAAGTAAGAGATATGGATCACCTCTTATTTGTGGACTTCAAAATAGACGGCTAGGATCATGTAACGGTTAAGAATATTTAAGTTTGTCTCCTCAACAGAGGTTCTATCAGATGAATTGAGATCGTTTGAAAGAAAAGACTGAGACGAGGAACAAGGGGTCTTGAAAAAGGAATGAGATTTATAAGCAGTTCTCACTACATTTCTCACTACCTTTTTTTGGGGATTAACTAGTTCAAGAAGAAGTCCTAGTATGCTTCGGAGAGGGACCAGAGGAAAGACTGTACCGTGAAGCTCCCATGTATGCTAGGTTTAGGGAAGGGGTAGATCACAGGGACCTATAGTGCGGGGTCTTACCTTGCATATTTTGCAAGAGGCTATTTTATCATCGCTCTTTTTCAATAAGTGGAAGTAACGAAACTTTAAATCGATTGAGACTATTGTCATTCATCGCAGAGTACTAATTTGATTGAAATTTCCAATTCGATGCCTACCAATGTTGCTGAGTTATTATTGGGTGTGATCTTTTAGCTATGATTTTACAGCCTCATTGATGACATCGTCTATGAGAGGGGCCATAAACCCTCTTCTTAGCATAGTAGTACGAGAGGCGCACGGCGGCAATAGTTTAGATTGCCCCCCGTTAGCTACCTTATTGGTAAAAGATGCTTGTAAGGTTACGAGTATTTTCGAGATTATTCTTTTTCTCTTCGTCAGGATGAAAAAAGACTATTGGAAAATGTGAGTCTATTTTATCCACTTTATCCAACAAAATGATCAGAAAGAAAGGATAGCTTGCTTCTTCTTTCCATGTTCAATCTCTTCCATCTCTGCCCACATTATATGTGTGTATAAGCCAATGTGTCCTTTCATATGAGAGTGCCATGTGTCACTTTTTATTTCTTTTTTCTTTTCTTTTTTATTTTTAAAATATAATAAATACTATATTTGCTACTCACAAATATAAACTATGTAGATATATTGACAAATATCTTTCAAAAGAATTGTATTAGTTTTTTCTGAATAAAACTATATTATGAATAGAGAAGCACAGTGGGAATAATATTAACTGGAGAGAAATTAGCCTTTAAAAATAAAAAGCGCCTGGAATTAATATTTGTTTATTTTTATTCAAATAAGACTAGGTTTTTTTTTATTCATAATAAATTGGAGTTTTAGATCTTTTATTTTTATGCCTAAAAAATCAAATGGGGCCATAAATAGCTACAAACTTGGATTTGCTAATCTTAATGTTATAAAAGAAAAAGAAAAGTTCTTTTTTTTCAAACAGAGAATTACAAAACAAATATACTAGTACACTCTCCTAAATCTAATCACTGTTGAAAGTGGCATGCAGGGTTATGATCAAACATATTCCAAGGGGAACCAACTATATAGACATATGTTGGCAGAAAAATAAAAACCTTACTAATGCTTAATTAAGATTTTTTTTTCTAGAAAGATTTCTCAACTATAGTATAAGTCTAATGTGCATATATAAATTTACTTCTTATGTATCTAGTTATATAGGTACTGTGATTTATTTTTAGAAATTGGTGAATCATTTCTTATTTTCTATCTATTTTTTACATCATAATAGATTAGATATTTTATTTTTCATTCATTTGGATATATTAGGTGATATTTTCATATAAATATTTCTAAAATAAAGAAATTTTATTTTCTATTTTTTATATACAAGATTTTGTACTTCTTTCTATTTTTTCCTCCAAGATTTCGATTGGGTGATCTATCTTTCAAAAATGCTGTAATATTTTTAGTTTCTATCTATATTATAAACATAATTTAAGTAAGCCTTTCATTAAAGTCATTTAATTGGATTTAGGCATATATAATTGGATTTTTTAAGAATAATTTTTCAACTATAATACAAGTATAAGCACCTAAAATTTACTAATTAATCAAACCAAGAGTGTTGCATTATTAATTTTATTTTTATATTATTTTGTATATATTATAAGATAATGTAACTAAGCATGTCATCACAGCCATTCATTTTCACACCATATTGACCAATTTCTTGAAAACATGAGTCAAAGTTTTGTAACAACATGTCCTCGAAATGTACAAACCGAAGTTTCCTAGAACATTGTCTTGTAATACATCTTATACTTTTCTTTCTTTCTTTCTTTCTTTCTTTCTTTCTTTTTTTACCACTATACCAGAGTGGACAATATACACACCACTAGGACCTTGGTCATTGTAATTGGGATCAAGCCTAGATCCCTTCGTGGTGGCGAGACTAGGTTGCTTGTGGTCATTCTGTGGACTAAAGAGAGGTTGCACATAAGAATGCATGTTACCTAAGGGAGAAGAGGGAACTTAGAGGGCGGTCACCTTGAGAGAAGTAAGCTAAGCCGATAACAAGGGTTTGGAGTATCACTCTTTGTGTATGCATTCTTTCTATGGGGAAGAGCGAGTCTGTGAGGTCACTATGCTAAAGCGGACAATATATATACTACTAGAACCTTGACTATAACAATTATACCTATAAATAATTAAAAAAATTGACCCTTTTATGCAAAATCCTTAAAATTTTAGTATTTTCTTTTACTTTTTCATCATATTTTTATATTTCTTAAAAATATTTTTCTGCTATATGGATGAGAGGCACAAGCAAGGTTCAATAAGCAACTAAAATTCATGATTTGGTATTTTGTAGGACAGTAGAATTTGGGATTTGGATTTTTTTCAACTATACATGCCCAAATTTTCTTTTTCTTTTCTTTTTTAATTTTTTGTGGAGTTTTGAAAGTTGTTTAATGCATTTTTTCTTATAATTAAAACATTTTTATTTTTCTTTTTCACATAGAGTTTCTATATAAGTATTCCCTTAAATCTCCTCTTAAATTGTAATTTATGTCTACTTAAATCCCTCTCAATTAAGTATTCTTTCCTAAAATCTTCTCAAATCTCGCACCAAAGCATCCTAAGTGCAATGGTGGAAAGGTTCTTTGACCTAGGTAGCCAAGACTTGAGATTGTGCACGAATGTGTGTGTCTACCATATACATACATACATACATACATACATACATATATATATATAATCTCTTAAATCTCTCCATCTCTCTATAAATCCCTCATTAAGCATATTGTTTCTATGCCCCAATAAGCACAAATCAATGAGTGACACATGTATTTTTTTCTTAGAACTTGTGTTTTATTCAACCAGTTCCAAGAAAAATGTCAAAGAAAAATCATAACTTTTAAGAAAAGTGCCACATGGAATCCTTTGATTTGTTCTTCTTGTTTAAGCAAGCAAGTACACTTCTCAAAACCATTTTTACTTTTCTAAACTCCCTCGCTAAACCCCACAATTGACCATCCTTACCGATAAATAATCGATTAGAATCTTTTGTACATGATTAAATCATGTTCCTTCTTTTTCTCTTCTTCAATGAAATCCCTACTCTTGTCTTCAATCAATGATTTGATCCATATCATTTTTTTTTACTCGCTGTATGTTGCATAACTATTATTTTGTTAATATTTTGGAAAATATGGTACAAACCCTCAACTACTGTAACACCCCGAATTTTTAAGACATTTTTTTTAAAATAATAATGGTATTTTAAATAAGAGCATTTGGGATCCCATGAGAAAAGATTTATTTAACATTTTACTAAACCTATCTTAAAACTCCGGGTGTTAATTTTCCTTTCTCAAAATGGCAGACATGTAATTTAAACATAAATAAATAATCCGCGTATAAATCAACGTCAAATAAATAGGCACCTTTATTTTAAATCAAATAAACGTCCAAAAGACAATAATAATATGGCCCAGGGTCTATCCATCATAACATCCCATATAAATGTCCAAAGATTTAAATCACATCCAATTATAAAGTATGCAGTCCATAATAAAATTCAAATGATAATCCACTCTAATGACTCACATTACTGTCTAAAACTATAGGGAAAACTAGTCTTCAATGTGCCTCTCAAGGTTTATCAACCGCTTTTCCTTTCCCTGGTGTCCCGCTTAAGATCTAAGGCATTACAAAACAAAAGCACGCTGAAGAAGCTATCGCTTGTGTAGGTATATAGACAATTAATGTAATAAATGAAAGAAATAATGAACAATACTAATGAAAAATCTAACATTTATGAAAATAGTGATATCATAATGCCATGTTCAATAAATGCCAATTTATTCCATATGCTAAAACATAAAATTCAAGGAGTTAAAACATGACATGAATCAATAAAATGGAGCATACAACAAGAATAAGGGCACCCTTAGGTAATGGGTCCCACCACATCGCACTAACATCCCTGATCAGGAGTACACGTAGTCAACCTCTGAGTGTCGTCACACCCAGGCATATCATCCATAACCATGCTCATCATACATGCACACATAATAAGAATATGGCCCATCATGCTGCAGTGGCAACCTTCCATGGGTATCAACCACCGCCGCTCCCCGTCGACACCATAACGGGAGACTTAGCGTCTGTCCCCATGGAAAGGCTCAGACCAGTAGTGTGGACTATCTATGTTACCAAACCCCTACCAAATGCCATCTATGGGCAGGTGTCTATCATATCAAAAACTCATCACATCATAATCTCGGAGGGTGGGTGGCCGGCCCTATCCCTCCTAACATGACGCCCACCGGGCGAGAGCACCCGTCATCAAATATAAAATACGAAAATCATATGTATATGCTAAAACTCAAGAGCACTTATAGCTTGCAATCCCCAAGACATACCCCTCATCCTGGGGTTAGCCTATAAAAGGACCAGCTAATAAGCCTCTATTCTCATTTCCATGCAAATCCATGCATTTTCTATATGTATAATAAGAAATAAGTCTCTAATTAAGCATAACTAATTAACATCATGTTTGTAAAAGCATTTTAAATAAGTTTATTCAGTAAAAGATTTCAATTTGGAATAATTATCCTGTACGCAATGTCGCATGAAGTCCACGGTAAATAATAATTGCATTTTTAAAACACAATCACACATGATGCAATGTTTAAACATGGTTTAAAAATCAAGACAAAACATTAGTTGTCGTCACCTACTTCAGTGTGAGACAACTAGCTTGCTAATAACTCCCTTTAACTGGTATATTCAAGTGCACCTGTACATGTCACATCACTATTTTAAAAATTTTCTAAATAAAAAGTGGTCATTTATAAGTTTTTAAGTTAAAACTAGGTCCGCGTCGTCAATACGGTCACAACGCATCTTTCGGATCGTGATTTGGACTCCTCTAGCTCCCAAAAATCAATTTTAAGTGAAAATACTTCATAAATTAATTTATAGAGTGTTTTGGCGTGCACCGTTTACACCACGCCTGCTTTACACCGGGTTACACCAGCGCCCAGTGTACACTGGGTTACCGGCGGCCCCAGTTTACACTGGGTTACACCGGCACCTGGGGCACACCGGGTTACATGTGCAGCCCAGTTTACACCGCGATGCGAAACCGACGCCCGAGAAGACGACCGCTCCTGGTCATCTCCTGACCCTATTGTGTGTCCAAATCACTTGGTTTTTGAACCATTTTGTTCCAAATTTTGTCTAGTTTCCATTTCTACCATCATTTTGCATTGATTTCTCCAAAAACAATGTTTTTTAAACGGTTTTTCCCAAGTTCCTAAAAACATCCCTAGGTACTGGTTTTTGGGTTTTATGGAGAAATCCACCATTGGATCACTCCCAAATTTAAAGGGTTTGCTCTTGGGTCTCTTGTGCATTAGTTGGACGGTGCGATTTTCAAACGGACAAGGTTTGATCCATGAAATCATGCTCCAATAGTAGCATACACAAAGTTCCCAAAAAATCCGATTTTTTTTCTAATTTTTTTTCATGCTTTTCTAATTAGTTTTCTAATTAATAAATACATAAAAACATGGATTTGAGGCTTACCTTGCGCCTGGCTGGTGTTGCTCGTGTTGCTCTGGCTCCACCTCGCCGAAAAACATGAATTTTTGCAGCTAGGTTTCTCGAGTAAAAGCTGAAAACGCTCAAAGTGAAGCGTTTTGGCAACCTATGGAGGGTAGATATAGGCCTAGAGTCCTAAGGGAAGAGAACCTCTCCCATTCACGCCTCTTTCCATGGCTTCTCCGGCGATTTTTCCGGATCCGGGTACAGACGTGTGGAAGACGGGGGTGCCATTATCAATTTGGGCCCCTGTGTAATACGTTTCTGTCAAATGACAAAATTGCCCTTACAACTTCTACGGCTCATAACTCCCTCGTTTGAGCTCCGTTTTTCGCGTTCTTGGTGACGTTGGATTCATATCGACGAGCACTTTCTAATTCTTATGTTTTCAGGAAAATTTTCTATCTATCAATTTTTATTTTTATTTATTTAATAATTTACTATTTTATCCTAAAAATTAAGGATATTACAACTACTATGGACTCTGACTAAACCAACTACAAACACAGAATTGATGAACCGAAGCTACAATTAACAATGCAATATAAACCTTCTGTCTTATTTCTCATCAAATCTAAACCCAGCTCACATACCACTTTAATGGGCGAACAACCCAACCCTTGGAACATACTACAGCCTCAAGTCGCAATAAGCCAACATCAAGATGCCAAACTTTCCCATTGACGTGAATTCTTGGGGACGATCAGCTTATTATCCTTAGAGTAACTTTTACTCATTGAACAACAACCCTTCCACTCGGCACCATTAGATCACTAAGGCTAACTCTCATCCGTGCTCAACAAGTGAGTCTTGCAATCAAGCTCTAATCAAGCTCTCTTATGCCTTTGCACTTGAGGCCAAGCTCCATTTGGCCAAAAAAAACCTTTGCACACCTCCGTTGCCTTTCGGAAGGTGTACTATATCTGAGAAGGGCTAACCCCCATCACTAATGGGGCCCCCTAAACTATGTGATAGCCTCTTAGCCCTTCTTATTATTATTAGTAAGTTAAGCATCTAGCCAGATAAAATAAGTCTTTCTCGAAGCAGCTCTACTATAGAGGGAGAGTCAAAGATTTTGATTGGATGAACAATAATTGACATCTATATATAGTTTCCTTCAATCCCTCATTTCATTCTTTCATATAGAACTACCATGTGGGGCCTACATAGGACCCACTTTACCTCATTTCCACCTTTTCAATAGTAACTTCAGCCATGAGGATTCATCATAGAGTCCATATGGAACCCATTACATTTCCTTTTATAGAAAGGGGAGGGAATAAGTCTGTTAGCATTTTTTATTCTATATAGGGGAATGAAGATTCTCTCACAAAATTAAAGCAAAAGGTGGCTAATGTAGAAAGGTTATTCAAAATTTTTGTTTTTCTATAAAAGATAATGGAAAGCCCTAAGTTGAAGGAAGTGATTTGTGGCACTTCCTTGAAGTTAATCCCACTCCAATGGGCATTGTGATAGGTTCTTTGTGTTCGAGGGTGAGTTAGAGTTCTTGACTACACATGAGTAATTTGATGTGTTTATTATTAAATTTACTTCAAAAATATTATATTCTAGGAGGGAATGATTCAGTTGATGCCAATTTTTAGATTTTGAAGCTAATTTTTTTAGTTGTGGGTGTATATATGATCACTTGGTCTTTGAGTTTTATTATGTAGGCTGTTTGTTCTGTGGACCGTCGTCTATTATGTATATGCTCTCCAATGAGTTTAGTGCTTTTATGAATTCCACAATAAATGTGTGTGTGTGCAAGGCAATCTTATTTTTCATGGGAGAGTATCATGTGTCACTACCTTCTGTCTCTCTTCTTCTTCCTTTTTCTTATATTTTAAAAATAATAAATGATATATAAATATATACTATATATATATATATTCTATGCATATGTTGTATTAGTTTTTTCTAAAGGATTTTTCAACTATCTTGTGGATAAAGAAGTACAGTGGATCCAAAAAGCACATAGAAATTTATTGTTAAAAACAAGCACCTAAAATTTTGGATTTGTTAATTATTGTTCCAATAAGATTGAAATTTTATTTTTCTACTCATATTAATTTGAAGCTTAGGATATTTTTTTATGTCTAAAAGATTGGGAGAGGCCCATAAACACATAGAGATTAAAAGTCCAATTTTACACCTAGAAACATGGAAAGTTTATTGATGCCTAGTTAAGATTTTTCAACTTATTACTAGTGGGGGCCCAATATGCGCATATAAATTTACGACTAATATGTCTACATTTGTATAGTTATTTTGACATTTGTCTTTCTAATGTGTCCTATTATTTTTTATTTTATATCTATATTTTCAACATAATAGTAGATAAGATTTTGTATTTTTCATGTTCTCTTTCTATGGAAGATTTGGATATCCATGTAATATTTTCCAAAATAAAATAATTTTTATCTTCCATGTTTCCATCTATAATTTCTTTATGCTTCTTCTTTTTTCTACAAAATTTGGATTTTGGGAGATCTATCTTCAAAAAGTAATGTATTATTCTTTAATTTTCATTTGTATTGTAAACATAAATTACTAAGCAAGTCATCACAACTATTCAATTGGATTTAGGCGCATATAATTAGGCCTTTTCCTTAGAGTAACTTTTAAGTTATTACAAGTTGAGTCCAATAAGATATTTTTACCCAAAAAAAGTGCCTAAAAATTTACTAAATTAATCAATTTGAGAGTGTTGTCTTATTACACACACATGTATGTATGTATGTATGTATGTATGTATGTATGTATGTATGTACACCATCACTATCATTATTCTCACATGATATAATTCCTTGAAAGAAATGAATCATAGATTCCTAGAGCATTGTCTTCTTATACATTATTTAATAATTTTTTCTATAACTAAAAATAACTAAGAAAGTGACCCTTGTATGCAGAATTCTTGAAAATTTGTTAGTTCTTTTTACTTCTTTTTTTTTCTCATTTTTAATATTGCCTAAAAGTTTTTTCAACTATATTAATGGGTAGAAAAGTATATGTGGGGTCTCACAAGTATCTAAAAATTGTGTCTGGGTGATTTTTGGTACTCCTTGAAAATTAAAATTTTGTTTTTCTATGCATAAAAATTTTAGATTTGGATCTTATCAGACAATGCATAAGATTTTTCTTATTCTTTTATCTCTTCTTTTTAGGATTTTGATAGTAGTTTAATGCATTTTTATTGTTAAAACACTTTTGTTTCTCTTTTTTGCTTATAGTTTCTACATATGTGTTGTCTTAAATCTTTTCTTGAATTATACTATCTATTATGTATATCTTCCCTAAAATCCTCGTAAAATTTGGCTACTAATATAAAGCTCCCCTTGTTTTTTCTCATGAACCACTCAATAAATAGTATGTAAGGCTATAACTTCATGTGGGTCTAGGTATCTAAAGATCCAAACCATTGACAATGTTTTTCATTCCTTGGATGAGGCAAGCTTTGAAATTCTCATAATTTGGATGATCATAGCCTCAATTTTCTTAAGTTGAAATTTGGATTATAAAAAGTTTCACAATTTACTTTACAACTAGAAGTAGCTGCTAGGACCACCAAATGAACAAGAATTGTGAAGCATGACCTATCTAACCCAAGGCCAACATTTTGAATGGATCTTTAAAAATTACAAGCCCACATAAAGTTATAGTTGTTCGGATTATTTTATTAAAGGGCTCGTGAGGAAAAACAAGAGGCATACATATCATAAACCTAAATCATGCACAAAAGCCTTTTAAGTATAGTGGCATAACAATTCTCAGACATAGGTAACCAAAATTCTAGACTATGTACATGTGTTTGTGTCTATTATTCAGAAGAAGAAAAAATCCTTTTAAATCTCTCTGCTCCCCATAAACCATGTTTAAGCATGTCACTGCAACCAAGCAAAGCACTTGCTTGCCTGCCCAAGAAATACAATTTGATGAGTACCATATGCCATATTTTCTTGGAACTTTTGTTTTCTTCAATCATTTCTAAGAAAAGTGTTAGAGAACATTAATCTTAAAAAAAAATAATTGGAGAAAAATCATATGTTTCAAGAAAAATGTGCTACAAGGCACTCATTGATTTGTACTTCTTGCTCAAGTAAGCAAGTGCGGTTTTCAAAAGCATTTTTTCTTTTCCAAACTCTCTTGTTGACTCCATGATTCACTATCCTTACTCATAAAAAATCAGTTAGAACGTTTTTGATAAATGTGATTCTTCTTCTCTCTCGATCTGCTTTACAGGTTAATTGAAACACACTTCTCCAACCAAGTCTCTACTCTTGCCTTCAATCAGTAAGTTGATTAACACCAAATTTATTATTTTACTTAATGGATATGTGCATAGTTGTAGTTTTGTTAAATTTTTTAATCTTTGTAAACCTTGTGTTGTCTATTTATTTTATTAGATTGGGTGCCTCAAGGTTGCTCTTTATACTTTGCAAATTGAATGATAAGATTAAAGTTAACATATCATATAAAATAGTGCACTTAAAGAAATTTTATGATATAGATTTAACACAATAAAGCAAGATTAGCTTTTCCTCCATACTCAACAGGCATTTCAAATGAAGCCTATGGGGCATGACTTACTTAAGATACCATTTGGACTCATAAGTGCATTGTTTAGATTAGTTTTACACAATAAACACCCTCTAACCATTCAATGACCAAGTCAACTTTGTATTTTATACAAATTTAAAGTACATATTATTCTTTGCACTTCTATAAATTCATAGTTCTCTACAGTATATTATCTAAACATGCACCTAGTAATTTGAATTGTATTAACTGAAACTTTATGCTATATTTGGGTATGGCAGTTTCTTTTATAACACCGCATACTAAAGGTAAATTTTATGACAATTTTTGTGCTTTATGCAAACCTTTTTTCAATGAGTGCTATTCAAACCATTTATTAAATATCAGGACATAGGATAATAGGTTCTATGTAGTTTGCTACTTTGTTTCATAATTCCTCACTTAACCAAAAAGAAGAAGAAGAAGAAGAAGAAGAAAATCATTTCTTAGATATGCAAAGTCCCACAAATTTCTCTTTTAGATAATCATAGGAACCTTTGAAGGCACTTGATCTATGAGAATTTAATCTATACTAGGCTGTCTGAAGAGGGATTCAAACATGAACTTCTTGAGCTACTAAAAGCTAGGCTTTTGTATGCCTTTTAGTCTAAAATTTTAATTTTGCACAAAAATTGAACAACTTTTTGTTTTAGATGATTTCTTAGGGGCATCATCTATAGTAAACATATAGTTATTAGCCTGTGCATCAAATAACTTGGGAGTAGTTTCATATATGAATTCTGGGATGTGAGAACCGTCGTACTGCTTCTCAATTAGTTCTGTGTTTGTCGCAGGAGAAGTATGAAACTAAAAGGGGATCCTTCTTCTCCAAAAAGCTCTCTAACACTTCTCATCCATCATGAAAGATTTTTGAAGGATCATTAAAATGATATCCATCTTCCCTTTTCTTACTAAGTGGACAGACTCACTCAAAAGACACACCCTTGAGCAATCTCGAGCATGTAATTTTTATGATTGAGATCACTCTTGCGCCATTGCACTGCACTCAAATAGTTATATTCATGATATCGAGCGAACTCGAACTGAAACATAATCTGTCAAGAAATTCCTAGCATAGTTGGTTGCAGTACCTTTTCTTTAATATAATTAGTTGCAAGTTCAAGTCACCACTTTTTCCTTCTAGCAGAGATTATAGCTAGGAGTGTTTGTGAGTGATTTGCCTGGTAATTCTTTGCTTTATAATAAAAGAAAGAGTAGTTTTGGTGATTATATATAACGAACCACGGGTCTGCTGCCATGCTTGTTTGTTAGTGGGTCCATGAATATTTTGCCTTGGTCCCACCCTACTAGATCCATTGCTCGTCTAATGTCACAAACTGTTCTTGCACAGCCCATGACCAAAACCTACAAGTTCTAAAAGAGGCCATTCTGGTTCGTGGACTCCGTCCAAGTGACTATGATCTACAATTGAAGATCTATGGAGGAAGATCCATAATCTAGAAGGCCCCAATTCTAGAAGTATTATTAAAAATATCTAAGTTCTAGAATGTAGTAGTCTTAAGATATTTTGTAAAATGGTTCTAGAAAGCAATCTGAACCATACATGTGTATCTTAGCCCTCCATTGAGCAGGTGAAAAGGGGGTGAACTCCTATAAATAGAGGAGCTCCTTCATTTGTAACTCATCTTGTACGGAATGAACCAATAAATGAATCAATGTGCAAGTTAGTGGTTCTTTTCGGGTTTTATGCTATCTTCCCATATTTTCTTGTGAGCTTTCGCAATTAAGGCTGAACTTAGCCTTAGTGTCTTAAACGCATTTCAAGACTAACTGAGTCTAAAAGTCTGAGCCCATGACATTAAGTTCATTATAAACCCATTACATCAACAATTCTGTGCAATTGTAAAACATTAACTATTGTATGACAAGGCCCTTGCTATTTTTGCTAATCATTGCATGATAATCTAACTAATCAATATGGTGAAACTCACTATGCCGATGTCGATGCCGATGCCATTGCCAAGATCTAAGCCCCACGGTCAACTTTTCCATCTCGTGTACTCATGTGCCACGTAAATAGGGACCGTTGACAAAGGGCCTATAGTAGACAACTTTATCTTGTATTTTGAAAGAGACTATTTTTGTGTCTTGAACCGGTAACCTCCAAGTCATACAGGAACAACTCAACCGTATGATTGCATGCATGTGTACAAGTGGGGCCCAAATGTGGCAGTTTAGAGAGAGCCTCACTGCCACCTGTTTTAAGCTTTTTGTATAATCTTATAAAGGTGGTTGGGAAGTTGACCACGAGCCAACCACAAACCAAGAAACCACTTGCCTTCCCTTAATCATACCTTTCCGTACCTAAAAAGTTAATTAGTTTAAAAGAAATACGTTTTCTAGTTTTGACTTATGGAGCAAACCAATCTCAACCGTTTATCCTCCGGGAGGAAAAGATTGTTTCACCTCTACCCTTCGATCGCCTCCGGAGTCATCCATTCCTTTCAATCAGAAAGGATCCTCAGCCGTTGATATCCATAAGAAATGGTCAAGCTATAAATATGGACCATAGATCGGCGTTAATGTGGGCTCGTAAGACGAAACGTGCACATTATGCCCGGAGGATTGGGGACGCAATCTTTAACCGCGGTTAGATAGGAGTTGACTGTCTGGAACTCTTATGTGAAATTACAATATTACCCTACCTCGGAAAATGTTTGCCCCATTGAGGATTGGACGTATGTATATCACGGGATTCTCTCTCGACTTTACTGTTTTGGTTTTTTCTTATGGACTACAATACCCCTCATATAATTAGATATTAATTATCTTTTTTGTTAAAATTAAGTTACGTATTGCCTGCAAAAGTTATGATTGATGGAAACCTATATTCTGTTAAAAAAGGCAATTATTGATCCATGTTCAAGACAATTAGGTTATAAAAAAAATCAATTAATCGTTAAATAACTAGAAAATGATGTCTAGACTAAAAATATCCTTTTGGTTGGTTGTTATGACTTTTAGACTTAGGAGATTATTATAATCAATTAATAGTTAATAAAAATATAAAGTAAAAATAGAAGTGCAATTGGGCAAAAGTGAGTGCCAGCCAATACCATTTTCCTATTATTATCTAGTTAAGCTGTGGAATATATATTAAGCTTATATTTAATGAAATTTCCTAAATTTTCTTTTGTATTAGCAGGGGACTATGCATTGCAACCCATGATCTCCATTAAATTATAACTAATCTATCATTATCATAACAAAATAAGAAGTAGCTCAATGCCCATTTAATCAAATATATAACGTGAGACACAAGGGTAGATTAATTTTTTTCTAGGTTGAAAATTAAATTTGGTAATAATTAATGTCTAATCATACTTCTAATGTATGCAAACATACATTGATGTTGTGTAATATAATCACGAGATTAATATGTTAATAGGACTTTAACTGTAGCATTATATTAAAAAAGTTTGAACTTATTTCAAGAATTATAAAAAATAAATGCAAAATTACAAACTATTCATATTAATTTGTATAAATTTTACAAAAAACATTAATCCATTAACAAGAGTCATAGTCGCATGTGTGGTGAGACTAATTAGTCCCGGAATTCATGTTTAGTTTGGTAAAACATGCACCTATTTGAAGAAAATGAGAATGTTTTATTGTTATTTTTTGGAAAAATTTGGATGCACACACACACCCACGAGCAACCTTGAATTTGTTGGCTATCATAGGAGAGACTTCAAATTTTAGATGATCTAATCCATCAATTTTCTTATTCTATATTTGAATGTCTAAAAGCTCAAGAACCAAGAGGGTTGGAAGATTTTGAAATCTAAAAGTTGTAGTTCTAGATGGTTAGAAACTTTTGGATAAAAAACTATCTAAATTGAACTCTAATAAAATGTTTTTAAAGATATTATAATTGTCCAATCAAGGTGAATTTTTGTATTTTAGATATCTAAAGCTAGGGTAATTGTTATGAGTTTGGAACCTAATTAACTTAGTCATGTTGTGATTGTATCAAATTATGTTCCGCTGTGAATAGAGGGTTCGGGGATGGAGGCCTTGGTGCATCATTGGGGGTGCAGGTGACAAAGCTTAAAAAAAAAAAAAAAGGAAACAGATAGATAATTTTCTATTTTGTGATTTGGTAGGACAATTGTCTATATATATAGGGTTAAATAAATAAATATATATATATATATAGGAGTGTGTTAATTTCAGCTATTTTTCACCAGTGCAAAAAGCATGTGACATTTGATTGGCTGGAAAAAAGTAAAAGACAAAAAAATTTAAAAGAAATGATAGTTAGAAGCTTTTCCTTGGCCAATCAAACGTCATCTACAACTCCCTTATGAAATTATCACGCCCTATATATATATATATATATATATATATATATATATATATATATATATATAGCAACAGTAATTTCTACTATTTCATGCAAGTGCAAAGAGAAATATATAGAGAAATCTTCTGTATCTTGTGGTGACTATTTTTTGGTCGTGGAGATAGTAAATCTTGTGTGAACCAGTGAACATACCTTAGTTCAGAGTAAATCATGCAAATCTATAATTTTTTGTCTTGTTTTTTATTTTTTTCATCATCATAACACCAATTAGATGAACAAGTTGGATCATTCAAAGGTGTAGCCCCTTCGTTCAAGGCCTAGATGTTTCTTACAGGCACATTTGATAAGGTTTTCCCTCTTAGCATCCTCTTATGATTTGTTAAAAAGTATTTGATTTGGTAAATAAAAAAAAATTGAACTAGATGGATTGATTTTCTGGGCACAAATGATAATAATTAATAAAAAAACAAAAAGAGAAAAACCCGAGGGCAATGCAGCCCACACAGAATCCAAGGGCAAAGTGGTCATTTACAATTAACAGCTTCATCTTCCTACGATATATGTCGCATGCACGGACGCAGGTCAAACCTCTCTGGTCAGAGAGGCACTAAACCAAGCGCCGTTTTCGTGCCTCTCTCTCTCTCTCTCTCTCTCTCTCTACCCCTTTTCTATCTCCACGCCTCTGATTTTTCTTCCCTTCTAGGGTTTTTAGAAGCCAGAGAAGAAGCCCCAATTTGAGCAATTCTCCGTAGTTTGTCAGGCTTCTCTCTCTGCAGCTTCACACAAATCTTCTCCGTCATGACTTCAATTTCTAGCTGGATCGAATCCTTGCTGGGGATCTCTTTTGGATCAGAATCAATTTCTGATCAGATTGTTGTGATCTTTACTACTTCTATTGCAGTTTTCATTGCCCTCATTTTCTTTGTGTGGAAGATATTTTCTTTTGGGGAGAAACAATCGAAGGTGGTGGATGCTCCCAAATCTTTGGCTGTAGAGGAAGAGCCAGAAGTTGAAGTAGATCCTGGGAAAACCAAGGTTACGATCTTTTTTGGTACTCAAACTGGTACTGCGGAAGGATTTGCAAAGGTAATTTCGATGAGAGATATTTTGTTTTGTTTTGTTTTTGTTTTTTTGTTTTTTGGGTCCTTTGAAGTAGCATCAATGTAGTGGTTGTTAATGAAAAGAAGAGAAGCAAGTGTTTTGAATTTATTTCATCAGAATTTAGGTAACGTCTGGATTTTGGTAATTCATCTGTACTTAATTTAAGAAAAATATGGAATTATAGAATTGGATTGTATTTAGTGGCATTGCGAATCGAGATGGTTAGAAATAGTGTTGAATGTGTGATTATGAATGAAATGAGGAAAGGAACTGCAGTGGATTTTGGATTTATTCATTGGAATTTATCTTAGACTTTGGTCGTGGTAACTTTCTATTGTTAAATTAGTGGAAAAATGGAATCTTGGGAGGAGGTAATACCCCATAGACGAGGAAAGATGGATTTACAAAAATGCGGAAGAATATGTTGAAAAAGTGAAAATCGGTAGCAGTCCCGTTAAAATCAAAATGCGGAAGGACTAGTGGAAAAAGGAAATTTTTGGTGGACAACCTTAAATAAAGAAGAGAATGGTGGAGTTCGGGACGGTTGAACAATTTTAACTGGTGGTATGTCCTATCTCGCACACATGTGCACGTGTCTAGTTCCTATAAGAATACTGTATCTCTGTATACTGAATTGACACCTTATATGCATGTGAAAGTTTTAAACCTTATAATTGAGCATACAGATGGAACTATGTTACGCATTTGTACTAACCAATTGAATGTGTATGCTTTTTATAAAAGACAAAAAGTCAGCATACACATTACCATATAAATTGCAAGCTTATGGTACACTGGAAGTTCAAACCCTCAATGTAAACACAATTATGCTACATATAAATATAATAATTTTCTGAATGTTATATTTCTTATTTCTTAAAGTAATAATGTCAACATTTTCAGTATATGCAGGTAATAACTTCCCTTGGCACATAAGTATGTGTACAAACATGAAAATCTATAAGTATACCTTCTTTGAATCTTTGAATTGGTTGATGGCCCTGGGGAACCCATGCGGGTAGACTATGACTGGAGTCTATTCTCAATGTACTTATTATATCTTTATATTTGGTTTTGAGTTAATGCTCAACTGAATTGTGATATACAATATATTGCTTGTACTATTTCCTTTGATTCTAGAAGCTGCTTATGATACTTAGCTGTCTTTTTGCTATAGAGAGATGACTCTATGGTGAATCAATATCCGCAGAATTTGAGAACTGCCATGTTTGAATGGCTTGATATCTATGAAAACTGATTTCTGGCCCTAAAGCTGAATACAACTTAAATTTTTAAAAAAGACTTTCTTGAAGGTTTGAAATCAATAATCTCTCTCTTTCTCTCTCTCATGCATGCTGTGGCTACAGCTTGTTCATTGCTATCCTCTTGGAGAACATTTCCTTCCAGCAACCACTTGAAGCTTCAACCTCTGCTAGAGTGCTTATTTATTTTATTTTCCCTTCCTTTATTTCAAAAATGCAAGGTAAGGCTGCATACTATAGACCATATGTGGTCTGCCCCTTCCCTGACCCAGCATACGTGGAATCTGTGTTCACTGGGCTGCCCTTTTTTTTTCCTTGAATTCAGATGGGCCCAGCTTGTTGACATCATCCTTTGTAGCTGATCTCAGCCTCTACCTTGTGCATGTCAATTATAGCCTCCAATCAGTCTTTGGAAACTATCTTGGCACTACCTATGATTTATGAACCTGCTCCGTTGCTTTCATCTTCTCTCCTGCTTTTCCTTACTGCTTCTAGATCACTTCATCGCTAGAACTGCTATACCGTGGTATGAGCTGATGCCACACACTTGTACCCCATATTGTCAAGAAGTCTGCCTCCAGGAATTCACTGGATCTTCCTTTGAATTCCTTCTACATGTGTCCAAATTTAGGTCTAAATGTCCCTGAAATGAATTCCCCCTGAAGTAGATCTTGGTGCAGCAAACAAACCCTTATTATCTTGAAAACGCGATGACTGATGGATAATTTGAGTTCTTATCATTATGCTCTGATGTGTGACAGGCTTTGGCAGAAGAAGCTAAGGCAAGATATGAAAAAGCAGTTTTCAAAGTCATCGACCTGGTATGTCACATAGGAAATGTTGACTCTTTATGGAAAAAATCTGCCTCTCATGTCTTATGATTATGCTATCGTACTGTACTTTAACCTGGTTATATTGTAGGATGAATATGCATCTGATGATGATCAGTACACGGAGAAAATGAAGAAAGAAACCTTGGCATTTTTCATGTTAGCCACGTAAGAAGAAAACTTATCCTAAGGGCAATTTATTTTTTTGTTTTAAATGTTCTCTTCCTTTTTGAGAGTTCTATCACCCATTTATATAATATAAGCCGGGAATTTCAGTTATGGAGATGGGGAGCCGACAGACAATGCTGCAAGATTTTGTAAATGGTTAACTGAGGTGATCTTTGCTTATGGCTTGTTATAATTTTCTTTGAATAATGTGTTAGATGACCTTTCCTCGTCAAGTTTTTGAGTGACAATGAAAGAGACATTTTATTTTATTCAGGGAGATGACAAGGGTGTCTGGCTTCAGCACCTTAGTTATGGTGTTTTCGGCCTGGGTAATCGTCAGTATGAACATTTTAATAAGGTGAATGTCTTTGTACTTTGAATTCATTTGTTTCTTGTTTTAGGTATATTTAGTTGACAACAGCTCTTATGACCCAGATTGGAAAAGTTGTCGATGAAGCTCTTGCAGAACAGGGTATGCTTTGTCTATTGATCTATTTCTGCTCTTGATTTATTGGATACTTGCTGTTATCATGCCCAATCTTTCTAAATGTTCCCTCATATATGTTACACGCCTGACTTTGCTTGCACTTCTTGCCTGAAAGTGCTTTGTATGTACCTCTTCACTGGACAAAATTGTGAAAGTACTGTGTCAATGTTCCTAGGAAATAGGCTGGGTAAAATTAGTTCTCTTTCTTCTACTAGATTACGACATCATAGACATTTATCTTTGTTATCAGCTGAAAACTTGTTCTTATGGTTCTCCACTCACATTTCCGCAATATTGAGGAGATCTATTGGGTTGCTTAAATTTATTTTATGTCTTTTCTCATAAAAAGTATGTCAAGAAGGGCAGCTGTTGCTATTGTTGGTTGCCTTCATTCCCACTGATAGAGTTAATCCCCATCTGAAGATGTTACGTTTGCTATTCAAAATAAAAGCAGTAAGGATATGGTAAAGTAAGTTTGAGTCTTTGACAAGCTCAGTGGAAAGAAATAAACATATAAGACCACCTCAGATATGAAAGGCTCTTGTGTATAGACTCCACCTGGCAAATAGGGTCTGTGTGAGTTAATAAGTAAAGAAAATAAATTCTCTCTCTCTGTGTCTCTCTTTCAAACCTCCTCATTATTAATGGCTTCTATCGTCTTCTTCTTTCTTGGTTGTCATATACTTCTTTAGTCTCCCCTCCTCCTTCCTCTTCTTTAGTCTTTATCCATCATACTCATTTCCTTGTCATCTTCTTCTGTTTGTTCCTGTCTTCTTTTGTTCCTTGGAGAGTGGCATTTGGAGTTCTAAATAGAGAGCTCAAATAATTGAGTGTGTGTGTGTGTGTGTGTGTGTGTGAGCAAGGGTCTAGAATGTTATGTTTTTCATAAGTGCATGGGCTATTGTAGTATAGCATGCGCAAGTACGGGTCAATCCCACAGGGACTTGCTTTAAGAAGTTGGAGTTTTAATAAAATTTAATTATTCAAAAATTAAAATTAAATGACAAAAATTAGCAAAATGTGCAATCAGACTTCAGATATGATTACTCAATAAAAATTACAGAAATCCATTTAAAAAAGACAGCAATTTAACTAAGAAACATGAAAAATCTACTTCCCTAGACAAATTATCATCAATTTCTTCAGGTCTGGAATCATAAACTTCAATCAGCCTTCATTAGTCTCTTTTTGGTGCTCCTAATTGATGATCCACCGGATGAATTATATAGATTCCCAAAAATTTGAGAAATCTAGGCTAGATATGGATTTTGGGATTTGGATCATTGAGATCACTTTTTGGATTTCAATTGTAAGATTAGAGACGTCAATCAAGTCCAAAGACGTCCTAAGAATGTAATCTGAAAATTAATTAAAGATTTGATGTGAAACAGAGGAGAAATAAAGAGATCTTTATTTTTAAGGTTAACCCATTGATTAGATTAAGCCTTAATCAAACTGATTTGGATTACACAATTCTTAGAATTAACTGAGAATAACACAAACTGGAATAGGCAAACTTGGAATAATAATAAGACAAATTAAAGAAGAAGACAAAGCAAGGACATGAATGTAATTGAAACTAAAGTGCACATGGTATTCTTGGAATTTTCTAAAAAATTTCTTGTTCTCCAACCCGTAAGGAGAAAAATGCAGGTAGTTGTTAGCTCCTTGTGTTGCTTGAAACTTAAAATTGAAGAGGAGAAAGGGGATTTGAAGGAAAACCCAATTTGGGTTTTCTCCTCCGGTGGTGGAAAGATGTTGGGGAATGATGATTGACCCGTCTCTCAGCCTCTGGGCTGGTGATGGTGAAGGACGAGCTGGCAGAGAAGGTGTTGGATGGGAGATTGGGGGCACTTAGGTTGCTAGTGAATGTAGATGACTGGTGGAAGCGGTGGAGAACAGAGAGGACTTTCCAATGCGGATGAACAGTAAAGCCGATGCTAGGTTGTGCGGTGCCGGTCTGAGCAATAGACAGAAGATGATGAAGAGGTGAAGCACGACAAGAAAGTGAAGGGGAGAGAGGCCGGCCGGCTAGGCGTGTTTGTTTGGAACAAAGAGGATGTTGGGAGGTGTGCACTTGGGCTGGCGGTGGAGACAAGTAGAGATGAAAGAAAAGACGGTGGACTTGAGAAAAGCATGAGAGAGAGATTGAGGGAATTGGGAAAAAGATGAGGTATCGGGGAATAGATATGGTGTGTAGTGGATTGTGCGACTGGCTTGGACAAGGGAAACCGATCAGTGAAGGTGTGGAGACGGTACTGGGGTTGACTAAGACAAAAAAGAGAGAAATGTGGATTGAGAATGCTGTGGGTGGAAGATGATGCTGGTGCAGCAAGGAGATGGGGCATTGAAGGAAACTAATCGAGGTGGGGTCGTGGAAGGAAACTGGAAAACAAAGGGGGACGCGAGAGAGAGAGGTGAAAGATAGTAAAAGGCAGAAAAAAATACAAGATGAAAGCAAGGAATGATGAAGAAGACGGGTTGGCAAGTAGAGGAAAAAGAAACAAAGCTCCACCTCCCCACCTCCCATGGTTTCCTCTTTATAAAACTTTCCACCCTTTCTTATCTCATTTCCCTCTCTTTCCTTATCCTTTAAGAGTTAGTTTCCTACTAGGAAACTTCTTCTTCATTCCAAATCCTATCCATGATCTTCCTTTCCTCAATTTTTAGGAAACTATCTCATCTTGCCTTATTGATCTTTAAGATGATCTGCACCGTTGAAATTCAATCTAAACCATCCAAGCCTAATTCTAGTTGATCTGCAACATATAAGACTAAGTTAGAGTCATCTAAACGTACATTACGCATCTGATTAGCTCAGATGATCATCTGATCATTAATTTTGACAATTTATGGTTGGATGGTCAATTTGAGCTAAATTTCGTATTTTATCTAAAAATCATCAAATTGATGAGTTAGATGATCTAATTAAATGCTAAACTAGGGGTCTTTTGGCCAAAATTAAACACTTAACATGTAACACGATATATGCACCCAAGAGTTCTTGCTTCTTCACCCATGCTAAGATTCCTATAGAAGTGACTAAACTATTAAGTGGCAATAAACACCTTTGTAGAAGCAATGATGGGCTTTATATTTGTCTTCAAAAATCAATTTTGCAGTAGCCCTTCTCTTGTTTTTTTCATGTTCCAGAAGTAAGACTTGGTGCTTTTGTATATGAAGAGGTTCGAGGAATGATAAGAAAGACATGTGAAGATTGAGGAAAATTCTAGTGGAAATTGGCAAACTTAACTTTTCTAATATTTAGTATGTCTATGGGAAATAACTTGCCTTCATGACTCTTTAGGGTTTTCTTAAAATTAGTCATAATTGACCTTGTTCTCTTCTTATCTCCCTGACTTGTAGTCTTTGATTGGATAGAATTGTGATGCTTGTATTAAGGGATGGCTGATAAAATTGGGAGATTATCATCATCATCAAGACCTTATCCCAAGTACTGGTCGGCTACATATGAATCTTATTCCTCCACTTCCCTCTATTAAGTACCATGGCTTTATTTAGTCCCAAAGTTTTTAAATCTTTTCTCACCACTTCTATCCACGTTCTTTTGGGGCCTTCCCCTTGTCCTTTTAGAACCTTCTACATGCATTGCCTCACTCATTCTAATTGGTGCCATTTTTTGGTCTTCGTTGGACATGTTCAAGCCATCTAAGTCTAATCTCCCTCATCTTGTTACCTATTGGTGCTACCCCTAAGTTTCCTCTAATATTTTCATTCCTAATTCTATCCTTTTTTGTCTTGCCACTCATCTATCTCAACATCCTCATTTCTACTACGCTCAACCTTATGAACATGATTCTTTAGCTGCCCAACACTTTGATCCATAGAACATGGCCGGCCTTATAGTCATCTTATAGAATTTTCCTTTTAGTTTGAGCGGCACCCACTGATCATACAAAACTCCATATGCACATTTCCATTTATTCCAACCTACTTGGATTCTCTATGTAATTGCCCTTTCAATCTCTCTGCTCTCATGAATCATCGATCCTAAGTACCAGAAGTGGTCTTTTACGAGGATTGCTTAGTTATCAATCTTTACTGGTTCTCCACTCCCGCTCCTCTCCTTACTAACATTGCATTCCATATACTTTGTCTTAGTTCGGCTGATTTTAAATCCTTTGGGTTCTAATGCTTCTCTCTATAACTCAGTTCGGCTGATTTTAAATCCTTTAGGTTCTAATGCTTTTCTCCATAACTCTAGCTTTGTGTTTACGCCATCCCTTGTCTCATCAATTAAAACTATATCATTTGCAAATAGCATGCACCATGCAATCTCCTCATACATATGTTTTGTTAACTCATCCATAACTAATGTGAAAAGGTTTGGGCTCAATGCCGATCCTTGGTGCAATCCTACAGTGATAGGAAAATCACCAGTCTCTCCGCTAGTGATCTTAACGTTTGTTACCGCTCCCTCATACATATATTTAATTATGCCTATATATACTTGCGAAACCCCTTTCTCGCCTAACACCCTCCATATTAACTCTCTAGGGACCCTATTATAAGCTTTCTCTAAGTCAATAATGACCATGTGGAGGTCCTTCCTCCTCTCCCTATATTTCTCTATCAATACCCTTAGTGGTAAATAGTCCAAGTAAACTAAACTATAACATAGCATAAAAAAAAAGAAAAAGAAAAAACGTGGGATGATGGCCCCCACCACCATGTCCACCACAAAAGACTTAATGGAATTGGCAGTCATTTTATTACTAGGTAGGAGTAACATCTTTACAATGAAGTTAGCTCTAGAGATTATTATGTTATATTGCATTCAATGGGATACATTTTAGTTTCATTCATAAGTGACTTATAGATGGCAATATATTGTTGGAAATTGTGGAGGTTGAAATCATGCACATCTTTTCAATTCTGGTTTCAAACTGTAAGTGGATGCATAGTGTCATTTTGATTGTGAATCGTCTTTGTAGAGATGAAGAAATGGGACACAATATCATTGACTTGAAATCTTCCTTTGATCAAGAAGCATCAAGTCAGATCTTGGAGCATCTATCTAGGAAAGAGTGAATTAGAGAGATGGGGGAGAGTAAAAGAAAATCTTTTCTCCTTCTGAAAAAAAGAGAATTTGGTTGACACGTGGAATTTGATCATAGGGCTTAGGATAGTTGCTAAAACAGTGAGAAACGGGAGGTCCTTGTCGATCTTGTTGTGTTCAAAGTAACAAAGTTGCTGAAATATTTGGCTATGTCATGGAGGATGGTAAGCATTTGTACTACTATTGCTACATGTATCATTTAACTATATCTCGTTTGCTAGAAGCTCCATCATTTGTTGTTTTAGTTGGGTAACTTGGAGTCTTACAGAGAAATAGTCTTGTTACATATTTTCTATTTCATTTATCTGAAGTCTAACCTAATTGTGCAACTTATTTGCTGGCCTTGGTTGTCACCAAGCTATAAGTTGTATGCTGTTTTTCATTAATTGAAGGATGCTGATGGACCATGGCCTTTAAAGTTGAGCCAGTATATAAATTGCTTGTCTACCTAATGGACCACAAGAGAAAGCTGAATCACCAATTATGCAAACATCAGCACTAGACAAGCCAAGAATTCCATCAGGCATCAAACTTCCAGATTTTCATTACTATTTCCAGGTTAATACTGCAAGTCATGTTGGTATACAGATTCTCTGTGAAGCCATAAATCTTATGCAGGTTGTTCTTGTAACCTCTTGTTGATTGCTTGCTGAAGTTGAAGCATCTTTTGCTACCCTGACATTTAACATAATGACAATGATTTGCATGAGGTTTGTGGTAGACATGGACATGAGACCAGATGATTTTGTTGGGTCAATCTCTCTTTTAGCCATGTCATGATAAATAATTATTTGCGTCGAATCTGGTGCTTTGCTAACATAATGTTGACCTTCCACTTGCTGGTTAGTTTTCAAACAATTGATACAATATACCAACTTTATACATACAATCTGATTCATTTGTCATTGACTTATGTAGCTATCCAGGTCATGTCTGGATAATAGATGGATGAGAGAAAGAGTCAACGACAAAAACATGACAAGGAACATAATGAAGGAATTGTGTTTTTGTCATTTATCATCAATGGAAGTGTATTATGTTTGAAAGAGGATCACATACGAAATAATGGAAGAGAAATGCCCATGTGCTTTCTTGGTTCATTGGTATCAATTAATACAAACTTGATTTCTTTCACTCATTAATTCCTTTGGGAGAATACTTGCAGCTTGTTTGTGATTAGTAGTCTATATAGGAAATGCCCTGCTGCTCTTGACCCTTTTGGTACGAAGTTATGGTCAGTTCAACTATGTGGCCAAGGAAAGTTTAATTGTGGAACATCATGAGCATAACTTGACTGTCACAATGAGGAAAGCATGGAGGGTGTTTACGTAGATCTTGCATCATGCAATTTATTAATGCTGAAGTAGCACTAGCCATAGATTTGAGCTAAGTATGACTTGGAACTTCTTTACTTCTCTGCAGAGTAAGATGACCGCGTTCAGGTTGGCGGCTCCGACCTCAAGTTGTCTATCTTTCTCGATTTGATTAACTAGATAACATGATAGATTTCTTCTGTTCAAAATGGAGATATGTTTGTTTGTGGTTTTGTTTGCTGCTGGCGCCTATACAGTCTATAGTGCTGCTTTGTTTGTTTGATTGTTTCTTTTATTGACAAAAATCTTACCATCTTAACAGTAAAGAAAAAAAGAACATGGTATAATAGATAAGAAGGCAGAAATCAAATTGATGCAATTTTGTCTAGGCTAACTGGCACTTAAATAGGTACTATGTCTCGTAACTGTTACAGAGATTCCTCTAGTCCATTTGATGCCATTTCATCTCCATTCCACTGCTTGATTCATCTTTGCAAACAAAAAGCAAAAAAACTAGAGTACCAAACAATTTTTTTTTATTAGTATGTGGGGCCATTGTTTGCCAATAAATGATCAATTTCTACCCCTTTGATTTGGCACTATTAACAATGTTCCTAGTGTGATCCATTCTAAGTTGAACTTGCTTTGCAACCTCCATTTCTTTGTTTTTACTCATAGTCTTCTTCTTCTATGTATATATATCATTGTGTATTATCTATATCTCAATATTTACTTCATTGTTGACCAATCTTCGTGCTGATGTCAATTGGTTGTACTCTTTCTCAACATCACACTTTACCAATTTAAAGTAGAATTACTCCTTAAGTAGGAAGCAACTGCTGTGCTATGAAGCTCGACAAAACACTCTTTTCTGCATGATTTTCATCTGTAACTGAATGAAAACCTTAATCTCTACTTAGATGTATGAAGTTACAACGATTCAGACACTTATCATGCTTGACATCTTACTTTATTGGACACTTAATGATATGTTTTTCTATGTATGTCAAATGTTAGAAGGTTAGAGTCAGATGTGTTCTTTGTTTCCTCTCTCTCTCTCTCACTAAATGTATACATTGTTAGATAAATAGTCACACCCACACACCCACGAACTCCCGACCTGCACCATTGAGACTCACTCTTTCACCACCATGCTGCACTTAGATGTGTTTTAAACTAGTAAGTTGCAATATGGAGTTAGATGAGGTACATGAGTTAAGTCAATGGCTACAAAATTTTGGATTTATTTATTAGGTATTTAATAGCTATGAAATTTAAATTTATAAATTATGTAGTAGTTTCTAGATAACTTGACAATTATCTGATATTTAACAGCCTGGTGTTAAGTGGTTTTTGCTTGCTATTTTTAGTAAAGCTTCGTTACCACAAAAACATAGTTATCTAATAGCTGTGAGGAAACTTAGTTTTACAATGTACTTAAGCTACAAAGATGCATTCTATCTATTGTTTAATCAATTAGATTAGGAGTGTGTGTGAGTGGAATGCTTTGTAGTTCCTCGCTTGTAACAAAAAAAAAAGACATTGGAGGAAGAGCATAACAACCCTTTTGGTTTTGTCTTATCTGTTGTTCCTTTCTTTTTTTTTCTTTTTTTTGAGACTGGTGATTTCATTAACCAAAGTAGAAAAGTTTGAGTCTAGAGTGAGTCCCTTTAAGCAGTAAGAATATGGCTAACAAGACAAACCATCACATTTGACAATCTCTTTGGACTTCTTCGTTGAAAGCTGCATCTCGCCACAGATCTGTAGAAGCATTTTTTGGCCCATGCAGTTATGTTAAAAAATTGCCATCAATAGGCAGAGAGATTCCTACCTTGGGTAAAAACAACCTGGTTTGTGTAGGAAGAGTGTTGACCTTGTTAGATGCCTTAATTCTTCTTGGACTTACATAAGCAAGGATGACCCCCTTCACAAGATAACAATTCACAGTAGCTGACTAGGGACCTGGGTTCCCAAAAGACCAACTATTTATATTTAGCTTGAGCATCGCCATTGGAGGATCCCAACTTCAAACAGGCTTCGATTTAAATCTCCTTGACTTTAATGATTGAATCCAAACTTCAGCTATCCCGAGAACAGAATGACCACCGAACTCCTTACAAGAAAGTCAGCCCAGAAGCTAATATTTGGCGTATAATGGATGATATTGTCAATACTCTTGCATTTCTTGTTAATTCAGCTATATTAGCTATTTAGTTTAAATATGTTTTGTACTTGTTCTTTAATTTGTATATGAGATGCAGACTGTCATTTCTCATACTGCCACACTAAGGCTGTTCATTATGTTTTTGATTAGGTGCAAAATGCCTCGTTCCATTGGGCCTTGGCGATGATGATCAGTGCATTGAGGATGACTTTACAGCTTGGTATGCCATGCTCTTATTTCTTGTTTTACATTTTTCCTGCAACTAAGATTTTAGCTGCTTGTGATTCTGACTGGAGAAAGCTGGGGAGTGGATGGAATATATTTTGGTAGAAGAATAGATCATTGGTTAACACAAACCATATGGTTCTTCTGTTTTAGGCGGGAGTCACTGTGGCCTGAATTGGATCAGTTACTCCGAGATGATGATGATACTAATACTGTTTCTACTCCTTACACTGCTTCAATCCCTGAATATCGGCTGGTGATTCATGATTCTCCTGTTCCAGCTAGCCAGGACAAGTACTCAGTTTCAACTAATGGGCATGCTACATTTGATATTCACCATCCATGCAGGTACTCTGTAAAATTCAAAACCCATGGTGTCTTCATTATTAAGACACTCATTGACATCCGTTTGCTCTTTGACTTGAAGAGGTTATGTTGCTGTCCAAAAGGAGCTTCACACTCCTGATTCTGATCGCTCATGCATACATCTGGAGTTTGACATATCAGGAACAGGTCTTAAGTAAGTTTGTGTTTCCCTAATTCTTGTCTTCACTTTAGGCATATATTTATTTAACTACTGTTGTGTTAAACTTTGAGGATGTGAAAACCCATGTTGTTCAAGACATTGTCTGTCATGATGAGTTAGTTTTGTATACAACCATTCATGCAGGTAGATCAAAGACTTGGATGAATATAACCTATCTGTTCTATTATGTTGCTTTAGCATCACTCGCCCCCATTCTGAAACAAATTCTGAGTTTCCTTGCTCTATTAAGAATGAGTAGTATTCATTATAAGTGGAAGGTTTGTTCCTCTTTTCCAGATTGGTAGGCATAAGAAGAGTCAATATTGCATCAACAAATACAAACTTATGCATACACTATATGTGCCGTGGGCATTTATGTTTATATATGCAACACTCACATACTATACTAACGATATATATCTATTGTATATGTATCATATATATTTGTATACAATTTATGTACTAATGTATGTTTGTCTATTATGTATGTCTGCATATGCATAAATCATTATAATTGATATGAGTCCCATAATTGACACAGATCCAGACCACAAAACAAAATCTAGGTTCCATTCCTGCTTATGGTGACTAGGCAATGTGGACTGGACCGTAGCATTTTTTTAATGTTTTCCAATGTTAGCAGTCAAATCAGTAAAGATTTTCAATAGGCCTAAGTCAGGGAGATTAATTGAATGGATCAAGTTATCAAGATTTTAGCTAGTTTGACCTAGGAAGATTGATTTGTAATGAGTTAGAGTGTCAAGAGTTTTAGGTCTCTGCTAGTGTACCTTATTTTCTAAGAGAAATTGATTCCAACTAGGTATAAAATTGGCAGCCTGTTGCTAACTGAAGGGATAGAAGATTTTCTCAGAGAATCATACCATTATCAGAGATGCATAGGTTGTAACCAATCAAGAGGTTCAGCTGTAAATAATCATGGTATGCTCCTCATGGAGGATCCTTATATTTTCTCAATGAAATTTCCACTTCTTGTTCAATGCTGTTATCATTACGTTGTAATTGGCTCTGGACTACTAACCTAAGGTTGATCTATATATTCCAGAATCTGTGGGTCCACAGGGGAACAGTTAGGGTATTTGTGTTTGGTATGTGACCATTCATCCTGAATTAGAACTCAGGGTGGACCAAAGACTTGGATGAATATCAACAGTTAGGACACTTCATTGGTGTTTCCTTTTGCTCATTTATCTACTTGGGGAAATATGCACATCCATCATATTTCTACCCTGTTTTACTTTAGCAAAATATGCCAACCTGTCAATTTGAATAAGTGTGTTTCATTTTGCTCATTTATCTACTTGGGGAAATATGCACATCCATCTTATATCTACGCTGTTTTACTTTAGCAAAATATGCCAACCTGTCAATTTGAATATGTTCTATTTGAAAGATTCCATGTTGCATCATATAAACTATCCATGTTCCTTTCTTTAGGACCATTTATAACCTTCCTAAATTTACTGAAATTAAAAATAACATATTAAAATCATGGTGGAGTAATAATAACTAAGTTGCTCGATTTCCTGACAAATGGAGCTTTATAGGGTCTATTAATGACACTTGTTTGATATATATATATTTTTCTGTTACCTACTTTTACATCCTTAGTGATCCTCTTGTTTCTTTTGCTTCATCTTACTGAAAACAGAATAGCAACAAACTTCGCTTGCATCACCATTAATTGACTTTTTTAAACCCTTCAAGTGACCTTGTGAGTGGTAATGTCATTGCTGGTAGACAAAGGGAAAGGTTGTATGGTGCTCATGGCTCTTTCCTGCTGGTATGGTCCATGGGAACTGAAAGAAATCAACAAAAAATGCTTCTGAAAGAACATTGTTTGAATCAGACATGGTGGCAGGTGGTCAGAGGGGAAGATGGTAATATAATATGAATGTCCAAGCCAAGTGATTAACTTCAAATTTGATGGCTGTTCTTTGTTTGTCCCAGCTGCTTGTCGTTGGTGTATCCAGGGCTTTGATAGTGGAAATTTTTTGGTTAAGAAGGATCATGAAGGGAAACATTGAGTGGTGTTCTGTTCTGTTAATTAATTTGGATTCAATGCTATAATTTTCACGCTTAGCTCAATTTGATAAAACTCTACGCTTAAGAACCTCACATCAAATTGGTTATGGTTTTACTGCTTTGACAGTTATGAAACTGGAGATCATGTTGGCGTTTATGCTGAAAATTGCAACGACACTGTAGAGGAAGCAGCAAAGCTGTTGGGGCTATCTTTAGATTTTCTGTTCTCTATTCACGCTGACAAAGAAGATGGCACGCCTCTTGGAGGCTCATTGCCACCTCCTTTTCCTGGTCCCTGCACCCTGCACACTGCACTTGCATGTTATGCTGACCTCTTGAATCCCCCCAGAAAGGTGACATGTTTTCTGAATAGGAATTTTCCACGTTCTTTGTCATTCTGGTTTCACTGTTGTGCTTTTTGGTATGTTGTTTGTTCTACTCTTTGTCAAATTACAGGCTTCTCTAGTTGCTTTAGCTGCCCATGCATCTGACCCTACCGAGGCTGAAAGATTGAGGTTTTTGTCTTCACCAGCTGGAAAGGTTAATAAGATTTATTCTGAAACTTGTCTCTATGTTTCCATATTTTGCTAGTTTTATCTTCTGTATGGTTAAGCAGTAATCTTTCATCCTGTTGTTTGTTCGCATACTGACACTGCATATTTCTCTTTTGTAGCTAATCTGACATGTTTCTCTTTTGTATTCTGCTTAACTAGGACGAATATGCACAGTGGATTGTTGGAAGCCAGAGAAGTCTTCTAGAAGTAATGACAGAATTTCCATCAGCAAAGCCTCCTCTGGGTGTCTTTTTTGCTGCAGTAGCCCCTCGTTTACAGCCCCGATATTATTCAATATCATCCTCTCCCAGGTGGAAATTCTCTTTGCTCAGTTGCAAACTACCTTTATCTATAAGTGGAGCTGTAGTGAAATTAGTTATAATCTTTCCTTTACAGATTTGCCCCTTCTAGAATTCACGTGACCTGTGCTTTAGTTTATGGTCCAAGTCCAACTGGGAGGATTCACAAGGGGGTGTGTTCAACTTGGATGAAGGTATGGTTTTTAATTCTTGTAAATACTGGGAAGTTTTGCTTTTCCCATGTTTGTTGTAACAATCAGTAGTTGTAGGAAGTATTTGCTATGCCTGTATATATGGGAAAGCCGTAGGAGTATTTTTATTTTTTAAATCTTATCTGATACTAGTTCTATTTGTTATTAATAGCATGCAGTTCCTCTTGAGAAAGGCCAGAATTGTAGCTGGGCTCCTATCTTTGTCAGACAGTCAAATTTTAAGTTACCCGCAGATTCTTCAATTCCAATAGTCATGGTGGGTCCTGGTACTGGTTTGGCCCCTTTCAGAGGATTTTTGCAGGTTTGAAGCAATTTTTATTTTTTGGATTCTCTCCTTTTGTAGAGAAGAACAAATTTAAAACCTAGTTTACCCTTTCCAGGAAAGACTGGCTTTGAAAGAGTCTGGGGTCCAGCTTGGTCCCGCTCTTCTCTTTTTTGGATGCAGAAATCGTAAAATGGTAAGATATTCTCATTAGCTATTGTCTTTTCCAGATAAACATTCTTATATATGCTTTGGCATTCTTGGTTTCTTCTTTTCCTTTGTGGACTTACCATATTTACAGACACTAGAAAACTGTCCAGCATTTGAAAATGGTAATATATTGCAATTATTGTTTGTTGATGTATTATTTAAATAAGAGGTTTTTTATACTCTGATTTTTTGTCTAATCCATGTGCGTTCTTTGCAAGAAAGGAAAAAATTCCAATATTTTAGTAAGGCTGGCTGATTAACACGTGCTGATTTATACTGATTCCTGAAGAAAACACTCTTGCTGCTACCTTAGCAAAATTAGTTCAAATTGCTAGTTTATATCTGTTTCTTACTGTGGAAAGCAGTTGCTTTTTCCTTGGATTTTGAAAATGGACAACCATCTAGCATTATGTTTACTCCTCACAGCAGAAAATTTCATTCTCTTTTGTTTGCATTTTCAAAATGCAGCATGCAAACTTGTGGCTTATTTTTGAGGTCCTTGCTCATCAATCACTTGTGGATAAAAAATCACCACCCTGGTTCAGTTTTGAGGGATTGCAGCTTTATTAATACTTAAAAGACGGAAAGATAGCAGTTTGTCCTGTGTATTTAGAGTCGAGATTTCACGTAATGCATCAATAATCCAGATAGCAAAGGAAGATAATACTCTCCAAACCTTTTCATGGCAGATCCTGTGGCAAGAATCCACAAAGATACTCCAAAAATTCTAGGGAAGTTCAACAGAACGTGTCATCTTTCACATTTAAAATTGGTAAAAAATGTGTGTATTGATAGATCTATACTAAATGAAATCCTAAACACAACTCCATTGCTAAATTCAGAACTTTGTTCCAACCTTACACAAGTTGCTGAAACTACGTTGTAAGTAATGTAATCCAACATTGTTAATCAAATCTAAAAATAGCAAGAAGCTGGTCCAGAGTTGGCTCTTCAAGAAACTAACCTATATTGTTTTAAAATCCAGTAAAATTAATCATTGTTCCATCATAATTTTGACAGGTCTTTGTTCTTTTATGTCTCAAACAATGTTTAGTTTTGTTACAAACTCCGGTCTGCAGTTTGAGGCACATAAAGGGCCTCTGGAGAAATGGATTAAAACTTTCATGGTTGTTTTTTTGGCCTATCGGGTACTGCAATTTTTTGAAGTTCATCTTTACATAACAATATCTTCTCCCCATTTGCAGGACTTCATTTATGAGGATGAGCTGGATAGCTTTGTGGAGCAAGGTGTCATATCAGAACTAATTGTTGCTTTCTCTCGCGAGGGACCTAACAAGGAATATGTGCAACACAAGATGATGGAGAATGTAAGTTTCAGTCAGCACATCTGTTCCTTCTGATATTATTGTAGTCTTATTAAATTTTCCTATTTGCAGGCATCATTGGTCTGGAATATGATATCCAATCATGGGTATCTCTATGTGTGTGGTGATGCCAAGGGAATGGCGAGAGATGTTCACCGGACATTGCACACCATTATCCAGAAGCAGGTAGACATCATTATTACATAAATCTCCTCTATTTTTACTTTTGAAGTTTAGCATGTTATCAATTTTATAATTTATCAGGTCGTGAGTTTGATTTTCAGTGTTTGATACTGAAGTAGAAATGTGTAATTGTTTCTTAGAAAAGTTTCATTACCGCATTGTATTTTCTTGTTCCTACTTAAAAATACCAGCAGAAGCAAATACCAGCAGAAGCAAATGACATCCTTGGAAAGCAGATTGTGCATCCTCAGTTTCCCATGTTTGGTTCTGCTACTTTCTTCTTTTCCTCAATAAAATTATTCAAATCACCAAGCCAATTAACCAGACTTCAACTTTCTAAGCCAACTTCTCCAAACAAGCGTCCTACCTGGTTTCTGTCCCTGATAACCTGGAGACAAGCATCTTAAGCCATAAGGAAATGATGAGATACAGCACCTGAAAGGTAGTAATGATTACTGCGTGGGTCAGGTGCTTGTTTTACATTTCATCTCACTTACTCTCTACACACACACACACACACACACACACACACACACACACACACACATATATATTATATGGTAATGATTACTGTGTGGGTCAGGACCGCATCAACCTTTTGCTGTCTTTTTACTCTGTTGAAAACTTCCTCTTAGAAACCATGATAAACCACAAGCAAAATTTCACATGGCACTTCCTGCCTTTTTCAGGAGAGTGTGGATTCGTCCAAGGCTGAGGCTACAGTGAAGAAGCTCCAGATGGAAGGACGATACCTCAGGGATGTTTGGTGATTTTTTTCCTAAGCCCACTTTTATCTTGGCTATTTGCTCAAGCCTCCTACCAATTCTCCATCGTTTTGTTTTGTTTGAGCTCACCCAAGCAAGCATGTCCCCAGTTCATTGTAGCAGATATTAATGGTGTAAAGGAAAAGCTGTCTTTGCTCGGAAGGTTATCGGGATCTGCATACGTTCATGTGGTGTTAGACAGTGTTCATTTTCAGAGGAGATATTCCATCTAGTACGTTGTATATTTCAGTGCAAACTTCAGATAGACAAAATCCACAGTATCGTACATTTTGAAATGAAAAGAACTTGTCCTGTGAGGTTTACTGGCACCAAATTCCAGCAGTAAATTGCCGAAGCATGGTAACGTGTGGTTGAAACTATATCTCAATTGGCAAGTCATATTCTGATGGATTAACCTAGTGTTAATAAGGATTTTAATCCGATGTTTAGTGGAGAGTATCGAATTGGCAGTTTTGCAGTCCTTTTCAACTTCCATTCGTCTTCTCGATCCTGCTGTTACAAGAAGATATAAATTGATAGTGCTGGTTTTGCTACTCAACAACTACAGATATGAAAAGCCAATCTGAGGGGAAATTATAATCTCATTAGCCTGTTGCTAATCTTGTGGTAAGGCTTTATTAACTGGCAGTAATTCCATTTGGGTTTCTTTAGATTGTTGCCTCCAGGGCTTCAATCATCTTAATTGCTTTCAAGTCAGCAAGTTGGGAACTGAAAAGGGTAGGCTTAAAATTTGGGGAGGATATTAGAATGCAAGTAAGATCATATTTTCCAGTTCATCAGATGACTGGGCTGAATCAAGCTAAGATGAGCTACTTCTGAATGAAATAGCACAAAAACTTGCAGAGCAAAGAGAGGCTGGAAGGCAGTAAGAAGTATTGCACACATCACCGGTTCTGTTACTATTTTAAAAGAAAAACGCCTTTGGGGTTTTGGTTGCCTGATGTGGGTCTCACTTCTTCTGATCCAAACCATTCATCTTCTCGTCCCTCTTTTTGGAGATTCACAACAAACTGTTGGATAGAGTTATGTTGGTAAACAATATTTGGGACTAGCTTTTGGTGGTAATGAGTTGTTCATCTGTTGAAGCCAGCTATTCTCTAAACCATGGCCGTAAAATCTAATGGATTGGTATCTTAATGGGGTTAGTGTTTTATCAAACTGTGGTATTTATTTGAAAAGTTTAAAATAATTAATGATAAGAGGATCTAATGGATGACATTCTGTACGATCTCTCTAAAATGGATCAGTAAAGATGAACGGTCACGATGGTGAAAATCTTGGCCTACTTGCACTGTACACACCCATGGTCGTTAAACATGCACCTTTGTTAATACAATGTTTTCAACTGCCTACTTCCAGTGACCAAAGAGTGTTTTTTTTTAGGATTTTAGAAAAACCAACCCATGCAGGGATCATAGACTCTGCATGGGTTCAACCTTTTCATTGATCATAGACTCTGGCCCAATCCCATGCAGGGATCTTGAGCACTGTACAGATACCATGCAGAACAAAAAACCAACCCATCTACCATGTGAATTGGATAGTTCTATCATGCGAAAAACTTTACTTTCTATCACAAGAAATGAACCGTTAGAATCTTTGTATAAACAGCTGTTTGCATTCAACTCTGCAAACATGGACTTTATAATGCTAGAATCATGTAATTATTGTGATCTTTTATTTAATAGTCATCCAAAGGTGGAATAATGAGATAAACGTGTTGGATCATCCAAATGTGGGCCCCTTTCATGACAAACGTAGGGCAGTTCTGGATATGGTCCATTCAGGGCCTTTAGACCCAAAAGGGGTATTTGTAAAAAGAGGCCTCTACTTTTATGTATTTGTAAAAAAGATGCCTACTTTTCATAAATTTGTAAAGAGAGGTTTGTTATTTCAGGATAATTGTGAGAACAAGCTTCCCCTCAATGTTTTAAACGGGATTTAGACGGTGGATTAGTTTCTCCTACTAAATTCCAAAACTATCCTTTTATTCTCATCATCAAAATGATACGTGCACCGCTGGACGTCTTATCTAGTAATCATATATTTGAGAGGAGGGTGCAAATATCATTTTTCAACCATAATTGATTAGATTAAAGGGTAATTGTGGTATTTTATCAGAAAAGCATGAGCTGTCATTGATATGTCCTTGGCTAGGTGATGGCAAGCCTCTTCTTACAACAATTCCAAAAAGTAAGGCCTCTCTTTACAAATTTCTGAAAAATAGGCTGCTGTTTACAAATATATTAAAGTAGAGGCCTCCTTTTATAAATATCCTTAAAAAAAGCACATGGTCTTTATAATGCTAGAATCATTTAATTATTGTGGCTTTTTGTTTAACGGTCATTCAAAAAGTTAGAATAATCAGATAACAGGGTTGGATCATCCAACTGTGGTTCCCGTTCACGGCAAATGTGGGGCACTTTTGGTTAAGATCCATTCAGTGTTTCCAACCTAACATTTCTCTAATAACTATACTTAAGAGGTTTATTTTATTTATTTTTATTTTTTTAGAGATATTGGATGCAAGGACTGTTCTTTATAAGATTGGGTTTTGTTTTCTGTTTTTTTTTTTTTTGTCAGAACTTTACTTGGATGGTTTATGAACTAATACTAATAGTTTATTCTAAAATAGATTCTGGCGGATTAATCACTGATATAGCAAAGACGACCTTATAATACTGATTCTAGAAAGAGAAAGGGTCGAGAAAAAGATGAAAGGTATAGAAATAAAGAAATATATATATATATATATATATAGAAATAAAGAAATGAGAAATATAAATAAAATTCTAATATTAGGAATGGACCAGAATGTTAGGAAAGTATTAGAAAGATGGAGAGTAGAGAGAATTCTTATTTTGCCTTTGGGGAGTTTGCATACCAAGAAGTAGCAGTAGCTGTAGCCCAGGATGCAGTGACCGAGAAGTGAGAAACATATATTTGATTAAGTTCTTGATTTCATCATCTGTTTTCTTTACACCCTAATCTTCTTCCTCTCTGTTGGTGTTCCTCCAAGCTTTCTTTGGTTTGTCAGAGAAATCCAAATTCAATGGTCAATGAGATACTCTCACATTTTGATGCATCAAAAAATTGAGTTTTATCTACCTATCCTTCTCTAATTGCCACACAATTAGAAAAGTGAACTCAGCCACGCTTAATGTGGGTGAAATTTCTAAATCCCCTCATGTTCTTTTGGTTATCTGTTCCAGTTGATCTGCCTGTAAAGCTTGAGAAAGATTTGCTTTCCATCCACAGGCCGGTAAATATCCCCATTATCCAATCATATGTCAGCTAAAATGATAATGTGGCTGAAAATTCAGATGACCCACTGTTACCCATTAATGTCCAGAGCAAGCATTTGAGGTGTTCAGATCTTAACCTTATTGGATCATGTCATACTAAATATATTTGGTACATTCAGACAGTCCGCTTTAGAAAAGAATATCGTGTAATTGAATGTAATGCAGGTCAAGTGATTCTGTTTCTCTTGGTTACAAATAACAAATAAGGAAACATGTATACAACTGAGAATTGACAAAACAAAATTTTCGTTTTGTCTAATATTTTTGTAACAACAACATGCAAGACTGACACTAGTCCATGCAAGAGCCCAGTCTACCTCTAGCCACAGTTGTACAAGATTTTACTTGGATATCTCAAGCAGAGCAGCATTTTGCCCATTCAAAGAAGCGGCCAACTTTCTTTGGCAAAGAGTAATTTGACAGAGAAGATGGATCATGTTCTAAGTCATCAGGAGTGGACCATATATACACCCCTCGCTCCTGCCTGCTGCCAGGGACTGTGTTGTCCAATAAAAATGCCACAAGGAGTGCAACGACCATGTTCAGCGACAAAAGAGCATTTACAGCATAATCAAACTACATCGAATAAGAAAGCATCTTAGGAAAAATCATATAGGATAGAATTAATCAGCAGTACCTCTCTAGACTTAATCTCTTATGAACCCTGAATAATCTTACACGTCAGTCTTTACAGATTACACATCACAAGGAAACAACATGTTGCTATATATAAACATAGAGTATACTGAAAAATGTGCCTTCATGATAAGTTTTACAGGGGAAATACCAAAATAGTGATATAAATTGAGAGCTCATGTTTTATGATTTTATGATTCACAATCAAAGAGCCATTGGTAAGATATAATCTGTGTGTGTGCGTGTGTGTGTGTGTGTGTGTGTGTGTGTGTGTTTAGAATATTGAATACAGGCACCTATGAGCAGCCATGGCACTAGAAGGCCTTTAAGAAATAAACTCAGTGAGCAACTCCGAGTCTCACTTGGTGTACGTGTGAATTGAGACTAGTAGTTGATGGCTCCACATAAGTAGACTTACATCATCTTGATAACATGCAATAGTGACGTGGCATCACTAGGATGAACACCAACAAGCAACCATTTAACTTATGTTAGGAAATCATAATGGTGCTTAACTAAGTTTCGTGGATCAATCAATCATGCTGGACAATGCTGCAATGACTGCAAGACCCTACAATACACTTCCCTTCTGATCCTTTCTTCCTTCTGTGTTAGTTTTTGTCCGTTAGCAAAAGCCCTTTGACAGGGTAGATTCTTTGTGTTTCCCTTCCATATAATTATCTTCCTTTTAGGTATTTAAAAGTTATATGAAAATGTGCATCCACATGGTGTTTAAATCTTTAGAGAAACCTACAATTATAATAATAGCTGCTCATGATAAAAGTATTTCATAGATGTAAGAATTGGACCTGTCTATACATTGAACTTCTTGTGGTGGTTGAATCAACCACCTGCCTGTGTTTCACACACATCTTTCAGTTTTCAGGTTCACTAAAATCAAATGTGTGTGTGCCAGAGTCGATGTATCAGTAATGCATGAAGTATCTAGAGGTGAAATGTTATACTTACTGATTTGCTGCCGCTATGAACTGGTCCACTAGATGCTGCTGCATAAGGAACAAAATAACTTGGCAGTACCAAGCTCATATTGGGTTGATATTGTTCAAAATATGCTGGGATAGACAGTGAGATGAATAAGGAAAAGCCAACTATTATTATGTTTCTAGAACTTGAAGTTTGGCCATACTGCAAAGTTGATAGCCCCAAGGCCACAATTAGACCCCAAACAAAGCAGAGGACAGAAGCAGCTAAAGCCTGCGGGATTGAAGCAAGAAGGGCTCCCACTTTTCCTGCCAAATGAAGTTTGGTTATTAGAATAATGCAAGATAACACAGATACAGCACATGAAATGGGTAACTTCATGCAGGTATATAAAACAAAAGTATTTAGAAAAATGAAGATATCAAATTTTATAAAAGAATATTGGAGACTTGGTAGCTGGATGCTGGGCCTCCAAAAACCTAGCATGAATAACATGTCAACAACAGATTTAGTATTGACTGCAAAAATGACTTCAGAATGATCAGAATACCCTTGGACACATACATAAGATGGGTTGAGGCTTGAAGCCCAGGGTCTGGATAGTAGTTTCCAAAAATTATAGAAACAGAAAAGGATACAAAACATTTAAGAAGGCAAACAAATTGGTGAAGGTGTGGATTTGTACATACTTCTGTGTCTAGATATATTTCTAACTCACATGCACACAATTATCTAAGAGAAAGCTTATGATAGAGTCTTAGAGAGTTAATATCGAGGGTGTTGGGTGAGAAAGGGGTTTTGCGGTGGTATACAGATATAATTAAAGACATGTATGAAGGAGTGATAACAAATGTTAAGACTACTAGTGGGAAGACCGGTGATTTTCCTGTCACTGTAGGATTGCAACAAGGATCGACATTGAACCCATACCTTTTCACATTGGTTATGGATGAGTTAACAAAACATCTACACGAGGAGATTCCACAGTGCATGCTATTTGCAGATGATATAGTCTTACTTGATGAGACAAGGGACGGAGTAAACACAAAACTAGAGTTATGGAAAGAAGCATTAGAATCTAAAGGATTTAAAATCAGCTAAACTACGATAGAATATATGGAATGTGATTTTAGCAAGGAGAGGAGTAGAAGTGGAACACCAATTAAGATCGATAAACAAGAAGTCCTCATAAAAGACCACTTTCAGTACTTAGAATCAATGATTCATGAGAGTGGAGAGATTGGGAGGGAGGTTACCCAGAGAATCTACACAGGTTGGAACAAATGGATATGTGCATTTGGAGTTTTGTGTGATTAGCGAGTGCCACTCAAACTAAAAGGAAAATTCTATAAGATGGGCATAAGGCCGGCCATGCTCTATATATCAGAGTGTTGGGCAGTTATGAAACATCATGTTCATAGGATGAGCATCACGAAAATGAGGATGTTGAGATGGATGAGTGGCAAGACAAGAAAGGATAGAATTAGGAATGAAAACATTAGAGGAAACTTAGGGGTAGCACCAATAGATAACAAGATGAGGGAGATTAGGCTTAAATGGTTTGGACATATCTAAAGAAGACCCAAAAATGGCACCGGTTAGGATTTAGGCAATGCAAGTAGAAGGTTCCAAAAGGGCAAGGGGAAGGCCCAAAAGAACGTGGATACAAGTGGTGAGAAAAGATTACAAAATTTTGGGACTAAATAAAGCCATGGTACTTAATAGAGGGGAATGGAGGAACAAGATTCATGTAGCTGACCCCTAATTGGGATAAGGTCTTAATGATGATGATGATGATGATGCATGCATGCATGCATGCATGCAGTTATACATTTACATGGCCCACGAATGCCAGATGCCCAACTATGCACTAAGGCTCATTTAAAAGACCCAAGTACCCAGAGACATACTCTGCCAGAAACAAATGAGACCTTTGGCAAATATGTTGCACATGACTTACCAAAAAAAGAGAAAAAGATCAGCAGGACTGCTCCAAGTTCCACTGCCTTCCGGTTTGCCACCTTTGTTATATCAGTAGTATGCACGCTTTCAGTCAAAGTCGTAGATCCTGTCCCCGTACCCCATAGTCCAGCTAGTATACTTGAGAATCCTTCTAAGCCTATTCCTCGGCCGACAATTCGGGGTGTTGGAGGCCTTAAATTAACTTGTAAAGAAGCAGCATGATATGAGCCAACCTGGATGAATGACAGTATGTAAACTGGGATTAGGCATATCCATCCTCCTTTTATTCCAAATGAGGAAATCAATAAGACTTAGCAGCTTGAACTCAGCATAGCAATAAGAAAATAAATTTTATGTCTTCCTAGCATAACAGCATAATCGTAAACTAAGCAATGGCTATTGAAACCAGCAATGCACCAACTCATGGGTTTTCAAGACCTGACAACATAATATTAGCAACAAGTAGCAGTATTTCTTTAACATCTGAACAATCCATCCTTTTCTTATGTCAGGCTTTAGAAGACTGAATATTAGCAAGAACCATGTAATAGAATATCCAACTTATTATTAAGTGTTATTTCAAACTCTCTTGTTTACGGAAATCTTCATTCATTATATCAGCATTTTTAAAATTGGAACCTGCTTTTGACTTAGTCCCACATGGAAAAAGTAAGGGCTGCTCTACTCGTCATAAATGATTGATTTATCCTAGCTATAGCACAATGAATGTCACCTGCATTATGGGTGCGCCAGTAAATGCAAAAGCATCCGTGGAAAAATGCAACTTATGAAACTAATCCAAGTTTCTACTGCATTTGGCCTTCAGTATAAGTATATTTCCAAAGACTTACTGTGGTTTTAGCTAATATATGCACTGAGCCTCAGCCAAATGGATGCAAAAAGAACCTTAAGGACTTCAAAACAGCATACAAAGTCACTCATGTGCAGGCTCAAGGATGCTACATATAGGCTTAAGCAAGCTCTAAAAACCAAGTTGAATAAACTTAAGCTAACTCTTAAGACGATTATAGAGAAAGACCATATCTGATATGTTCTTTTAGTTTTTACGGAAATACTTGATCAGGTACATCTTTTCTGTCTAGTTTGGAGATTAAGCGAAAGCGTCTTGTTTACAGAAGGATAGTTATGGTTTGACATTAGTTACATGTAATAACATATATAATGAATCATGTCTTCCAGTTCATGCATGAACCTATACATTAGAAAATGCATAAGCACTATGGGAATAATGTGACAACTAGAGGGGATTTGAGCTACAGGCAGGGGAATCAAACTAAAAGAATATACAGATGCAGATTGGACAGGAGACTTGAATACAATACTCCAATAAGATGATTATAGAGAAAGACCATATCTGATATGTTCATTTAGTTTTTACGGAAATACTTGATCAGGTACATCTTCTCCTTCTAGTTTGGAGATTAAGCGAAAATCATCTTGTTTACAGGAGGATGGGAGAAGCATTACGGTTTGACAATAGTTACACATAATAACATATATTATGAATTAAGTCTGCCAGTTCATGCCTGAACCTATATAAGAAAATGAACAAGCAGAATGGGAATAATGGGATGACTAGAGGGGATTTGAGCTACAGGCAGGGGAGTCAAACCTTACTTATCAGTATAGTACTATTAGAGTCAGGGGCGAGGCCGGTGACTCTTTCTCGAAGATCTCAACGAATATACAGATGCAGATCAGACCGGAGATTTGAATACAACAGTCCAATCAGTAGAGTACAAGTGTTGATAAGATGAAAGAAGATAAAGCCATCATGAAGTTTGTCAGTACATTGTGTTATCCGGTTCGGTAGTGATGAGAAACATAGGATGATAAAATTTCAAAATGTAAGGCAGATAGGAATGAGAGCACCAGATCTTTTCTTCTACTAAGAACAATTTCAAAGTAACATAATATCATTTCAACCAAACAAATTGCATATGTTATATACTTTTTCCTACTAGATAATCCAGGCAGTCAAAGAATAACACAAGAATAGGAATTGCCGAAAATACTTACTGAATCAACTGATGCAACAAGCGATACAATGATCATAATGATACATGTCCGGAAATGGAAGATGGGGATGCCCCACTGCAGAGGATATGGAATTCTAAGCCAAGCAGCAGTCCTCCATGCACTGGAAGCATCAGTTCGACAATGCTTCATAGTAAAAACATGTTTTCTGCATTCATCTATTAAAATGTTTGATCTGGGTACATTTGAGCTGCAATCTTTGTAGTTGTAAGCCCCGCCTGCTGTCAGAAAGAATGCATAGGTCCATATGATAGCAACACTAAGAGGAACCTGGGACAGATAAAAAAATGTCAGCAGGGAAGCCTAACAATTTTACATCCCTTACTAACTGGGCAATTCAATATATCTAACATGTTAGTACCATGAAGATATGAAAATACTATATAACTGGAATAATATAATCCCTAAGAAGGGGCATGCTTGTGAAGTGACTTTTGATGAAGTACATGGAAGACGCCATTAATATATCAGCATGGACAAGCAGAAATAGAAATAAGTGGAATTACCGCGTAAACTTGGAATATGTGATGCCCAAAAATGGAAATTCCCCGTAGGTACTGCAGTCAAGGTAATAATGTCATGAAAAATGGTCTCAGAGACAAGCAAACCCAAAAAGCTTCAAAGGTGTAAGATAATCAAATGATCAATATCTTTTAGAAAACCTCATTGAAGCATTAGCAGGCTTCTTAAGAGAAGACCTGAGCACTAAATATAAACAATATTTCAGTCAGTAAGAGTTGCACGATATCTTACCAGGGAGAAGAGAAGAACCAAAAAAAGCAGGGGAATGCTGATCTCCACACAGGTACCCGCTTGAGGGAAACCATAGCTGAAATAGGCCAAACCAACTGCAGCAACAGTTGGTGCAACTACTACCGGGTTTATCAACCTGTGGTACATCTCAAAATAAAGACACCTCCACTAGTCCCTTGAAAAATGAATTACTCAAAATGTAAACTTAAGCCCTGGTAATAGCTGTACTGAGAAGGAGGCAGTATTGTGAAGCCTTGTAATCTGTTGTCTTGGATGCAATTAAATTAACTTGAAGACCAACCTCTTCTTGTTTTTGATAATTAAACAATTTCTTCAACAGTTAAGTGCTCTGCTAGATCAAGTTTCGACAAAAACTGAAGCTTAGTTTTTTATTTTATTTTTTGAAGAACTCGTATGCGACTAACTTCTTACCAACATCATTAATGGGTCCTAAAGTATCTGCCAAAAGTTTGTCATGCACGAAAACTAAAACAAGTAACTAGACATGGCTGTAATACAGGCCATAGTTTTTAGACAATCATCCATCTTGGCCAAGTAGTCTGCAAACCTCCAAGACCATTATATTTACTCTTCATCTTTCAATATGTAATACACCAGTATTTAATTGTATATAATGTCCTTTTGATGGACAAATTTATGCCTAATTCAAGGGTCCATGGTTGATTCACATAAATATTCAGGGTTCTGTGCCAAAATAGATATGGCAAACACATCATTTCAAGGTGATTTGTCTTATTTCTCCCCAATTACCTATAACCTGCATTTGTTTCTATACTAAAGACAAACCTAGCACCATTGAGAACTAACCTCTCAACTTTCACGCTAACATGGGAGTGTCTAAAGCTTTCAAGATTGATGATGGATCAAAGGCGATCAAGGGTGATCTAAGAAATCTAGCTTTGGATGGCCAAGATCAACTTCAAAGTCACTTGGAATGTGAGATTAAGAGTATGATTGGTCAAGGATGTGTAGACATCATCAACAAAGCAAGTCCCAATGGTTTGGATTTTCCAAAGGAGGCATTTTTGAACTAATTTAAAAAGACGCCTATTTTATGCTCAATTGGACGTCTTGGATTAAATCTAGATAAATACATGGTGACTTGGACATTTCGAATGGATGCCTTGGTGACCAAGGAATGACTAGCTAAAGTTTTTAGATTCTAAAGAGTCAAAATGCCACCCTTCAAGCTTGCTAGGTCAATTACTCTAAGGATTTAGAAGGTGCTTGCTAGGGAAGTTTGAGAAATTAGAAACTTGCTAATGTATCTCGTATGAAATTAGAAGTTGCTTGAAAGTTATTAGTAACTACCCAATGAGGATTTAGCAATTGTCAAGATTAGAAAGTATTGGAGGGTGAGATTGCATATTTAGAAAGTCATCCTAGATGAAGCAACTTTGTTTCTGACGTGTTTACATCGTTGGATTTGGACATGTTTTCCAAAGGGACAGAGATAGGCTGAGTTGCATCTTAGTTCAAGACATTTCTGTATCACTTGGTGGACTCTGGTGAGGTGTTTTCTAGCTTTGTATCCTCAAGGTGGTGAAGATCTGTATCCTTGTTGTGGTGAGTTAATTTCCAAGCCAACCTTAAGTTCTGTATCTCTTGTTGGTGCGTCTGTATCCAAGAGTGGTGCACGACTTCGTCTCTTAATTTCCTATGGTGGTGTTTCTTTGTATCTGTAGAAGATGGACGGATGCACCCACAAATTATTGAAACTTTTGAAAGCTTCCGTGTCCCTCATTTTTGCCCCATAGCAGTTACCGACATTCTTTGACACCATTGTAGTATCTAATAATTTAATTATGACAGCTCAGTATGACCTATGTCTCCCAATGCACATAAAAAAGGGTAGCCTAGTGTACGAAGCTCCTGTATATGCAGGGTTTGAAGAAGGGGCAGACCACAAGGGTCTATAGTATGCAACCTTACCTTGCATTTTTACAAGAGGCTGTTTCCACGCCTCGAACCTACGACCTCGAGGTCACATGACAACAACTCTATCATTGTGCCAAGTCTTCCCTTCATGTCCCCCAATGCACATGGCATGCTTAATTAGTCAATAACTGAACATAACACATAACTCAAGAATGTGCTTTAAAGATGCATCAGATCTTCTATAACTAGTCAAAAATATGGCCTTCATCCTGAATACATAGATGCAAAGAGTGGATCTTAAATGAGTTGTAGAAAACAACAAAATTATCTGAAGAATGGACAACCATTCTCAACCTTGTATAATCTTCCATTTAGCTTGTAGTCCTAATACCACATATTAAGTGGTTTAAATTATGATATGAATGCACCATGGAGAATTTTTAATCGCTTCAGAATTTAAGAACTCCAGTTGCAGACCCAGTCACCTCACACAAGAAGAAAGTTCACAATTCCTTTTGTGGCAATTCCTTTAATATCTAGATAACATATTTTTATTTTTGTTCTACAATGTAGTGGTCAATTGATTTTACAAGAAAGTGTCTGATGCAGAAAGATGGAAGATAACAATTCTGCTTCAATCAGGAAATGATGCAATACACAATGTCTCACTAGGAATTCCATTATTAGTTCATCATTTTCCGATAGTGTGGATGATCAAAATAATATAAATGGACTAATAACATAATTTAATGAGTAGCAAGATCTAAAAGAAACATCTGATGGGAAATTTGCCATACAACAGTAGATGATAGAAATGTAATGCAATCATAAAGATATAGACATGCCTATCATTTAAAAATTAAGACATAATACTAAGCAAATGACCAAAGCAGAAAATTTTAAAATTCCAGCGAAGGTCAAAAGAAATGAGAGGCCTGAATTTTTAAGTTACCATATTACATGAGCAGAGTGCATGTCACTTGGACAGGCAGCACAAAAATAGAATTGCAACGAAGCCTAGTGATACCTTAGAAGAAGTGACATAAGGCCACTGTATCCCAAGAAGCTCTGAAAAATTGAGCCAACAATAATTGCTCCTTGTAATTCCCTCATTATATGCTTAAATTTCTGCAGTAGAAGCAAGCACAGGTTTTATGAGGAGTGGAGAAGCTGAGCAGCATCAAAACCCTTTAAAAGTACAAAGAAAATGTTCTCTAGACTGGAAGCTTGAGAATGATAATGAGGCAATGAAGGACAAAACAGCATTTTTAGAATTATTGTCCTTTTCTTTTTGAATATACACACATACATAATATTTTGGGACTAAATGAAGACATGATACTTAAAAGAGGGGAATGGAGAAAGAAGATTCATGTGGCCAACCCTTAATCAGGATAAGGTCGATGATGAAGATGACACAAACATAATATATTATATATGAAATATTCATCATCATCATAACCAAGATCATATCCCGGTTAGGAGTCAGCCACATAAATCTTGTTCCTCCATTCCCGCTATTTTGTATCACTCTTTCATTTAGTCCTAAAGTTTTTAAATATTTTCTCACCACTTCTATCCATGTTCTTGTGGGCCTTCCCCTTGTTCTTTAGAACATTTGACTTGGATTGCCTCACTCCTTCTAACTGGTGCTTGTTTCAATCTTTGTTGGACATGTCTAAACCATCTAAATCTAATCTCCCCCATCTTGTTATCTATTTGTGCTACTCTGTTGGACATGTCCAAACTATCATAATTTAACGTAAAATGAGCGAAGCATTAGAAAAAGCATAGTCTAGCACTTATCAAGTGGAAAATAGGAACCTTTTTACATTATTGTTTACTACTGGATGTAAAAAGCTGAAGTTTGACTTTTTCTTTGGATATTTAGTTCAGTAAAAAGCTACAAGTTTGCCTTTCTTATGTGTGGCCTGAGTATGGATTACATGGGAATCATCTTTTTATGACTTTTCTGACTTAAACAACCACCCAGAGGTGAACTATATCCTTGACGTAGCAACCTTTACCTAAAGGAAAGTACTTACATGTTCTGTAAGATTCCGTAAGTCCTGAGAATTTATGATGACTAAAGCAGGAGCCAGATATACAAATGAGCTTCCTTGAACTAGTGGAAGCCGAGTGCCAAAGTAGGAATGCAGAATTGTTGTAATACCAGATATAAATAGCATGGTGGAAATGACAGTCGCAGTCTCCTCCTGCCATCATTCACCACAAAAGAGCATATTCACCATTTCTTGCAATTTCTTGACTTTAATAAACCATAAATGTGAAGTGCTTACATCCGTTCCACCCATGGCAGGTACAATTATTAATGGGATGAAAATAAGCGAACCAGCAAGGGATAAATAGTGTTGTACTCCATACAAAATAAGAGGAACTGCAGGTGAAAACATCCAAAAGAATGGTCAGGCACAAAAAACCACCAAAATAGGCGAGGAGCCTGAACCAAGGAAAGAACTTCTAAGATAAAAAAATTTCTTGTTTACTACTAAGAAGATTATTTGTATTTATGTTTCCAAATGATGAGAATATCTTAATAGTTAAATCACCACGACATTCCAACATATGTAATCGTATGTAAGCACAATTCTCATCTCCATATTTGTATTGGGCGCAAGAGAGAGAACATTGAATAGGGTACCTGTTTTGTAGCAGTCGCCATATGATCTGGGAAGTGAGTCAATAAAAGTCAAATAACCATCAATTTGGTCTTGCTACGGGATATGAAGGTTTCAAATAGTAAGCTTGTAGGTATTCGTTTACTGTTAGTTATTTGAAAATGCACAAGCAATAACAGAACTGGGGTAAAAGAAAACCAGACTGGTTGAAGTAGATAACGGCTTACAAACCAAAGAGTCGGACTTCAGCCAAATAAATCAAGAATTCACCTGTATCACTATCTTAGAGATAATCATACTTTTACAGAGCTAATGAAAAGAAGAACAACATGAAAGAAGAGTAATGCACCAACCAATGCCCGGATTTTCTGTCAGCCCACACTTCATCCCTATCGGTCTCCGCAACACTGGATCCTCAGGTTCCTGCGGCTCCGGGGATACATCAATTCCCACTTCTGTTTCAATCTTGCCAATGTCCTTATCCGGGTCGACAGTTGAATTAGCCGCCGGAACTTCTTTCCCGTTCCCATTCAAGCCAGCATCCTTGTTACCCAACAGAGGTTCCACACTGTATCTCCTGTTATGCTCGTTAGACCCCAAAATAGGCTTGACTCCATTTCTCCTTCTCTCCATTTCAATTCTCTTTCCTCCCTCATCTGAACCCAGAACAGCACCATTTTCGGTTCTCCGAACCCCGGTAGGATTGCCAGTAACCGGTTCAATTTCAGTTCCATTCCTCCCATTTCCAGCCTTAACACCCAAAATTGGATCTATCTCAACTTTAGGTGCAGACCCACCTCTACTATTAAGCTCCTTATCCAAATCAAACCCTTCATTGGCAATTCTCTCATTTGGGTCTCTCTCACTGATACTACTGACCGTCTCTCCAGACAAATTAGGATTAAAACCGGTTCTCTTGGCCCAAGACATCAAAACTCTTGGATCATGATCAGTGTTTGGAATTAACGGTTCGATTTTCTGCGGCCGAGGGCCAGCTTTCTGCCGACCCTTTTGCGTGTCTGGGTTTTCTGGAGATTTTGAGCTCGACCCAGTTGCCATTGAAACTTCTCCTAAACTGGGTCGATGACTATCGTAAGAGAATGAAAAGATTATTTGCAGTGTTCAGCGTTACCTGATAGATCAAATGCAGAGAATTTCATCTCTCAAAGAGATTCTGAGCTCGACGCACTTCCCATTCAAGTACTTTCCGAACTGGGTTGATGGTTATTTTGCAGTAAAAAACAAAGAGAGAGAAGGAAGAGCATTTGCAGTGTTCAGTGTACCAAATGATGGGCAAGAAGAAGAATAATTAATTTGGTTTTTCTTCAAGACATTGAATGATGATGGTGAGGAAGCGAGAAGTAGAAGCAAAGGAAAGGAAAGATTGGGATTGGGATTGAGATTTTGAATTTTCTGGAGAAATTTTAATGGAGTTGGAGAAATGGAGAGAATCATTGGCAGCTTTTCTGGTGGGGAGTGAGGCATCCTTGTCTGTATGGTAAGAAGGCCTATTCCCTCCCTGCTGTCCGATTCGAGTTTTAGTTGGTGAAATTACGTATTTGCCCATCAATACACGTAAGTTCCCAAATGAGAGTTTCAACTAGTGGGAAATTAAATACCCAAAAAAACCCTGAATTCTTCTGGTTTTTGTCTTATGCACCCTAGATTCCGATCTGGTTCAATTTTACCCCACATTTGATAAGCCGTTTCAATCAAACCTTGGATGGTGAAGTTATAGCTTTGAAAATTTTAAAGTCAACTTCTTCGGAAGACTTTTGTGGCTCACCCCTTCTCATGACCTTGCATACATAGAAGCTTCGTACATCAGGCTGCCCTTTTTTTATCTTCTTTGGAATACCGAAGAGAATATATGCAAAATCTGATTTTTGGCGAAGGCTTTTTGCTCGAAAAGCTTCAATCCACTCTCTTTTAGATGATTTGATCCATTCTAACACCTTCTTACCTCTTCCTTTTAAACACATTCAAAGCTTCAACCACTCTCCCTCTTGCGTAGTCCCACATGCCATTGCACTCCAATCTCTCCTAGACATTGAATCAAATGCTCATCATACTTGACTTATCAGGCATAAGATCTTTAAGTAATAGAATTTAATTGTTTTTGAATTCCAGCTGCAGAAATTGCCAATGGTGGAAGTAGTCCCAGTACACGAAGATCCTACATATGCGAGATTTAGGAGCCTTGACACAACAGTAAAATTGTTGTTGTGTGATCTTGAGGTCACGGTTCCAATACGTGAAACAGCCTTGAACCAGAATGGGGGTTACAATTGAGAAAACCTGAAGAATCCAGGGTGTTTTGCGTATTTGTTTCTTTCAACTGCTCTCTTCTCTCTCCCTCTTTCTCTCTCTTCGGTCATGTGAAAAATTTGAATTCTTTGGCTGTTAATGATTTGTTTATTTTACCGTTGGAAGCATGAGTGAGTTACCTCGGAGGTTGCGACGAGGGACACTTGAATGCTAATCATAGCCCTTGGATTTGTTACGAAGTTGATGTTTAAGATTCTCAGCCGTCGAATTTACATGGCGAGGGCAATAGCGGTTGGGATCATCCCGTGGAGAAATTTGCTGGGGCATGAAACAAATGGTGCCGATGGAAGTCTTAGTTGTACATGTAAATCATTTGCTCTTACATGTATAGACACCTCGTAAAATTTATGGACACTGTGGGGTCCCCACTGTCCAGGTTGGAAAGATCTTACATGCGGAGAGAGATCCTAACCGTCTGACTTGTGAAGAATTTGATTATTCAATCAAATTTCTTTAATCCAATTTAGGAGGCATAAATCTAGGGACTGGGATCATTGCCATAGCCCATTTGTGGTGGGCCCTGGGATGACAAATGAGAACATGATTTCGACCATTGATGGGTTAGCTTGACGCATGTTGCATCTTATTTGGATGTCATAGGATGGTGGTGGGGTCAGACTTTGGACGAGTTAATTTGCTTGATTAGACTCTCTGTCTCTATTGTCAAGTTAAAGATTTTAATACTAGAAGAATCAAGACACGTAATAGCCACCGAAGAAGAGGGCCCACTTGATCTCTTGAAATTCAGCTAAAGTGGGACCTACTCTTCCATAAATTCAATCTCGATTTGACAATTAGAAAGCTACCTCATGCGAAAGTAGAACCAGAAATAAATATTGAATTCCCGTGGGGCCCATGTGTACCAATGGATTATTATCTCCTTTCTGATTGTCTAATATATCAATCGTTTACCCCACAGATTTGGATCATCCGACCGTTAGATATTTGCAATGAACCATATCTCTACCCTCTACTAGATGATCGGTTTGGATCATCACACAAGAGGTTAAACCTGGTCTTGTCTGAACCTTCAATTTGTTTAATAAAATCATTAAAATTGAAGTACACATATAGATTGTGCTTTATCTATTTATAATGCAAAAAGATGTATGCGTGGTGATAACGACATACAACCAGACAGTGCAAAAGAAAGGCAAACAGCACATGGATCATCAATGGAAGATGAGAAAAAAATGCCTCCACCTAATAACCAACGAATGGCAAATGCTTTTTCTTGTGCAGATTCTATTTCGATAGGAACTTGACAAGTTGATTCGCCTACACTTCTTTCCTTTACTGCTATATCAAGAGTTACTCAAAGTATTTCAGGATATTGGCACTTAACAGCTGAGAGAATTGGGCAAAAGCTTCTTCTAGTGCAGTGATGCAAGAAGGACCCTCTCATCGCCTAGATGACACAGATTAGAAGACGAACATGAATGTGTTTGCATCCAGCAATAGAGAAAACAAAGAAAAAGGAAGAAGAAGAAGAGAGTCTGTGACTTGCAGTGTGTATCTGACATTAAAAGAAGAAATCCTATACCAAAGTTCTTGTAAGTGCTAGGAATCAAAGTGCTCTGAAATTTTGTATGAACTGTGGTTCACTTATAGATGATCTACCTAGTTCTTTTGATGTCTTTGGGTTTGGAAGTCTTCAGATCATGCAGATTGGATGACTCTATGTCTAAAAAGTTATTCTTTTGATAGACGGGTTAGAGACTTGATGCGCAATGATCCATATTCAATGACCAAAAATATGATTTCATTAGTTGTTGACATATCTCATTTCTTGTCTACCAAACATCTAGAGTAGAACCAGTTGGATAAATGATTCAGATAATCCAAAGTTGGGCTCTTTCATGCAATAAGTTAGTGCATTTTGTATCAAAATGGTAAAAGTTGTCGTCATGTGACCTTAAGGTCATGGGTTCAAGGCGTGGAAACAGCCTCTTGCAAAATGCAAGGTAAGGCTGTGTACTCTAGGCCTTTGTCGTCTACCCCTTCCCTGGACCTCTCATAGACAGGAGCTTCGTGCACCAAGGCTGTCCTTTTATTTTGTATCGAAACACTTACAAGTGCTTTGATTTAGCATTCTTGGAGAAAAAAAAGGTGGAAAAAAGACAAAAGACAATTGAGAGAGAGCAACTTGCAATATAATCCTTGTATAAGCAAAGGAAAAAGAAGAGAAAGGGGAAAAACAAAAGAAAAGGCAAAAAACAAAACAAAAGGGCAGCCCCCCGGTGCATGAAGCTCCTATCTATGAGGGGTCCAAGGAAGGGGCGGACCAAAGGGCCTAAAGTACACGGCCTTACTTTGCATTTTTTCAAGAGGTTGTTTCCGTGCCTTGAACCCATGATCTCAAGATCACACGACGTCAACTTTTATTGTTGCACCAAGGCTCCCCTTCCAAAAAGAAAACAAAAAGGAAAAGAAATAAAAGGGAAAGAAATAGAGGAGAGATTAGAAGTCACTAACTTCCAATGAAGAAACTTGTTTCAACATGCAGAGAAATATGGATTCTTGCAAACAAGTTTGAATGCTGTGAGAAGCATTTTTATGCTACTACTAGGAGGAAAGTGATGGCATAGTGCAACACCAATATAGACCTAGATCTATTCGCACTGCCTTTTCTATGTTTATTTTAAGAATTATTTTACTTTTCCCAAAGTTGGCAATATACACAAGCAATGAAGGGTTACAAAGCAAAATAGCACTATTCTAGTTCAGACAATGAAATCCACAGTACACAAGACAAAGGAATCATGAGAGAGAGAGAGAGAGAGAGAGAGAGAGAGAGAGAGAGAGAGAGAGGTAGGATTAGTAATTTTAGTAAGGAGTTGCAAGTGTAAAGTGTAGGCAACATGTGATTGGCTAGAAAAAAGTTTCTAATTGCCACTTCCTCTAACTCTTTCTCTTTTATGCTTTTTTTCAGCTAATCAAATGTCACCTACTCTTTGTACGTGCATGAAACAACTGAAATTAACACACCGCCATATACATATATGAGCCTAGTTGGTTAAGTTACCTCATCTTACACCAAGTGTTTATTTAAGGAAACAGTACGCTGGGCCAAATCACTTCTCTAATAACTTGTTAGGAAGTTATAATGATTAGGCCAAGAGTCTCATTAAGACTGGAAAGTCCTTTCTTAAGGGTGTTTCTCATGGAAACAATTATCTATGGAGATGTCCTCCTTTGGGTGTTACTGGGGTTTAAGATAAGATGATTTGACATGATGTGAGATGATTTGGACTATAGATGATAGTCATAAGTCACTTGAGTCTCGAGTTCCATTTTTTCGCTTATCTCTTTAGCTCTGTTCACACCTAAAGGGCAGCTTTGGTGCACGAAGCTCCCACCTATGCGGAGTTCAGGGAAGGGGCGGACCACAAGGGTCTATAGTAGACAGCCTTACCTTGCATTTTGCAAGAGGCTGATTCTACGCCTTGAACCCGTGACATCAAGGTCACATGACGACAACTTTTACCATTGCACCAAGGCTCCCTTTCAGTTCTGTTCACACCCAAATCTAGATAAATGCACGAGGCATATCTATATTATGCATAACAAGCATGTCTTCTACTTTCAAGAAGCGTGGATCATATTTAAGTAGACCTATGCTAAACATCCATTGCGAGGTATGGTCTAGTGACTACATTTTGTGGGCCTTCCTTTGCATGATTAGAATCATTTAGCTCCCTGCTCCTACTTTAATTTGATGAAGATAAAAAATCATATGATATGAATAATACTAGCTTGTAAGAAATTATGTGTTATTTATAAAGTTTCTAAACTGCCTGTTTCTAAGCACACTGCTAGATGTCTTTCAAAAGCTAATATCATCCTAATGACATGATTTTTAATGTATAGACATCTAGATCTAGAGCAATAAGATGTACAGGTTGGATAATTCAGAAATAGGCTCCAAAAATGTGGTCACTAGATAGCACCCACAATGCATTTAGTTTAATTCCTAGTCTTTTAGTTTTTTAAATTTATACTTTTTTATTGGAAAATTGGACTTTCTATTAGCTTTGCTTTTCTATAATCATTTTACTAATTTTTTCTTTATTATTGTTGTTGTTATTTAACAAGCAAAGAATGACAAAATAAATTGCTCACTCACTCAAACACACACACTCCTAAATCTACCACCGAATGCACTTGAAATTTGTTGCTAATTTCTTCTTCTTCAGCGTTCCTCCTCCTCCTCCTCCTCCTCCTCCTCCTCTCTCTCTCTCTCTCTCTCTCTCTCTCTCTCTCTCTCTCTCTCTCTCTCTCTCATACTCATATTATATTCGCAACAACTGTAGTCCTACTTTTGCATCCTTCGTGAACTCAATCTTTTCAGTTTCCACTTGGGCTCTTTCTTTCTTGAATTGACTCTCTTTCATTTGAGGCTTCTTCTAAGTAACATCATCACCGTCAAGACCTTATCCCAATTAGGGGTCGGCCACATGAATCTTGTTCCTCCATTCCTTTCTATTAAGTACCATAGTATTATTTAGTCCCAAAGTTTTTAAATCTTTTCTCACTACTTCTATCAACGTTTTTTTAGGCCTTCTCCTTGCTGTTTTAAAACCTTCTACTTGCATTGGCTCACTCCTTTTAATTGGTACTGTTTTCGATCTTCATTGTATATGTCCAAACTATCTAAGTCTAATCTCCCTCATCTTGTTACCTGTTGATGCTATCCCTAAGTTTCCTTTAATATTTTCATTTCTAATTCTATCCTTTCTTGTCTTGCCACTCATCTATCTCAACATCTTCATTTCTGTTATGCTTTGCATTGGCTCACTCCTTTTAATTGGTACCGTTTTCAGTCTTCATCATACATGTCCAAACCATATAAGTCTAATCTCCCTCATCTTATTACCTATTGATGCTACCCCTAAGTTTCCTCTAATATTTTTATTCCTAATTCTATCCTTTTTTGTCTTGCCACTCATCTATCTCAACATCCTTTGAATATAATATTCTTTAACTGCCCATGATTATTTTCTTCAAGGATACGAGTATTTTCCTTGCTATTTGCCACCTTAAAACATAGATATATAAGAGCAAATAGTCCAAGCTTTTTTGGCTATTTTATCTATGTTTGAATAAATTTAACTACACAATAAGGCCCAACATAGGAGGGGAAAGTTCACTGTTTGTTGATGACTTAATCTACGATTTATTATTTGGGGCCAAACAAACCATTCTGGGTCTTACCTTTGCCCTTTAACTTTCTACTAGGTGAAGATATTGTCTCTCACATTTGGGTCCTTCTCTCTATAGCCGAGAAATATTGGCCCTTAAAGGGCAGTCCCGGTGCACAAAGCTCCAGCCTATGCAAGGTTTGGGGAAGGGGTGGACCACAAAGGTCTATAGTAAACAACCTTACCTTGTATTTTTATAAGAGATTGCTTCCACGCCTTGACCTTGTGACCTCAAGGTCACATGATGACAACTTTTAATGTTGTGCCAAGGCTCCCCTTCAAATATTAGCCCTTGTGTGCTCAAATTGTTACGATCTCCTGCAGCTAGTTTCAGGAAGTCGTCATAGAAGGTTAGATAGAGGAAAGTTTGAAGTTTGAGTTGCTTCCCAAAGTTTAGCTTCTGGACTCTAATACTTTGTTGTTGTTAGGTGATTGGTTATGTAATTGCCCACTGATGGCAATTTCAACATGAAAACGGCTGTAGGTATGCTGCATCTAAGGATTTGTAGGCCCAGCAAATTAACATACAAATGGGCCATTATTTTCACGATCTGAACTGTTGATATGCCCAATTGAATCTTAGATCAGCCGTCCCCCATGTATTGGCCCATTTGTACACTAATTCTGAAAGAAAGCCTTGTTTATTAATTTAAAAAGTTGCTTTTCATTTTTCTAATCATCCAATTAGAGAACGTCAAATGAAAGGCTTAGAATATTCTGATGCCTTAGAAATTTGTTTCATGGCTACGTGTTAACATAGCATATCTGAATCTTTAATAAAACTAGTAGATTTTATAAATTATCAAGATATCTGTAATACCCAAATACACATGCTAATTTCTCTATTACTTTACTTAAAGAGATTATTAAAATAAAAAGCCAAAGGGCAGCTGTGGTGCACAAAGCTCCTGCCTATTCGGGGTTGAGGGAAGGGGCGGATCACAAGGGCCTAAAGTAAACACCCTTACCTTGCATTTTGCAAGAGACTGTTTTCACGCTTTGAACCTGCAACCTCAAGGTCACAAGAAAACTTTTTTTTATTTTATTAAAATAAAAATTATTTAGTTAAAAAGTCACTAAAAATAAAAGTCTATGTCCCTCTTTTTGGATCAATAATTCTTGTCTTTAAGCTGTACGTCATAAAGGCTTTTGCACTCGCAATCATTTACAAAATTAATAGACAAGCTTAGATAGGGGGTTGGATGGATCATTAATCCCAAGTCACTTTACTTTTCTACGATGGATTCCAAATTTTCCTTTCCACTTTTCAAAAAGAGCAGCCCGGTGTACGAAGCTTTCGCTCATGCAGGATTCGGAGAAGGGGCAGACCATATGGTTTAATAGTATTCAGCCTTATCTTGTATTTTGCAAGAGGCTACTTTCACGTCTTGAACCTGTGACCTCAAGGTCACACGATGACAACTTTACCACTATGCCAAGGCTCCCTTTAACTTTTCAAAAAAGAAAAAAATCATACCTATGAAGCATACGGCTAAGTATATTTGCATGGAAGAAAAAGTTGGACCTACTGGATTCAAACCATAGGGAGTTTGAAATTGCGCCGGACCGTTTATTTGCTAGATGATATCATGGTACGGAGGAGCCATGCACCAGAAATCAACCCATGTACCAATCAAATGAATCTCATTGCCGTCGTAAATGGAACATATAAAGATTCACATCCATAATAAAGGGGGAAAATGTTGAGAAGACATAAAAAAGGCAGCCCTGTGCACGTAGCTCTCTCGTATGCAGGGTTTGAGGAAGGGAAGGACTGCAAGGGTCAATAGTACACAGCCTTACCTTGTATTTTACAAGAGGCTGTTTCCACGGCTTGAACCCGTGACCTCATGGTTACATGATGACAACTCTACCATTGAGAAGACAGGTGAAAGCTAAATCAAGTTTGGCATCGAGATAAGGATTGAATTGGAAGGACTACTAGTCTGCAACTGTCATCGCTATTGTAAATGGGAGGACTTACATTCTTTCCAATATGCCAAACCAACTAAACTGGAATTCCGGTAGAACAACCAACCAAAAGTTTGGTTAGCAAATCTTTTTTAGTTGGAACTTTGTCATTTTCAAGCTCTCATATGAGCCTCTGTTCTTGGAACCATTAGCCTTTAAGTTGGGTCCTAGCCTTCTTTTGACAGGACAGATCAGTCTCCCTTTTCTGCTCTCCTCACCACATCTTTGCTACTTTCATTGGATCTCTGTCTAACACAGTGCAAGAGAGAACACATCTTTGCTAATTCTTCAATCACTTGCTCTTATAATTAGGTGGTCCTAACTAACATTGTCTAGGAGAGTCAATGGAGAACTCTGGTGAGAGAAGTGATAGAGAACTAGTCAGGGGGAACCATTGGAGAGAAGAAGATGGAAGAAGAAATCACATGCCTTGAAGAAACCATATCAATAGGACCTTTCCTTCGAGGAGGAGACACAGGTGGAAGTCAAAGAAGATGAAGGTAGAGGAAGGAGGACTATCAGCACATCTCAAGCACCATAGGCCAGTTATAAAAGCAAGGAGAAGGAAGAACTTTAGTGGGAATAAACAGAAGTACCAATGCAAGTACAATGATCCAAGAGGGATGCTTAGATTGAGAAAGCCCATAAACTAAGGAAGAATGGTCATTTTACAGACTGGATTTGCATATCTTGTAGGTTCCTTTACTTTGAAGGAAGGATTATCTATTGGAACTGCACCAAAGTCTGGTCTACGTAGGACCAAAGAGTGGCATGGAGAGGTAGGAAACCACATCCTTTTCATATAAACCGTACAGAGAATTTAAGACTCCCCCACCCAAAACAAGGCTACAAAGATGTTTGGCCTAAGATATTTTCTCAACTCTAGGAAATGTGATCAAGATAGTCTAATAAAGGACCTTTACTTCTGGTGGAGTGCTCCTACTGTTCCTTCTTGAATCTATAGCTTGTCATTGCGTCGGATTCCTCCTCATGGATGGAACTACGATTCCTTCAAAGATGTAGGCAACCAATTTGATGAGTTTATAGGATTGAAAGTGCCAACTTCTTCGGGTTGATGAATAGAGAAAAAAATAAAAAAACAAAAGCTTCAAAGTCTAAACTCAAAATTATGGTTATGAACAGATCCTTTTTGGGTTGGTGTTGAAGCATAGTGGATTGAACCGGACCCTAATACAGTCATCACTACTCCAGCTAACTCACCTACTCCGAGGGAGGAGAGGAAGCCCAAGGGTCAAGAGAGTGGGCAGACAGTTGGACATTCCTTAGCCTTGCAGTCAAATTTCAGTTAGTTCCATTATCAGTACTTCAAATTCCCCATCCATTTTGCTGACTGTCTTTGGCCCGAGCTTTCCTCCAGGCTAGATCCCAAAGATAACTACCTAAACTAACTTCATTGATTTCGAAGACAAATCCATAACAATAGTTCATGCATATTCAGTGAATAAGAGGATGTAATCAGGAGCGGATCATTTATCAACATAGAATTACAACTGCCATTAAGGTCGATAGCTCTCTAAAATCAGACATGGCTCAGGCTCTCAAGAACTCTCACACTGCACTTGCTCCTGTGGCTGGGTCACATATAGAACATAAAGCTTTTCTCTCATGTTTTGGAAGTGAATCAACTCGTATTCTACAAAACTAGAGGAAGAGTTCTTCCAGTAAAGATTCTTTTTTCCTCAGCCGAAGAAAATGCTTCCGTCTCTGGCTAGATGGGAATGATTAGCCTTTTCCTTCTAAATGATTTTGGTTTTAGAATGTTAGGGGACTTGGTGAACCTAATAAGATGGCCAAAATGTAGAAAAAGTTGAAAAATGTGCAGCTCTCAATCATTTCCATTGAAGATACTAAAAAAAGGAACATACCAAATATAATTCCATATCTATTGGCATTATTAAGAATTTTGATTATATTCATATTGATGCTTTGAGATCCTCTAGAGGTTTATTGCTAGCATGGGTACCTTAAAAATCAAAGTCCTGACCACTCACAAAGGTATCTAATTTGCCTCTATTCATTTTGTCATTACCTTTAATGATGCACTTGCTGCAGTCTCGACAGTTTATGGTCCTAGTGAAATTGAATGATCCTTGGCCTGTGGTGGTGTCTTTAATGTTGTAAGTCTTATTTCAGAAAGGAGCACAGCTTTAATGCGCTTATCGATATCCATATCCAAGGTGGATGATATACATAGTCATATAGACAGAACCCCACTGTCTTGAGTAAGATTGATAGGTTCTTGGCCAACAAGCAATGCCTGTATTGTTTTCCTAGAATAGATTCAAGGATTCTTCACAACCAATATTTGGATGACTTTTTCATTATTCTCAGAGCCCAAATGCCAAATTGAGGTGCGAAGCCATTTCATTTTGAGACTGAGTGGCTGGAAAGGGCCTTTGATTCATAGAGCATGACCGGCCTTTACAACTATCCTAAAGAATTTTTTTTTTAGTCTGTACCTGACCATACAAAACTCCAAAGGTGCATCTCCATTTGTTCCAACCCACTTGGATTCTCTAGTTAACTTTCCTTTTAACCTCTATGCTCTCATGACTTATCGATCCCAAGTATTGAAAGTGGTCTTTTAGGGGGACTTCTTGCTTATCAATCTTTATTGGTGCAACACTATCACTCCTCTTTTTGCTAGAATTGTATTTCATATGCTCTATCTTAGTTTGGCTAATTTTATATTCTTTAGATTTTAATGCATCTCTCCATTACTCTAGCTTTGTATTTGTGCCTTCCCTTGTCTTATGAATCAAAACTATATCATTGGCAAGTAACATGCATGTACTAGGAAATTCCTCGTGTAGATGTTTTATTAACTCATCTATAACCAATGTGGCCCGCCCCTTCCTCGGACCCCGCATAGGCGGGAGCTTCGTGCACCGGGGCTGCCCTTTTATCTATAACCAGCGTGAAAAGGTACGGGCTCAATGCCGATCCTTGGGGAATTCTATAATAATAGGAAAGTCATTGGTCTCGCTACTAGTGGTCTTAACAATTGTTACCACTACTTCATATAAATCCTTAGTTATGTCTATACACCTCCATGAAATTCCTTTCTCTCCTCGCACCCACCAAATTAACTCTCTTGGGACAAGCTTTTTCTAAGTCAATAAAGACCATGTGGAGGTCCTCCTCCCCCTCTCTTTATATTTATCTATCAATTGTCTAAGTAAGAAAATAGCTTCCATGGTAGACCTCTCAGGCATGAAACCAAACTAGTTTATGATGCACTTGTTTCATGTCGTAGCCTCTTTTTAATCACTTATTAACAATGGTGGAATGAAGCCTCTTTAATGGGCAGAACAAGGGTAAGACTTGATTTTAAATTGAAATATATTAAGCAAAAGCTTAGAGAATGGAGCAGATGCTTTAACAAGGAAAGAAGGGAGCCTATGACCCTCTAAAAATTGCCCATCTCTTTCTCACTTGCCAAAAGAAGAAGATACACTCTTGTCAGAGGCAGATATCTCTATTAGATCTATTGCCGAAGAAAAGGTTGGAGAATTTGAAAGTCAATAAGAATGTTATTGGAGGCAATGAGCTTAAGTTAGATGCTTAGCTCAATGCTATAGAAATACTTCTCTCTTTCATGCTACAAATTCTTCATGGTAAAGAGTCAATAGAGCTGTGTTTGAAAATCAATGGTAGGAGATCTAAAGATCTTGAAGAGATTTGCAAGGAGGTTGTTATTTTTACCAGCTACTATATTATTTGGATAAAGCTCACTTCCTCTTTTCATAAAGATTATCTTTTAATTAACTTGATGATTTTCTCTCAAGGAAGTAGAAGATGCCATCTTCAAATCTCATGGTGAGAGATGCCCCAGTCAGGATGGATTTTGTCACAAATTTTTGGAAACCTCTTGGCCCATCATTCAGTAGGATGTTATGAGCTTCGTGGATAGCTTCTATAATGAAGAACCTTTGGATCATCTTTTCTCACCTTACAACGAGATGACAAGGTATTATTTCATCTCATCTTAGCTCAAGCACTACTAATGATGATATGGTGCATATAATCAACATCATATGATCATCTCATCTCAAGCACCACAAACACGTTATACAAGAGATTGCCATCTAGAGGACTGGTAATCTTGGTTCCAAATAGGAACAAAGCATCTGATCTACATGCATGAACACGGGTAAGCTATAAACTCCCAAAACAAGCTTTCTTGCTTCCTAGTTGCATGCTAAGATCTTTGAGAGACAAATAGGTTAATAAGATTATCTTATGGACCAACAATATCCGTGACTACAACTTAATTCCATTCAGGTCTTTGTCATCTCGTGTGATTTTATAATCCTCATTGTTTAATTAAACAGACCATTCATTTGGTGTGGAGAATATCCTCCTCCACTTACCTCATTCGGCCAATGACATGGGAGATTGTCTTGCTTCAGGAGAAATGGTGCTCAAGGAATTAAAGTTTATATTGAGGTGCCAAAGAAAATGCATACACAACTAGACTTTGAAAAAACAAGGTTACAATACCCAAACAATGTAGAAATATAATTTAATATTACTAGTAGGACTTTTGTAGTAAAATCTAATTTGAATTTGATAAATACATTGCTTGTGAAGTACGTGTTCACGTCTGCCCCATAGATCTACCATATATCTGCTGGTAAAAGTATTCACTTCTTGGAGTTCTATATAATATACTCGACACTCATTCTGTATACCATCCCCTCTTGCCCTCTTGTCATACTTGGGATGGATGCTACACCCACTCATGGGATGCCTGTCAACTTTAAACTTGGGACTTACTATAAATAGAAGAGACTTTCTCTTGTTTGCGACCAATTGCATTAGATGACTTTTGGCTAGATTCTTGAACAAAAATGGTAACCTAGCACACGAAGTTCCCGCATATGCAGATTCTGGAAAAGGGATTGACCAAAAAGGTAGACCAACCCCAATGGGATGGCTAGATTCTTAGATAATGGGTAAATTTCTTTGGTATTGTGCTTATGTTCTATAATGGCTAAATTTCTTTTATAGGGGAGGCAGCCTTGGTGTACGAAACTCCTACCTATGAGGGATCCAGGGAAGGCATGGACCACAGGGGCCTATAGTACCCAGTCTTACCTTACATTTCTGTAAGAAGCTGTAGCTAAATTTCTTCTATATTGTATTTATATTCTTTCTATCCTTGTTTTGTATTGGCTGGAGATCACCTCTCATTTTCTTTGAATGGATGTAAGGGATCACCTTCAGCCCTTGCTAGTAAATTTTTAATCACCATTAAAAAAAAAGGAAATACTATAAAAAATTAAAATTAAAGAAATGGTACTAGCGCATTGACTCACCTGGTCGACTCGCCCGTCTCGTTCCCTTCTTTGCCTCCCGAAGTCCCTTCGTGGGGCCCACTTTTCTTTACAGCACAAGTTTGTCGGCACCCGCCTTTTCTATCATATTTCCTCCTTTCATGCCAGTTCTTCAAGGCTAAAACCTTCCAATCACTGGGGTAAAATCATAATTTCAGTGCCCCCCCTTCCTCTGCTTCTCCTGCTGCTGTTTTTCAGTCCTGGGCTCGAACTTTCAGTTTATCGGAAGTCACTGCCTCTGCCACAAAAGCTCGTTTCTTCCAAACCCCCTTTCGATTCTCTCAAATCTCTTCTGGGTTTGCTTCAAAATCCTATTGTCGGGTTGATTTCAAATCATTTTCATATCTTCCATAAGTCTGTAAATGCAGAGTCATGATGATTGGGACAAAGAAGAAAGGTTCAATCAGCGAAGAAGATATTTCCTTACTTTTGCAGAGGTGATTTGTATGTTCTTTATGTTATGTTCTCTAAAATCTAATAGATTATCAGGGGTAAATCGGAGTCCGTTGCAGTTGTAGTAATTTCTCTTACTGTTTTTCGCTTGATTGCAAAAGCTATCAAGTGACCCATGGGCGTTTTGAGTACTAGTTTCTACTGCTTATCTCTGATGGGTTTTCCTTACCCTTTTCTCTTTCCTCTCTGAATGGTGGAGTTTTTAAGGTTAGATTGGAATTTTTTGGAACACTTTAACCATGGGGGTAATAGATGCTGTTTGGCTTTGTTTGGGTTTCTGTCTGTTTGATGAAATATGTATGAGAGTTTTGTGAAGATTTTGATTGTGCCCATGCGATGAAATGCAAAACTATACATTCGTAGTTAAGTTTTGAGTAAATTGCTTTCTCATGGTTTCTGAATTCCAATGCCATTGTTTCTGTTTACATGATGAAATGAGAATCTATATGATAGTAATTGATATTAGACTATACTGATTCTCACGTTTCCCTAGTTATAATGTCATTTATTATGCCCATGTAATCATATAAGAGTAGGTGATATTTGTAACTAAATTTGGAATATATTGCTTCTCGTTCTCTCTGAATTTATAATATAATTGATTGTGTCTAGGTGATGGAATCTGGTCTTTAGTTAATAGAATATATTGCTTCTTATGTTTGCAGAATTACACCAAGTGGTTTTCCAGTTTTAGTTTCTATTTTATAATCTCTGATAGGTTTTGCGCAGCTGTGTGCTTCCTAAACTTGGGTTGAATTGTGAGGAATCCTTAAAACAAGGGGGTTACTGAATGACTATTTAGGTCCATTTGGGTTTGTATCAACTTGCGGTTTGATTATGTTTATGTGATGAAATATCAATGGGCATGTACGTAATTAATTTTAGAATATATTGTTTCTCATGATTTCAATTCATTTTGGTTATGACGATGTGATAAATGCATAGAACCAAAAAGAAAGAAAAGGATTGCTAGATTTGTAGTTAATTGGGATGTATTGGCTTTCATGATATGATGGTTATAATGCCAATCAGATTGGTGGTTCTAGTCTTAGTTTCTTGTGTGTTGTTCTCTAATGTTTCTCAAGATTCTATTCTTTCTGACATTAAACCTAAAATGTTAATTGTTTAAACAGGAGTAATGGACTGTTTCAGGCTCAGTTGGATTTATAAGTATGCTTTCCACTATTAATTTCTTTCTCAAGTGGGAATGCAAATGATGGGAATTCTTTGAGAAGGGGAATAATGAATAAATATTTCTGGTTAGATTGGATTTATGTGTATGCCGCTTGTACTTTTATCATGTCAAAAAAGTAAGAGTCACTATATGTCTTGTTAATTTTAGAATTTATTGGTATCTTATGGTTTCAGGTGTAAAATGTCACCATTTCTTACCTGCTTTAATTGTTTCAATCTGAACCTGTCTTGGTTCTCCTGATGTTGCAGGTACACTGCAACAACCATACTTGCACTACTTCAGGAAGTTGCTCAGTCTGCTGGTACTAAAATTGATTGGAATGCCTTGGTAAAGAAGACTTCAACTGGGATCTCTAATGTACGAGAATATCAGATGCTGTGGCGACATTTAGCCTACCGTAACAGTTTGGCAGAAAAATTGGAAGATGGTGCTGAACCTTCGGTTTGTTTTGCACTTTGTAGAAATAGCAATTTTTCTGGAGGGAATGTATACACATGGTTGATTAGTTAGTGCCACGCGTACTTAATATCTGCAAACTGCATTATAGATGCACAGTTGTAAACAGAAGTGTCTAAAAGTCTAATGATAGGACACAAAAGAACTACGTAATTGATATGATACTCCACCAATTTGATTTGTGGTACAAAACTGCAGCCAAAACATCACCTACCATATGTTAAGAACAGGAATTGTGTCTACTTGCAATTTGATGGAAGGAGGAGCATCTGCTAAGGGTGTTTCAATGTCACAGAAGGACGATGTTTGATCTATTCGGTAGGTTTTTGGTTTTTCAAATTGAGAGGGTGAATGGTGTCATACACGATCTAAAGAGTTGGACAGAGTTTTGGTCAATAGGAACTAGGTTTCTGTAAGTACACTTGTTGGTTTCTGTAAATACATTTGTTAGATAGGCATTTTTAGTCATTAAATACTTCACCTGGTTTACTACTTAGTTTAAAATCTAAGTATGCATCTTCAGTAAAATGTAGCAAGGCATGAGATCCAAATCTGGAAAGGGAAAAACAAAGCTCAAAAGTATCCTTAATTGAGCAGTTCCATATGTGGCTGGGGAAATGGGGGCACATCTTAAAAATATCATTGTGCTTCTTGCTCCTTCAGAAAGAAAATTGTACCAGCAATATCTACGAACTGCATTAGAGATGCACAGTTGGAAAGAGAAGTGTCTAAGACTCTAAGGATAGGATATCTTAGGATATCTTGATCAATATAGGTCTGTCCATATTGAAAACCATTATGCTTCTGGGAAAAGTTCTTTTGCCCTTGTCTTGTTAACAAACTTTCTATTGTCATTCAAAAGAGAATAAAATTGTACATGTTGTAAAACCTTCTCATCTCTTTTTATTGAGCTGCTTGTTGTTTAACTAGTGGGTAGATTTGCTTTCTGTTAAATAAGGCAATCAAACTAATTTGGATTCCTCCTGGTCAAAGTCTAGTATCTCATAGTTTTTGATTTAGGGTTTGGTTCGGTTGCATATGCAAGATTCTTTTCTAAGTTTCCTTTATGATTATATTTATGCACTATGTGGTGCTTATTCTTTGCTAACTTAGGTTGATAGAACCTGCCGACTACTGGCACGTTACATGTGTCTCAGTGAGTCAAAATATAACGCCCCGGGTCTGGGCTCCCTCAGTAACGATATTGTCCGCTTTGGACCGAGGCCCGCACGGATTTAAAACGCGTCGTTACCGGTAAAGCCCACCCAGACCCTTATCAGCCACCCAGGAACTTTCTTTCTGGCGATGTGGGACTAACTCTCAGCGCATCCCGCTTTCATACCCTCAGACCATCTTGGGTCCCTTAGACTATCTTGGGGCCTCCCCATCAAGCCATCTTGGCACCCTTAGGCCACCTTGGTAGACGGCAACGGTAGCCCTCTCCCCTTTAGTGGACACGCGTCCGCGTGTGGACTCTCATGCTTCCGCTCGTATGCTGTTAGCCACCCACACCGGGTCGGGGGTTGGCTTTGATACCACTGTAACGCCCCGGGTCTGGGCTCTCTCAGTAACGATATTGTCCACTTTGGACCGAGGCCCGCACGGATTTAAAACGTGTCGTTACCGGTAAAGCCCACTGAGACCCTTATCAACCGCCCAGGAACTTTCCTCTTGGCGATGTGGGACTAACTCTCATCGCATCCCACCTTCATCCCCTCAGACCATCTTGGGTCCCTCAGACTATCTTGGGGCCTCCCCCTCAAGCCATCTTGGCACCCTTAGGCCACCTTGGTAGATGGCAACGGTAGTCGTGTCGGCCCCTACAGCGTGGGCACACTCTCCTGCCCTGACCTCTCCTCTACCTAGGAGGGTACTGCTGGTCAAGGGCCCCCTGAGGCTGTGTGGATGCGAAAGGCCTCTTGCCCTTGAAGGGTTGACTCACCTCTCTTCTGCTCCGTAGTAAATCTCTCTCGAGCACTGAAGCCCTGTCCGCAGCCTGCCTCATCGTAGACGGGTATGCAATAAGTACTTTGTGCCTCAACTGTGGCACCAACCCTTCAATGAATTTGTTTGTCACCTCCTGTTCTGAGGCAAAAGGGGTAGCCGCGAACTCTGTAGTCTGGTGAACCGGTTCAGGTACTGCTGAACCGTCATACTCCCCTGAGATAACGTGGAAAACTCCCTCTTCATAGCATGCACGGCATGAAGAGGAAAGTACTGCGCATCGAAGATCTTCTGAAAGTCCTCTCATGATAATGGTGCTGATGATGGGGGGCGAAGCTGCTGCTGAGTCTTCCACCAAAACCCAGCCTCTCCTTCCAATAGGTAAGTCGCCAAATTGACCTGATCCTCAAGTGGAATCTCCATCCCCTCAAAGGCCTTCTCCACCACGAACAACAATTTCTCTGCTACTGCTGGATCTCCATCCCCATGGAAGGTGGGCACCATCTTTCGAAACCTCCTGAGCTGCTCAACTGGTGGAACACGTGTGCTCGAGGAACCTCCCTCTGTAGTTCCCTGCACAGGGGCTGTTGATGCTGGCCGGGATGACTGTACTGCTGTGTCCTCTGGGACTGCTACAGTGGTCGTCAGGTGGACAAAGTGCATAGCCTGCACCTTTGCTCGAATCTACTGCGTAATGTGCTCAGTGAGGCGTGGCATGAGGCTCTGAACCACGCGTGCCACCATGTCTGCCTCCTGCTCCCCTTGCCCCATAGTCGAGGCAGGGGTAGCAACTAGTGGAGTGGGGGTGGACCTAGTCCTCTGCCGAGGAGCCATCTGTTAGCAACTCAATAACACATTGTATAAGTATTCCTCCTCTCTTAGCCCAAGTCATGCCCTATGGCTGTAATCCTAATCTATGTAGTCACAGGCGTGGCTAGTCGCAAGGCGCATTTAGGGGCAGGGCATGCGACTCGACTTACCCCAGGCGCAGCGACTTAAGTCGCAGTGCGACTAGTCGCGACTAGTCACGTGCCTGGGTGCGACTTGCGCCTAATGCGCCCCCGACTCCAGGTGCATCGACAGTCTTAAAAATAAAACCCTAGTTACGGGGTTTTTTTTTTTTTCCATTCTTCTTTTTCCCCACTCGAATACTTCCTTTGTAAATCTTTGATCTTCCATCCAACTCCAAGTAATTGAGGTAATAATCGTAAGATTGTAACTTCATTACTTTCATTGTTTTGTTTTTTTTGTTTTTCTATAAAAAAAGGGTAAAACCAGTATCGTTTTTTCATTTTTTTTGCATAGTGCTTCTTTTTTCTTTGAAAACTCAACATATGTATACTTTAAAGGTAAAAACGAAAACTCCATTTCATTCTTTCTATCTGTTTTCATTGATTTAATGTAATATGCAATAAATTTCTAGTTTTCTGGAATTTTTTACTTGAAAATGAAAAATACATCAGTAATCCGTATTTTTCTCATTTTTTTAAAGCAAATATGCATATCCTCACTATCATAATGCTAAAAACGATTGATCCATGGGCTTAATTGACATTTTTTTTTATTGTCTTCTTTTTTTTACTGTCTTTTTTTTTTAACAAAAACCAATAAAAAACAGGAAGGGTTATTTATTTTTTCCATCTTTGTAACAAATGTGTAAGTGTCATCATAGGATGATACTAGGAATGCTAAAAACAACTTATCAGTACAATGTTTTGATGTTTTTTCTTACTTTTTTTTTTTTTCACTAACAACTGTATTTTTTTTTTTGTACTGTTAATTATTTTATTTCATTGTTAAATTTTTTTTTTTCCATTTGTTTGCAGGTTTTCTCTTTTAAATCTCTAATTGCTTGATTTGATTCCACTTTCCATTCCACTCTAAAGTCTCCAATAGTTTCTTGTATTCCTATTGATACATCAAGTCTACAATATGTCATCATCGAGGGGCTCCAGCAATGCTTCTTCTAGATTAATGGATCTGGGGTGGGAATATGCAGAGGCACGGGATCCAAATGATAAAAATTTGGTATGGTGCAAGCTATGTGGGAGTAGATATAGTAGAAGAAGTTTTAGATTAAAGCAACATTTGACAGGTGGGCATAGGAATGCCAAGAAATGCTCTCTAGTCACTCCTGAAATATCTAAAAAAAATTTAGATTATATGAATGAAACAAAGAAGAAGAAAGAGACTAGAGAGAGAATAACAAGGGAGATGGAACATCCAGAAAATTTGTTTGGCTTGGATGATGATGATGAGGAGGAGGAGGAGGATGTGCAGGAGATTGATAGCACTAGGCTTGCTGGTATTTCTATTGGGGGGGATAAGAGGCGTAAGATTCCCGCACAACAAACAAAAGGGCCTATTGATTATCTCTTTGCTCCCAACCCTAAGGTCCAGAGTAAGGGCGAGGGAAAGGTACCGAAGCAGCAGACGACAATGAATCGAGTATACAAGAAAGAGTTTAGAACAAGAGCATGCAATTATATCTCCTCTTGGTTCTATGAACATAGCATTGCATTCAATGCTGCTCGTAGTCATTCATTTCAGACCATGCTAGAGGTAGTTGCGCAACATGGTCCAGATATATATCTTATATTTTTTTTATAATAAATAGTTATATATTTGTTTAGCCTTTTACCTAATCTTATATCGTATAATCTTATGTGACTAAGGTTTCAAGACACACTCGTATCACGAGTTGAGGGTGAATTTTCTTCAGAAACAAGTAAAGGAGACAAAAGAATACATAGATTAGCGTAGAGGTGATTGGATTAAGTATGTGTTCAGTGTCCTTTTTTGCAACCTTGTATATATTACTTTTAAGTCTTAAGGTGACACTGATACTAACAACAAGAGTTCTCCATGGTATTATTCCTTTATAGGTATGGGTGCTCCATCATGTCAGATTGGTGGACTGATGGCAAGGGTCGCACCCTTGTCAACTTTTTGGTGAACTGTCCAACTGGGACAGTATTTTTGAAATCTATTGATGGGTCTGCACATGTCAAAAGTGCAAGCCTAATACTTGACATGTTGATGGAGGTGATTGATGAAGTTGGAGAGAACAATGTGGTTTAGGTAATAGTTGTTAAGTATTTTAAATAGCTTATAAGCATATACTGCAAGTTCATCTTATATAATTGGACCTTTTTTGTATTTTAGGTCATAACTGATAATGCCTCCAACTACGTTGCTGCGGGAAGGGAGTTGATGGTGAGGTGGCCGCATTTATATTGGACTCCCTGTGCAGCTCACTGCATTGATTTGATGTTGGAGGACATAGGGAAATTATCAATTGTGAAGAAAACTGTGGCAGAAGCTAAGCCGTTGACGGTTTTTATATATAGCCACACACATGTCCTTCATCTTATGAGGAGGTTTACAAAAAAAAGGGATTTAGTCAGGCCTGCAGTGATGCGCTTTGCCACCAACTTCTTAAGCCTAGAGAGCATCCACAATTTCAAGACAGAGCTGAGGGCAATGTTCCACTGTTCAGAGTGGATGAATAGTAAATGGCCAAAAAGGCCTGAGGGTAGAAGAGCTGAAAAGATTGTATCGCGCACCAGCTTTTGGAACCACATCCTATTCTATTTGAAAATTATGGCTCCACTCGTAGAGGTGTTGAGGCTGGTGGATAGTGAGGAGAAGCCAGCGATGGGATACATCTTTGAGGCTATAGTCAGGGCCAAAGCCAAGATTCAAAGCCAATCTAGCAGGAGATGAGTGCCAGGCCACTCATGTTTGGGGGATTATCAGCAAGTAGATGGAGTTCTCAGCTTCACCAGCCTTTGCATGCAGCGGGATATTACCTCAACCCATCCATCTATTATGACCATGACATTGAAATTGAGCGTAATGGTGATATTAAGAATGGTCCAATGCATGCCATTAGTAGGTTATATGATGGAAATGAGGCTAACATGGTGATGGATCAGATATCTCTTTATGGACATGCTAGAGGCTTGTTTGGTAATGACCTGGCAATACACAAAAGAAAAACCCTAGCCCCTTGTAAGTATTTTATGTTATTCTATGTTTTAAGTTTTATTTATTTTTTTAACTTTAATTTTTTTTTTTTCCCAAAATGTAGGTGAGTGGTGGATTACCTTTGGGGCTGAAGTCCCATAGCTTCAAATATTCGCCATTAAGGTCCTCTCCCAGATATGCAGTGCATCTCCTTGCGAGCGCAACTGGAGTGTCTTCGAGAATGTAAGCTACTTAGATATTAAAATGTAGTACAGTACTAGTAATTAGTTATTAGTAATTTAGTATAGCATTCATTGTATTCTAAATTTATATTTACTTCTTTTTTTTCTTCTTTTCAGATCTACACTAAGAAGACAAATAGGTTGCACGCTAAGAAATTGAACGATCTAGTATTCGTTCAATACAATCAGCGCCTTCGTCGTCGACATGAGGATCGTTTGAAAATGCAACCGTATACAGATCCTATTCTGTTAAGAGAGGTCGACAAAAGTGATGAATGGATTGTTCCAGAAGATGCTAGAGATGATTTGGTGCATCAAGGTGATGACCTCACTTGCTTAGATGTTGAGCTTGCCGAAGGATCAAGTGAACACGATGCTCAATTTACTAGGCAATACCAGAGGTGAGGGAGGGGGCAGAGGGGCAGCCACATTTCTCAATCTCAAGCTCATGCTCATCAAGAACCATATGAGGATATTGGAGAAGAGCAGGGCGATGAGGAGACTAGGGAGGAGGAGGATGTCAACATCTCTCAGGGAGATGATTCTGATGATGGTCTTGATCTTCTTGACGAGGAAGAAGAGGTACAGGAAAATAGCTATTAAGTCTTAATAGTTAACTTTAACATTTGCTTTACTTTATTTGCAAAACTATTGTTTGATTGTTTATTGTTCCTGGATTTACAGGAAGATGGCGATGATGATGAGCATGAGACCACAGCATGACAGCAGGTTGAGGGAGTAATCCCTCCCAGGCTGCTAGTGCCACTCCCTGTTATTTCATTGTTTATTGTATTTGTTTGTTTCTCAAGACTCAACTTACTTCTATGTATATAAGTGCATGATTGATTGTTTGATTTAACCTTTAGCTCCCTACTCCTTAGTCCTTAGGTTGTTAGCTTGTTAGCTTATTATTGTATTGTTGACAAGTATTTATTCATATCTTTATATTTCTATGCTTTTTAATTTTTTTGGATTTTTTAGATTTATTCTTATTTTTTTTTAAAATATTTAAAATTCTTATTTTTGCGCCTTGATGCCTAGGCGCGCCTAGTCCCTCTGGGCGCAAGGCACACCCCTTGCGCCTGGGTGCGCCTTGTGCCTGTGACTATATAGATCCTAATTAGACCCATAAAGTGGTGATAATGGAATAAGCCTGGGCTTTGATACCAAACTGTGCTTGAAGGATCCTATCAAGAAACCTGAATCGAGTCAAAAGGTTAGCAAGCATCACTCTCGACTTCCTACTCAAGGCATTCGCTACAACGTTAGCTTTTCTCGGGTGGTACTATATGGTAAAGTCGAAGTCCTTGAGGTACTCCATCCATCTCCTCTGCCTCATGTTCAGATCGCTTTGTATGAAGAAATACTTGAGGCTCTTGTGGTCAGTGTATACCTTAAATTTCTCGCCATATAAATAGTGTCTCCAGGACTTCAACGCAAACACCACTGCCGCCAACTCTAAATCATGGGTCGGATAGTTCACCTCATGCGTCTTCAGCTGTCTAGATGCATAGGCGATGACCCTCCCATGCTGCATCAGCACCGCTCCTAAACCTCTGCCTGATGCATCACAAAATACCACATAACCACCTGATCCTGAAGGTAGGGCCAGTACTAGTGCGGTGGTCAACCTCCTCTTGAGCTCCTGAAAGTTCTCCTCACACGCATCCGTCCAAATGAACCTAGTGTCCTTCCTAGTCAAGGTGGTCATGGGTAAGGCGATCCTCGAGAACCCCTCAATGAACCATCGGTAGTAACCAGCCAAATCGAGGAAACTACGAACCTTTGTCACCGTCATAGGCCTCTCCCAATGCAAGACTGCCTCCACCTTGGCCAGGTCTATAGCCACACCATCCTTGGAACACCACATGTCCCAAAAACTGCACCTGTTCTAACTAGAAGTCTCACTTGCTGAGCTTCGCATACAAGCGATGATGGCGAAGCGTGCCTAGCACAGTGCGAAGATGCTCCCTGTGGGCCTCATGGCTAGGCAAGTAGATCAGAATGTCATCCACGAAGACAATCACGAACTGGTCTAAATAGGCTCGGAATACCCTGTTCATCAAATCCATGAACATTGCCGGTGCATTCGTTAGCCCAAACGGCATCACTAAAAACTCATAATGGCCGTATCGACTCCTGAACGCAGTTTAGGGATATCCTACTCCCTAATCCTCAACTGGTGGTAGCGTGATCTCAAGTCAATCTTAGAGAATACCTGCGCCGACTGTAACTGGTCAAACAAGTCATCGATACGAGGCAAGGGGTACCGGTTCTTCACAGTAACACTGTTCAATAACCGGTAGTCTATGCATAGCGTCAATGATCCATCCATCTTCTTAACAAAGAGGATGGGTGCTCCCCAAGGAGATCCACTCGGCCTGATAAAACCCTTGTCCAGAAGCTCCTGCAACTGTACCTGAAGCTCCCTCAACTCTGCAGGGGCCATCCTATAGGACGCCTTAGATATAGGCACTGTACCCGGCACCAAGTCTATGGTAAAATCGATCTCCTTGCGTGGAGGTAGTCCTGGCAGCTCGTCTAGAAATACATCAGCAAAATCTCGCACCACCTCTATGTCCTATCTCACCGTAGCCATAGCACCTAAACGGCTCGCTCGACTGGAAAGGCTAATTCTTTGAGGCTCTTGCCGTGGGCCCCGTTCTTGTGACGGCCCGGCACAATCGCCCCAAGTGCCCAGTTTTTCACGTATATTCCATTTACACCCTCCATTTTCACAAATTCATCCATTTTCTACCTTTTTTCACGATTTTTGTTTCGTTTCTAAAAACCCTTACCTACTGTTTTTGGGGTTTTTCGGCATCTCTAGCTGTGAGGCACCGGTGACAGGATTTCGGCGGTCATCTCCGGCCATGGTGAACCAGTCTGGTCACCATCCCCGGTGACGGTGACCTACGATAGGACGGCGAGCACGCCGGGCAGGAAGCACGCATGCGACATGCGTCATGGCTAGGCGCGACGTGCGTGCCACATGGGGAACACGAGACGGCACATGCGGCTCAACGTGCACCCGCCACACGCGGGATGTGTGGTGCGACACGCGCGCACCACGCAGTACGGCAAGAATGCGCGCGACGCGAGCCGTTTACCCCCATGCGTAGAGTACGTCCATAGACGCGCAATCCATGCGCGTGCGGCGGGCCCATTTTGTTGATTTTGAGGGTTTTTGACCCTTTATTCATAAAAAACGTGATTTTGGGAGCTATAGAGGTCCAAATCACGATCCGAAAGAGGCGTTATGATCGTCTCAACAAGGCGAATGTAGATTTAAGATAAAAATCCAGTTTATAAAAACTTTTTAATAGCCAAACTACTAAATGTTATTAGATGGTTCAAATCAAGCCAATCAGTGGATGATCAGGCCTTAGACCGTAGCTGTACACATCAAACATGAGATAATCTAGGAGATTTGAAGGGCATCTCTCCTAGAATTGCCAAGAAAAATAATCTTGACGATCAAATTAGGCAACAACCTTAGGATGTGCTGATCAAGAATGATTTGACCGTTAGAGTGACACGTGATCATAAAGATACGTGTGAATCACTAAACACAATAGAAATTTTTAAGAGTCATGATGAAAATGAGAGGTCTAACTAGCAATAATGACTTATAATGTGACAGGTACGTTAGAGCGTGCGACTTGATATCGCTTACGCATCTGACTGGAGTTCGACATTATTGAGGTAGGTGATTTCATTCACCATTTTTTCATGATTCTCAAATGATGAGGGCGGGCCCAAAAGGCGCAGTCGCTAAGGGTTGGCAAGCTTCTAGGCAAGGTGAGGCGCTGAGAGTTAGTCCCACATCGCTAAGGGGAAAGTAACTAGGCTGTTGATAAAGGTCCAGCGGACTTTCCATACAACCAGGCATTTTCCCCCATAGAGGAAGAACAAAACCGTGCGGAGGCTGGGTGTTATGGGCCCCAGTCTTCAGAGCGGACAATATGGTTGTGTGTGGGGCCCTCGGGTCGTTACAGTGGTATTAGAGCCAACCCCTGACCCGATGTGGGTGGCTAACTGCACGCGGGCGCTCGCGTGTCCCCTAAGGGGGAGAGGGCTAGCCTTGGCCGATGAGGGCGGGCTGATGAGGGCAGGCCCAAAAGGCGCGGTCGTCTGATGCCCAAAAGGCGCAGTCGTTGAGGGTTGGCAGGCTTCTAGGCTCGCAGGCTTCTAGGCAAGGTGAGGCGCTGAGAGTTAGTCCCACATCGCTAAGGGGAAAGTAACTGGGCTGTTGATAAAGGTCCAGAGGACTTTCCATACAACCAAGCCTTTTCCCCCACAGAGGAAGAACAAAACCGTGCGGAGGTTGGGTGTTATGGGCCCCAGTCTCCAGAGCGGACATTATGGTTGTGTGTGGGGCCCTTGGGTCGTTACACAAAATTAGTTGCTTCTTCAGTCAACTACTTGAATTGGTAGATGGTGCAGAAATTTCTTATAACATTATTTGCCAGAATAGATGTGTTCACAAGAAGAACATTGCGCAAAAGTGTGATTTGAATTAAAGAATGTCAAGCATGAAAAAATAACCAAAATGAGCACTCATAGATTCTTGCCATCTATTTTTCGTGTGTAGACTGTAGAGAGAAAATTTTATGCAGTTGGTACCTAGCTGAGACATGATATCATATGGCATTCTGCATGAATTGAAACATCAAATCTATGTGTACCTTTACCTTTTCCTACAAGTCCTTTTACTTCTTTCCTACTTAACAAAGTATCATATTACTCAATGGATTTGATGATTATATGTTCAACTTGCAGGATGATGATAGTGATTTGGAGTTCGAAGTGGACCCTTTTCCTGCTGTTACTACAGAAGCGTCAACAGAGGCTGCTGCCTGTGTTAAGGTAGCTTCCTTCCATTTTTGGAGCATGATTCATGCATTTTAATCCATTTTCTGGAACCATTTTCTTTTACATGCTTGGTGTAGCGTTGCGACCTACCCTTTTTTTATCTCTTTCTAAGATGTAACCATTCATCATATTTGGCATACAAAAATTAGGTAATCCCTTTAGAAATCAATGAATTTGGATGATCATAATCAGTTGTTTTCAAACAGCATCCATGCACATGAAAATTTATATAGTAGCCTATTTAAGCCATTCCAAACACGATGAATACTTCGATCTATAAAAGAAAAAGCTATGATGATATATATGAGAAAAAGATAGCATAAACTTCGGCAGGGACTATATCAACCATTCAAAAATTTTGAATTCCGAAAATAATTGTTAGACTAAGCTGTCTAACAAAATATATGTCATGGTGAGATGTAAATAAAAAATGCAGCATCCATCTCATGATCAGATGGAAACATCCCAGATATGATCAGAATATGACAGCAAAGCAAAATTACCCATCCATTAATAATCATAGTTCAGCCCAAGACTCTAAGTCCTCCCATCACGAAGTTCTCCAGTATTCTGTGACTTTGATGAATTGCCTTTGTCATCAACTCATCTGCTCAGTATATGAATACTAGAACTTGAATTTGCAATTTGCTTTAGGAGCAGGGAGGGAAAAAGAGTTGTTCAATGTCTTATTTTGAAAATATGAATCTTAAAGAGTCCCTGTCGTGGGTGGAGTTGGGAGGGTAGGGGGGCAGAGCTGGTGAGAAGGGGAGGGGGCTGAGTGGGTGAGAGATTGTGTGATAAACTAATTCCCAAGATCTTATTCTTTAGAGTTCTTTGGACCTCGGTGTTGTGCCATAGGGTCATTGAATTAATCTCTGTAAAGTGTTTCAAGTTATAAGATGAGAATTGAATTCCATCCTAGAGAATTGAATTCTCCTTCCCTACCACTGAATCTAATTATGAGAATATCCATACTTAAGAATTAGGCTGACTTAATTTTCTTCAGCTATGGGGTTTGTGAATATATAATGTCTGCTTTATGAGAAAAAGAAACAATTCCAAATATCCACCTCTCTTTTTGAACAATATCAAAGGCCCCCAACTTTTTGCATATACCAAAAACACGGTTAACATTTAGGGGTAGTTTATAAGCCACCTACCTGGCATTAATTTCTCACAGATTCTCTAGTTGCAGGTTGGGCTATTTAAGAAGAGGACCAAAATACCCATTTCCCTGTGCTCTTCTTCTCACATATGTGGGGCTTATCCACTTCTAGTCACACAGCCAAGAACTGAAGCAAACAGGGAAATGGGGTGGAATTATAAAAAAATGCAGTCCTTCAGAATAAGGAACTACATATGCTTTCCCAGTATCAACTACCCTTGAAAAACCCACCTAACAAATCACCAAAACTGCAGCAGGCGATTGCCTCCCTCTCAACCCACCAAATTTAGAGGTTTTACCCCTAAATCTCCAATTAGGGAAGGTATCCAGTCAGATTATTTGATAAAATTGCCTAAGAAGAAAAGAAATTTGGATAAAAATGGTGCAAAAGAAGATTGTTTTTTCACCACAGATATTTTAAATGGCTGTGCTGCCATTTATGGCAAAAATAGAGAAAAGATTTGTATAAAAAATGACAGAAAATCAGAAGTTGAGTGCAGAAAGAGTATAAACTAGTGTGAACTTATTTTATTAAAATGCTAGGAAATTTTCTTTTCCTGCTTGTCCTGATTCCTTGTTTCAGAGAATGTGTTTGTGGTGTAAAAGGAGAAGACCAATGTAAGATAATATCAGGGTTGGTTATGAAGTTGTAGTTATTTGGTCATCTTGAAGATTCCTCTGTTTGACTGGATGATTCTAAATTTTGATCTATTGGTTATACCAGATCAACAGCTTCAATTTACATTTTTAAGAGTTACCTCAATGATCTCTGCCAATTGGAGAAAGATACAGAGACATTTTCTCTCTCTTTTCACCAATGAAAGTGGGTCGCAGATGAATAAGGAAAAGAGAAAGTAAATGGAATCCATTTGCAACTAGGAATTCTGCCAGGAAGCTAATGGCAGGTGGGTGTTTTGGAGATTACCCCAGATATTAGCAGTCCATTTTGTATCTGCAAAAAATTGAAGGTGCTTCTAACCTTGGTCAAAAAGAGCTGGGCATTTGGAATTCTCCCAAGAAACAATGGACTTTCTTCTTGTCCATTGGTGCCATGCAACTTGAATCTTGCTGTGATGGAAGTCCTCGTATCTGACTTCTCTTATTGCTGGTTGTTTGTATTTTCTCTTGAGAGAACTTCAGTTTGCGGCCACTGTTCTCACTGTGGGTATGCCTAAAGACCATGTTTCAGGGTTTACACCAGATAGATAATAGATTTTTCAAGGAGAGTGGACCTATTAGATCTAGGTTGGTAGAAGAATTAGAAGACGAACATTTTGCAAGCCCCAGGTTCTCAAGTTTTCTTAAGATTAACGGGAGTTCAATTCATACCTGAGCCCCATTCAATGTAGTCAGAATTATAAGGGAAAATTTATTACAGATGCAAGTGTTGCAGCAGTCTTAAGTTTTATAGGAATTTCCTATGATGTTGAATCTACAGACTGGACCAAGTCCACAAGCTACCAAGTGTATCATTACTGTAAGCATGGAACTCCATTAATATGGCAGTATTACCACTTCATTAGCATCAGACACACCATCTGGTGGGGCAAAAAACTCTCACCACTGCATCTCTAATTTCAAGAAATGACACCAAAAAGAGCCATACCATGGTTACCTACAAGAACTTGTCCAATGTGGCCATGTAAGTAGAGTCCCAACTTTCTCTGGGCTTATAGATGAGGTAAGAGTAGACTTATGTAGTTATGTCAATTTTTCATACTTAGGTTGTGATGATAGACTTGTCAGCTAAGAAAAGATTCTTGACACAATTTTTGTATTGAACTATTGATTACTCGCCCCAGTTTCTTGGGCTTATGAGTTTGCTCCTTTAACTCCGCCAATGCTGGTCCCAAGCCCAGATGAAAAAGGAGGAGGGTCTTGCGTCAGGTGCTAGTCAGTAAGGGAGAAGTTGAAGATGATTTTGTTATTTCTTTCTTACGAATATGCATTTGTATATTAGTTTGTGAGGAAGAAATGAAAATCATTTCTAGCTTTTTAAAATATGGCAACTCTTGCGTCAAGTGCCAGCTGGCAAGGGTGAAGTTGAAGATGATTTTGTTATTTCTTTTCTGCTTGCAAATGAATATGCATTTGTATATTAGTTTGTAAGGAAGAAATGAAAATCATCTTCAGCTTCTTAAAGCTATGGCAACCCTAACATGACATGGATCGAAAACTGACATTCCCTCAAGCTAGGGCGTTCCCTATAAGCGACGCGTTAGATCGGATCTCGGGTGTGGTGAAAAATATGCAAGGGTTGCTAGGGCGTTCTCCTAGAAGTGATGCGTTACATCGGATCTCGGGTGTAGTGAAAAATGGGCAAGGGTTGCTAGAGCATCCCCTCAAAAGTGACGCTTTGCATCAGAACCCAGGTGCAGTGAAAAGTGGACATGGGTTCATGCCATTGAGGTCGAGAAAGGCGATAGTAAATAGGATATCTTTAGAGCATAAGATTCGTATCGCCACATGGAATATAAGGACATTGACAAGTAAGAGTGTGGAGTTAGTAGATGCGATGAAACGTTGGAGAGTCAACATCGCTTGTATCCAAGAAACCAAGTGGAAAGGGGCTAAAGCTAGAGAAATAGATGGGTATAAATTATGGTATGTAGGAAAGGATAATAACAGATGGTATAGGAATAATAGTAGATAAGGAATTAAAGGATAAAATTGTGGATGTTAAAAGAATTAGTGATAGAATAATAATAATAAAACTTGTTCTAGGAGAGCAGATTATAAAGTTACAAGTGCATATGCACCACAAGTAGGGTTATAAGATATAATCAAGAGACAGTTTTGGGAAGATATGGAGGGAGTCATGCAGGAAATTCTCAACACTGAGGGGATATTTATAGGAGCAGACTTAAATGGCCATCTAGGAAAGGAAAATGAAGGATATGATAGAATACACGGAGGGTATAGTATAGGTAAACGAAATGAGATGGGGGAGAATATCCTCGATTTTGCTTTGTCATATAACCTGGCCATTGCAAATACACTCTTTAAGAAGAGGGATGAACACTTAATAACGTTTAAAAGTGGGCTTTATAAAAGCCAAATAGACTTTTTTCTACTTAGAAATAATGAACGATCTATGTGTAATGATTGTAAGGTGATACTCAGTGAGAGTTTAACCTCACGACATAGGTTAATGGTTATGGATATCCATATCAAAAGATGGAAGAAAGGAAATGAACTTAATAGGTATCTAGAAATTAAGTGGTGGAACTTAAAAGGAGAGAAAATAACCTCATTTACAAATAAGTTGATGGTAGAAGGAAATTGGAACCATGAAACAGAAGTAAATACCATGTGGATTAATATTGCTGAGTCCATTAAGAAAGTGGCAAAAGATGTCTTAGGAGAGTCTAAAGGTAAAAGGCAATTAGTAAAGGAAACATGGTGGTGGAGTGAAACAGTGCAATATGATGAGCTCTATAATAGACTAGGAACAAGAGAAGGTGAGAAAGATGTGTTTAAACTTGCAGAAGTAAGAGAACAGAAGGGTAAGGACTTAGATCATGTTAGGTGCATTAGAAGCGATGATCAAAGGGTATTAGTCAAAGATGATGAGATCAAACAAAGGTGGGAAATATACTTTCAAAAATAGTTAAATGACAATGGCTGTGAGAATATATGGATTGAAAATACTATAAATCTAAATAACATTGGATATTATAGATATGAACGTAGGATTAGAATACCTGAAATGAAAGAGGCATTGAAAAAGATAAAATCAAGAAAGGCCATGGGGCACGATGGTATACCAATAGAGGTTTGGAAGCATATTGGGGTAGTTTGGTTGACCAAGTTGTTTAACAAGATTATAAAATCAAAGAAAATGCTTGATGAGTGGAGGAAAAGCTCTATTGTACCAATTTATAAGAATAAAGGAGACATACAGAGCTGCACTAATTATCGAGGGATCAAACTTATGAGCCACACCATGAAACTTTTTGAAAGAGTAATTGAGAAGAGGCTATGACATGAAACAAGTATATCGGAGAATCAGTTTGGTTTCATGCCTGGGAGGTCTACCATGGAAGCTATTTTCGTACTAAGACAATTAGTAGAGAAATATAGGGAGAGGAGGAAAGACCTCCACATGGTCCTTATCGACTTAGAGAAAGCTTATGATAGAGTCCCTAGAGAGTTAATATGGAGGGTGTTGGGCAACAAAGGGGTTTCGCAGGGGTATATAGACATAATTAAATATATGTATGAGGGAGCAGTAACAAATTTTAAGACCACTAGTGGCGAGATTGGTGATTTTCCTATTAATGTAGGATTGCACCAAGGATCGGCATTGAGCCCATACCTTTTCACATTGGTTATGGATGAGTTAACAAAACATCTGCAATAGGAGATTCCCTGGTGCATGCTATTTGTAGATGGTATAGTCTTGCTTGATGAGACAATGGAGGGTGTAAACATAAAGCTAGAGTTATGGAGAGAGGCATTAGAATCTAAACGATTTAAAATTAGCTGAACTAAGACAGAATATATGGAATGCTATTTTAGCAAGGAGAGGAGTAGAAGTGGAACACCAGTCAAGATTGATAATCAAGAAGTCCTCGTAAAAGACCACTTTTGGTACTTAGGATCAATGATTCATGAGAGTGGAGAGATTGAGAGGGAGGTTACCCAGAGAATCCAAGCGGGTTGGAACAATTGGAGATGTGCATTTGGAGTTTTGTGTGATTGGCGGGTGCCACTCAAACTAAAAGGAAAATTCTATAGGATAGCCATAAGGCCGGCCATGCTCTATGGATCAGAGTGTTGGGCAGTTAACGAATATCATGCTCATAGGATGAGCATCGCAAAAATGAGGATGCTGAGATGGATGAGTGGTAAGACAAGAAAGGATAGAATTAAAAATGAAAATATTAGAGGAAATTTAGGGGTAGCACCAATAGGTAACAAGATGAGGGAGATTAGACTTAGATGGTTTGGACATGTTCAAAGGAGACCAACAACGGCACCGGTTAGAAGGAGTGAGGCAATACAAGTAGAAGGTTCTAAAAGGGCAAGGGGAAGGCCCAAAAGAACATGGATAGATGTGGTGAGGAAAGATTTAAAAACTTTGGGACTAAATGAAGCCATGGTACTTAATAGAGAGGACTGGAGGAATAGGATTCATGTGGCCGACCCCTAATTGGGATAAGATCTTGATGATGATGATGATGAGTTTGCTTCTTTCTTAGTTTCTTTAATGAGGTAAGATTATTGAGTAACGGAGAAAAATTAGGGATATCTATTCTCTACACCATGATTATATAAGTACCCCGTGTCCTTATATCTGTGCTATCTCTGATGGTACTTTTTCACTTCATGATTTTCAGCATGTTGTCACTTTGCTTGGGACTAATAACATCTGTTTGCATTGTCAGGTACTAATAGCTTCGGGTTCATCCAATGACTCTGGCCCCCTGAATCGTTCAACTGTAGAGGCTCCTTTGACTATAAACATACCTAATGGTCAAGCATCGCGTAACCCATCAGATAACTCACAGCCAATGCGTTCTACACAGGGGACAAATATTACAGTTCCAGTTTCTGTCCAGAAACAACATTTGCCTATGGTGCCATCTGCTGAAGGGTTGGATGGAAATGGATCATTAAGTTCAAACCCACCTGCAAAAAAGAAAAGGAAACGTTGGAGTGCAGAGGAGGATATGGAACTTATAGTTGCTGTTCAAAAATGTGGTGAAGGGAACTGGGCGAACATCCTGAGAGGAGATTTCAAGCATGACAGAACTGCTTCACAACTATCGCAGGTTTCCTTCTGGCTGTCTGTAGTTTCACTGGCTAGTTTTTTTTTTGGTTTTATCGCCATTATGTTAGTCTGTAGTCGCTCATGGTATATTTTATTTACTTGTGAAGTACTAGTTTGGAAAAAGTTGAGATGCCATGTAGCCATATGAAGGACAATCTAAACCACCTGTTTCCCCAAATTGTGGAGTTATATGCATGCTACGGTAGAGCAGTGTATATACCTTGTCCGCTTTTGTTTCCACTTGGTGCATAATTGCATTGTATTTGTATGTTGTGTGTGCCGAGAGAGAGAGAGAGAGAGAGAGAGAGAGAGAGAGAGAGAGAGAGAGAGAGAACTGTTAGGTATAACTAATATGCATATGCAAATGAGAAAAAGCGCATGGGGGCCTAGCTTTTGGGTGATTTAAGACCATTTATCATTTAAGTCCTGTTTTACATAGGCCATACATTAAATACCATTGGATGATTTGACCCACTAGTTAGTTTTGTTGCAGAATGGATGGTAACATTCAGTGCGCGTGCTTTTTCTCATTTGCCTATCGCTCTGCCTTAACCCTACCAGTTATATATACAAATATATATTTTGTAGTGTATCTATTTTTGATTTATATATGATGCAAGGAGTCTCTAACCTGCGTGACCAGGTTTCAAGACTGTGCATGGGTGTGTCTGTATGTCTAATGTTTGAAAAATAAATGTGTGTCTATATATGTAATGTCATATGTTTTCTGTATTATCCTAATTTTATTATAAAGAATGTCCACTGTATAGTGTAATGTAATTTCTGGACAAAGAGATGGGAGAGTTCAGTTAGAGAGAAATCTAGAGCTACAGACACAGATGGTCCACGGCTGTTTTATCAGTTTACTTCTCTTTTAAGTCAAAATATCACCTGTCATAAACAATTTACTTTTCGTTGTAAACTTAGACTCTTCCACTAGAGGGATATATAGCCAAAATTTTAAAGAGGGTTATAATCCCACTCTCTCGTTTAGATAAGGATAAATTCTCTCCTTATTACACTTCCGTAAAAATGCAAGGTAAGGCTGCCTACTTTAGGCCATTGTGGCCAGCCCCTTCTCCAGACCCCGCATAGGCGGGAGCTTTGTGCACCGGGGCTGCCCTTTTATTACACTTCTGTCATTGCTACTGTGATCTCTAACTGGCTGTCTGCAGCTAACCAAAGAAAGGATATTTTAACAGGGAATTACGGTTGTTATTTCCTTTTTGTGCAGTACGATAAAAAAATAACAGGAAGGATCAAGTAAATCTTTAATCCTACTCACACTTTTATATAGGACCCCTGTATAATCTTTTCTTTGTGGCTTTCTGCAAACCATGTGAACTATTATGTGATATCTGCTCTGGAAAATATTATGTGATCATGGTTTCATTTCTATAATTATCTAGACTAATTCTATCCCACATTGGTGATGTGTGATAAATTTTTTTCTTTCAGTGAGAAAAATGTTATTTTCTTTATACATACAGAGATGGGGCATCATCAGAAAGCATCAAGCCATCTTGAATCCAAGCACTGCTGGCAGTTCAGTAGGCGCTGCACTATCTGAGGCACAGCTGGCAGCACGTCAGGCAGTCTCCATGGCATTAAACATGCCTATGATGGGAAGCTTATCATCTAAAGGTTCAATTTGTACTGATGATTTTCTGCTTGTTACATGGTTTACTATTCTAACATGGGAGTGCGAATATGGTTTTTAGTATTTAGAATGCTGCTTGTGATATGTTTTCTGTTTTCTTGAAAATTAGACTCACACAACCCACAAGCAACCTTGAACCTGTGATCTACAATGGGAGAGGCTGCTCCTTTTGCCACTGTTTTAGTTGTTACTGTTTATTCTTTTCTCCTAGTTGAATTCATTCAGACTTGGAAATTTGACAGCCAATGGTGCTAGAGGCAGTGATATCCCTCACTGGAAAATTTACCACATTGCACTTGGCATATGGGGTTTTGTTTAGTCTTTTATAGAGCTGATTCCAACCAAGTTCGAAGCAAGACCTAACTCCTGAGCATCAAAAACAAATAACTATCAATGTTATGGGATGCTGAGTCACTTGTTGTTTTCAAATTTGAGTTGATATTGTGGGTTTCTTAGATAAACAAGATCTTAAGATTCTAACGATGAAATGGCAGCTAGAGGGTCTACAAGAGAACAATAGATGATAAGCTATGTATCTAGTGGTGGTTATGCTTAAATATACAAGGATTTTCTGATGTTAATTGACCATCATGAAATGTTTAAAATTAACACCATCTTCAATCTTATATGGTTTCTTCAGTCATAGATGAATCCTCAGTGGCATGATGCTATGCTTACTTATAAAAGAATGCAAGGTAATGGGATTTATCATCATCATCATCATCATCATCATCATCATCATCATCATCATCATCATCATCATCATCATCATCATCATCATCATCATCATCATCATCATCATCATCAATACCTTACCCAATGAGGGTCGGTCAAATGAAACTCGTTCCTCCATATACCCCTCTATTAAGTGTCACGGCTTTATTTAGTCTCAAAGTTTTTAAAATCTTTTCTCACTACTTCTATTCATGTTCTTTTGGGCCTTCCCCTTGCCCTTTTAGAACCTTAAACTTGGATTGCCTCAGTCCTTCTAATTGGTGCTGTTTTTTGTCTTTGTTGGACATGTGCAAGCCATCTAAGTCTAATCTCCCTCATGTTATAACCTATTGGTGCTACTTCTAAGTTTCTTCTAATGTTTTCATTTCTAATTATATCATTTCTTGTATTGCCACTGTTCCATCTCAACATCTACATTTCAGTGACCCTCATCCTACCTACATGCCTACATGTTGTTCCTTAACTGCCCAACACTTTCATTCATAGAGCATGGTTGGCCTTACAACTATCTCATAGAATTTTCTTTTTAGTTTGAGTAGCACCCACCGATCACACAATATTCCATAGGCTTATCACATTTGCTCCAACTTGCTTGGATTCTCTGGGCAACCTCCTTCTCAATATCTTTGCTTTTATGAATTATCTATCCCAAGTATCAGAAGTATTCTTTTTTTTTATTTGGGGCCAGGGGGGGGTTTGTTCTCGGTTTTTCAGTCTTTACTGGTGCTTCACTCCTATGCTCTTCTCTTTAATTTGCATTCCATATATTCTATCTTAGTTTAGCTAATTTTAAATCCTTCAGATTCTAATGCATCTCTCTATAACTATATCTTATATTCACGCCTTCCTTTGTCTTATCAATCAAAACTATATTATTTGCAAATACCATGTGCTATGGAATCTCCTCATGTAGATGTTTTGTTAACTCATCCATAACCAACGTGAAACTATACGGGCTCAATGCCGATCCTAGGTGCAATCCTATAGTGATAGCAAAATCATCGGTCTCTCCCCTAGTGGTCATAACAAAATCATTGGTCTCTCCCCTAGTGGTCCTAACTTTTGTTACCACTCCCTCATACATATCCTTAATTATGTCTATATCCTCTTGTGAAACCCTTTTCTCACCCAACACCTACCATATTAACTCTCTCGGGATCCTATCATAAGTTTTTTCTAAGTCAATAAAGACCAAGTGGAGATCCTTCCTTATCTCCCTGTGTTTCTCTATCAATTATCGAAGCATGAAAATAGCTTACATAGTAGACCTCCTAGTCATGAAACCAAATTGATTCCCTGATACATGTCTCATACTATGGCTTCTTCTCAATCACTCTTTCATCGGTCTCTCCCCTAGTGGTCATAACAAAATCATTGGTCTCTCCCCTAGTGGTCCTAACTTTTGTTACCACTCCCTCATACATATCCTTAATTATGTCTATATCCTCTTGTGAAACCCTTTTCTCACCCAACACCTACTATATTAACTCTCTCGGGATCCTATCATAAGTTTTTTCTAAGTCAATAAAGACCAAGTGGAGATCCTTCCTTATCTCCCTGTGTTTCTCTATCAATTATCGAAGCATGAAAATAGCTTACATAGTAGACCTCCTAGTCATGAAACCAAATTGATTCCCTGATACATGTCTCATACTATGGCTTCTTCTCAATCACTCTTTCAAAAAGTTTCATGGTATGACTAATAAGTTTAATTCCCTGATAATTAGTGCAACTTTATATGTCTCCTTTATTCTTATAAATTTGTATAATAGAGCTCTTCCTCCATTCATGTGGCATTTTCTTTGATTTTACAATCTTGTTAAACAACTTTGTCAACCAAACTACTCCAGTATCTCCCATATACTTCGAAACCTCTAATGGTATATCATTGGATCTCAGGCCTTTCCTAATTTCATCTTTTTCAGCGCCTCTTTTACTTTAGGTATTCTAATCTTATGATTATATCTATAATGTCTAATGTTATTTGGGTTTACGGTACTTTTAATCCTCATGTTCTTATGGTAATTGTTATTTAACAAATTTTGAAAGTAACATTTTCACATTTATTTGATCTCATCATTTTTGACTAGTACCCTTTGATCATCACTTCTAATGCACTTAAAGTGGTCTAAGTCCTTACTTTTTTTTTTCTCTTACTTTTCCGAGTTTAAACACATCTTTCTCACATTCTCTTGATCCTAATATGTTATAGAGATCATTATATGTGTTGAGTTTAGTCTTTCTTACTACTCTTTTAGCAACCTTTTTAGTATTCTTATATTGCTCAAAGTTTTCGTTATTTTTAGTTCTCTACTTAAAACAAACTTGTTTCTCTTTAATAACTTTTTGCACTTTTTCACTCAACCACCAAGTTTCTTTTGCTAGTTGCCTTTTACCTTTAGATACTTCTAAGACATCTTTTCCCACTTTCTTAATGGACTTGGCAACTTGTTTGTAAATGATGCTATCTTCTTTCCTTTTAAGTTCCACAACTTAATTTTTGTACACCTATTAAGTTTACTTCTTTTCTTTTATATTTTAATGTAGATATCCATAACCACCAACCTATGTTGTGAGGTTAGACTCTTATTGGGTATCACTTTACAATCCTTCTACGTTGATCTTTGGTATTCCTAAGTAGAAAAAGTCTATTTGACTTTTATATGGTTACTTTTAAAGTTTAGTAAGTGTTCACCCCTCTTCCTAAAGTATGTGTTTACTATAGCTAGGTTATATGCTAAAGCAAAATCATGTATAGCTTCCTCCATCTCATTTCTTTCTCCAATACCTTATGTACCATGTACTCTATCATATCCTTCCTTTTCTTTTCCTACTTGACCATTAAAGTTTGCTTCTATAAATATCCCCTCTGTGTTGAGAATTTCTTGCATGAGTCCCTTCATATCTTCCCAAAACTGTTTCTTGATTCTTATCTTTTAACCCTACTTGTGGTACTTATGCACTTATTACATTTATGATCTTCTGTCCTAAAATAAGTTTTATAGTATAATTCTATCACTAGTTCTTTTAATGTCTACAACTTTATCTTTAGTTCTTTATCTATCACTATCACTATCACTATGCCATTTCTGTTATTGTCCTTTCCTACATACCAAAGCTTATACCCATTGATTTATCTAGTTGTAGTCACTTTCCAATTGTTTTCTTGGATACAAAGCGATGTTGACTTCCTGCGTTTTATCGTATCTACTACAGACTCTTACATGTCAATGTGCCTATATTCCACATGATGATACAAATATTATTCTCATGACCTAGCCTATTTACCTGCGTACTTTCTGAATGGTCTGGGAACCTATGCATACGTTCCACTGCACCTGGGTTTTGATGCAGTGCGTCGCTTCCAAGGGAATGTCCTAGTAGCCTTTGTATATTGCCTATTTTCACTGCACCCAGGATCTGATACTGCTCGTCGCTTAGAGGGAACGCCCTAACTTGAGGGAGTATCAAAAATCGATTCTTGCATAGGGTTTGCCATGAGCTTCACTTGCTGGCTGGTACCTGGCGCAAAACCCTGCTCCTTTATCCAGGCTTGGGACCGACAGCAGTGGAGTTGTAATGGGACTTGTGCTAAGATTTTATTTTGGAATGATTTCACTTTTTCATTGGTTTGGCGATCTCTATAGCAGTGTCAATTATTTGGCTCAGGTTTGTGGAGATCAGGTCCGTGTTTATGTAAAGGGATTAAAAGTTTTTTCTCACATATTCTGGTGGAGTTAATAAGATGGCTCATTCTTTGCTAGAGGGTTTAATAGAAGAGTGTTGTGTGTTGGACAATCTCAATCACATTCTCTTGTGATCATGCTGTCAAGTTTCTTGTAAAGCTTTGATGGATCATAGGCCACTAGAAACTCTGGAACTGCTCTTAATTTTAGCATCATATTTAAGAACGACAAGGAAGGGGAGCCTTGGCGCAATGGTAAAAGTTGTCGTCATGTGACCTTAAGGTCAAGGGTTCAAAGCGTGGAATCGGCCTTTTGCAAAATGCAAGGTAAGGCTGCCTACTAGGCCCTTGTGGTCCCTCCCTTCCCCGGATCCCGCATAGGTGGGAGCTTCGTGCACCGGGGCTGCCCTTATTTAAGAATGGCAAGCTTCTTCTGTTACAGAGATAACGGTCTCAGTTCTATGGGTTTCAGTTTCTTTGGTGGATGTCCACAATATTCTCTCCTGCTATTTGCAAGCGTTTCCTGCGTTCTGACTCATTGAACTTTATTTTGTGAAGCAGCTGGCACATATGCAAGCACTCCCGGCAATTCTTCCACACCTCCCATTACTACAACTGAATCTTTGCCCGTTTGTGGCCCATCATCAGAAGCCATCACCAAGTCTGCATCCAATACGTCCTCACAGACAGCCTCCCAGGGAGTTTCCCAGTCTCAACAAGCTCCGAATTCAGATGCATCCAACAAGGGAAAACCTAGTCGAGCCCCTAAATCTCGAGCAAGCCCTGCCCAAAAGACACCATCAGTTCCAGTGAAGTTTTCCCTACAGGAGGTTGCATTTGCTGCTGGGGCTCGAATTGCCAATCCCTCCACTGCTGCTTCATTGCTCAAAGCTGCACAATCTCGAAATGCAGTCCACATAAGGCAAGGAGGAACTTCTCTTTCCAAATCATCACTGCCCTCACCTCGGCAACATGGAGTTCGCCACAACCAGAAGCCCAAGGTATTGCCCCCACCTGCCTATGTGGGTCCGATCTCAGCTATTGCGCAGCCTGTGAATCAACTTGTTCAGGGTAGTTCTGTGAGAATGGCAGTAGTGGGTCAGTCTTCTCTGCCTAGTGCTTCCACATCACCAAACCTTCCAGCTCAGCAAATGATCCAAGCATCCATGTCAGCACCTGCGACTTTCAGTCCAAGTGGGAATACCGATAACAAAAGTAGCAGTTCAATTACAGGTGTTGCCATTGGTTCCTCATTGGGAAAAGATGCTAAATGTGCAGATGCAAAGTCAGGTAGCTCTCCTGGTGAAAATGAAACAGAAATTGAAGCTGTGATGCACAGTGGGCCTGGTGGAAACAATGCTGAGGTAGAGCGAACTGCATGTTCCACAAATGAAGAGGCAGGTCAGGCTCACAGTTTAGTTAGTAAAGGAGGTGAAACTCCCAGTGCAGTTGAGAAGCAGAAAGATTTACAAGGCATGGAAGTGAGTCAGAATCAAATTGTAGTTGAAAAACAGAAAGACTGCTCAAAAGTAGAAGTGGCTGAAAATCAAAATGCAGTTGAGAAGCAGACAGATATGCCAGATTCAAAAGTGAGTGGAAAACCTACATTAGTTGAGAAATCAGCAGATTCACCAAGCAGTGAAGGCAAAGATAGCCTGGCGGGTTAAAATCATCCAACTAGCAACAGGAAGAAGACAGTTTGCTGAACACGGGAAACCCAGATGCAAGTGATCTGGGAGGGTCAAACTATGGACTGGAAAGCTGATTCCCTCTTCTAAGGCAGTGTTCGGGGAAATCAATTCTCGGTTTGCGCTTATGTTGTCTAATTCGCCAAATGGGGTGTCATTGAAACGAGCTTATGGCAAGGCCGTTATAGATAAAACGGATTCCAGTGGGTGAAAATTCTGATTTGGTGGTGCATAAAGGGGAGCTGCAGTGTCGTTTTCCTCTTTTCATTTTTCTGTTATTGTTTTTTATTTTTATTATTTTTCATAGCAACATACTGAAGAAAAGAGGCTGAGATCAATATCATATTCTCTTGGATGCGAGAATTGTGCCAGATTTGAGTTTGAACAAGTACTTGAATTCATCAGGATGAAAATGCCAGACAAGGTTAAGCATGTTGCAATTTTGTGGGTGGAGAGAATGATCCTGTTTAAACACTTTCCCTTCTTTAAAATAGGATGGCAAAGGTGTATTTTGCACCATTTTCCTTTGGAAAGTGATATAATAGCCCCTTATTTTCGATAAATTAGCCCCTAGTGATTATTTGGATGGCTGTATCTCTATGTGAACTCAGTTCTGTGAAAATCCAAGTCATTCATAATTTTGCTCTCGACTTGGCCTATGGTAAAAAATTCTCATCCATTTGATGAGAATGTTGTTTATAGACAATTAGTCTTACAAAGAAGGGGAGCTTTGGTGCAATTGTAGTTGTGTGACCTTGAGGTTTTGGGTTCGAGGTGTGAAAACTGCTTCTTGCAAAAAAGGCAAGGTAAGGTCCTTGTGGTCCGTTTCTTTCCTAGACCTTGCACATGTGGGAGTTTCGTGCATTGGGCTGTCTTCTTTTTTTTAACCTTTAGTTTTACAAGTCAAGAAAACGGTGTTTAGATGGCTATGGTAAAAAAATATCATCCATTTAAAGATCATACTCATTGCTGTTTCCAGAAGGGGAGCCTAGGCGCAACAGTAAAAGTTGTCGTCCTGTGACATTGAGGTCATGAGTTCAAGGTGTAGAATCAGTCTCTTGCAAAATACAAGCTGTTTCTAATTATAAAATAGATGGTAGATCTTCGTAAAACTTAGCCAAAGTGGCTTACATTCATCCAAAATATTCCTAGAGTTTACCAAAGATAGAGAGTTGCATGAGCTGCGACGGTGAAGGTCATCACTTCGAAACTCCTGCAGGCTACCATAAAAATGGAAATGTCAAGACCCCATTCATGTGCTATGATCCAATCGCGGGTAATTCTTGGCCTATTAGCATCATCAAAAGTCAGACGTGTCCAGCCAAGGGTTGGGTCTTGTCATCATCGCCGTTAATTATTCTGTTGTTCATCGAAACATTTTTGGATCATCCTGACCGTTCACTTGTCCTCTTTCCCTGGTCCACCATTAACTACATAAACCTAGAAAGCCGACACCATTTCTCAGCCTTATTCCCTCCATTTTCTTCAAGAACCTTCAAGACAAACTTTCATGGCGAAAAAAGCTGCAGCAACCTCCACTTCTTCCTCTCTCATCCCCACTCCAAATTCCAGAATTCCTGAAGATTCAGTACTCTATTCCATCTTCCCAGACTCCTTCCTGAAAAACCCACCTCCCCAAATCGACGAAATCGCTGCTCTGCACCTCCAAATCCTCAACTCAATCGCCCCCTACACTTCTGACTATATATGGCAACATGAACCCTTCAATCTCTCTATGTCTTCTCCAAATTCCACCCCATGTTTTTGTTCGCCATACCCCCAAGTGCCCCCGCACCTCCACGGAAAAACCCGGTTCGGAGATAACCTCGAAGACGAATGGTTCATTGTCTCCCTGCTCTTTGAAATATCTCGCCATTTTGATTCACTCTCGATTAGGGTTTGGGATGCTGATGGAGAATTCCTCATCATCGAATCCGCATTCTCCCTACCTAAATGGCTCAAACCGGAAACGAGCTCCAACCGGGTTTTTATCCGGCAAGGCAAGCTTCACATTATCCCCAAAACCCATTTCCCATCAACTCCCGCATTATCCGATTCGTTACGGGTTTTAGCAAGTGGGTCTGTAGAAACTCAGGCTTCGGAGTCAGTACAATCTGCTTTAGAACGGCGGATTTCTGGCTATCCCGACAAAGCTCGGAAGAATATGCATAGAGCTATTGTTAGGGTTACGGAATCGATAGCGCAGGTATTAAAACACGAACCGTGTTTGATTTCATTAGCGGTAGAGGGTTTTTATGATAGGGATATTGATTCAATGAAGTATGCGGCTAAAATGGAGAAGTTTTTGAATGGGGGAAATGGGAGGGAAGAAGAAATGGTTCGGGTTTCTGTTACAATGTCGAGGGCAATGTACGCTCAATTAGTTCAGCAGACTTTTCAGGCACCAAAGTGTTATCCAATGCCGCCAAGGACGGATCATAAGGCATATATGGAAGCTGAATTGGGTTTGAAGATTACTTGTGGATTTGAGATGATGTATCAGCAGAGGCGTAGGGAAGGTTTGGAAGGGAGAGGGAGCACTTGGGAAACGTTTAGAGAAAGTTTGGAGAGTAGTGGGTATTTTAAGGGTCTTCTTCCTGGATCGAAAGAGTATAAGAGGCTCATGGATAATGCATTGGAGTATTATAGGAACAGTTCATTGTTCTCGCGAACGAGGTATATTTTACTTGCAGGTGTATTTGTTAGTCTATAGCTTATGATCACTATTTCTTTCATTTTGGAGTATTCATGAATTTGTATTTGGCAAGGTAAGGCCAATAAAAGAAGGCGGGGCTTGATTATTTGTCCACATGAAATAGCCACCTAACATAGGCAAGTTAAAAAGGTTGAATTCTTCAATATAAAAGGGGAAGAGATCCATTCTATTGACGAAGTCAAATTTGTTGGATCTCTCTGAAGGCACGTTGAAATACCTAAAGAGAGAGAAAGGAGAAGAAAACCTTACATTGCATGCTGCTGATCCCACATTGTGGACCTCTGCTGATCATCACATGGGTTGTAAATTGAGACAAGAATGAAAGAACAAGCTATCCATATATGCTGAAGTTGAATTACCAAGGAAAAAATCCCTATGAAAACCTCTTCTTTGATGAAAAGCACGAACTTCCAAGCTCTAAGGATACCAACCACAGAGTCATTGGAGGCTAAAAGGATCCATTTAAAGTTGTTATATGCCAAGAAAATATGAGCTTCTCTCTCTTTAGAAGCATTACATAATGAATAAATCAGATGAGAATATGGTAACTAGCCAAAATCCTTCTTATAGAAGTTGCCAAAGGAAGACTTGAACCATGTGCTCACACTTGATACTCCAAATAGGATTCCTCTCATATTTGGGGCCATGTTGTGATCTTTTTATAAGCTTATTTAATATATAAAAAAGCATCATTTGAGGGTGCCCAAATCATTTTATCTTGAAGGCTGTAGTGCATCTTAATGTTAAGAATAATCTCCTTACTCTCATTCAAGAAATAATAAAGCTTCTCAATTTCAATCAAAGCTTTCACAATTGAAAATATGGATGGCTTAGCAAATTATGAAAAGAGGAGAGATAGTCCGACAATGATTCCAATCATGTTCAATTATCAATTCAAAGATGAGCTAAGGAGTCATCACCAATAATCCAATGGAGAACATTGTGAAGCAGTCCTTTCATTTGATAATCTCTTTCTATACATAAGAGGCTTTCTCAGAATGGATGTACTCAAAGAAAGATGATCCTTATTTGGCTTTTGCTAAATCGAGCCAAGCAAAAGTTGTTGTTGTTGTAGTTTTTTGTGTTTTTTGTGATAATACTCCATGAAAGCTTTAAGCTTTAATTTAAAAGCCTTGTGAACCTTGAACCTCAAAATTTTCTTAACTCCTGTCCACCTCAAGGTTTAGGTTGTTGGATGACATTCCAGTGCACCACGCGAGGGTTCTTATCATGATTATGATTATTTGACAAGAAGTTCTATGGAGTTTGTCACAATAATTGAGTAGTCTAATTGGTGGAGAGAAGGCTAATAAAGCATATAAGGGGATGCTTGAGAGGACTAACCTATTGGTTGTGGCTAGGAGTTTTTTTGCCAAATAAAAAGCCTCTTTCAATGATTATCAATGATGAACAAAAAATGATGAAATTTAGGTCTACCAATAAAGGCAAGAAGAACAAGATATTTGGATCCAATAACCCCATAATTGATAGCAAGCCCCTTATTAAGATGTTTCTGGACCCAATGATGCACTTGATGAGAATGAGCAGTCAAAGATTTAGAGCAAGCCAAGTGAATACTTAAGAGAGATCTAAACTTAGTGAAAAGATTATAAATTTCTCAAACACTTGCAAGAGTTGCTCTAAGACAAACAATAAGATCTTCAGTATTACACATGTGAGATTATTGGCTAGTTCTTGTAAGAAGAGAGATGTTTTTTATCCCTAGACTCAATTATCTTTCTAAGTGCTAATGAGAAAACTTCCACACATGAAATGACTAAGCACAGAGAAAAGGTTTCCTTGCTCAATCCCTCTCCTATTGGAACAAATCAAAACCTTTCTTATTAATGCAAATAGCACGAAGACTGAAGAAACCACAACATAATAGTTTTGAGAAGAGCCATCTAATGGAGTCAAATGCTTTCTTAAAATCTGTTTTGAAAAGCATGTTGCCTTAGTGTGAGATAAATTGTTTTTGCAATAAACATTGTTTCTTACAAGATTAGTAAGATAATTTAGAACTAGCCTAAAGCAAGATATGCCATACAGAGAAGCCACTTTATAAAGTACATTGCAAAGGTTAATTAGCTAATAATTCTCACATATAGAAGCATCCAAGGATTTAGGAATCACCGTCATCAATAATCTTTTGCATAATTCTTTGGAAAAGCATCCTTAGTCCAGAGTTTCTGCAACAAAACAATCAATAGAGGTTCCAATTCTTGGGTAGGCTTTTTGAAAAGCTAGTGTTGAAGCCATCATACCTAGGACATTTCAAGGGCCTAGGACTAAAGAGGCATCTTGTCATTATTTAAAAGAAATTGAACGACAAAGACTAATCTTGTCTTCCTTTGAGACCTTTTTGTTTATGTAGTCGATAAGCTCAAAGGATCATGCATGTACAAGCCTTGCAAGTTCTTGAAAAGAGATTCAAAATATTCATGAAAAGCCTTGAGAATAGAATGTGAGCCATACAAATGATTTTCATTAGATGATATCAGATAACTAATGCAATTATCCCTTCTTCTAAAACTTGACATGGTGTAATAAAACTAAATGTTGAGATCCCTGAATAAGACCTAGTTTGATTTAGCCCGTTGAGCCTAAAAGATAGCTTGCATGCAAAGTAAATAATGAAGATTTGCTTAGAGTGCTCTCCTTTGAAAAGAATGTAATGCTTTCAGATGAATAAGTTTATCTTTGTCTTTTGATCAATTTGAAGTCAATCATTTAAAAGTGGTCTTATGCTAGGTTTTAAGAGTGACCCTCAACCTGTCAAAAATAGCTCGACCACACATCAGTCACAATATCGAGAAAGCCATGATTAAGGGCCCACATCATCTCAAAATTTGAAAGTTTTTCAAGTATTATAAGGTGATTTTAATTATTTCCAATAACTTAATACTTTTCTATGTAAAGATTGCATATTTGATTCCTAAATCCCATTTCTTCCCTATGAGTTCCAATGTCGATGAGAAACTTAACTTATGATCTCTGGTCTTTTGATTGGGTAATAAGGATAATAACGTATAGAAAGGAATTAATGACTTGGAAAGCATATCAAGCATCAATCTTTGATAAAAGGTTTCATTGGAACAATTATTTATTTGAGGCATGGTACCTTGTTTCTTTAAAAAAAGAAGGAAGTGTGGGGGGAAATGACAAGAAGATATTGGAACATCAATTTAGAAGAGATGATGAAAGCATGAGTTTATTTTGGTCACGATACTAGAATGACACCTTACATCTTTGCAAAGCATGGCGCCAGGATGAGAGGACAACGATTTGAAGCAAAGTGAGCCAATCCAAGAAGTGAGGTATCAAGGAATGCATTGAGCTAGCTTGAATCAACAAGAGCTTTATCTAGCCTCTTAATAATAGTTTAGAGCTAGATCTCCCATTACTCAAGGCTAAGAAGTTCCAAAAGGACTAAAGTCAATCAGTCTGATCGAGTCAACTTAAAACCATGTCCTTGTTCAGCAAAGTAGCACCTCCCATCTACCATTCAGCCCTTGACAAAGAATTGAAATCACCTAAAAGTAGCTATGGATGAAGAGGTAGGGCTAGGGTAACAATCTATTGCCAAGTATAAAAAAATTTCCACCTTAATACCTGCATAGATAAGAGTAATATAACAATTAATCTAGTAAGGATCCATGTTACTACTCTTGAGGTGGAAAAATGGATTTGAGCTCACTTAATTCAAGTAAGAAATGAGGCGAGGCATTATTCCTCATAACTAGAAGGCTATCAAAAGGACCATTGGTCGGTATAATGATCCCTTTAGAAAAAGGAATATTTAAGTTTATAACATAGTGTTATTGGTTCTTAAGATAAAAATTGGTTGGCATAAGATAAGACGATATAAGATCTAGCTTGAGATGACCAAATTTGACATGAGATGACTAACAATTCAAATAATCTCAACTCAATTTAAGCATGACAAACAACGAGATAACAAGATATTATTTCATCTCATCTTAGCTCAAGCACTACTAATAATGATATTGTGCATATCATCTAACATCATACGATCATCTTATCTCAAGCACCACTAACACTTTATACAAGAGATTGCCATCCAGAGGACTGGTAATCTTGGTTCCAAATAGGAGAAAAAAAACATTTGATCTACATGCATGAACCCGGGTAAGCTATAAACTCCCAAAACAAGCCTTCTTCCTTCCTAGTTCCATGCTAAGATCTTTGAGAGACAAATAGGTTAATAAGATTATCTTACGGACCAACAATGTCCGTGACTACAGCTTAATTACATTCAGGTCTTTGTCATCGCATGTGATTTTATAATCCTCATTGTTTAATTAAACATACCATTCATTTGGAATTGAGAATATCCTCCACCACTTACCTCATTGGGCCAATGACAAGGGAGATTGTCTTGCTTCGGGAGAAATGGTCCTCAAGGAATTAAAGTTTATATTGAGGTGCCAAAGAAAATGCATACACAACTAGACTTTGAAAAAACAAGGTTACAATACCCAGACAATGTAGAAATATAATTTAATATTACTAGCAGGACTTCTGTAGTCAAATCTAATTTGAATTTGATAAATACATTGCTTGTGAAGTATGTGTTCACGTATGCCCCATAGATCTACCATATATCTCTCGATAAAAGTATTCACTTCTCAGAGTTCTATATAATATACTCTACACTCATTCTGTATACCACCCACTCATGCCCCCTTGTCATACTTGGGATAGATGCTACACCCACTCATGGGATGGCTGTCAACTTTAAACTTGGGACTTACTATAAATAGAAGAGACTTCTGTTGCCTACGACCAATTGCATTAGATGACTTTTGGCTAGATTCTTGAATAAAAAAGGTAGCTCAGCGCATGAAGTTCCCGCATATGCAGATTCTGGAAAAGGGATTGACCAAAAAGGTAGACCACCCCCAATGGGATGGCTAGATTCTTAGATAACGGCTAAATTTCTTTTGTATTCTGCTTATATTCTATAATGGCTAAATTTCTTTTATAGGGGGGCAGCCTCGGTGCACGAAGATCTTGCCTATGTGGGATCCAGGGAAGGGGTGGATCACAAGGACCTATAGTACCCAGCCTTACCTTGCATTTATGGAAGAAGCTGCAACTAAATTTCTTCTATATAGTATTTATATTCTTTCTATCCTTGTTTTGTATTGGCTGGAGATCACCTCTCATTTTCTTTGAATGGATGTAAGGGATCACCTTCAGCCCTTGTTAGTGAATTTTTAATCACCATTAAAAAAAAAAAGGAAATACCATAAAAAATTAAAATTAAAGAAATGGAAATAGCGCATTGACTCACCTGGTCGACCCGCCCGTCTCGTTCCCTTCTTTGCCTCCCGAAGTCCCTTCGTGGGGCCCACTTTTCTTTACAGCACAAGTTTGTTGGCACCCGCCTTTTCTATCATATTTCCTCCTTTCATACCAGTCCTTCAAGGCTAAAACCTTCCAATCACGGGGGTAAAATCGTAATTTCAGTGTCCTCCTTCCTCTGCTTCTCCTGCTGCTGTTTTTCAGTCCTGGGCTCGAACTTTCGGTTTATCGGAAGTCACTGCCTCTGCCACAAAAGCTCGTTTCTTCCAAACCCCCTTTCGATTCTCTCAAATCTCTTCTGGGTTTGTTTCAAAATCCGATTGTCCGGTTGATTTCAAATTATTTTCAAATCTTCCATAAGTCTGTAAATGCAGAGTCATGATGATTGGGACAAAGAAGAAAGGTTCAATCAGCGAAGAAGATATTTCCTTACTTTTGCAGAGGTGATTTGTATGTTCTTTATGTTATGTTCTCTAAAATCTAATAGATTATCAGAGGTAAATCGTTATCTGTTGCAGTTGTAGTAATATCTCTTACTGTTTTTCGCTTGATTGCAACAGCTATCAAGTGACCCATGGGCGTTTTGAGTACTAGTTTCTATTGTTTATCTCTGATGGGTTTCCTTACCCTTTTCTCTTTCCTCTCTGAATGGTGGAGTTTTTTAAGGTTAGATTGGAATTTTTTGGAACACTTTAACCATGGGGTAATAGATGCCGTTTGGCTTTGTTTGGGTCTCTGTCTGTTTGATGAAATATGTATGAGAGTTTTGTGAAGATTTTGATTGTGCCCATGCGATGAAATGCAAAACTATACATTCGTAGTTAAGTTTTGAGTAAATTGCTTTCTCATGGTTTCAGAATTCCAATGCCATTGTTTCTGTTTACATGATGAAATGAGAATCTATATGATAGTAATTGATATTAGACTATACTGATTCTCATGTTTCCCTAGTTTTAATGTCATTTATTATGCCCATGTAATCGTATAAGAGTAGGTAATATTTGTAGCTAAATTTGGAATATATTGCTTCTCGTTCTCTCTGAATTTATAATATAATTGATTGTGTCTTGGTGATGAAATCTGGTCTTCAGTTAATAGAATATATTGCTTCTTATGTTTTCAGAATTACACCAAGTGGTTTTCCAGTTTTAGTTTCTATTTTATAATCTCTGATAGGTTTTGCGCAGCTGTGTGCTTCCTAAACTTGGGTTGAATTGTGAGGAATCCTTTAAACAAGGGGGTTACTGAATGACTATTTAGGCCCATTTGGGTTTGTATCAACTTGCGGTTTGATTATGTTTATGTGATGAAATATCAATGGGCATGTACGTAATTAATTTTAGAATATATTGTTTCTCATGATTTCAATTAATTTTGGTTATGACTATGTGATAAATGAATAGAACCAAAAAGAAAGAAAAGGATTGCTAGATTTGTAGTTAATTTGGATGTATTGCCTTTCATGATATGATGGTTATAATGCCAATCAGATTGGTGGTTCCAGTTTTAGTTTCTTGTGTGTTGTTCTCTAATGTTTCTCAAGATTCTATTCTTTCTGACATTATGGACAACTATTTCAGGCTCAGTTTGATTTATAAGTATGCTTTCCACTGTTTGTTTCTTCCTCAAGTTGCAATGCAAATGATGGGAATTCTTTGAGAAGGGGAATAATGAATAAATATTTCTGGTTAGATTGGATTTATGCGTATGCCGCTTGTACTTTTATCATGTCAAAAAGTAAGAGTCACTATATGTCTTGTTAATTTTAGAATTTATTGGTATCCTATGGTTTCAGGTGTAAAATGTCATGATTTCGTACCTGCTTTAATTTTTTCAATCTGAACTTGTCTTGGTTCTCCTGATGTTGCAGGTACACTGCAACAGCCATACTTGCACTACTTCAGGAAGTTGCTCAGTCTGCTGGTACTAAAATTGATTGGAATGCCTTGGTAAAGAAGACTTCAACTGGGATCTCTAATGTACGAGAATATCAGATGCTGTGGCGACATTTAGCCTACCGTAACAGTTTGGCAGAAAAATTGGAAGATGGTGCTGAACCTTCGGTTAGTTTTGCACTTTGTAGAAATAGCAATTTTTCTGGAGGGAATGTATACACATGGTTGATTAGTCAGTGCCATGCGTACTTAATATCTACAAACTGCATTATAGATGCACAGTTGTAAACAGAAGTGTCTAAGACTCTAATGATGGGACACAAAAGAACTACGTAATTGATATGATACTCCACCAATTTGATTTGTGGTACAAAACTGCAGCCAAAACATCACCTACCATATGTTAAGAACAGGAATTGTGTCTCCTTGCAATTTGATGGAAGGAGGAGCATCTGCTAAGGGTGTTTCAATGTCACAGAAGGACGATGTTTGATCTGTTGAGTAGGTTTTTGGTTTTTCAAATTGAGAGGGTGAATGGTATCATACATGATCTAAAGAGTTGGACAGAGTTTTGGTCAATAGGAACTAGGTTTCTGTAAGTACACTTGTTGGTTTCTGTAAATACATTTGTTAGATAGGCATTTTTAGTCATTAAATACTTCACCTGGTTTACTACTTAGTTTAAAATCTAAGTATGCATCTTCAGTAAAATGTAGCAAGGCATGAGATCCAAATCTTGAAAGGGAAACACAAAGCTCAAAAGTATCCTTAATTGAGCAGTTCCATATGTGGCTGGGGAAATGGGGGCACATCTTAAAAATACCATTGTGCTTCTCGCTCCTTCAGAAAGAAAATTGTACCAGCAATATCTACAAACTGCATTATAGATGCACAGTTGGAAAGAGAAGTGTCTAAGACTCTAAGGATAGGATATCTTGATCAATATTAGGTCTGTCCGTATTGAAAACCATTATGTTTCTGGCAAAAGTTCTTTTGCCCTTGTCTTGTTAACAAACTTTCTATTGTCATTCAAAAGAGAATAAAATTGTACATGTTGTAAGACCTTCTCATCTCTTTTTATGGAGCTGCTTGTTGTTTAACTAATGGGTAGATTTGCTTTCTGTTAAATAAGGCAATCAAACTAATTGGATTCCTCCTGGTCAAAGTCTAGTGTCTCATAGTTTTTGATTTAGGGTTTGATTCAGTTGCATATGCAGGATTCTTTTCTAAGATTCCTTTATGATTATATTTATGCACTATGTGGTGCTTGTTCTTTGCTAATTTAGGTTGATAGAACATGCCGACTACTAGCACGTTACATGTGTCTCAGTGAGTCAAAATTAGTTGCTTCTTCAGTCAACTACTTGAATTGGCGGATGGTGCAGAAATTTCTTATACCATTATTTGCCAGAATTGATGTGTTCACAAGAAGAACATTGCGCAAAAGTGCGATTTGAATTAAAGAATGTCAAGCATGAAAAAATAACCAAAATGAGCACTCATAGATTCTTGCCATCTATTTTTCGTGTGTAGACTGTAGAGAGAAAATTTATGCAGTTGGTACCTAGCTGAGACATGATATCATATGTCATTCTGCATGAATTGAAACATCAAATCCATGTGTACCTTTACCTTTTCCTACAAGTCCTTTTACTTCTTTCCTACTTAACAAAGTATCATATTACTCAATGGATTTGATGATTATATGTTCAACTTGCAGGATGATGATAGTGATTTGGAGTTCGAAGTGGAACCTTTTCCTGCTGTTACTACAGAAGCGTCAACAGAGGCTGCTGCCTGTGTTAAGGTAGCTTCCTTCCATTTGTGGAGAATGATTCATGCATTTTAATCCATTTTCCAAACCATTTTCTTTTACATGCTTGGTGTAGCATTGCGACATGCTAGATATCGGCCTGGCAAGGTCCCTTTGCTTGAGATCTTATGGTGCTGTACTATCTTCTTTAGCTGGGGCACTAGAATCGTTTTTAATTCAGTGAAATATACTGAAACTGGTTTGAATTTGCTGCTCAAGAGTAGATAACATATTTGAGATTCAACATTCAAGTTGTTAGATTCAAAGAACACACACGCAGAGAGTGGAAGAAGTTAATGTCACCCTTTTTTTCTCTTTCTAAGATGTAACCATTCATCATATTTGGCATACAAAAATTAGGTAATTCCTTTAGAAATCAATGAATTTGGATGATCCTAATCTGTTGTTTTCAAACAGCATCCATGCACATGAAATTTTATATAGTAGCCTATTTAGGCCATTCTAAACACGATGAATACTTAGATCTATAAAAGAAAAACCTATGACAATATAAACTTCTGCAGGGACTATATCAACCATTCAAAAAGTTTGAATTCCGAAAATAATTGTTAGACTAAGCTGTCTAACAAAATATATGTCATGGTGAGATGTAAATAAAAAATGCAGCATCCATCTCATGATCAGATGGAAACATCCCAGATATGATCAGAATATGACAGCAAAGCAAAATTACCCATCCATTAATAATCATAATTCAGCCTAAGACTCTAAGTCCTCCCATCACAAAGCTCTCCAGTATTCTGTGACTTTGATGAATTGCCTTTGTCATCAACTCATCTGCTCAGTATATGAATACTAGAACTTGAATTTGCAATTTGCTTTAGGAGCAGGGAGGGAAAGAGAGTTGTTCAATGTCTTATTTTGAAAATATGAATCTTAAAGAGTCCCTGTCGTGGGTGGAGTTGGGAGGGTAGGGGGGCAGAGCTGGTGAGAAGGGGAGGGGGCTGAGTGGGTGAGAGATTGTGTGATAAACTAATTCCCAAGATCTTATTCTTTAGAGTTCTTTGGACCTCGGTGTTGTGCCATAGGGTCATTGAATTAATCTGTGTAAAGTGTTTCAAGTTATAAGATGAGAATTGAATTCCATCCTAGAGAATTGAATTTTCCTTCCCTACCACTGAATCTAATTATGAGAATATCCATACTTAAGAATTAGGCTGACTTAATATTCTTCAGCTATAGGGTTTGTGAATATATAATGTCTGCTTTATGAGAAAAAGAAACAATTCCAAATATCCACCTCTCTTTTTGAACAATATCAAAAGCCCCCAACTTTTTGCAGATACCAAAAACATGGCTAACATTTAGGGGTAGTTTATAAGCCACCCACCTGGCATTAATTTCTCACAGATTCTCTAGTTGCAGGTTGGGTTATTTAAGAGGAGGACCAAAATACCCATTTATCTGTGCTCTTCTTCTCACATATGTGGGGCTTATCCACTTCTAGTTACACAGCCAAGCACTGAAGCAAACAGGGAAATGGGGTGGAATTATAAAAAAAATGCAGTCCTTCAGAATAAGGAACTACATATGCTTCCCAGTATCAACTACCCTTGAAAAACCCACCTAGCAAATCACTAAAACTGTAGCAGGCGATTGCCTCCCTCTCAACCCACCAAATTTAGAGGTTTTGCCCCTAAATCTCCAATTAGGGAAGGTATCCAGTTCAGATTATTTGATAAAATTGCCTAAGAAGAAAAGAAATTTGGATAAAAATGGTGCAAAAGAATATTATTTTTTCACCACAGACATTTTAAATGGCTGTGCTGCCACTGTTCTTACTGTGGGCATTTGGAATTCTCCCAAGAAACAATGGACTTTCTTCTTGTCCATTGGTGCCATGCAACTTGAATCTTGCTGTGATGGAAGCCCTCGTATCTGACTTCTCTTATTGCTGGTTGTTAGTATTTTCTCTTGAGAGAACTTCAGTTTGTGGCCACTGTTCTTACTGTGGGTATGCCTAAAGACCATGTGTTAGACCTCCCATACACCAGACGTATTCCAGGAAGAGGAGGTAATTGCAAGGAAACAATAAGTCATCTGTTGCCAACAGATTTTCAGATTTTTCCAGTTAGGATATATCAGTTAGGATATACAGATATAATTAGTTGTGATGTAGTCAGTTAACAACCAAGATATCCAGTCTGTTACAGAGTTAGGATATACAGATATCCAGTCTGTTACAGAGTTCAGCAGTAATGGAAGGTAAAGAGAAGATAAAAGGGAGACAAGAGAGGGAGAAAGAGGAAAAAAGAAAAGAAAAGGAAGAAAGTAAAAGGGTGTGGGAAGTGCAGAGGAGGCACTGAGGTTCCTACTTCCTACCAGTTCCAGTAGTCTTTGTTTTGCTTGATTGATTGTGAGGCTCCCTTTAATTCATCCACTTTATCAATAAATTGAGCTCCATTTCTTTCTGAACACTGCTTATCATTAAGTTTCATTTCTTCCTGGCCCAACACCATGTTTCAGGGTTTACACCAGATAGATAATAGATTTTTCAAGGAGAGTGGACCTATTAGATCTAGGTTGGTAGAAGAATTAGAAGACGAACATTTTGCAAGCCCTAGGCTCTCAAGTTTTCTTAAGATTAACGGGAGTTCAATTCATACCTGAGCCCCATTCAAAGTAGTCGGAATTATAAGGGAAAATTTATTACAGATGTAAGTGTTGTAGCAGTCTTAAGTTTTATAGGAATTGCCTATGATGTAGAATCTACAGACTGGACCAAGTCCACAAGCTACCAAGTGTATCATTACTGTAAGCATGGAACTCCATTAGTATGACAGTATTACCACTTCATTAGCATCAAACACACCATCTGGTGGGGCAAAAAACTCACACCCCTGCATCTCTAATTTCAAGAAATGACACCAAATAGAGCCATACCATGGTTACCTACAAGAACTTGTCTAATGTGGCCATGTAAGTAGAGTCCCAACTCTCTCTTGCAGGCTTATAGATGAGGTAAGAGTAGACTTATGTAGTTATGTCAATTTTTCATACTTAGGTTGTGATGATAGACTTGTCAGCTAAGAAAAGATTCTTGACACAATTTTTGTATTGAACTATTGATTACTCGCCCCAGTTTCTTGGGCTTATGAGTTTGCTTCTTTAACTCTGCCAATGCCGGTCCCAAGCCTAGATGAAAAAGGAGGAGGGTCTTGCGTTAGGTGCCAGCCGGCAAGGGAGAAGTTGAAGATGATTTTCTTATTTCTTTTTTACAAATGAATATGCATTTGTATATTAGTTTGTGAGGAAGAAATGAAAATCATCTCCAGCTTTTTAAAATATGGCAACCCTTGCGTCAGGTGCCAACGGGTAAGGATGAAGCTGAAGATGATTTTGTTATTTCTTTTCTGCTTGCAAATGAATATGCATTTGTATGTTAGTTGGTAAGGAAGAAATGAAAATCATCTTCAACTTCTTAAAACTATGCCAATCCTAGCATGACATGAATCGAAAATTGAAATTCTCTCAGGCTAGGGCATTCCCCATAAGCGACACGCTGCATTGGATCCTGGGTGCGGTGAAAAGTGGACATGGGTTCATGCCATAGAGATTGAGAAAGGCGATAGTAAATAGGATATCTCCAGAGCATAAGATTCTTATCGCCACATGGAACATAGGGACATTGACAGGTAAGAGTTTGGAGTTAGTAGATGCGATGAAACATAGGAGAGTCAACATGGCTTGTATCCAAGAAACCAAGTCAAAAGGGGCTAAAGCTAGAGAAATAGATGGGTATAAATTATGGTATGTAGGAAAAGATAATAACAAATGGGGTAGGAATAATAGTGGATAAGGAATTACATGATAAAGTTGTGGACGTTAAAAGAATCAGTAATAGAATTATAATAATAAAACTTGTTCTAGGAGAGAAAATAACCTTATTCACAAATAAGTTGATGGTAGAAGGAAATTAGAATTATGAAACAGAAGTAAATATCATGTGGATTAATATTGCTGAGTCCATTAAGAAAGTGACAAAAGATATCTTAGGAGTATCTAAAGGTAAAAGACAATTAGTAAAGGAAACATGGTGGTGGAGTGAAATAGTGCAAAAAGTTATTAAAGAAAAACGAATGTGTTTTAAAGCATATCAGAAGATTAGAAATAATGAAAACTATGAACAATATAAGAATGCTAAAAAGGTTGCTAAGAGAATAGTAAGTGAGGCTAAATTTAAAGCATATGATGAGCTCTATAATAAACTAGGAACAAGAGAAGGTGAGAAAGATGTGTTTAAACTTGCAAAAGTAAGAGAACAAAAGGGTAAGGACTTAGATCATGTTAGGTGCATTAGAAGTGATGATCAAAGGGTATTAGTCAAAGATGATGAGATCAAACAAAAGTGGGAAACATACTTTCAAAAATTGTTAAATGACAATGGCTCTGAGAATATAGGGATTGAAAATACTATAAATCTAAATAACATTGGATATTATAGATATGAACGTAGGATTAGAATACCTAAAGTGAAAGAGGCCTTGAAAAAGATGAAATTAGGAAAGGCCATGGGGCCCGATAGTGTACCAATAGAGGTTTGGAAGCATATGGGAGATATTGGGGTAGTTTGGCTAACTAAGTTATTTAACAAGATTATAAAATCAAAGAAAATAACTGATGAGTGGAGAGAAGCATTAGAATCTAAAGGATTTAAAATTAGCCAAACTAAGACAGAATATATGGAATGCAATTTTAGCAAGGAGAGTAGGAGTGGAACACCGGTAAAGATTGATAACCAAGAAGTACTCGTAAAAGACCACTTTCGGTACTTAGGATCAATGATTCATGAGAGTGGAGAGATTGAGAGGGAGGTTATCCAGAGAATCCAAGCAGGTTGGAACAAATGGAGATGTGCATCTGGAGTTTTGTGTGATCGGCAGATGCCACTCAAACTAAAAGGAAAATTCTATGGGATGGCCATAAGGCCGGCCATGCTCTATGGATCAGAGTGTTGGGTAGTTAAGGAACATCATGCTCATAGGATGAGCGTCGCAGAAATGAGGATGTTGAGATGGATGAGTGGTAAGACAAGAAATGATAGAATTAGAAATGAAAATATTAGAGGAAATTTAGGGGTAGCACCAATGGGTAACAAGATGAGGGAGATTAGACTTAAATGGTTTGGACATGTTCAAAGGAGACCAACAACGGCACCAGCTAGAAGGAGTGAGGCAATACAAGTAGAAGGTTCTAAAAGCGCAAGGGGAAAGCCCAAAAGAACGTGGATGGAAGTGGTGAGGAAAGATTTAAAAACTTTGGGACTAAATGAAGCCATGATACTTAATAGGGACGAATGGAGGAGTAAGATTCATGTGGCCGACCCCTAATTGGGATAAGGTATTGATGATGATGATGAGTTTGCTTCTTTCTTAGTTTCTTTAATGAGGTAAGATTATTGAGTAAAGGAGAAAAATTAGGGATATCTATTCTCTACAACATGATTATAGAAGTACCCCGTGTCCTTATATGTGTGCTATCTGTGATGGTTCTTTTTCACTTCATGATTTTCAGCATGTTGTCACTTTGCTTGGGACTAATAACATCTGTTTGCATTGTTAGGTACTAATTGCTTCGGGTTCATCCAATGACTCTGGCCCCCTGAATCATTCAACTGTAGAGGCTCCTTTGACTATCAACATACCTAATGGTCAAGCATCGCGTAACCCATCAGATAACTCACAGCCAATGCGTTCTACACAAGGGACAAATATTACAGTTCCAGTTTCTGTCCAGAAACAACATTTGCCTATGGTTCCGTCTACCGAAGGGTTGGATGGAAATGGATCATTAAGTTCAAACCTACCTGCAAAAAAGAAAAGGAAATTTTGGACTCCAGAGGAGGATATGGAACTTATTGCTGCTGTTCAAAAATGTGGTGAAGGGAACTGGGCGAACATCCTGAGAGGAGATTTCAAGCATGACAGAACTGCTTCACAACTATCACAGGTTTCTTTCTGGCTGTCTGTAGTTTCACTGGCTATTTTCTTTTTTGGTTTTAGCGCCATTATGTTAGTCTGTAGTTGCTCATGGTATATTTTATCTACTTGTGAAGTACTAGTTTGGAAAAGTTGAGATGCCATTTAGTCATATGAAGGACAATCTAAACCACCTGTTTCCCCCAAATTGTTGAGTTATATGCATGCTACAGTAAAGCAGTGTATATACCTCGTCCACAGAGAGAGAGAGAGAGCTTTTGGGTGATTTAAGACCATTTATCATTTAGGTCCTGTTTTACATAGGCTATACATTAAATACCATTGGATGATTTGACCCACTAGTTAGTTTTGTTGCAGAATGGATGGTAACATTCAGTGCACACGCTTTTTCTCATTTGCCTATCTCTCTGCCTTAACCCTACCAGTTATATATACAAATATATATTTTGTAGTGTATCTATTTTTGATTTATATATGATGCAAGGAGTCTCTCACATGGGTGTGTCTGTATGTCTAATGTTTGAAAAATAAATGTGTCTATATATATATATATATATATATATATAATGCAATTTGTTCTATTATACTACTAATGTTAATATGTTATCTGCATTATCCTAATTTTATTATAAAGAATGTCCACTGTATAGTGTAATGTAATTTCTGGACAAAGAGATGGGAGAGTTCAGTGAGAGAGAAATCTAGAGCTATGGACACAGATGGTCCACGGCTGTTTTATCAGTTTACTTCTCTTTTTAGTCAAAATATCACCTGTCATAACAATTTACTTTTCGTTGTAAACTTAGACTCTTCCACTAGAGGGATATATAGCCAAAAATTTAAAGAGAGTTATAATCCCACTCTCTCATTTAGATAAGGATAAATTCTCTCCTTATTACACTTCTGTCATTGCTACTGTGATCTCCAAGTAGCTGTCTGCAGCTAACCAAAGAAAGGATATTTTAACAGGGAATTACGGTTTTTACTTCCCTTTTGTGCAGTACGATAAAAAAGTAACAGGAAGGATCACGTAAATCTTTAATCCTACTCACACTTTTATATAGGGCCCTGTATAATCTTTTCTTTGTGGCTTTCTGCAAACCATGTGAACTATTATGTGATATCTGCTCTGGAAAATATTATGCGATCATGGTTTCATTTCTATAATTATCTAGACTAATTCTATCCCACATTGGTGATGTGTGATAATTGTTTTTCTTTCAATGAGGAAAATGTTATTTTCTTTATATATACAGAGATGGGCCATTATCAGAAAGCGTCAAGCCACCTTGAATCCAAGCACTGCTGGAAGTTCAGTAGGCGCCGCACTATCTGAGGCACAGCTGGCAGCACGTCAGGCAGTCTCCATTGCACTAAACATGCCTATGATGGGAAGCTTATCATCTAAAGGTTCAATTTGTACTGATGATTTTCTGCTTGTTACATGGTTTACTATTCTAACATGGGAGTGCGAATATGGTTTTTACTATTTAGAATGCTGCTTGTGATATATTTTCTGTTTTCTTGAAAATTAGACTCACACAACCCACAACCCACAAGCAACCTTGAACCTGTGATCTACCATGGGAGAGGCTGCTCCTTTTGCCACTGTTCTAGTTGTTACTGTTTATTCTTGTCTCCTAGTTGAATTCATTCAGACTTGGAAATTTGACAGCCAATGGTGCTAGAGGCAGTGATATACCTCACTGGAAAATTTACCACATTGCACTTGGCATATGGGGTTTTGTTTAGTCTTTTATAGAGCTGATTCCAACCAAGTTCGAAGCAAGACCTAACTCCTGAGCATCAAAAACAAATAACTATCAATGTTATGGGATGCTGAGTCACTTGTGGTTTTCAAATTTGAGTTGATATTGTGGGTTTCTTAGATAAACAAGATCTTAAGATTCTAACAATGAAGTGGCAGCTAGAAGGTCTACAAGAGAACAATAGATGATAAGCTATGTATCTAGTGGTGGTTATGCTTAATTATACAAGGATTTTCTGATGTTAATTGACCATCATGAAATGTTTAAAATTAACACCATCTTCAATCTTATATGGCCTCTCCAGTCTTAGATGGATCCTCAGTAGCATGATGCTATGCTTATTTATAAAAGAATACATCATCATCATCATCATCATCATCATCATCATACCCAATGAGGGTCGGTCAAATGAAACTTGTTCCTCCATATACCCCTCTATTAAGTGTCACGGCTTTATTTAGTCTCAAAGTTTTTAAAATCTTTTCTCACTACTTCTATTCATGTTATTTTGGGCCTTCCCCTTGCCCTTTTAGAACCTTAAACTTGGATTGCCTCAGTCCTTCTAATTGGTGCCATTTTTTGTCTTTGTTGGACATGTCTAAGCCATCTAAGTCTAATCTCCCTCATGTTATAACCTATTGGTGCTACATTTAAGTTTTCTCTAATGTTTTCATTTCTAATTCTATCATTTCTTGTATTGCCACTCTTCCATCTCAACATCTACATTTTGGTGATGCTCATCCTACATACATGTTGTTCCTTAACTGTCCAACACTTTGATTCATAGAGCATGGTTGGCCTTACAACTATCTTATAGAATTTTCCTTTCAGTTTGAGTAGCACCCACCGATCACACAAAATTCCATAGGTTTATCACATTTGCTCCAACCTACTTGGATTCTCTGGGCAACCTCCCTGTCAATATCTCTACTTATATGAATTATCGATCTCAAGTATTGGAAGTATTCTTTTTTTTGGGGGGGGGGGGGGGTTCTCGGTTTTTCAGTCTTTACTAGTGCTTCACTCCTATGCTCTTCTCTTTACTAAAATTGCATTCCATATATTCTATCTTAGTTCAGCTAATTTTAAATCCTTTAGATTCTAATGCATCTCTCCATAACTATATCTTGTATTCATGCCTTTGTCTTATCAATCAAAACTATATTATTTGCAAATAACATGTACTATGGAATCTTCTCGTGTAGATGTCTTGTTAACTCATCCATAACCAACGTGAAAATATACGGGCTCAATGCCGATCCTCTATGCAATCTTATAGTGATAGCAAAATCACCGGTCTCTCTACTAGTGGTCCTAACTTTTGTTACCACTCACTCATACATATCCTTAATTATGTCTATATGCTCACTATATTAACTCTTCAGGGATCCTATCGTAAGCTTTTTCTAAGTCAATAAAGACCATGTGGAGATCTTTCCTTATCTCCCTATGTTTCTCTATCAATTATTGAAGCAGGAAAATAGCTTACATGGCAGACCTCCTAGGCATGAAACCAAATTGATTCCATGATACACGTCTCATGCTGTGGCTTCTTCTCAATCACTCTTTCAAAAAGTTTCATGGTATGACTAATAAGTTTCATTCCTTGATAATTAGTGCAACTTTGTATGTCTCCTTTATTCTTATAAATTTGTATCTATTTTCTTACTTATACAATTAGTAGAGAAATATGGGGAGAGGAGGAAAGACCTCCACATGGTCTTTATCGACTTGGAGAAAGCTTATGATAGAGTCCTTAGAGAGTTAATATGGAGGGTGTTGGGCGATAAAGGGGTTTCGTAGGGGTATATAGACATAATTAAAGATATGTATGAGGGAGCGGTAACAAATGTTAAGACCACTACTGGCGAGACTGGTGATTTTCCTATCATTGTAGGATTGCACCAAGGATCGGCATTGAGCCCATACCTTTTCACATTGGTTATGGATGAGTTAACAAAACATCTACAAGAGGAGATTCCTTAGTGCATGCTATTTGCTGATGATATAGTCTTACTTGATGAGACAGGGGAGGGTGTAAACATAAAGCTAGAGGTATAGAGAGAAGCATTAGAATCTAAATGATTTAAAATTAGCTGAACTAAGACAGAATATATGGAATGCAATTTTAACAAGGAGAGGAATAGGAGTGGAACACCAGTCAAGATTGATAACCAAGAAGTCCTCGTAAAAGACCGCTTGGGGTACTTAGGATCAATGATTCATGAGAGTGGAGAGATTGAGAGATTGAGAGGGAGGTTACCCAGAGAATCCAAGAGGGTTGGAACAAATGGAGATGTGCATTTGTAGTTTTGTATGATCGGTGGGTGCCACTCAAACTAAAAGGAAAATTCTATAGGATGGCCATAAGGCCGGCCATGCCCTATGGTTCAGAGTGTTGGGCAGTTAAGGAACATCATGCTCATAAGATGAGCGTTGCAAAAATGAGGATGTTGAGATGGATGAGTGGTAAGACAAGAAAGGATAGAATTAGAAATGAAAATATTAGAGGAAATTTAGAGGTAGCACCAATAGGTAACAAGATGAGGGAGATTAGACTTGGATGGTTTGGACATGTTCAAAGGAGACCAACAACGGCACTAGTTAGAAGGAGTGAGGCAATACAAGTAGAAGGTTCTAAAAGGGCAAGGGGAAGGCCCAAAAGAGCGTGGATAGCAGTGGTGAGGAAAGATTTAAAAGCTTTGGGACTAAATGAAGCCATGATACTTAATAGAGAGGAATGGAGGAATAAGATTCATGTGGCTGACCCCTAATTGGGATAAGGTCTTGATGATGATGATGATGAGCTCTTCCTCCATTCATGTGGCATTTTCTTTGATTTTACAATTTTGTTAAACAACTTTGTCAACCGAACTACTCTAGTATCTCCCATATACTTTGAAACCTCTAATGGTATGCCATCGGATCCCAGGCCTTTCCTAATTTCATCTTTTTCAGTGCCTCTTTTACTTTAGGTATTCTAATCTTATAGTTATATCTATAATGTCTAATGTTATTTGGGTTTTACGGTACTTTTAATCCCCATGTTCTTATGGTAATTGTCATTTAACAAATTTTGAAAATAACTTTTTCACATTTATTTGACCTCGTCATCTTTGACTGGTACCCTTTGATCATCACTTCTAATGTACTTAAAGTGGTCGAAGTCCTTACTTTTCTTTTCTCTTACTTTCTAAGTTTAAACACATCTTTCTCACATTCTCTTAATCCTAATATGGTATAGAGATCATCATATGCCTTGAGTTTAGTCTTTCTTACAACTCTCTTAGCAACCTTTTTAGTATTCTTATACTGTTCAAAGTTTTCGTTATTTTTAGTTCTCTGCTTAAAACAAACCTGTTTCTCTTTAATAACTTTTTGCACTTTTTCACTCAACCACCAAGTTTTTTTTGCTAGTTGCCTTTTACCTTTAGATACTTCTAAGACTTCTTTTGCCACTTTCTTAATAAACTTGGCAACTTGTTTGTCAATGATGCTATCTTCTTTCCTTTTAAGTTCCACAACTTAATTTTTGGACACCTATTAATTTTACTTCTTTTCTTCTATATTTTAATGTAGATATCCATAACCACCAACCTATGTTGTGAGGTTAGACTCTCATTGGGTATCACTTTACAATCCTTCTACGTTGATCTTTGGTATTCCTAAGTAGAAAAAGTCTATTTGACTTTTATATGGTCCACTTTTAAAGTTTAGTTAAGTGTTCACCCCTCTTCCTAAAGTATGTGTTTGCTATAGCTGGGTTATATGCTAAAGCAAAATCATGTATAGCTTCCTCTATCTCATTTCTTTCTCCAATACCATAAGTACCATGTACTATATCATATCTTTCCTTTTCTTTTCCTACTTGACCATTAGAGTTTGCTTCTATAAATATCCCCTCTATGTTGAGAATTTCTTGCATGACTCCATATTTTTCCAAAATTATCTCTTGATTCTTATCTTTTAACCCTACTTGTGGTACATATACACTTATTACATTTATGATATTCTGTCCTAAAACAAGTTTTATAGTATAATTCTATCACTAGTTCTTTTAACGTCTACAACTTTATCTTTAGTTCTTTATCTATCGCTATCACTATCACTATGCCATTTCTGTTATTGTCCTTTCCTACATACCAAAGCTTATACCCATTGATTTATCTAGTTTTAGTCCCTTTCCACTTGTTTTCTTGGATACAAAGCGATGTTGACTTCCTGGGTTTCATCGTGTCTACTACAGACTCTTACATGTCAATGTGCCTATATTCTATATGGTGATACAAATGTTATTCTCATGACCTAACCTATTTACCGGCGTACTTTCCGAATGGCCTGGGAACCTATCCATACGTTCCACTGCATCTGGGTTCTGATGCAGTGCGTCGCTTCCAAGGGAATGTCCTAGCAGCCTTTGCATATTGCCTATTTCCACTGCACCCAAGATCCGATGTTGCGCGTTGCTTACAGGGACCGCCCTAACCTGAGGGAGTGTCAAAAAATTCATTCATGCATGGGGTTTGTCATGGGCTTCACTTGCCAGCTGGTACCTAACGCAAAACCCTGCTCCTTTATCCAGGCTTGGGACCAACAGCAGTGGAGTTGTAATGGGACTTGTGCTAAGATTTTATTCTGGAATGATTTCACTTTTTCATTGATTTGGCAATCTCTATAGCAGTGTCAATTATTTGGCTCAGGTTTGTGGAGATCAGGTCCGTGTTTATGTAAAGGGATTAAAAGTTTTTTCTCACATATTCTGGTGGAGTTAATAAGATGGCTCATTCTTGCAAGAGGGTTTAATAGAAGTGTGTTGTGTGTCGGACAATCTCAATCACATTCTCTTGTGATCATGCTGTCAACTTTCTCATAAAGCTTTGATGGATCACAGGCCACCAGAAACTCTGGAACTGCTCTTAATTTTAGCATCATATTTAAGAACGACAAGGAAGGGGAGCCTTGGCGCAACGGTAAAGTTGTCGTCATGTGACCTTGAGGTCAAGGGTTCAAGGTGTGGAATCGGCCTCTTGCAAAATGCAAGGTAAGGCTGCTTACTATAGGCCCTTGTGGTCCGCCCCTTCTCCGGATCTCGCATAGGTGGGAGCTTCGTGCACCGGGGCTGCCCTTATTTAAGAATGGCAAGCTTCTTCTGTTACAGAGATAACTGTCTCAGTTCTATGGTTTTCAGTTTCTTTGATGGATGTCCACAATATTCTCTCCCGCTATTTGCAAGCGTTTCCTGCATTCTGACTCACTGAACTTCATTTTGTGAAGCAGCTGGCACATATGCAAGCACTCCGGGCAATTCTTCCACACTTCCCATTACTGCAACTGAATCTTCGCTAGTTTGTGGCCCATCATCAGAAGCCAGCACCAAGTCTGCATCCAATACGTCCTCACAGGCAGCCTCCCAGGGAGTTTCCCAGTCTCAACAAGCTCCTAATTCGGATGCATCCAACAAGGGAAAACCTAGTCGAGCCACTAAATCTCGAGCAGTCCCTGCCCAAAAGACACCATCAGTTCCAGTGAAGTGTTCCCTACAGGAGGTTGCATTTGCTGCTGGGGCTCGAATTGCCAATCCCTCCACTGCTGCTTCATTGCTCAAAGCTGCACAATCTCGAAATGCAGTCCATATAAGACAAGGAGGAACTTCTCTTTCCAAATCATCACTGCCCTCACCTCGGCAACATGGAGGTCGCCACAACCAGAAGCCCAAGATATTGCCCCCACCTGCCTATGTGGGTCCGATCTCAGCTATTGTGCAGCCTGTCAATCAAGTTGTTCATGGTAGTTCTGTGAGAATGGCAGTAGTGGGTCAGTCTTCTCTGCCTAGTGCTTCCACATCACCAAACCTTCCAGCTCAGCAAATGATCCAAGCATCCAAGTCAGCACCTGCGACTTTTAGTCCAAGTGGGAATACCGATAACAAAAGTAGCAGTTCAATTACAGGTGTTGCCGTTGGTTCCTCATTGGGAGAAGATGCTAAATGTGCAGATGCAAAGTCAGGTAGCCCTCCTGGTGAAAATGAAACAGAAATCGAAGCTGTGATGTACAGTGGGCCAGGTGGAAACAATGCTGAGGTAGAGCGAACTGCCTGTTCCACAAATGAAGAGGCAGGTCAGGCTCACAGTTTAATTAGTAAAGGAGGTGGAACTCCCAGTGCAGTTGAGAAGCAGAAAGATTTACAAGGCATGGAAGTGGGTCAGAATCAAATTGTAGTTGAAAAACAGAAAGATTGCTCAAAAGTAGAAGTGGCTGAAAATCAAAATGCAGTTGAGATGCAGACAGATATGCCAGATTCAAAAGCGAGTGGAAAACCTACATTAGTTGAGAAATCAGCAGATTCACCAAGCAGTGAAGGCAAAGATAGCCTGGCGGGTTAAAATCATCCAACTAGCAACAGGAAGAAGACAGTTTGCTGAACACGGGAAACCCAGATGCAAGTGATTTGGGAGGGTCAAACTATGGACTGGAAAGCTGATTCCCTCTTCTAAGGCAGTGTTCGGGGAAATCAATTCTCGGTTTGTGCTTATGTTGTCTAATTCGCCAAATGGGGTGTCATTGAAACGAGCTTATGGCAAGGCCGTTATAGATAAAACGGATTCCAGTGGGTGAAAATTCTGATTTGGTGGTGCATAAAGGGGAGCTGCAGTGTCGTTTTCCTCTTTTCATTTTTCTGTTATTGTTTTTTATTTTTATTATTTTTCATAGCAACATACTGAAGAAAAGAGGCTGAGATCAATATCATATTTTCTTGGATGCGAGAATTGTGCCAGATTTGAGTTTGAACAAGTACTTTGAATTCATTAGGATGAAAATGCCAGACAAGGTTAAGCATGTTGCAATTTTGTGGGTGGAGAGAATGATCCTGTTTAAACACTTTCCCATCTTTAAAATAGGATGACAAGGGTGCATTTTGCACCATTTTCCTTTGGAAAGTGATATAATAGCCCCTAGTAATTATTTGGATGGCTATATCTCTATGTGAACTGAGTTTTGTGAAAATCCAAGTCATTCATAATTTTGCTCTCGACTTGGCCTATGGTAAAAAATTCTCATCCATTTGATGAGAATGTTGTTTCCAGTTATAAAATAGACGGTAACAATTAGTCTTACAAAGAAGGAGAACCTTGGTGCAGTTGTCGTCGTGTGACGTTGAGGTCCTGGGTTCGAGGTGTGGAAACAGCTTTTTACAAAAAAGGCAAGGTAAGGCTGCATATTACACTCTTGTGGTCCACTTCTTCCCTAGACCTTGTATATGTGAGAGCTTTGTGCATTGGGCTGTCCTTTTTTTTTTTTAAAACCGTTAGTTTTACGAGTCAAGAAAACGGTGTTTAGATGGCTATGGTAAATTTTTTTTATCCATTTAAAGATCATACTCATTGCTGTTTCTAGAAGGGGAGCTCTAGTGCAACGGTAAAAGTTATCGTCATGGGACCTTGAGGTCACGAGTTCAAGGAGTGGAATTAGCGTCTTGCAAAATGCAAGTTGTTTCTAATTATAAAATAGATGGTCAACAACTTAGATCTTCATAAAACTTAGCCTAAGTGGCTCACATTAATCCAAAATATTCCTAGAGTTTACCAAAGATAGGGAGTTGCATGAGCTGCAACGGTGAAGGTCATCAGTTCGAAACTCCTGCAGGCTACCATAAAAATGGAAATGTCAAGACCCCATTCACGTGCTATAATCCAATTGCAGGTAATTCTTGGGCTATTAGCATCATCAAAAGTCAGACGTGTCCAGCCAAGGGTTGGGTCTTGTCATCATCGCCGTTAATTATTCTGTTGTTCATCGAAACATTTTTGGATCATCCTGACCGTTCACTTGTCCTCTTTCCCTGGTCCACCATTAACTATATAAACCTAGAAAGCCGACACCATTTCTCAGTCTTATTCCCTCCATTTTCTTCAAGAACCTTCAAGACAAACTTTCATGGCGAAAAAAGCTGCAGCAACCTCCACTTCTTCCTCTCTCTTCCCCACTCCAAATTCCAGAATTCCTGAAGATTCAGTACTCTATTCCATCTTCCCAGACTCCTTCCTGAAAAACCCACCTCCCCAAATCGACGAAATCGCTGCTCTGCACCTCCAAATCCTCAACTCAATCGCCCCCTACACTTCTGACTATATATGGCAACATGAACCCTTCAATCTCTCTGTGTCTTCTCCAAATTCCACCCCATGTTTTTGTTCGCCATACCCCCAAGTGCCCCCGCACCTCCACGGAAAAACCCGTTTCGGAGATAACCTCGAAGACGAATGGTTCATTGTCTCCCTGCTCTTTGAAATATCTCGCCATTTTGATTCACTCTCGATTAGGGTTTGGGATACTGATGGAGAATTCCTCCTCATCGAATCCGCATTCTCCCTACCTAAATGGCTCAAACCGGAAACGAGCTCCAACCGGGTTTTTATCCGGCAAGGCAAGCTTCACATTATCCCCAAAACCCATTTCCCATCAACTCCCGCATTATCCGATTCGTTACGGGTTTTAGCAAGTGGGTCTGTAGAAACTCAGGCTTCGGAGTCAGTACAATCTGCTTTAGAACGGCGGATTTCTGGCTATCCCGACAAAGCTCGGAAGAATATGCATAGAGCTATTGTTAGGGTCCCGGTATCGATAGCGCAGGTATTGAAACACGAACCGTGTTTGATTTCATTAGCGGTAGAGGGTTTTTATGATAGGGATATTGATTCAATGAAGTATGCGGCCAAAATGGAGAAGTTTTTGAATGGGGGAAATGGGAGGGAAGAAGAAATGGTGCGGGTTTCTGTTACAATGTCGAGGGCAATGTACGCTCAATTAGTTCAGCAGACTTTTCTGGCACCAAAGTGTTATCCAATGCCGCCAAGGACGGATCATAAGGCATATATGGAAGCTGAATTGGGTTTGAAGATTACTTGTGGATTTGAGATGATGTATCAGCAGAGGCGTAGGGAAGGTTTGGAAGGGAGAGGGAGCACTTGGGAAACGTTTAGAGAAAGTTTGGAGAGTAGTGGGTATTTTAAGGGTCTTCTTCCTGGATCGAAAGAGTATAAGAGGCTCATGGATAATGCATTGGAGTATTATAGGAACAGTTCATTGTTCTCGCGAATGAGGTATATTTTACTTGCAGGTGTATTTGTTAGTCTATTGCTTATGATCACTATTTCTTTCATTTTGGAGTATTCATGAATTTGTATTTGGCAAGGTAAACTCAGTTTCCTGATGTTGGGTGCTTGAATTAGGTTGGATTTTTTTAAGCTTAGGTGTTTGTTTATTAGTTGCACTTTCGTACCCAGAAAATAGCAAAAGGAGGAAAATTAACATATTTAATTGTTATGATACTTTCTGTTCTTATGCTTTTCCTCCACAAATATGCTTGTGTTATTACATAAATTTATCTGTTTAATGATGGTTGCTTGGAATTATGTTTTTCCATGCTTGAATCTTTCAGCATAATTGATACTGTTTCCTGTCTGTTCATTTATTTTTGGGAAGCGTCTTCTTGGAATTTTGCCACCTGAGAATTCAGAATGGACCTATGGAGAAGGAAATTCTCTAGATTGATAGATTTATATGAGATGCTTTATAGTCTATCACTTTGTCTTGGTTGAATTGATGATCTGTGTAATCTGGATACACACACCTGCGTTGGTCCTGTTGAGGTATCAGGGAATGGCTCATATTGTTGTTATTGAACTGCATCATCCATCTAGTAGCACCTTCTCTTCTGGAAATTGCTGATGTAGTATGTATGGAGTGGATTAAGATGGTTGCTTTGAATGATTATCTAGGGAAACTTGCTAATATTGTTTCTTAGTTTCTGGCTTTCACAATGATTATCCTGGGAAACTTGCTAATATTGTTTCTTAGTTCCTGGCTTTCTTTTTTCTTGTGAAACATAATTAAATAGAAGCAAAAGCCTACATTTCCACTTGGTTAACACAAATCACTTTTTCTATTAACTTTCTTTCTTAGCTTGTGTAAACTGGAGAATTATTCTTGGAATTAATACTTATAATAGTTTATATTAGTGATATCAATATAGGTGCAGTCCATGCTTAATCTTACTTGATGAGAGTCTAAAGACTAGATTCCTTGTAGAATCTGCTACATGGTTGTAGTCGTTGCTAAATTAATGTTGATGAATTGTAGTGGAAAATTATTGGTCACAATTAAGTATAAATGACATGTTTCCTTCTTAACATTTTGCTTTATAACTTCAAAGGTTTCCCAAGGGATATGATGCTGTCTCGCTTTTGTGATGTTTGTGACTTTTTTTTCTTTTTTAAATTAAAACTTCTCTAATTGGCTATAATAGCATGGTAGGATGGTTGCCAGTAAGGAAATGTAACATACACAGAGGACTGCCAATTCCAATATAAGTGAGTGGGCATTTTATTTTCATAATTCGTTATTGGTTTAGTAGTTCAAGGTTCATTAGAACTTCCTACATTGTTTCTGGATGGACATCTAGAACTGCAATATCCTCTTTATGCCATAAACAAGTTCAGGAAGAACATAATCTTGTGTATGCTCATTTATTGATTAAGTGTGTTCTTCTTTGTTTCAGTGAGGTGATGAGTGCTCCAATAAGACGTATCGATGAAATTCTCATGTTACCCCATTCTGTTGATGACTTTAAGGGTCTTGACCCTCCTGCTTCAGACGATGACTCTTGGCTCTACAATGGAGAGAATGAATTGAACTCAGCCATTCTGGAGAGACAGAAAGAGATGGAAATGTATGAGAAGAAACGGAACAAAAAATACAATTCAAGAGAACAGAAGGGCACTAATGAGTCTTCTGATACACCATTCGATGAGTTTGACGTGGGTGATGTTGCCAAGTCTATGCAAGCATTTGTCCAGAAGGTTTCCAGCTATGAGGGAGCAGAGGTTCCTCAAAACAGGTTTTTCCTGCTAGATGTTTCAACCTGATAGCATGACATTAAGGGTGACTTTGATATTTGAGATATATGAAAAGTTTCCCAATTCTTTTGATTTGAAATGCTCTTTGACACATTACTTGTGGTTTATCTGATATTTGTCTTCAATAAGTTTGAAATGCATTACCCTTTACTTATGTAGCCTTTGGCAAACTCCTTTTCTTTTTCCTCTTTCTTGTTGCGTGTGGGTGGGTAGTGGGCAGTTTTTGTTTCAAAATTAAGAGATTGCAAAAATTGTTTTTGCTGTAATGTATTGGTGACTACGTACTTCCATCCATGGATAGTACATATAGTGTTGCCTTTGATACTTGCTTCTTCATCCTATAACAAAAATGCTAAATTTTCAGTTGTTACTAATGAAACTAGTGAGGAATTGTCTATGAGCCTATCCATTTAACACTTTTCCTGTTAGTTTAAATATTTTTTCTTCATCCTAACAAATCCTCATCTCAAGGGCAGAAATTTGGTCCTGCTGTGTATGGAGAATCATGCTCCTCACATGAGGATCCGGTGCTGAAAGCACAATTCAGAATTCACCATGTAGTCTGAAACAGTAGGTGTATAATTCCTCCCTTGAAAATCATTTGGATTCTGAAACACCAAGGTTGTAAGATCATGACACAATGTATGGTTCTGAAAGAGATTTCAAGTAAATCTACTGCTAGAAACTTTGCTAGAGGACTGAACTATTGTACACTAACAATCCAATGGAACTGCACCAACAATGCCAGAGAGTAAATTGAATACTTTAAACACTACCATCTGCATGTATCTTTCTTTCCGCACATCATTTTCTCTTACGCACTGTTGCATCCATCTGACATGGTTATTTTCCATCTACCTGTTCCTGAGGTAGATCCACATGTTTCAATCCTAATACCATCAAGACATTTGACTCCTAGCTGCCTGCAACTAGTTTTGTAGGTTATGCCACTGAACTTAAAGGCCTCTTGCAATGCTTATTTATTTGATCTTCTCATGTGATATTGTAGCTAAGCAGCTATCTTTAATCAATATGGCTTTCTTGGGAATTGCTTTTAGTGACATGGTAGCTTTCACAAACCTCTCCAGCACCTCTCTTAAGCTAGTATTCTCAGCAACATGAACGATTTACTCTTTGAGACCCATTCCTCTGTTTGACAAAGTATGTTTTTATTCTCCTCTGAGTTTCATTTTCTGCTGTGATATGTTTTGTTGATTAGTGACTCTGGGAAATGCGTGTTTGGCTTGCCTTATTTTAGTATGTAAGAGGATTGGCATCTGGAAACCCGTTGACAAAATTCTTTTCCCTTCTCCAAAGGAACTCAGAACCAGTGGAGATCAACACGGAGCGCTTTATTAAGGATCTTGAATCAGTGGTTGGATGTACAGGCCCCAGTGGCACTGCTTCTGGTGCTGGTTCTGAAGAAGGCTATTCATCATCATCAGATATGGATTTTGGTATGTTCTACTTTAGATGTTTTATAATTTTGCACAAGTACTAGCATGTCCTAAATTTTCTTCTGCTTGTGGGATTTTATATTCATGCATAATTGATTGAAAATCATGAATTGTCATCAAGGAGAACATCAATTACGATGTGCTTTTTTCCTACTTCAAAAGTATATCATATTTCTATCCCCATATGCTAAAAAGTTTTAGAGGTTTTAGAGGTTTGGTATTTTGATCGATGCAATTGGCCTAGCTAATCAACCTGCCTTTATTGGTCCTAATTGATGATGATGATGAGACTTATTGTAGTTATACGGCTACCCAGTTCTTAGAACACATATTTACTGGATGACATGTGCATTAGTTTTTCACGTGTCTGGATTGATATTTTTGGAGTTGATCTGGAGTCAATGCTTTGTATTTAACATTTCACCATGAGTATCTAGAATTTCTAGTTTCAATATATATGGAGAATCTGTTGTTCCAAAACAGAGTTTTAATGTCGATGCACACCTTTGTCCATAAACAGACACTTGTAAATGTATGCTATTCCTCTTTCTTCATTTATTTACTTTTACTATTATGGAGCCGTTAAATGTTGCAGATGATTCTGAAGATGACAGCAATCCGGCCGAGCCAATCAGCGAGGACATGGGAGGTAGTTTTATGCAATCCTATTGTGATGCATTGAATGAGGAACTCAAGACAACTACTCTGAAGAAAAGTTTCATTCGCACAAATGAACAGTCTGCAAACAATGAGGTTGGCTTCTCTCTTCTGAGTTTTTAAGTAGGAAAGCTAGTTTGTACTTGATCAAATGGTCGAAGTAAATGACAGACTGATCGAAAGTCAATATTTTTAGGAGGTTTCTATGGCCATTTCTCATCGTGCATCTATAACATGAGCTAATATCTTTTTAGTTGAACATAATCCTGTTATGTAACCTCATATATTTACTAATAATGACAGATGCAAGGAGCATCAAGTGCCCCGCAGGAAACTGGCGAGGAATTCACCCCTGTAGATATGGATGTCAATCTTGTGAAAAGCCTTCTTGATTCCTTCTCTTCTCAACAAGGCCTCCCAGGCCCTGCTTCCAATTTGCTTGGACTGATGGGTTTACAGCTCCCACGAGATTCAAATTCAAGCAACAAAAAATGAAGCATTTCTCCTGCAGCCCTACATCAAACTTCCGAAATGGCACCTTGTTTGGGCAGGTGTATTGCAGTTAATGTGGAATTTGTATGATTAAATCGTTGCTACATGAAAGTTACTGTGATATAAAAATTGATCTACGTATGTGTATATTTGCAAATTAAGCAGATTGCACTTTTTTCTTTGTATTACATCTTTATGTTCAAACCAGCAACTGTGCATAATGGATGACTTTGTTACATGGTTTATAATTAGCAACAATGCCAACAACATTAATGTTGAGATGCTTCACATCCAGGGGGATTTCTAATTGATAATTCAATCCCTCTAGCATCACTTAGATTTGAGTTGAAGTACCTGAGAGATTCAGCTGCTTATGTTAAGAGCAACATTCTGAAGAAATGAATCAAACCTTTATGAGGCACATCTATCAGGAGTGTATAAATACTGCAAAATATCTGACATTGTTAGTTATTTAATAAGAGCCTCATGTGATAAAGGTGTTCTTCTGAGAGTGCAATTGACAAAGCTGTTCTTCCTCGTATAAGAAGGATGGTCTTCTAAAGGAAGTCTGCATAATGTCTTGTATGTAACAAGCAACATTGTTCCAAAGTAAAGATTCTTTTAGATGGGAAACGAAGGAACTACAGATGAGAGTTGTAAATACTTTGAATCAATTGTGCTTCTTCATAAACTGCCTCTATTAATGACTTTTTTATTTTATTATTTATTAATATGATTAATATACCGCCTGTACTCCATTTCCTCTTGGCTAACAATGCCTTGGTCATGTCTCCAACCCTTCTAATGTCATTGCCATCTTGAGCTTTTGGTGCAAACCTCCCACTTGATAAGAGGATTTTTTTTTTATGGTCATAATAGTCATTCCAAAAAGAGTTGCATTGAGTTTTCTCTATTTGATCTCTTATTGTAAAGTTGCTATCATGTGATCTTGAGGTTACAGGTTCAAGGCATGAAAATAGCTTTTTGCAAAATGCAAGGTAAGACTGCATACTATAAACCCTTGTTGCCTGTTCCTTCATGGGACTCTGCATATGTGAGAACGGTATGCACTGGAGCTGCCTAAAAACTTTAAATAAAGAAAGAAAATAAATTAGAAGATTGGCAAGATAAGATTTAACAAACGTAATCCTTGCACCAGTAAATCTAATTTTTGCTTTATGCCCAACCAAGAAACTAGAAGCTCCTGACAATGAATAAGAACTTGCTGTTACAAAATTTTGTGGAGTTGTAGTAATTGAAAAAAGGGTAGCCCCGGTGCACAAAGCTCCCGCTTATGGGGGTCTGGGGAATAGACGATTCACATGGGCCTATAGTACGCAGCCTTACCTTGCATTTTTGTAAGAGGCTGTTTCCACGCCTTGAACCCGTGACCTCAAGGTCACATGACAACAACTTTTACCATTGCGCCAAGGCTTCCCTTATAGTTGTAGTAATCGAGGTCCCAGTAAAATCATATGGAGTTGGAGTAGTTTAGTTCCTAGGAGCAGGAGAAGTGCAAATTCCAGCTTATTATTGCCTTTTTTCTATGCCACCCATTCCACCAACAAAGGCCACCTGTAACGGATGCAAGTGTGTAAGAACCAAGCAAAAGCCTACCGAAAAGAAAAGGAAAATGTAAAGGTTGGTAATGAGTGTCAAGTCTTAACTAATCGATTACGATAAATTGGATCGGACTTTGCAGTTTTTTTCTTCTGCAGTACCTCGACGGGACATAAGCGTAAATGAGGCTTTTTTTGTTTAGTAGGTCTTTCTACAGTTAATTTAGCCATAATTTCCTTGTTTAAAGTCCATCCGCCCATAGATGAAGCCCTTTTCACATGGCTTATCTAAGGAGTCTGATGGGACATAGTCCCTCAGTGATCTATTTTTAAAAAATTAGCCACAAGGCCGCACTCAGTTCATCCATTGAAGATGGTTTCTATTAAGATAAGAGATTAAAGAAAAACAAAATGAAGAAAAATAAGGGGGGAAATTCCTTTACTTGATCCTTGGCTATTGTTGTGGAATCCATTTCTGCCTTGATCTTAACCATTAGAGAATTGGAAACAAGGCCTTGCTCTTAATTGACCATGGACATGGGTATTAGGATGATGACATTTTTTTGTTTTTCCTTTGACGAAAAGTTATTAAAATTTTTTTTTATTGAATTGGGAGAGAACCACCCTCCCATGGCAGTAGGGAGGATCAAGTAATTACAGCCATAATCAAGAAAGAAACAAGATAGGTATAAGATGAATCATCACAGTTCAACCTCATTGCATCTGATTTTGACGCTTGGGGATAGTACATCCTCTCTTGGTAAGCCATATATTGGCTCATTTGCTGATCTAAAACACATATTCAGCTAGTCGCCTTCAACTAACAATGATCCAAGACGGTGTTACAGATTTTAGTACTCTACTTGACTGTAAAAGCTGCTGCTTCAAGGTTTTAATTTTTTGGTTTATCTACTCTCAGGCTCCCCCAAGATTGAGGAGTCTGTAAGGCTTGCCAGGGGATTCTGTGGGAGGCAATGGCCTGTTTTCGCTTTCCTTGATACACCCATTATCCTGATAAACCAGAGGACCCATTTCCACCACTTTGTATTATTGGAACTGGGGAAGAAAATCTAGTTCCAGTTATCTCTCTCTCTCTCTCTCTCTCTCTCTCTCGTTATATATTGTTTTTCTTTTGGAAATTGTTATCATTCAAACTTTCCTTCTTTTTTCTGAAAGTTCCTTATGATTCAATATTAGCAGAAAATCGGTAATAATCTGTAGTCAGTGATGACTGGTTGAGTCGGACTTGACAATTTGTTATGAACTTGGCTTATCAATGCTTTGAGTTGATGATATCTGCAGCTGTCCAATGGTTGGAGAAGGACCCAAATGTAACACTCAAACGCAGACTGCATTAACGGCTTTGTTGGTGCAATGGAGAAAGATGGCTCTAGCAGTTTCGTGGATTGAGTAAAAGATAAAATGGTCAAAGTTGTAAGTAATCCATTTCATAAGTTTCCTTTGGATTTGGCTTCTGCTTTGGCCTTTGTTAGACTAGATGTTTTTACGTAGGTGATTATGGTTTCAGGTAAATCAACGGATATAGCTGTAACAAAGCTAAAAAGGGTAGCACCGGGAACAAAGCTCCTGCCTATGCGGGGTCCGGGGAAGGGGCGGACTACAAGGGCCTGTAGTATGAAGCCTTACCTTATATTTTTACAATAGGCTGTTTCCATGCCTTAAACCCGTGATGTCAAGGTCACACAATAACAACTTTTACTGTTGTGCCAAGGCTCCTTTGAGGCACTGACCAAACTAACCCTTAATAAAACAATTTCAAGTGACAGATGTTTAGAGGCTTTGGACTGTTCTTTGCAATAATGGCACTTGGAAACCAGTTGTTCTGTAGGCATTTTAGTGTTAAAAAGGCTTTAACCGAAGGTATGTTCTTCATTATTATGAGGCATCCTGGGTTATAATTAAGAGTATCAAGTTAGACATTCTTCCTGCCCTATCATTGAGAGTATTAAGTTAGACATATTCTTCTTATCAAGTATGCTTGGTAAGAGTAAACGGCGGCCTACTGCACGAAGCTCCCGTGTGTGCAGGGCCCAGAGAAGGGATGGACGACAGAGGTTTATAGTATGCAGCCTTACCTTGCATTTTGCAAGAGACTGTTTCCACATCTCGAACTCGTGACTTAAGGTCACACGACGACAACTCTACCATTGTGTCAAGGCTCTCCTTCTATGCTTGGTAAGATTAATGAGAAGTTTGTGCTCACGAGTCCTCTGTCATTCTTTCAAATTTGTCCCTGCAGGAACTGATGCATCATATTGAGCTTTACATGGCCAAGGGATGGGGAGCCACGGTAGTTTATGAAATATTGATAAATCCACCATGGTGGGGGTGACATACAAGAGATCGCTATTATATGTGCATATGATTTAGTCACTGCCATAATTCTGTTCAAGGTGTGGAAATAGCCTATTGACCCTTGTGGTCCACCGCTTCCCCCAACCGTGCATATGCAGGAGCTTCTTGCACTGGGGCTGCCCCTTTACTGCGATAATTCTGTTCAGCAAACTTAACAAGAAAAGGAAAGGAATTAGCAAAATGGCTAAAGGGTAACCAGAGTGCATGTATACCAGTTATGAGAAGTGGGAGCTGATGAAGTGGAGCTACTTCAAATCATCCATGGCATGCAAGCTTATGCTATGGGCAGTTTGCACTATCATTTCTCACTGTAATATAATACAGAGTATTTATTATGAATATTTGATGCTCGTTTGTTATAAGAGACTTTAAATTGATAATTTCTACTTTATAATCTGTAAACTAAAAGGCGTGGACTAATCGTAAAGTTGTCGTCGTGTGACCTTGAGATCAAAGGCGTGAAAACAATCTCTTGCAAAAATGAAAGATAAGACTGCATACTATAGACCCTTGTAGTCTGCCCCTTCTCCGAACCCCACATACGCAGGAGCTTTATGCTCCCAGGCTGCCTGTTTTAATCTATAAACTTCCCCAAAACGTGAAGCCAGTCTCTTTATATAATCATATAAGTTTAGAACACTAAAAAGGGGAAAAATTAAATGTGTCCACAAATAAAAACAATCCAAAAACAAAATGATCCGACTTGTAGATAAAAAAAGGTCTATAGTATATAGCTTTACTTTGTATTTTTGTAAGAGGCTATTTGCACACTTTGAACCCATGACCTCCAGGTTACATGAGAAGCACTGTCCCATTCTGCCGAGCCTTCTATTCCTGTTTAGCCATAACAGTATATTTAATTCTTAATGATTTAAATAGATAGATGATCTTCTATCAGAAGGGGAGCCGTGGCGCAATAGTAAAAGTTGTCGTCATGTGACCTTGAGATCACGGATTCACGGCATGAAAACAGCCTTTTGTAAAAAATGTTAGGTAAGATTGCTTACTATAGGCCCTTGTGGTCCACCCCTTCCCCGAACCCCACATAGGTAGGAGCTTCGTGCAACAGGGCTGCCCCTTTTATGATCTTCTATCAACTTCCAAACTGGCTAATGTTTGGATGCCATTTTCCTACCAGGTACAGATAATCAAGGTCATTCAAAACCATGATTTCTGTTTGTGCGTGAGACAAAGTTAGGCCAAAGTCCGCCCTCCATTTAAGACTTTCGCTGCATTTTTTATCAGGTGGGCCCGGGAAGCACAGAAGTAATTTTTTTTCAATTTATGTAATTGTCAAAGAATCTAATGGCAGAAATAGTTACAATCACCAAACTATGAAAGATTTTACAACAATTACAGTAGGTCCCACCGACGACATCTGTTGGTGTGCTCCTAATCGGATGGCTAATATTGCCCGATCAGATTGAACGGTGCCAGACTAATCGAAAGGAGCGCGCCACGTGTGAAGTTCCGCTCATGGAATTGTCTGTATAAACAAGACAAAAAGGCACGTAAGACAGAGAGGAAAGTACAAAGGGACAAGTGTAATGCCCATTTGGTTTCTGCTGCTGTTGATTGGATCAGTGTCTGAAAATGGTGGCATCTGAGTTGGTTGATTTAGTGAAGGCTGAGCTTCCATTTGAAGAAGATGAACCTTTTTATCTGTCTGAAGATGTTAGAGCTGGTCTTGTTCTTGTGGACATTATCAACGGATTCTGCACTGTTGGAGCTGGGAATTTGGTGACTAGAGCTGAAAGTTGCATACCCTTTTGGATGTGCTTTATTTTCTTCTGTTTTTTGTTTATTTTCTGCAGATTTTTTGGTTCTTTTATCGTTAGATGAAGCTGCCTTATTTATCGGTCTAACAGTCTTAGTCTAAATTCCATGAGGACAATAAGAATTTGCTTGTTTATTTGAATTTTTACCTCATTTACTAGGGAATTAATTAATTTCCTTTTTATGTTGTGGAATTTAAGATGTTGGTTTCCATTTGTCTTTGATGGTAGAATTTTGGGTTTGATTCAGTTTCTTAGTAGGAAATTCGGATTGGTATATTTTCAGGCTCCAACAGGATTTGGCACTGTTGGAGGTGGGAATCCGGTAACTAGGGCTGAAAGTTCATTCCCTTTTGGATTTGCTTTATTTTCTTCTGTATTTTGTTTATTTTCTGCAGATTTTTTGGTTCTGAATTTGGTTTTGTTTTTGTTTCTTTTATTGTGAGATGAAGCTGCCTTATTTTGGGTCTAACAGTCTTAGTCTAAATTCCATGAGAACAATAAAAATTAGCTAGTTTATTTGAATTTTTACCTCTAATTTGCTAGTGAGCTAATTAATGTCTTTTTTTATGTTGTGGAATTCAAGATCTTGGTTTCCATTTGTCTTTGATAGTAGAATTTTTGGTTTGATTCAGTTTCTTAGTAGGAAATCAAGATTGGTATGTTTTCAGTCTCCAACAGGGCCTAAGTATTTGACTTTGAACTTGTTTGATGCTGATATTTTCACTTCCAGTGATGAAATTTGGTTGCGCATTTTGAATTCTATAGATTATAGACTCTTTAAGTCCAAATCCTGATTTTACTATTCTTGGCAATGAATTTGAGTGATCCTGTAACGAGTACCAGGCAGGACTTTTTCTTTCTTTTGGTGAGTGGATCTTTTATTTGTTTGGTTCTTGTTTGTTTGCAGGCCCCAACAGAACCCAACAAACAGATCTCTGGGATGATAGAGGAATCTGCAAGGCTGGCCAGGGAGTTCTGTGAGAGAAAGTTGCCTGTTATTGCTATCTTCGATTCTCACCATCCTGATAAACCTGAACCTCCATATCCACCTCATTGTATAAGTGGGTCAGGAGAAGACAATCTAGTTCCAGGTACTTCTGTTTCCTCTGTCCTTGTCTTTCACCAATGTCTCAATTGTAGATCATAGAACACTGGTAGATTGTCTTTTAAATAGACAATGTAGTTCCTGGTACTCCTGTTATTGCTATCTTTAATTCTCACCATCCTGATAAACCTGAACCCCACCCCATATTCACCTCATTGTATAAGTGGATCAGGAGAAGACAATCTAGTTCCAGGTAGTTCTCTTTCCTCTTTCCTCTGTCCCTGTCTTTCATCTATGTCCCAATTGTAGAACATAGAACAGTGGCAGTCTTTTCTTTGGATAGACAGTGATGCTGTGAGGTATCTAATCAGGCCATCAAATGCCATGGGATTGCATGAGATTGATTTTTGCACTATGGATTTGGCCCTATTCAGAAAAAATATGTTGTACCCAGTGAGTTTCAACAAATCAGATGTGTAGCTTATGTGAATCTGTAAATTTCTAGTTTGAACTGTGACCAACTGATCCCGAATTAGACAAGTTTTAGTTGAATATCCAAAATATGTAGTTCATGATAGTGAGATATCTCTTTTCAATCGTTAACAGCCGCAATCAATCCAACAGAGGATCTTTCAAGTGTTCATCTTTATTGTGCAATGGATAGATCCTCTCTTCTGCATTGTTTTATTCTTTACCTATAGTCCTTGTAGTTGCTTTGGCTGCCATATTTTATTCTTTATCACTGTTTTGTTGTTGAAGCCTGGAACCGTTTCTATGTAGCTTCCTTGGACCTATTAGCAAGTTTAGATATGACCTTTTCAATCCATAATCTGCAGCTCTGCAATGGTTGGAGCAGGAGCCAAATGTCACAATTAAACACAAGGATTGCTTCGACAGATTCATTGGTTCAATGCAGAAAGATGGCTCTAACACCTTCATAGATTGGGTGAAAACCAATGAAATCAAAGCTGTAAGCATGCTTGCATTTTTATCAAAGTTCTACACTGAGTTCCTTGAGCAAAAACATTAGTTCATGATTAATCTCCAATGAAGTTGTCGGCATAATCATATATATCAACATTTGAATGATCATTAGTTGTGTTATATGACGAAATTTCCTCATCTTTTGGTCCATGTGGTCCTCATTTCTGACTTGCATTTCAATTTGAAGATCTTGGTGGTAGGAGTCTGTACAGATATTTGTGTGTTAGACTTCGTGTGTAGCACATTGTCCGCGAGAAATGCTGGTCTGGTACCTCCTTTGGAAGATGTTTTGGTGTATTCACGAGGATGCGCAACATTTGATTTCCCACTCCAAGCTGTTGGAAATACTAAAGGAGCTTCAGCCCATCCCCAGGTACTATATATTAACCTGAGGATGCTTTTAACCATTTTTTGTGAGTTACAGATTGATGAACCAGGTGTGACCAAAAAGCGGCTTCAGGTGAAGTTACGCATTCATCTTTTCATTTGCTAGACAACTGTACTTGGAGTCGATGTATCTTTCAGGGGTTCAAGGCGTGGAAACAGCCTCATGCAAAATGTAAAGTAAGGCTGTGTATTATTGACCCTTGTGGTTTGCTCCTTCCCCGAACCCCACATATGCGGGAGCTTCGTGCAGCAGGGCTGCCAGTTGATGTATCTTTCAGCAAGCAGTGATGAAAGCATGGGATAGTCTTAGTCCACTAGAGACTCAGTCCCCAAACAATCTCTGATGTTTTCACCGTGGATGACTATAGCTAAGATCATGATCATATTTCACAGTCTACTTCCGGATTCAATATTTTCCGTGCCCATCCTACAGCAAGATTCAAGCCTTTTATTTTCCATTTCTTGCTTATTAAAGGGGAGGCAGTCCTGGTGCATGAAGCTCCCATGTATGGGGTGCATGAAGCTCCCATGTATGCGGGGTTTGAGGAAGGGGCAGACCATATGGTTCAATAGTAGGTAGCCTTACCTTGCATTTTGCAATAGGCTGTTTCCACGTCTTGAACCCAGGACCTCAAGGTCATAAGATGCAACTCTACTGTTGCACCAAGGCTCCCCTTCCATTTCTTTCTTACTGCATTCACAAATATAAAGCAAAAAAGCAGCGGCAAGTTGATGGCACATTTGGTCTGTCAAATTTTGGACTTCAAAACTGATTAACCTAAAAACCCATCTGCTATTCATGGCCTGTCTTCTCAATCCAAAGCAGGATGCAACTGATGGATGACTAACATACCTGAACATGAGTCCCTTGTAACTAGTCACTGTTTCACTGCAGGCATTGATGCATCACATAGGCCTTTACATGGCCAAAGGACGAGGAGCCAAGGTAGTTCGGGAGGTTGTGATCGACCAATCAAACGAATAATCAGTTTATTCGCAGGCTGGATATTATTACTAGCATTTACTGTTTAATCTGTTGAGCTGCTTGTGTTTTCCATTTTTCTTGTAAATGGGTGTGCTATGTTTTAGCTAGGTGGCATTTGTAACAAATTGAGGAACTTGTTGTGTTGGCAGATTGAGGAAAGCTCACTTTGGTAGTTAACAGATTCTATCAGGAGAAATCAATAGGTGGTGGAGCAGCTACAATTGCCTTAGTAGGAGCTACTGTTAGTATTGGAAACGTCCCTAATTCCTCGATCCATTCCATGGCACAAAATCTATCATTGGCTAAACAATTATTTGGTTATGCCATTTTGGGCTTTGCTCTAACAGAAGCTAATGAATGGTTTCCACACTTGACTTCAGTTGTGTGCGTAGGCTTGAGAGTTTACCAGCATGGCCGTTGGCTAAGAGAAAGATTCATATGGAATTCAATTCTCTATTAATTGATCCCGTTGCAAATCCACCATAGTAAATCCCCACAAACGACTCTCTTTGGGTTCTAGGTAGAACCCATAAAAGGGCAGCCCAGTGCACAAAGCTGCTGCATGTGGGGTGCAGGTAGAATTCACCATAGAATGCAACTGCCTCTTGACTAAAAAGGGCAGCCCTGGTGTACGAAGCTGTAATATCCTTAATTTTTAAGATAAAATAGGAAATTATTAAATAAATTAAAATAAAAATTTATGGATGAAATTTTTTTCCTGAAAACATAAGAATTAGAAAGTACTCGTCGATACGAATCCAACGCCACTAAGAACGTGAAAAACGGAGCTCAAACGAGGGAGTTATGAGCCGTCAAAGTTGTAAGGGCAAATTGGTCTTTTGACAGAAACGTGTTACACAGGGGTCAAAATTGATAACGGCACTCCTATCTACACACGTCTCTACCAGTCCGGCGAAATTGACGGAGAGACATGGGAAGAAACTCTTCCCCAAGACTCTAAAACCCTATATCTATGCTCCTCTAGGAGCCAAAACGCTCCACTATTGAGCGTTTTCTCTGAGTTTTTATGCAAAACCCTAGCCCTGCAAAACTTGAATTTTCCGGCGAGTGGAGCCCCAGCAACATGAGCAACTCCGGCCAGGTGCAAGGTAAGCCTCAAAACCTATGTTTTTTGTATTTATTAAATAGAAAAAAAAACAATTAGGAAAACATTTAAAAATTAGGAAAAATCAGATTTTTTAGGAACTTTGTGCACGCTACTGTTGGAGCGAGATTTCATGGATCAAACTTAGTCCGTTTGAAAATCACACCGTCCAACTAGTGCACAAGAGACCCAAGAGCATACCCTTTAAATTTGGGAGTGATCCAACGGTAGATTTCTCCAGAAAACCCAAAAACCAGTACCTAGGGATGTTTTTAGGAACTAGGAAAAAATCGTTTAAAAACCATGGTTTTTGGCAAAATCAGTGCAAAAGAAAGGCATAAATGGATTCTAGAGAGAATTCTGAAGAAAATGGCGCAAAAATCACGCAAAACGGAGCTCTGTAGCTCCGCCGGAGGCGACCGGAATCCGATCGTCTTCTCCAGCGACGTCAACGGCGTTAGCGCCAGGGCGCCGACGCCAGGACGCACTCGGAGACGCACCGAGGACGACGTCACACTACGTCGTCGTCGCACGCGTGCGGGAACGCACTGGTTGGCAGTTACGGTGGGGCCGGGACGCAGCGCGTCCTGGCGACCGTGACGCGGCGCGTCCTGGCGACCGTGACGCATGCGCACATCCCGTGCGGCATCTGCGTCGGCGTGCGTCTTCGTGCGCTAGTGTACGCCGGTGTAAACCGGAGGAAAAGGGGCACCGCCGGTATAAACCACCTTATGGTGGTCCAGCATGCCCCATTTAAGCGTAGTTTTTACAAAAACTTGATTTTTGGGAGCTAGAAAGGTCCAAATCACGATCCGGAAGAGGCGTTGTGACTGTATTGACGATGCGGACCTAGTTTTAACTTAAAAACTTAGAAATGACCACTTTTTCTTTAGAAAAATATTAAAATAGTGATGTGACATGTACAGGTGCACATGAATATACCCGTTAAAGGGAGTTATTAGCAAGCTAGTGGTCTCACACTGAGGTAGGTGATGACAACTAATGTTTTGCCTTGATATTTGAATCATGTTTAAACATAGCATCATGTGTGATTGTGTTTTAAAATGCAATTATTATTTACCGTGGATTTCATGCGACGTTGCGTACAGGATGGTTATTCCAAATTGAAATCTTTTATTGAATAAACTTATTTAAAATGCTTTTACAAGTATAATGTTAATTAGTTATGCTTAATTAGAGATTTATTTCTTATTGTATATATAGAAAATGCATGGATTTACATGGAAATGAGAATAGAGGCTTATTAGCTGGTCCTTTTATAGGCTAACCCTAGGATGAGGGGCATGTCTTGGAGATTGCAAGCTATAAGTGCTCTTGAGTTTTAGCATATACAGATGATTTCTGTGTTTTATATTTGATGACGTGTGCTCTCGTCCGGTGGGCGTCATGCTATGAGGGATGGGGCCGGCCACCCACCTTCCGAGATTATGATGTGATGAGTTTGTGATATGATAGACACCTGCCCATAGATGGCATTTGGTAGGGGTTTGGTAACATGGATAGTCCACACTACCGGTCTGAGCCTTTCCATGGGGACAGACGCTAAGTCTCCCGTTATGGTGTCGACGGAGAGCGGCGGTGGTTGATACCCATGGAGGGTTGCCACTGCAGCATGATAGCCCATATTCTTGTTATGTGTGTATGTATGATGAGCATGGTTATGGATGGTATGCCTGGGTGTGACGACACTCAGAGGTTGACTATGTGTACTCCTGATCAGGGATGTTAGTGCGATGTGGTGGGACCCATTACCTTAGGGTGCCCTTATTCTTGTTGTGTGCTCCATTTTATTGATTCATGTCATGTTTTAACTCTACGATTGCATGTTTTAGCATATGGAATAAATTGGCATTTATTTGAACATGGCATTATGATATCATTATTTTCATAAGTGTTAGACTTTTTTATCAGTGCTGTTCATTATTTCTTTCATTTATTACATTAATTGTCTATGTACCTACACAAGCGATAGCTTGCTGAGGCATTGCTTTGTTTTGCAATGCCTTAGATCTCGAGCGCGACAACAGGAAAGGCAAGGCTGTTGAGAAGTCGTGAGAGCTGCTAAAGACCATTTTTCTATAGTGTTAGACAGTGATGTGAGTCATTAAACAGGATTATCATTTGGATTTTATTATGGATTGCATACTTTATATTTGGATGTGATTTAGATGTTTGGACATATGTTGGACATTTATATGGGATGTTATGATGGATAGACCCTGGGCCATATTATTATTGTCTTTTGGACGTTTATTTGATTTAAAATAAAGGCGCCTATTTATTTGATGTTGATTTATACGCGGATTATTTATTGTGTTTAAATTACATGTACGCCATTTTGAGAAAGGAAAATTAACACCCGGAGTTTTTAAGATAGGTTTAGTAAAATGTTAAATAAAACTTTTCTCATGGGATCACAAATGCTCTTAATTAAAATGCCATTATTATATATATATATATATAAAAAGTCTTGAAAATTCGGGGTGTTACAGAAGCTCCCCTCTATGCGGGGTCCAGGGAAGGGGCAGACCGCAAGGGCCTTTAGTACGCGGCCTTACCTTGTATTTTTGCAAGAGGCTATTTCCATGCCTTGAACCTGTGACCTCAAGATCACATGATGACAATTTTTACCGTTGAGCCAAGGCTCCCCTTCTAATGTCCATTAAATAATTTATGTCATATTAAATTTCATGCTTGTTACGTAATTTATATCACTTTTCTTTAAGTTGAAAATTAAAAACATAGTATAAAGTATTACATTTAAAAAAACATAGGATAAAGTATATAACTGGCATGGAATTTGGTACTTATCTAAACCAACTCATACGATGAACAGCTAATGGCTTAGATCTACAAAAAAGGCAAGTAAGAGGTAAGTAAAGCCTAAGTTGATTATGATAAGAGAAATTTTATTGGGACTGAGCTTGCTTCAAATTATTTAATTCATTTATCTTCTGAAGAGGAGCCTTGGCGCAACAATAAAAGTTGTCGTTGTGTGACCTTGAGGTTACGAGTTCAAGGTGTAGAAATAGTCTCTTGCAAAATGCAAGGTAATGCTGTGTACTTTAGGTCCTTGTGGCCCGCCCCTTCTCCGGACCCCGCATAGGCGGGAGCTTCGTGCATCGAAGCTGCCCTTTTTTCCTTTCTTTTTTTATCTTCTTCATCCTACCCTAGATAGGCCACTTACAAGAACTTATACCTATTGGTTGCTTCTAGCTGTTAGTTTTCACCAGTTTCTTTAATAGAAAATTCCAATAATTATGAATTTTTAACTAAAAAAACTACTGGCTAGAAGCACTCAAAGGATAGGAATTTCTGAAGTTAGTTGAAAGACTAGAGCTAAAGAAGATGAATAAATCAGATTATCGAAATGTGACACCAAGATGCGGGGTCACCGACCGAGTAAGTCCACGATCTCAGCCGGGATAGCATTTCTTTTATGATCCAAGTGCGCCGCTTGGATTATTTATGATAAGGGAGATTGAGTTTTATGTATTATTAATTTAAAACATTAGGTCAGTTATCATACTAATATTTTGATGCTAGTCTAATATATTAAGAGGAATGCTAGTACAGTACAGTGCGCCCACTCCTACAGGCAAGAAAAATTTCGTCATCCACTATGGGTTAAAAAGGACAGTCCCGATACACGAAGCTCCTGCAACTGTAAGTATTGCAGGCTATTAATTAAAGAATAAAAAGAAACTATGCACCCTCAATTCTTGCACTACATGAGAAGTCAAGTTCAAACAAATTATACATAGACTGTTGATTCATAATTTATTGATACAGTGAACTAATGCTAGTGGTGTTTCCATAACCTTCATGCTTATCTTTATTGAGAACTAAGGCGAGCTTTGGTACAACGGTTAAGTTGTCGCAATGTGACCTGAAGTCACGTATTTAAAGCGTGGAAACAACTTGCAAAATGCAAGTTAAAGTTATGTACTATAGGCTCTTTGTGGTTTACCCTTTCTTCAAACATTGCATGCGCAAGAGTTTCGTGTACTGGGCTGTTCTTTTCAGGAGGACATCTTAATGGAATCTGCACTTCGCAGCAGGATTGCCCTGGACGGCTGTTGGGAGAATTGACTCGGCGACAATCACCTTTCCGAACTCTGGTAGAACTTTATACCAATTCTTCGGAAGTTTCAAGCAGAATTCATAACTCCAACCAGGAAGTGCCCACTGCAAATTCATATTCTAGTCAATCGAATAATCAAACTTCTCATTTACGCATCAAGCAGAGGAAAAACTACAGTCAGTCACAAAGCTCTCGTGTATGCAGGGTTTAGAAAAGGGGCCAACTACAAGAGTCTATAGTACGCAGACTTATCTTGCATTTTTACAAGAGGTTGTTTCCATGCGTCGAACCCATGACCTCAAGGTCACACGACGACAACTCTACCATTGTGCTAAGGCTATGTTTAACATAAGTGGGATAATTGCTAGTTGTGTTATTGTGTGTGCTGGTATGATGCAGGAACTTGCCAACTGCGTACCTATCCACCCTTCAGCATGTTTTAACTAAAATGGCCCACCCTCTGGGTGATCTGAACTATTTAGAATGTCTGCACTGCAAATCTCATTCACTGGATGATCCTAACTGGCCGTTATTTGCTTGAGCTTTAAAAATGATGGAGACAGTTCTGCAGCCAAAGCTCCTGCCTATGCGGGCCTGGGGAAGGGGTGTATTACAAGGGCCTATAGTAGGCAGCCTTACCTTGCATTTTTTGCAAGAGGCTGTTTTAACGCCTTGAATCGTGACCTCAAGGTCACATGACGACAACTTTTACCATTGCGCCAAAGCTCCCCTTCTTTTCCAGGAAAATTAAACACATACTTCCAAGAAAGTGAGAGACTCTTTGAGCCATTATGCTAAAAGACTTTCCTTTTTAAATTTAAAAGCACATCTTAGATTAATAGAATGGATTGAATACTCTAAGTAGCTTATTTAGGATGTGAACAAGATTGTGAACGGTTTATATATTATGTAAGGTGAGCCTGGTTTGAGTTATAACTATCAAGCCAAGCTCGAGCCCAACTCCACCACCCACATCCACCAGTAATTTTAACCCTTCAAAAGACTAGCACATTAGAAGGAGAGCCTTGGCACAATGGTAAAGTGTCATCGTGTGACCTTGAGGTTATAGGTTCAAGACGTGGAAGCAACCTCTTACAAAAATACAAGGTAAGAATGTGTACTATAAGCTCCTATGGTCCACCCCTTCCTCGGGCGCTAGGCTGCCCTTTTTTCAAACAACTAGCACACCTAAACATGAGTTTCTCGCAACTGTTCCTTGTGCCATGATCAGCGATGCCATTCGCTCAATTTGATCAATCCTTCTTTTTTTTATCATTAAGGTGGAGAAGGGAACCAAGAATTCTCTTTATTCATCGTCAATCAAATCACTGTTTTCGATCCAAGATTCCATTTTCTCATCAATCCAATCACCTTTCACATCTGTTGAACTGTAAACTTGTGCGATGTTGATCGACCACGCTGCAAGTGTGTGCAGAACAAATCGATCCGTTAGAGTAATCAAATGGATAAGAATTTTCAAGGATCCCCCGCATCTGATCACCAAAAGCTGGTCCATGGCCACCGTATTAAAGCTCGTTACAAGGGACGGAAACGACATAGAATTCAATTCCCTATCGATTGAGCTCCTAAGAAATTCACCACGCAAAGCATACAAAAAAGCGTTAGGGGTTTGAGGCGTGAAAATATTTTTTGCAAAATGCAAGATAAGGCCTCCTAGTATAGATCCTTTGTGTTCCTCCCTTTGAAAGGGAGCTTTGGCGTAACGATAGAGTTGTCGTTGTGTGATCTTAAGATCATGGGTTCAGGACGTGTGAATAGCCTCTTGCAAAATGTAAGATAAGGCTGCATACCATCAACCCTTATAGTCCACCCCTTCCCTAGACCCGCGTACGCGGGAGCTTCATGCACTAGATAACATATTCGATAGTGCATTTCACTAAGGGCAGAAACTGTGGTATCGAGCGTAGAATTCAATTCCATCTTGGCTGGGGGTCCCAAACAAAAAGCTTCCTTAAAATGTAGATATTCTCCGACGAAGCAGCAAGCAACTTGCGATGGGTTTATTAATTGGAAAATGAAAGTGTACTCGCTTTATGAGATAAAACAGAATTTGCTTCTCGATCCAAATGGGGCCCAAGACTAGAACCCCAATCAACGGTATATGCTTTATCTTGCTAAGTACAAATTCAGCGGGACCCACTTAATAAAATCTTGGAGTGTGAAGTGGTCTCTTATGAAGGGGAGCCTTGGCCCAATGGTAACGGTTACAGATTTAAGGTGTGAAAACAGCATTTTACAATAATGCAAGGTAAGGTTGTGTACTATAAATCCTCATGGTCTGCCCTTTTTCCTTACTCGCATGGACTTTGTGCAACAGGGCTGCCCTTTTAGAGTGGTGTCTTGTCACCTTTTTGTTTCTTTCAATCGCAAGACTTGAAAGGTACCACTCTTCCATTATTGGTCCCGCCACTTGTTGATTCAATCCATTCATCTAATTTCTCTACACCTTTCTTTTACTAACTTTCTAGCCATTCGTTTCCTACGATCAAAATTACATCTTTTCAGATAACAGATTCATTCAACCAGCATATTTTTTGGACCACTTAAAATCCAAAATCAAAGCAATCAAAAGAATGGGTTGGATCGACCAAAGGCGCAATCTTTCATGCAAATGTGGGGCACCACAGGGCAATTTACCGAATGTCTCGCTCCATGATAGCATTCCTCAACTAATATAATTGACAAGTAAGCATATTAAGATGTATGATTCCTTCCATAAGGCGTAGAATCAGCCTTTTGCAAAATACAAAATAAGGCTGTCTACTATAAGACCTTGTGGTCCGCCTCTTCCCCGGACCCTTCATAGGCGGGAGCTTCGTGCAGTAGAGCTGACCTTTTTTATTCCTTCCATAAGGATCATCCAACCAGCATATTTCCCCCCTTATTTTATAGTACTCCTCCAACGTATTCTAAGGATCAAATTCTTAGGCCCTTATTAGAAGATGCAAATATAATCTTGAGCGCGAATCTTAAGGAGTGGCCCACATGAATCTACAATTTTGTGAACGTGAATGTTCTAGTAAATATTAAAGTGGTTTTAGGAATTACTTAAAAAAGTTCTTTTTGGCAATTTTATCTTAATATAGAGGAAAATGCTTGAATAGAAGATGTTAGATGAATTGAGGAAAGGCTTTATCATACTACTACTACTACTACTAATAATAATAATAATAATAATAATAATAAAACATATAGATTTACACTAACTATCATGAAATCAAACTTATGGACCATAGTATGAAACTTTAGGAAAGAGTCGTTGAGAAGAGGCAATGACATGAGATGAGCATATCAGGAAAACCAATCTAGTTTTTTTCGTTGAAGATCTACCATATAAGTCATTTTTCTACTTCAGCAATTGATAGAGAAATTTAGAGAGAGGAAAAACCTTCACATGATCGTTCTCAACTTGGGAAAAACTTTATGGTAGTGTTCTTATAGAGTTAATATGGTGGATTTTGGACAAGAAAGGAATTTTAAAGTGATAAATAGACATAATTAAATATATATATATGAGAGACTAATAACAAATGTTAAGACTACTAGTGAAGATATTGACGATTTTGCTATTGTTATAGGATTGCACCAAGGATTAGCATTGAGGCTATACACTTTCATGTTAGTTATGGAATAGTCAACAAAACATCTACACGAGAAAATTTTACAGTACGTATTATTTGCAGATGACATAGTTTTGATTGATAAGATAAGGAAGAGCGTAAAGTCAAAACTAGATCCGTGAAAAGATGCTGTAAAGTTTGAATAATTTAAAATTAGCTGAATTAAGACAGAACATATGTAATGCAATTTTAACAAGGAGAAAAGTGAGAGTTGAGTATCAATAAAAATAGATAACTAAGAAGTCTCTTAGAAAGACCACTTTCGATAGTTGAGATCGATAACTCATGAGAACGGGATTAAGAAGGATGTGCATAGAGAATGTACCTCTAGAGCTTTTGTGTAATCAACAAGTGCCATTCAAATTAAAGAATAGCACCAATATATAACAAAGTGAGAAAGGCTAAACTTTGATAGTTTGAACATATCCAACCGAAAATGACATCAATCAGAAGGAGCGAATCGATCAAATGGAAGGCTCTAAAAGGGCAAGAGCAAAGCCAAAGGTACATGGATAGATACAGAGAGAAGATTTAAAACTTTTGAATTATGTAAAGCCATGACAGTTGCAGAGGAAAACAAAGAACATGCAGGCGAATGGGATAAGGGTTTGATGATGATGACCACCTTAATAAAGGGCAGCCTCGGTGCACGAAGCTCCCGTCATTTCGGGTCTACGAAAAGGGCAGACCATAAAGGCCTAGAGTAGCAGCCTTACTTGTATTTTTTAAAGAAACTATTTTCATGCCTGAAAGCGAGACCACAGGGTCAGATGATGACTACCTTAATGCAGGGGAAAATTAAAAAGAAAAGAAAAGGAAAAGCTATATAAAATCTACTATAAATAAGGCTGCTGGGTTCCACATGACTGAATCACGCGTATCCTACTTGTGTCATTTTGACTATCTTCGTCTTTCCATACGGAGACTTTCCTACTCCATACAGAGTTGTTATCTTCTGTGCTTTTGATTTGACGTTGGTTTGACGTTTTCCCGATGATGATAGAGTTTAATGGTTTTCTTCTACATCTCAGGTTTATAAAATTTCAGGTTGTTGATGTTATTGTGGCTCGATTTTAACAGGAGGGAAGAAATTCAGAATCCTTGCTTCTCCCAAGTTTTCTGACGCTTCTGAACAGCACTCGTCTCTCTTTTGTCCATGTTTTGATTGAACTTGAAGGATGGAAATGGTTGCACCAGCAGTGCTTGATCTGTTGAAGGGCGAGTTGCCCTTTCAAGAAGAAGAAGAAACTCTTCTTCTGAGGGAAGATTTGAAAGCTGGTCTTGTTCTTGTGGACCTCTGCAATGGTTTCTGTACTGTTGGAGCTGGAAATCTGGTGCTGCAATTACACAACCCATTTGCTTTTGTTTTTCCTTCATTCTGAACAACCGATTTTTTGGTAGCTCATAGATCTCCAACTCCATGCCGAGTTGTTATCTTCTGTGTTTTAGATTTGACTTTGGTTTGACGTTTTCTTGATGATGATAGAGTTTAATGGTTTTCTTCTACATCTTATGTTTATAAAATTTCAGGTTGTTGATGTTATTTGGCTCGATTTTGATTTGGGCCATCCAGAATTCTTTCTTCTTGACAGTAGAAGTTGGTGATAAATTTTTGGGTTTTATATTTTTGCAGGCCCCTCAAGAGCCTAATAGACAGATATCCATGATGGTTGAGGAGTCTGCAAGGCTTGCCAGCATATTCTGTGAGAGGCAATGGCCTGTTTTTGCTTTCCTTGATGCCCACTATCCTGATAAACCGGAGCCCCCATATCCACCACATTGTATAATTGGAACAGGGGAAGAAAATCTAGTCCCAGGTACTTGTTTCTCTCTGTTGCTGTTCTAATTCGTTGTTCTTATCTTTTGGCAATTTGTTATGATTCAGCATTAGTTGAAACTCAGGACCACATTGGACGTAGAATATGCTGAGTATTTGACAGAGACTTGAATAATTTTATTGAGCTTTGTTTGTTAACCTTTTTTACTGCAATCTCTGCAGCTCTCCAATGGTTGGATAACAATCCAAATGTAACAATCAAACGCAAAGATTGCATTAATGGGTTTGTGGGTGCAATGGAGAAAGATGGCTCTAACACTTTCACGAGTTGGGTGAAAGATAAAGAGATCAAAGTCGTAAGTATTTCACTTTAAACGGAGGTTGTACCTTGCATTGGATTTTTTCTTTGGCATTTTGTAGACTGGGTGTTTCTTTGTTGGTGACTGTGAACTCCTGTAAATTAAATGTAGTCTATGTAGGTGATTATCTACTCATGTAAATTGAACAAGCTCTAACTAACATAAAATTTTGAAGATTTTGGTCCTAGGAATATGCACGGATATTTGTGTCTTGGACTTTGCCTCTGCCGCACTATCTGCAAGAAATCGTGGTATCTTATCCCCTTTGGAAGACTTGGTAGTTTATTCGAAAGGATGTGCGACGTATGATCTCCCGGTTCATGTTGCAAGGAATATCAAAGGAGCTTTAGCACATCCCCAGGTACTGTAAATTGATCAGAATCCCCACATTACAGAAATACTAAGTATCCCAGGTGGAGTAAATTAATTAGGTCCACGCATCACAGAAATGCTAAGCTGATCCCCGACTGTTGATGATTCCAAATTCAGAGTGTAATCTACATTCATTTAGAGAAGTTGGATTGTTTGTCAATTTAGCCTAGAATTTTGAATGCCCCTCAAATGAGAAACAATTGCTTCTCTTGCTACTAGTTGTTATCGAATTTATCTCTAAAAGTGAAGTCCAGGAAGCATCTTTGAACAATTATCTTCTTCTGTTTGAAGTTTCCAGAGTGCCATTGTCTTTGTAGTTTGGACGAACATCAACTTTTCTATCTCAGTGTATTTTCGTCTTGTTACACCATGTGAACTTCTATTATGAATTCATTTGCTGCTGCTGATTTATGAATTCGACTTCTTTAGGGGTCGTGTGGTTAAGATCATTTTGCATTTAATGAATTTGACTTTCTATGGAAAGTTCAAAATCATGAAATGGAATACTTGAATGTCCTACACTGTTTGGTTGTATCTTTTTGCATCTCCAATGATTCATTTTTCATTGTTTGGGTAACATCTCTTATTTCCTGAATATCGAGTTTCAATTATAGAAATATGCCTTTTCCAAAAAACCAAGTCAAAGAAAGGATTTTCATCACATCCAAATGAATCCATAGTGTTAGAGCTACTTACACTTTAACATAAGGACAGTTTGTGCCTTATCTTTCTCTTATCTAACTAGGAGATTGTATTTGTGGTACATGTGCTCTTTTCACAAGAACTAGCATTGCCATGACTGGCCAGCCAAGTGCAAGCAGTGTTCAAACTAACCTTTATGAAAGCAGTTTGCAGTGTAGGAATAGGTGACTGCACTTTACAAGAACGAAATATCAAACTCACAGCCTGATGAGCAAATTGAAGTAGAGCGGTTAGTCAAGACATATCGGAAACCAGATGGTTCTGCAGACAAATTAAGGGCAGTGTTACAGAAAAACTTTAACCTATAGTACGGTCTTGACTATTCAGGTATGAAGCTAGACATTCTTTCCCTGACAAATATGTCCATTCGAACACTCGGATGCTAGATCTCAAAGTCTTCAAGTTGTCAGTTGGCAAGGCAAGTGAAAAGGTCAGGATCCCCTGCTTCTATGGAAGAATGGGTGTAAACCTCCTTTATTTATCTTTTAGGCTAGGCCAGAGATAACCTATACGGTCAGAGTACATTTGTGAGCCTATGGAAGAGCATCTACAGTCTTCAAATGCATTATGAGTATTAAAGGAATAATATCATTGACTATTTTACAAGGAACACTAAAGATGAAGTTGGTGGGTTCTGTTTGATAGATGGATATGACATCTTATGCAGTAGTAGGAGCAGAGGATAACTGACTGATCAAGGACATAAGCAGAAATATAGAGTACTAGCTCCAGCTCCAACTTAAGTCCCTTAGTTGAGAAATATATTCCAGGAATTTGGATTGAGTTCAAGCATTCAATCTTATGTAGGTGACTCTGGGAATAAAATTGCGACCACATAAAGCATTTCGTGCAGCAAACTAACACATAGAGATAGACTATGACTGCATGTTACATGGCAGTGCAGGATATTTCCATAGAAGCCCTTAGAGGATACTCTATAACTACTTGAGTAACAAGCCAAAAGTGTTTAACATAATGGTGCTTTGCCCAGTGTTAGTTAAACATGAGGTTGAATGAATACAGTTTTCTTACTCAATACAAATTGCATCTCTCTCTCTCTCTCTCTCTCTCTCTCTCTCTCTCTCTCTCTCTCTCTCTCTCTCTCTCTTGTACTTCACATCAACAAGTGTCAAGGGTATCCTTTTGCCAGGTTATCAGCATCAGGATGCTCTATTCATAGAAATGGATTTAGCCTGTGACCTATCAAGAATGTGATTATCTCATGCTGATAATCTTTGCAGATGCTCATGCACATCATGTGATATGTACAGGTTGATTATGATACAGACACTTCTTAACTGATGTTGGTCAATCAGACATGCACTTCACTCCTTTAGTAGTCTCAGCATCCATAACCTTAGACTCTTTAACTGTACTTTGCATGATGTCTTTGAGGCTATGCAAGGCATCTATGAATGCACTAAATTTGTTCAAACAGTTAGATAGAGTCTGTTTGAACTTATCAAACCAAGTATCCAAACTTCCATGAGGGGTCTCTGGACTTCTCCCGCCTCTGCTGAACCTCCATTAGCATGTTGGTTACTTCTGACTCACTTGCCACGATGTTGCTACAAGTTTTCACCAATACTCGATAAGCAACACACCCACTTCGACCTGCTCTGATATCACTTATCACGGGGTATCGGTTTCATCTTTGCTAAACCCGTGCAGCACTTGTGCGCAACTTCTTTGCAAAGCATAAGTTAACCTTCTACTCTCACTTTCTCACTTGCTAGGGCTACACTGACTCACCTACTAGAGCAATGAGAGGAACTTAGAAAGAGACTTACTCAAAGAGAACCTCTATTCCTTGAACTCAATTGAGTAATTTGAGCTGAGCTAATTACAAATAAGGAGCTATCACCTATTTATACTTGCTCTCATCCATCCACCTCTTCAATAGATAGCTAGGATTATTCCGTATGTCTGTACATCAACGGTCTAGATCATCTTCTAAAATCATCCTACTCCTCCTAACCTACCCTACCATTCTTGTAAAGTATTCTAGACTACTATAGAAAATCTAGATATTTACAAGAATTTCTCCAGAAACCAGGCCTTTTGGAATAAGGCCATGTTCCACAGATCTAGGAACACGGGCCTAAGTCCCTCAGGCTACATTCCTAAGTTGAGCAGACATCCTTTAGAGCCTGCGGACCTTAGTTACAGGCCTTGTAAAGCAAGTCCATGACAACTAGCTTCTGCTACAACTTAAGTTTTTTAGTTGAGAAATATATTCCAGGAATTTGGCTTGAGTTTGAGCATTCAATTTTATGTAGGTGACTCTGGGAATAAAGTTGCAACCAGATAAAGCATTTCGTGCAGCAAACTAACACAGAGATAGACTGTGACTGCATGTTACATCTCAGTGCAGGATATTTCCATAGAAGCCCTTAGAGGATACTCTATAACTACTTGAGTAACAAGCCAAAAGTGTTTAACACAATGGTGCTTTGCCCAGTGTTAGTTAAACATGAGGTTGAATGAATACAGTTTTCTTACTTGATACAAACTGCATATCTCTCTCCCCATCAAGTACTTCACATTAACAAGTGTCAAGAGCATCCTTTTGCCAGGTTTTCAGCATCAGAATGCTCTATTCATAGGAATGGATTTAGCCTCTAATCTAGCAAGAATGTGATTATCTCATGCTGATAATCTTTGCTTCAGAACCAAACCTTGGGACTTTTATGATGCTCATGCACATCATGTGATTTGTACAGGTTGATTATGATACAGACACTTCTTAACTGATGTTGGTCAATGAACATGATGAGATGAATTTGGATCTGTTACGGTCTGATGTACATATCAGTTTTTCCATGTAGACATTTCTAACCCCTCTCATGCCTCAAAATTAAATTAATAGTTGCCAGTGAGGCCCAAAAGGACTCAGATATTTTGGCATGGGGATTACAAGTACCCACACTTATAGGTCACAACTAAACCACAAACCAGTAACATATATTGAAGTGTTTGCTGCTTTCAAACACATGCTACTTTGATATATGGAGGAACAAACTAAAGTATGATTGACTAGTTCAAATCTGCATTCTGTTTTCTGAGAACTATATGTTCCTCTAAAGATCAATGATTCTATGCCTTCTAAGTGAATTATAGAGATTTAGATTGGCACCTGCTATTCAAGTTGTTAAAGGGATTATTTGAGCCATGCATGCAGTGGGAAACAAACTGGAATCTTACCAAGCAGTTCTCTATTTGAATGTGATACGGATTCCTTCTTCACTTCTTGGAGTACATCTTCCATAGTGAAGATACTGAAGCTGCATGAGGTAGTATGTCTTATAGTATATTCAATTCACATGGCCTAGCAAGTACTAGAGAAATGAATTACTGTGTAAAGCTTAGAAGAGTACTTGAAGTAGCTTTCTAGTTCATGAAAACTTTATCAACTCCAATTTCCATGCCAATTTCTCTTATGGATGCTAAATATGCAGCATACTACAAAGAGTTGCATCTATGATATTGCCAATCTCAGTAAGACAACTTCTCTTCAACCTCCAGTATGCTGATAATTGAGGCATCTCTGACCAATTATCTTTGCCCCAGGCAGGATTCCAGGTGGCATGTTTTATAATTCATGAGAACTCCTCCCTCTCTGACTGTCAGCACAGTCTCTATATCACTATCACAAACATGGTCAGATTTCATGGATCATACATTTGGTTATTTTTTTACCGTTTGCATCTGTTGTTCAATTCGTGAATTGGTAGCTGACTTATAACATCTCTCATCTTTGTTATCAGTAAGAGCATACAATGGTAGATGCAGGGTAGTTTACTTAGGCTCTTCACTTTTGTATCCTGCCATTCCAAGGGGTAAATGGAAGCAATAAATCCATCATATGGCCCAATGTGGTGACAATTAGTTTTGGATCAGAATTAAAGATGATTATTGGTCTCCGTTCATAGTTCATTAGAAGGCACATGTTTTCAAGTCACAGACAATTTTGCATTTTCCCAGAGTTTCTTGAACTTGCTTGAGGCCAAACTTGTTTTCTGTGGTTCGGAAGAAGCTTCCTTCAGGTGTTTTAAAATTTATCTGCACTAATAGCTTTTGCAAAGTGAGAACTATGTCACATCCGTGCATATGTTAAAAGTTGAGATCCAATCTACTTATCAATTTTGTCATTCGAGTGTCACCAAACAACTCATATTGGTTTAACTACATTAATGCATAAATTTAAAACAAGAGGCCCGTACCATCTGAATTCTGAAGACCAGTATATAGGACTCACAGTCTATTCTACCTGGAAAGAAGTCTGAGGTTGTGTAATGCACTGGAAGAAATGCAAAAACTGTAAGTTCAGCAATGCACATTGAACTAGCACTGATGTTTATATTTTATGTCAATACACAAAGACTGTATCATAAACAAGGATTGATCTTACCTGTCATTTTAAATTATAACATTATGGACATGACCCAGAAAAGAATTTTTTATTCAGTATTAGCATTGGGTAGCCTGAGCTTAAGGTACACCGAAACAAAGACCGGAATTACTTTTTAATTCACTTGGCATCTAAATCTGTGTTATGTAATGGACCCATTGTTAAAAGTATTTTCCACTTAATCAAGTATGCTTGATGATACTTGGGAATAAGAATACGTGTTCATGAGCCTTGTTTCATTCTTTCAAATTTGTTTCCCTGTAGGAACTGATGCACCACATTGGCCTTTATATGGCAAAAGGAAGAGGGGCCAAGGTAGTACATGAAGTGTCTATAGATCCACCAGGGCAGTTGTGCCATGCTAGAACTTGAAACTTGGATTTTATCAATTGGGACATCACCGGAGAAGGAAAGAAGTTTTAAGAAAATGTTCAAAGGTTGAGACTTATCTAGCGTGAAACGCGGACACCTGCAACTGTTACGTTGATGGGAAGGGCTGCTTGATGAGGTGTGGGTTTCTCTAAATTGTAACTGGATTTGACTAGATGGTTATAGGACTGTTCATCCATTGGGAGCTTATGCTATTGGCAGCTTGCACTGCATTTCATGCTGTAATATCAAACAGAGTAATATAAATATTTGAATTTCTTATCGCATTCCAAATTGATGTCCAATAACTGATAATTTCCACACTATAGATAATTGTTTACAATTGGAAAAGAAAAGATCTGGAAGTAAAGACTCGTGCAAAATTAACTTGTACAGTAGCTGCATTGAAGACAAAATGTCATCTTCGTGGATAAAACAGCAGATGCACCTCCCAAGCGTGTGCTCTTCGATCAGTCAAAAGAGTTCAGAGTGAGGAAGATTTTATCTATCATAAACAAGCTCTGTCAGTATCGTAGTTATTTATGAGATATGGATTTTCTAGAGGGTATCAGCTTTGTAAAAACTGCACCAAAAGCATCTGCAAATAAAGAGCTATATGACAATCTTCTTTTCTGAAGGAGCTCAAGAACCTTTGCTCCGAGACTGATAGAGGAGGTTTCATTTATAAATTATTTTAGACGGAAATTAAACTGTTGCACACCAAATGAATCAGAGGCAATGGAACTCACATTTCAATGGAGCACATACCAATCCAACTATTTTCTTATTTGTGCTTATGCAGATGAAATTTGCCAGCAAAATTTCCATTGCTCATAGACCAATTTTACAGATTATCGATTAATCTGACTGTTAAGATTTACTATTATTTTGGCCCCATGTATTGCATTTGATAGGCCTAGAATGGATCATCAGACAATGGCCACTAAAGAACAGTATCAAAACTAGTAACTTCTCCAAAATGCTTGGATTTTTTTAGCTTAATGCTAGAATGCCTGGATCAGAATAAAATGTTTATGATTCACTGCAAGTTGGGTGCTCAAGAAATTTCAAAGACGAACCAATCGGCCAAAATTTTTCTCATCATGAAATCTTTGTGTAAAAATAAACAAAGTACTCTGGGGTTTCCGCCACCAGTATTTGACATTGCTTTTAGTTCTTCCTCTATTTTGATGTTTTTGGTGTTGGCTATTTGAAGCAGAACAATAGATAAGTTCAAATTGAAGGTAAAGGGGTGTCAATGTCAAACTGGTAGCAAAATTAAGCACCGTTTTAGTAGATTGAGCAGATCTCATTGATAGAAGGACTATAAATCCAAGTGACCAAATTCTATGAATAATTGAAGTTCTACAATCTTTATGTCTGCCTTGAAACTTTAAAATTCCCATATAATATTCTCATCCTTTTCACATACAAAGGGAATTTATAAAATTATACGCAAATTTAAGAAATAAGTTTAGGAGCTTCCCCCATGTCAGTTCTTTCTGGTAGAGCTAATGCGTTACTGTGTTTCTTCATTTCCTTTGTTGCAGAAAACTGAGGAATCACAGTATCCGATTCTTATGTATTGACCTTGTTTATAGAAGCCGCGACTGTGGTTTCTTCAGAAAACCAGATATCGCAGCAAAGATGAAATGAAGAACTTCTGATGTATTCATAATTCAAATATGAGAGAGGGAGAGAGAGAGAGAGAGAGAGAGAGAGAGGTCGGAAGACTTCCTGCGAGTGCCATGGATGAATAAAAAATCTGTACATCTCTACTTTGCTCTCTTATAAATTCTGAATGATTATGACTTTGATTTTCAGTCTGGAGCCGAATTTGCTGAAGGAATGGGAGCTTGGGGCAATGGTAAAGTTTTTGTCGTGTGACTTTGGGGTCACCGGTTCAAGGCGAGGAAACAGGCTCTTACAAAATGCAAGGTAAGGCTGAGTACTATACATCCTTGTGGTCCACCCCTTTCCCGGACCTTGCATATGTGGGAGCTTCGTGCACTGGGGCTGCCCTTCAGCTGAATTTGTTGAAGATCTTAATTTTAATGCAACAAATTTTTATTAATCATAGAAGGGGAGCCTTGGCGCAATGGTTGAATTGTTGCCGTGTGACCTGAAGGTCACAGGTTCAAGCATGAAAACATCTTTTTACAAAATGCAAAGTAAGGCTGGGTACTATAAACCCTTTATGGTCTACCTTTTTTTGGACCCTCTATAAGTAGGAGCTTCAATGCTTCGTGCGCCTGACTGTCCTTCTTCTTTTTATATAAATATTTTTATGTATAACTTAAGTCACCTCTGTTGTGCCTGCTGAGAAAGAAGTCATGTATGAAGAGTGGTATGGTACAAAATTTTCTCATGGTAAAGGGCAGTCCCAGTGCACGAAGCTCCCACCTATGCGGGGTCTAGGGAAGGGGCAGACTACATGCACTTAAAGTACACAGCCTTACCTTGCATTTTGCAAGTGGCTATTTCCACGCCTTGAACCCATGACGTCAAGGTCATACGACGACAACTTTTACAGTTGCACCATGGCTCCCCTTTACAAAATTTTCTCAAGGTGCAGAGAGAAAACCTGACACTATTATATTTTTAGCTGAAGAATGAAGAATGCACCAGTCTTAAAGGAAATGAATAAGTGTGCATTTTTCAAATGGACTAGATTGTTGTCACCGTGTGACCTGGAGGTTATGGGTTCGAAATGTGGAAATAGCCTGTTGCAAAAATATAAGGTAAAGTTGCATAGTATAGACCCTTTGTAATTCACCCCTTTCCCAGACCTTGCATATGTAGTAGTTTCGTGCACTAGGCTACTCTTTTTTCAAAAAGGATCAGATTTCGAGAAGGTATAAGATAAAGAATAGGTACTATATGCACATTTGAGTCGATTGGACTTAATCATGGCTTTAGTGAATTTTGATGTTTATCCACAAAGAAACAATATAGTTGATCAAAATGCACAATGAAGATCATATCTATATCATTTTGCATTTCTCTGCAAATATAATTTGTTTCGCTATTCTAAGCAGTTATTCTATTCTGGGTATGGTTGCTCTTTCTTAACATCTCTTTTCCCACTAGGAACATGGTTTCATAGGCATCTCTTACTACGGTGGACTCCTTATAATTCAATGTGACTACCATGACCAATGTGTCCAACTTGTGCATCTTTTAAGTGAATATATTGTTGTTGACCCCTAATTTGCTAAGCAGAATCCTCTTTGATCTGATATAGCTAGACATGAAACCTAGTTCTCCCCTATGCTTTTTTGTTTTTGAGGCAGGACTCTTTACTCATTAGAAGTCTATAAATAGAAGATTTTTTATATTTTTTTATTATGATTCAGATCATTCCATAGAAATAACTCATTAGTCGTGTGGCTAATATTTGTCAATGTCTAGTGTTTGGCCAATCCATGGCAGGCGTCTTAAGGATCATTACTACTCCATCCATAGTATTACTGGGTGCTGATTTAACAGCAAAACAGGAGGATTGTAAACTAAAAGCGCCCACAAAGCGCATAGAGCCAAAGCACTCCACTTTTTGCATAAAGGATCCATCTTTTGATTATCCTGTCCATTCATCTAATTGCTTCACCTTCGGATGGCTAGTACTTGGAAATGGATGTTCTACCATCAGATGAACGGTAGGATCATTGCCCCCCTTCATGCAAAACTTTGACTCTAAAGGCGTTGTACAAGCACTTTGGTTTATGATATCATTTCTAGCTGCTGCTCAAGAGAATTTGGAGATGCATAAACAACTAAAGTTGTTATCTCATGAATTTTCAGACAAGGGGAAGGAGCTACTGTCCGTGATTTTTCATCCCCTTATTCTAATCTTCCTTCTGCCATTCCTCTGTTGTAAGCTTTCTGATTTTGGCTGTTTGGAATAGAACAAAAGACAGAAGTTCAAGATTGAAACAACACAAGGAGTGTCTACAACGATCGGACTGCTCACTTCAGCTCTATAATGTACACAACCCTTCTGGACGGATTAGTCATCCTCATAACTGGAACTTCCTGCTTAGCAATAGCTAGAATTTCTGATGGGTTCTGCGCTTTCATCCACTGCAATACTGCTAAGGACTGCTGCTGAGTTTCTTCATCATCTTATATTGAATTGCAGAATGTTTTTTAAGAGCAGATAAGATTGTTTAAGAGCATGGGAAGTGGTAACAGTTGTAAATCTACATTTACTTCACATAATGCTCTGTTGTCACACCCATGATAAACATAAAACTAGAGAGAAACAATCAAAATCTTCAAATGGGCTATACTATTCATGTGTCCTGACCAACATTTGCACCATTCAAATAGTACACAGAATAACACCTAAAGCCAGTGCATAAAAGAAAAAAAATAATCCAAGAATCCATGTGATAACAGAAACTTCTCTAAAGACTTTACAAACTATCAGCAACCAAAGGAAATGGATTGGTAAAGAGGGGAAATAGAAAGAAAGAAACCTGCAATAAATTGAATTTACATAGGAAACCCAGGTCTTAGATCACTGTACTGTTTCTGCAGTGCTGGATTCATGCACGAAAAGATTGAAGGTTTCTTCGGTTTAGTACCAAATATGAATGATCGTAGAGGAATTTTACCTCGACTTATCGAATGCCTCACCTGGGGCCCTGCAAATCCACAGTGCTCATCTAATTTAACCATAGTCCTATCAACTTCATTTTGAAGTCCCATCACATGATCTAGGCCAGCTTGTAATTCATCCTCTACCTTTTTGTTCTCTTGTTGCATGTTTCTCACCTCTCCTTGAAACTTTTCAGCCTGATAAGCAGTGAATTCAACTTGTTCTGCTTCTGAATTATCCTTCACAACTCTTGCGATCTCTTCCTCAAGATTACTTAGAGACGACAATCTGCACTGTAATTCCTTTTTCAACGATGCATTCTGTTCCAACCAGCCTGACAACTCGCTTTTAAGTTCCTTTAGACCTTTGTGAATTGGAGCTGCTTCCGATCTCGGTGCCTGGTTGGGAGCATTACTTCCACCCTCTTGCTTCTTGTTATTCTTAAGTTTTGAGAATTCATCTTGTATTTCTTGGATTGCAGTCTGGAATTTCTGCATTTGATGAAATGATGTGCTGAATCTCAACCAGAAATCCAAGTTCTGCTCCAGCAATTCATCAATGTCTCTTCTGAATTTCTCTTCGAATTTTGAAACAGCACCAGCTTCATGAGTAATAGGCAGCTTAATATCTTCTTCTGCAGGAGCTTCTGTCCCTGTGGCTGCATTCCATTCCTTGGTTGTTTCTTTGAAACTGGAACCTCGACCCACCTGCCTCTGGGAAAATGAGGATAGTGACCCATCAAATACACTTCCTAGCCTCTTATTGACCTCTGCATCTTTGTTTTCATAGGGATTTCCTTGCAGAACACTGAGTTTCTGTCTTATGTTATTCATCTCTGCTTCTATGTTTTCATCTGTACTTGTTTGTGGAACACTCAGCTTCTGTCTTAGATTATTGATCTCTGCATCCTTTATGGCAATGGCGCTCTTCAGTTCCATTAATTGTGCCATTGTTTTAAAGTGGTTCTCTTGGTTCTCCTTCTCGGCTTCAGCAAGCTTTCTCTTTGTTTCCTTACAATTCCGAAGAGTTGATGTGTATTCTGCTAGTAAAATCTTCTCCCTGTCTTCCAACCCAGCAAGGAACAACTGTTGCCAGTCTGGTGAATCTCCTGGCTCCATATCCACCTTTTCTAGTTCAGAAGTCAAGGGTGAACTACCTTCTGTTTTGGACGAATCCTGATTCTCAATTTCATCCTGCTGTTTCAGGTCTTGCTGCTTTTCAGGATCTTCAATCTTAACTGAAGCCTCAGACTGTACATGGTTTTCCTGATCTTCTGTATCAAGATTCAGATCCTTCAGCCCATGCATCTCTTCTTCTACAGCTATTGTCATTCCTGTCGTGTCCACTGTTTCATCCAACTGTTCCTCATGAAATTCAACATTGTGAAGAACGTACTCTTCTGGTTCAGATGAAACTGTTGTCTCAGCCTGAGTCTGCTGTTTAGTAGACTGCATTGTCCCAGAAAGATCATCAAGATCACGACATGCTTCAGTAAAATGTGCCTGAACCGTTGTGGCCTGATCTCTGAGGATTTTAGTGAGATCCTTAATTCCATGGAACTCTTCTACTAGTTCTCTAAACTTGCCTTTCAAATCCTTTGACTCATCAAGCATACTTGTCTTATCTTCTTCTAAACTTTCTAAGTGTCTCTGCAGTTCGACAGTTTCTGATCTTAATCTCTCAATGAGTGAATTCTGCATGGAAACTTCAGTTTCTAAACCAAGGACTTTGTTTACTATTTCATCAACCTTCTCTGCAAGTTCTGTCACAGTGAGGGAATCATCAGAATTCATCTCAAAATATTCCTTCACTTTGTCACTTATGGTCTGTAGTTCAGGTTTTTCTTGTTTTAGTCTATGCACTTCTTCGTCCCAAGGTTTATTAGCAGAAAACAAGGTGGTAGACTCTTCAGTGAGATCCAAATTTTCTAAATTTTCTGGACAGAATTCATTCCCAAGGGCTTTCAACTTCTCCTCAGTTTCCTTAATTTTTTCTGCCTCTACTTTCACCTCTTCTGCTGCCTTCTGACGTTGCTCCACCAGCTGAACCAGGGCGTCTTCACACGATTTCAGAGCAGTTGCGGTCATTAAAGCTCGAGCCTCATCATCTTCTATGACTGAACTCACGCTGAAATCATCTTGAAGATTACAGACTTGTTCCTGCATCTCTGTGATCCTTTTTTCAATGTCCCAATACTTTGCAAGTCCATTCTCATATGCACTTTTCACAAATTCCTTCTCGGTCTGCAGAACAAGGATTCCTTTCTGAAGCTTATCAATCTCTTCCTGCGCCTTCTCTTTGCTCATCTGTGAATTAGTGCTTTTAGCCTTTTCTTTCTTATGGGGAATTTGTTTCTTTGTGCTTTTGCGTGGCATGTGTAAATTTGACTTGAACTTTGGATTTTCAGGTGGCTTAGGAAGTTTCTTTTCATCAACTGAAATGGTCTTCTGGGAATTATCTTCATCCTCTTCTTCAAACTCAACTTTGTCTGGAAAAACAGTTGCTAGGGTGTTGTTGGCATTTTGTAACTCCCCTGAAATGTGATCATATCTTTCAGCCAAAGCTCTGTATGCCCTGTAAGACTCTTCAACAAAACTTATCAGCTCTGGCCTTTTCCTGTAATACATCTCTGCCCTCTTTGCGAAGGAATCCCCATCATCATCGATGAGTTTAAGAGTGTATTTCACTTTCTCCTCCATATCTGCAAAACCACAAGTTCATCAAATGGATCATTAGCAGGATGTCTATCTCAAATGCACTACTGTTTGTTTTCATGAATTCATCCTGTTCATATGAGTCAGTAACAAGGGAATCAACAGCGACTCTTCAGAGTGAGTTTAAATTAATCCAAAGATGACTGATAACTGATTGATTATATATGCTGTCAAACTGAAAGGAAAATCAAAATATTCAGATTGTTACAATTAGCTTCCATAATGTAACTCGGCTGTTTAATTTGGACAGGTGTATGTTTCATGAACCAACTGATAAAGAGCAACAAATTGGCAGTATGTCCTTGATGCTTGATCCCACTAAGCAGCAAACAAACGAGGGAGAGAATATTGGACCAAGGGCTATTCTATCTTTACTCTTGCATTGAGGATGAAACAAGTGGGAGATATCATTCAGATGTGGTTTTTTATTGACTATTACATCTTTCTCCAATTTGAACTCCAAATAGACAATTACGTCTTGTTCATGTCAGAGCAGAAACACTAATATAAGTAGATGTGTCAAGACTAAGAAAGCAATTAAAACATCTAGACATTTGGAGTTATTGCTCTTAATCCAACCATAGTTTTGCTAACACAGGAAAATAAATGTATTTCTAATTATGTATGCTAGTTACACGCACATGAAAATTCGGCCTAGTCCTAGATAACTGAGAAATGTAAACTCTTCTCTATTTCCATAAAAAATTTGATGCCATATGTAAGTAGCATCAAGAGCTTACATCAGACTGGGCAACAACAATGACATTAAAGAACTAATGAACAGAAAAACTAATTTCATTTTGTTATGGCAGAAATCCCATTATTCCTCACCCTGAGAAGAAGAGCAACCGGGCAAGTAATGAAGAAAAAGCACATGAATTAGTATCATTTAGCAAACATGTTCTGGACATTGAATCTAATTGAATTTGGTTCTCTAAAAAAAGAAATTTTCATTTTTCTAATTGAAGAAGTTCTTCTTCTGTTTTTCATTATTCTACCTTTTATCTTTCTAATCTATATTTTCTTGTTCTTCTCCTCTTTGTTTCACCAAATGATTCATCAAAAGACAGAGTTAAAAGAAGCGGAATCTGTTCGGTTTCCCATATTTGAAAACAGCATTTCACTCTTCGATTTACACCAAAATAACTAGCTGTCGGAGGTGTTATGATTCCCAAATGGAGCTATCATTCTGTAGCAAAAAAAAAAGTTTAACAAACTACACATCGTCCAAAAGGCAGAGTATGGAAATATGTATTCCAGGAAGAAATACGAATTTATGCCTATGCCTCACCTGATTGAGTTTTTCATGAAAACAGTTCAATACAACAACCAAAGCAATAACAGCAACAACAAGAATAACATTAAAAAAAAGAAAGAAAGAAAAAAGTCTTCATCTCTGACAGCTGACTATTATAAAAACCATGGATGCAAATTAAACAAGATTTGATATTCCCAACACGAGAAAACAATAATCTCTACATGAAACTTAATCTCACCCACAACGAACAAGCAAAATTCTATATTTGGAAAACTAATAAAATGAAGAACACCCATATCCCCAAACTCCAATCCTACCCAATTTGAACAGAGGATCAAATATCAAAACCAGTAAACAAATCAATCCAAACTCAACAACCCATAAATCAGAAGCTCCCAAAAACATACCTTGAAGACTCTGCTCCAGCCATTTGGACTGCTTCGTCCTGATATGGCTGGCCCACCACCAGGAGTAGGCATTGCTTGCAGCCCTCTGCAACATCTCTCTCTCTCTCTCTCTCTCTCTCTCTCTCTCTCTCTCTCTCTCTCTCTCTCTCTCTCTCTCTCTCTGGTATATATATATATATATTTGTATCCTTCTCTCTCTCTGTCTAGAGAGAAGAAGAAACAATTGATATCATTGAAGAGAGCATGAAGAAGAAGATCTCAATTCAACTCTCTCTCTGTGATTAGAGAGAAGATCATAAGATTGAATCCATTAGAGAAAGCAAGCAGGAAGAAGAGAAGAGGATGTGAATTCAACGACTGAACCAATAACGGGATATAGTTGGCTAAATATGGCAAGGTTTGAAGGGGTGCGGAAGAGAGAGGAAGGTGACCGGGATCGGCGGGTAGACCTATAAATCACAGGCCAAAAGTAGGACTCAAATGCCACGTGGCATCTTCTGGTTTCCCAGTGTGGCAAAGGAGAAAAAGGCCTGCATGTCTTCTTTCTTTACTTTGCTTTTCTTTTCTTTAACAAAAAGAAATTAAAGCAGGTCTCCGTGTACAGTATTTTGTTACGTACAACAACCATGCACCCCTACATTTTGGTATCTGCGCGTGTACATAGTGCAAATATTCCCATGCACGTGGGACCAGAATATTGGTAATCCAAACCGTTCATCTTATGGATTGTTTCTTAGATAGGCTATGCCTTAAAAAATTTCCCAATTGGATGAAAAGCTTAAAAAATAAGAGTAGTTAAAGCAGGTTGGAACAAATGGAAATGTGCCTCTAAAGTTTTGTATGATCAAAAGGTGCCGTTCAAACTAAAAGAAAAATTCAATAAGTTAGCTATAAAGCCGACCATGCTTTGTGAATTAGAGTATTTGATAGTTAAGAAACAACAAGTACGTAGGATGGGGTCGATGAAATGAAGATGTTGAAATGGATGGATAGTAAGGCAAGAAAGGATAGAATTAAAAATAAAAATGTTAGAGAAAACGTAAGAATGACACTAATAGGTAACAAGATGAGGGAGACTAGACTTAGATGATGTGGACATTTCTAACGGAGACAAAAAATGGCAAAAGTTAGGATGAGTGAGGTTATTCGAGTCGAAGGTTCTAAAAGGGCAAGGAAAAAGAACTTGAATAAAAGTGATGAGAAAAAATTTAAAAACTTTATGATTAAATGAAGCTATGACGCTTAATATAGAAGAATGGAAGAGCTAGATTCATGTAACTGACCCCTGATGGGGATAAGGTCTTGATGATGATGATCAGTTAAATTTTGACTAATTACAATGTGGGAGATTTTTTGTTTATTGACGATTGCAATGTCGGAAAAAAGGAACGGCTTGGATCGACACCCTAAAAGAAGACGTAGCACCCAAATGGATGGTGATCCAAACTGTTAATCTTTTGATCTACGGTTGGATGAGCAATTGCCGGAAGATCTTCCTCACCAACCGAATGATCTTAACAATCACATATACTCAATGATCAATTTGGAGATAAGAAGAGAAACATTGTTGGACATGCTAGTTCATGGTGGGGTCCACTAGCAAAGAAGCAGGGTCATAAAATAAGATACCCCTAGAAAAAATCTTATTAAAATAAAGTGTTATTATTTCTTCATTGATTTTAAAGTAATTTATAAACACATCATGTTTGTGCATGAGTTTGTAAGCCAAAATAAAAGGGCAGCCTCGATGCACGAAGCTCCCGCCTATGCAGGGTCCGGAGAAGAGGCAGACTACATAGGCCTAAGTACACAACCTTATCTTGTATTTTGTAAGAGACTGTTTCTACGCCTTAAATTCCTGAACTCAAAATCACATAATAACAACTTTTACCTTTAGGCTAAGGCTCCCCTTCTTGTAAGCCGAAATAACAAATGCCAAAATCTGTCAACATTAAGAGCTAAGTGAGCATTTTAAACGCATAAAATAAATACATTGGCCGGCGAGAATGTACAAGCGGAGACCACTTACCCAGAATTCCCCACATCAAATGATCGTAGCCCTCCAATTTCTGGTCCTTTAAACTAACAGGCAAGGAAATGACAAAATGATCAGCTGGGTCCCACCTACACCTTCGCGAATTTAAGACTTATCATCTCACTATGTTGCGGAAGAGATTATATGGTGTCTGCGCGTATCACCAAGGGTTTATAGGCAGTCTAAAATCCGCACATATGAATAAGATAAATTTGATCCACAGATAAAATAAAATCCAATCGATCAGAACCGTTGAGTTCAAATTCCGCATGGATATATCATGGATATTCGTTTAAGAGCGTATTTTAAAAAATTAAATTAAGAAATGATATGAATAGTAAATGATGACCTCTTTTTTTAAAAGATCTAAACCGTTGATCTTGTTAGGAGCCCCATAATAGGCGACTTTAAACACCATTGTATTTGGATGGTCGTAATCACTTGTTTTATTTCTTTGAAAAAATTAGTTGCTTTAATTTTCAACTCTACAACTTTAAGTTATTAAAATCTACTAAACTTAAAATTTAGAACTTAGCCTATTTTGGGCATTTAAAAAAGAAAAGAAATGATTTCTTCTTCTCCAGCTCATTATTTTCTTTCTCGGCTTTTTTGAACAAAACCTCAATTTGAGTTTGAGTTACAATTAGAGTTTTGATTCATTTGAATTGAGGAGTAGGCATTCTAAATAAGACTAATGTTTAAATCTTTTCAAAAGAAGTCGGCATCGACAATTTTACATGACTTATGTAGAATAGACGGATAATTTGCATATCCGTGATCTGCACTCTAATTAGACACGGACTAGTTTTTTGTTTTTTTTTATGTTCAAAGATCCCTGTAAATCAAAATCCCCAATTCACATCCGTGCTGATCGATCAGATTCATTCCACTTATCCATTTTGCAGGTACTAGGCATAAGAAAAGGTATGTGGGTCCCATTTGTCTCTAGAACCCATCCCATGCCTTAAAAATCACAGCCACCAGAAAGTCCTAACCTTCAAATGGTCAGCATTTTATTGGTGATTTTTTACTTTAGATTAACAATGGTTAAGATCATCTAATCCAGTAGATCTGTCTTTGGGCATGATCTATCTAAGATGGGCCAGCAGATTAGACGGTTTCAATAGCCAAAAAGCTGGGGCCTACATTTAGTTTTGGTGCACTGGCGTATTCTTGGACTTTCCAGTGGGCAGACACCATATACAAGCTCCTTGTTTGAGTATTCCCCACCTTATATGGAGGTATTTATCGGGGTTCCCCGTGCAGATCAGTTCTAAGATTTGCCACTCTAAAAGTTCAAATGGGTCCAGATTTCAGCAATCGAAACCGTTCGTTGGATGATCCTAATTTGAGATGGGGATGTTAATCTCTAAAATCATATAATTTGAGAAAATCATTTTGATCGGGCAACAGCCAGCTCCAACCACCAAGGGCTAATTGAACAATATAAATAAGGAGTGCCGTTATAAAACGGGGGTGCCGATATCATTGCTTGAGTTAGTAAGAACACGAGGGGCGGCATAATCCATTAAGTCATGCTAATCTTCACCAGCTAATAGCTTTTTGGTCGGCAAAGAAACTTTTCATTCAGCGGTCGACAACTAATACCATGATGATGCATGTGCGTAGGCCTTCCGTCGGTGCTTAAAGGGGCAGTTCCGGTGCACAAAGCTCTCGCCTATACGGGGTTCAGAAAAGGAGTGAACCACAGGGGCCTTCTATAGTGGTTGGCCGATAAAAAAATACAACTTTTCTTTGGTAACTAAAGTATGTAAAAGGGCAGGCACAGTGGACAAAGTTCTCATATATGCAGGGTCCGGAGAAGAAGCGGAACAACTAAAGTATGTAGATGTTCTCTCGTTAGATCTCCACTAGATTTTATTATTTAATTTTGCAATCTATCAACGTCTATCTTCATGCGGCTCAAATACTAGAATTACTTTGTAATAAGCGCACTCCATCCGAGTCATCGGCAAGCTATAATCCATTTAGGCCCATCTTTGGAAAGATTTGGAGCATTCACAATCTCATCTAGTGGATAATTCTACACATATTTATTGTCTATTTTAAAACTCAAGGAAGCAAGAGTTAGGGTCATTAATTAGATGAGATTTTGGATGTACATTCCATCTAAGATGAGTACAAGATTGCAAATGGTTCAGATCTTTCAAAAGATGGGCATGGTTGGAGTTATACAGAGTGTGCCCATTAAAAGGTGGAATGGCCAATAAACATCTTGGCAATCAAGGGGCTTAGTTTTCACTTCCATGTGAGATTTATGGGCATGGCTGATGATGGAGCCTACAAAATGAATAAGTTAGGTCATTAGGATGTAAGCCCACTTATGGAAAGTTCTCCCTCATTGTAACCATCTTAACCCTTGGATTTATTGATTGATGATTACTTTTATAAATTATTGTTCTAAGAGCAACCTCTCTCATGGCTTACAATGTTAATGAGCAATTATATGATTTATTATCTTGATTGGAAGTTGGTACTACAAATAGCATACTCTGAATTATTGAAGCCCACAAAAGCAATTAATTGACAAAAAATTATAAGAAGTCAATTGATCAAAGCAAAATGCTTATATTGGCATTTTTAGAGCATGACCATAATAAATGTTGGTATATGACAATGCCCATCTCAATAAGATATCATTAGAAGTGTCACAGTGGTATGACCAACTTAGTAGTTGATGAGGTTATTAGAGACTGTGATGGTTACGAGAAGAAATAATAGGGGTTCGGGACAGTGCCCCCGAGAAGGGGGGTCTAGGGCGGTAGCCTTAGTGAGGGTCCAAGGGGGCAACACAGAAAACTTCCAACAACCACTCCTTTGATCCATTTTACAACATCCATGAAGAATGTGTGCTGAAAGTCCAATTCGATGGGCTGGTTGATGAAAAGTTGGTGAAGACTAAAAAGCTATAAATAGACATGCCACAAACCTCTCAAACACACAAAAATTCTTTATAAATTTGTAGTCCTGTTTTTTTGTTAGTTCTTTCTTGTTAATCTAAAAGTCATTGAAGCTCTATTAGAAAGCACACGGTGGGACAATCATCTGTAGTAAGTTATCAAATTGAAAGTTTGATTAGTGTTGTCTTTTCTCTTGATTAGTATTCAAACGTTTCTGGTGTAAAATCATTTCTTTACAATAGACCCATTTCAGTCCCTGGCCATACTCTATCTTGCTCTCACTCTGGACTCCTTCTTTGTCTAATTGGGCCTTTTTTAGAGGAGCTTTGCTTTGTGCCAAACTCCAAAAACTTTATAATCACCTCCTTCAAACTGTAAGGCCAAAAGAGGCAAAAGGTTAAGCTCTCAAGGATGGAGACCACTATTCCTATAATACAAACCATAAATTATCATATCAGACTGTATGAGTAGATGCCTCACAAGTAGCAAAAAATAATACTCTAATCTTGACAGATGGAGGGCTTGAATTTTGTCAGATTCATGAAACTCTTGATCAATAGCACAATACTTGACATTCCTTGCATGGCCCCATGATCAATAGCACAACACTTTGTCAAGGTAATTAGTTGGGCTCTTGGCAATAACTTAACCCTACACATCTACTAGCCAATTTGACCCCTCCCTCTTCTTACATCATGTGAATCATATTTAAATTATGTTAATTTATTTTTATTTTAGAAAGCCTAGTTAAGCACCCACGACTCTGTAACCCAATGGATTACTAAGTCTTCGGCCTTTTTTATTTTCTTTAGAGCACATGGTTAAGGACCCCACTTTCTTAAATATTAATCAGTTGAAAAACAGCCTCAAGGAGTACATGGCCATAAATACATGATAGCCCCATACCATCATTGACCATAAATAATTAAATAAAGCCTAAAATCCATCGAAAAACTTGTGACTCATGCCTAGCATTTTGTCAAGATGAGAGGGATGAGTGACAACTCTAAAATCCCTTTTTATATTTAATGGAGCAACTGTACCGTAGCAAATAGGTGTCTGTGTTATAGACCCCGAATTTGCCTCTCAAACCTACACTAACAATGATCTAGGATGATTTAATGAAAATCAGCCTAGCTTAGGTATGGCTAACAATGGCTTAGCTCTATGATCAGAAAATTTGTCCTACAAGCCCTAGATTGACTTAGGTTTAGTAAAATCGAGATTGACTAACACCATGTAAGAGAAGTTTCTCCATACACAAGTCACTATGCCTAAGTGATGATAAAATTAGGGAAGCAAGGAAATATATTTTAATTATTTTAAATATTCCAAAACCTAATAGTAAGATTATTTAAATTGTCAATCTACTAGCTGCACTTATAAGCACCACCCATCTATTGTATGAAATAATAAGATCTAGTATTTTACAACCCTCATATTTAAGCCAAAAAACTATTTCAAACTGAAATTTGTAAAATTCAACCAAAACAACTAGGAAATCATTAATGGCATCAAAGCTTTGATTTTCTTTCAAACCAGTAAGATTAACATTTGGGAGATCTACTATATCCCTTGCTTGAAGTAGCACTTTAGTTTTTCCTAGCTAAGAACCATGTCATTTGCCTCACCTTAATTGACTATAAGTTGCTAAAAGGAGTCTAGCATAGTTGGTTGCAGACAACAAGGCACTTCTCCTCATTATGCTTGGTTGAAAGTTTAAGGTGGCACTTTCTCTTGCAGGGAGATTTCATATAGATTTAAAAATTAGAACAATAGACTCTGGCTAGTTTGCTTTCTAATTCTTTGTTGCAAATGGTATTAATATTTAAAAAAAAAAAAAAAAAGGAATTATGATCTATAAGCAATGTATTGGTCAAAGCCAAATGCTTTAAGCAAACTAGGAGACATAACCAAACCTATGTAGCCACAGGGCCCAAGTTTGTGATCCTGCCTGATAACCCACAGGATACATCCAAAAGTTGTATTACTAGCTAGAATTGTTCAACTTTCTTTAATCTAGTTCATATTCTAGAAAGTATGCACAGCAAACCTACAAATCTAAGACAGCCTCAGTGCAAAAAGCTCCCACCTATGTGAGATTCGGGGAAGGGGTGAACCACAAGAGCCTATAATATGCAGCCTTACCTTGTATTTTGCTAAAGGCTGATTCCACGCCTTGAACCCGTGACCTCAAGGTCACATGATAACAATTTTTACCATTGCGCCAAGGCTGCCCTTCTAGCAAACCTACGTATCCATACCCCTTAAATGATTACTATCTTAAATGATTACTATCTTTATAAAGTTACACATTTCAGGTCTATTTTAGACCTATTCTAGTCATTGACATCTTGAAAGGACCATGTTTCATTTCTCATCCTCTTGTTTAACTTCTTCCCCTTTTCTTTTTTTGGTTATAGTACCAAAGAGTTTCCTCCACCCATCCATGCCATGCCATGCCTGAAATGTGTTCTCGATGGAACCCAAGACCATTTTGGCAAACTGGCTTCCTTTTGTGTGCCGTCTGGGTTGCCGGTGAAGAGGCAGAAGAGAGAGAAGCAGACACTAGGCATGGCTCTTCAGCACCTTGTTAAAGCACCCTTTTATGACCATGGATGAGATGTTCAGTATGTTAATAGACCCAACAGTAGAAATTTCCAGGGGAGATATCATTATCAGTGTATAGATGTTATTACTATCAGAGAGTTCTTATCTATACAAACAAATGTGGCCATTGCCTATAAGGCTCAAATAGTAGAAATCTTGTTTGAGGTTACTAGGATCAACCTCATTTAGTGAATTCTTCCACAAGCCACTCCACTGAAATATCTGCCGGGAAAAAAGCCTTTGAATGAAGAAAAATGCTATCCTTAATACCAACGCATTAGCAGGAACACAGACAATGGTAAATTGATCAAGAGAGCACATGATGGGAATAACAGGTTGGCCCTTTTGTAGTAGAACTATATAGAAGGTATTTACAGTAAAAGTAAGCAAAACAGCTTCCCCTATGTACAAGGCTATTTACATAAAGAATTGCATATACACATATGACTTGCCAATCCAACCCTTTACTACCTGAGGTAAAGCAAAGGAAATGAAAAAGAATTATACTAAATTGGCCTCCTCAGTCATCCCAAGTTCTGAATTTACATCTCCATACCTCCATTTGCTGCTGCTTCCCCTCACGTTCTTCAAACAAATTGTTTGCCCGCACAGTTGTCAAATGTTGTTGGCTGGATCTTCTTACTCCTTCAGCTGCCTCATCAGTTTAGACCGAAGGATTTCATATTAATAGTTCATTCTATTATTCTGATTATCATTTTTTCTTTTACTTCTTTTTTTTTTTTGTGACCTTTTTCTTGGTGCATCACCATAAGAGCTCGGGAACTTCAACAAGAGAGTAGAAATAGGACGATTTCAAGAAGGGCCAAGCTGACAATCAGTAAATCCTGGCTTCAGCTGTCATGAAGAGATGAAAGCCATTCTTCCATGTACTTCTTGCTGTCTGCACAGAAACAATATGCAAGTATCTCAGCTCAATAAAAAAAATAAGGCATGTACTTTGAGAACCAAAAATATGGTCTCATTCGCTTTTTTAGTAAAATAAATAAAAGCTGAAACAGGAAAAAATAGGAGATTAGCGAGAAAAGCCTTCCATGATAAACAGAAAACAGCCTTTTGTTTCTTTTTTCCTTTTATTTCTTCTTTTGTATTCATGAAGTACTATATTATATCATGAAACAAAAAGGAAAAAGGTGGACCAAAATAGCCACGAGCAGGGAAAACAGCTACTAAGATTCACAGTCAGTGGCACAACGATCAGAACACCCACTTGTTTCAGTGCCCCCTAAGCATTTGTGCTACCGTTGAGCTTGTTCTATCTAAACCACGTATATTACTCACATAATGCGAGTCAACAAAACTGAACATACTCAAAGTAGATCATTGAACATGAACACTGACTCATCAATAGATAAAGTCCTCAGGAAGCGCTTGTATCACAATTTTAGCAAGGAAGTTCTTTCTTTCTTCTTGTACTCTGATTTTTCAGACCTAGGAGAACTTAGTCAAAGCTCAATCTCTGGTTTATCCTGCAGAGGACAGAAAGACTGTGAAGTATCTAATAAAACATTCACTTAGAAGAGACAAACATCTCACATCTGCTTGTCTTAAGTTCTGTACTGTTTCAAATAAGGAGGAACATCCAAGACAGCTATAGGGTCAAAAAGAAGAATTTCGATTCTGCACCTATTTCTTTATAATATTTTTAGTTGCTTTACATAGATTACTCCAGTACCTGTGAGAATTCACGTCTTCTAATTGTCACATCCCCAAATTTCGCAATTCGAACATGAATGACAGTTATAACAATACAAACCACCTCAAAAGTTGATGGAAACCCCAGTAGTAGATACCAATGCAGCTGATAATCAACCAATTTATTTTTTTTCTTTTTTCCTCTCCCTTTTAGCCGTCCCACAGCAGTGTTTCTCCATTTGAAACAACAAATGAAATGTTACAGTCATGTCTGTAACCGAACAAAATAAAAAAAAAGCCGGCAGAGTTTATTTGAATGCATAACTTGCGTATATCATTCGATAAAAATCATAACTTTGTTGTAAATCCAATGTAATGAGATCAAACACAAATACATGCTGCAAATACAATACTTACCAATATGCCCATTAGGGAGGTTGGTTGCTACAATGGCACCCAACAGCTGGTTTTTCAAATTCTCCGGCCCCTCAGCCCGGCCACGACCATAGCATGGAACCAGCACAGCGAAACTGCTCTCTGTTTCATCGTCACTCAGGAAATCTGGAGCATGAGGTTCCAACCATCCAATTGACCAATCCGAATCATCGGATTCTGATCCCGACCAACAACCACCATCAGATGGCACCAAAACCAGATCATACTCCCTATCAATTCTCCTCTCTTCCCTGCTCTGCCATTTCCTTTTAACTCTTCTCGAACTAGAGTTCATCTTTGATCCCTTAAATGAAGGGAATTTCACAGAATCCGGCTCCCGCATACCTAATCCCAAATCCGACGAAGAATTTAAAGCGGAACCAGATGAGACAGTGGATTCATTATCTTTTCCACTCCACAACCACCAAGAAAGTCGGGGTAACGCTACAGCCATAGTACCCACAACAAAGAACAGCACCAATATAGTTCTCAACAAAGAGACAACTCCCGAAAACTGCGAAATGTATGAAAATTACCCCTCTAGAGAATTCCCACACAACAGTTTGTAAATCAATTCCAGTTAGCTTCAATTCAGAATCCCAAAATTTTTTACTCTGGCCAATTTCTGACGGTAACAGAAACCACAAAAATTAGAAAGAGCCAAGAAATGTGCACTAACAAAACTCAAGAACAAACAACCTTCTTTAACAAAAACCAAATCTTGTTTAACAAAGAAAGAAACCAAATATCCGTATCACCCCAAAAAGGGCTCCAAACTACTTTAAAAACCCCCTTTTTCGACCTAAATTAGACGAACGCGTCTTTACCATGAGCGACACTAACAAAAGCTAAAATCAAAGAGCAAAAGGGAAAATCAGGACGAAACTATATCACAAAATACTGGAAAGCAATTTCCAATCCAATATTAGCAAAATCAAATTGATTAAAACACCCCAAATCTTCCAAACTACTCAAAACACACAAGAATACGAGGGAAATAAAAGAGAAATTGAAACCCAAAAATGAAAAAATAAATCCCTACCCCACGAATGGCAGAAAACCCCTTCCGATCAAAAACCCACTTCGGATTACGCTAGCTCAACCATATATCGTCCCTTTCTCCTCGAAATTTCCATTCTTTAACCACAAAATGACATGAACCCCTCGATTTTCATGCCAAACGTCCCCCCCAAAAAAGCTTCAATAGCTATTCTTCTCCAAATCACGGAAAAAAATACGAGAAATTTCGGGAAATATTGAAACTCCGATGAGATTGCGAACCGAAAAACCTAGGATTTCCCAACCCTAGGTTTTGGTTTTCCTCTTCCTCTCCTCTCTCTGGAGAGAAATAAAATCAGCTGAGAAGCTCGGAAGGGCTACCCTATTTAAAGAGAGGCGTCGCTTTCAGAATGCGGCACAGTTCAATCGTACGGTCCAGAATAGATGTGGTGAGATAGGGCGTTGTAGGCCGTAGGATTGAGTTGGGTCCTCCAATCATTGAGGCCGCGGGGAGAATCTTTAATAAGAGGAGAAGAACTGCAGCGGAAAAAATATCTGCCACGTAGGAAGAAGGGCACTACCACACGGATTTGCTGACGTCAGCAAGAGCAGACTCAATCATTACGTGTGTTTGCGGTGCAAGAAAGTGCCACGTGTGCTATAGGTCGGCCATGATTTTTCAATGGCTTGAGGAACAATGCAAAGACGGTGGATATACTTCTTTTGGACGAAAATAACCCTCTACTAAGTCAGACGTAAAAATTGTGGTAAAGAAGAGAAATCAAAGGATGTGATTATAATAGGGCTCACCTAAGTGATCAGCACTGCTCGATCAAGCCATTTTTTGGGGACACACCTCAGAGTCAATCTCTCCTAAGATCGTGGTCGTTCGATTATGGTGATCATAGTATTGCTTGGCCCCATAAAACATTGACATCCAACACAAAACAGCTCTTAATTATTTTAGCCATTAGGGGTATTTTAGCCATTCCAAACAAATACATACCCACAGCTGGCCTGCAAAACCAAGACTAAAAAGTCAAGCCATTATTTGTATTTTATGGCCTTCAAGCACATGAACACTTAACATGTTTTTAGGGTTGTCACCACCACAGAGAAAAAGGTGCTCTGTTTTTAATAAATAAGAAATATAAGGGTAATTTTGTCATTTCACATTCAAAAAAGACCCGTCCTCCATAAAGAAATGCCTTGGCAGTTTCCTCCCCACTAACTTGTAAAACCCGAGAACGAGGACGAGGCTTTTGGGTCTTGGATTTTCCTCATCATTTCTTGAATTGAATAAGAAAATTTAAAAAAAATTAATTTTAATTGACACTTGGCAACTTGTGATTTGTCACTGTTCAATGCATTTGGTGGACACAGGTGTCATTGCACCTTAAGAGGGGTTGTGGAAAAGGTATGAGTGATGGTGAGAGGCTTTATCTTAACGAAATGGCTCATACTACAAATGGGCCCAAACCCTAAAGGCTAGGTTGTATTGTGGCTCACAACACTCCATGACATGGTAACAAAAGTCCTCCTTGGCTTTTTCCAAAAAGTAAAAGGTGCAGCCTGGTACACTAAGCTCCCGACATTCAGAGAATGAGAGGACTACAAGAATTTACAGTAAGCAGCTTTATCTTGCATTTTGTAAGAGGCTGATTCTATATCTTAAACCTGTGACATTAAAGTCACATGATGACAACTTTTACCATTGCGCCAAGGCTCCTCTTCTGCTTTATCCAAAAAGTAATTTAGCAAAGAAAAAATTTGCTTTTATCTTTCTTTTAAGTATTTGATTTTTTTTCTCTTTTTTTTTTTCTAAAAACTTTTTACATTGTCACCTAGTCTGACTCTAGTGGCTTTCATGGTAACTTGTTCTAATCATGATATATTGATTTAGTGGCATTTTATTTCCTTTTATTCATCTTTGTCTTGCTTTTAGTAGTAACTAGAAATATGTTACCATTCAAGCCCCATAGTAAAAAATTATTTGCTCGTTTGTGGGTTCAATTCACAGCCTATTTAATCCTTTATCTTTTAAATTTATATGTTACCATTTAAAATTAAAATTAAAATAATAAATAGACTGGCAGAGCAGATGCTCATTAGCATTCTAAGAATTAGATGCTGTCTCCAGAGGTTTTTATGTAAGATCTAAGCCATTCATCATATTCAGAGTAGAGAAATTAGGTAACGAGCAAGAAATCAATGCATTTGGATGATATCAACTACTTATTTTTGTTCTCCAAAAAATAGAATAAAGATAGAAGGTATTGATTTTTTACAAGAAGAAATATAGAATAAACCCATTCAATAGGAATTTGATCTGTAGCCCATCTAAACCATTCCGAACTCAATATATATATATATATATATATTACTTATAATTTGTAATAGACATTTTTTGTAAGTACAGTTGGGAATGGTTCTCCAGGATAGGAGACATGGATGTGCACATTCTTACAAGAATGACATGGATAGGAGACATGGATGTGTACATTCTTACAAGAATGACATAGGGCTCCACCCACATAGTGTCAAACTTGAGTCTTAACAAAGGAAGTCCTAACACCCAACTCTCACAGTCTCATCAACATCAAAGGGACCACAATACATGCAAATATAGTATAAAAAATGCATAATGTTCACTTTCACCCTTCTTCTTGCTAACCTTTTGTCTTAAGTGTCCACATTTAGGAACATTTTGAATAGAGAGAGACGTGAGATAATGAGGATCATTGTCTCATGAAAAGCAAGGGGTGACAAACCTCACATGGATGAACAAACACATCAATGTCACTGGAGTGACAGGCAAAGGACTCTGCCATGGGACACTGATTCATCAAAAGTGCTCTTGCCACTTGCCCAACAAGTGGATTTGCCAGGTTCATACATACATACATACATATATACATACATATATATGCGGTATTATTTTCTTTTCTTTTTTTGTGAAAAGATTGATATTTGTATTGGATGCATAATGATAATATTAACTAAGTTGCAAATGGAATAACTGTGGATGCTCAAATGATGGTGAGGAATGCAAGGTGGGTGTAAAAATGTGTGTCATTGTTTTAGAGAACCATTGTAGAGCATGAGGTACTACAACAAGCTGGTGTGCAACATCCACTTTTATGTGATGGGGCTGGCCATTGGTTGGAAAGATAGACTTATCCATCTGATTTCTCTGGCTTTAGATATCTTGTATCCCAGGTTAGAAACTGTGCGTGTGCGTGCGTCTAACTTTTCATTAAAAATAAAAGGTGATTGGATGATTTTAAATTTTTAACATCCAAAAATATGCTTCTTGTATCCCAGCATCCATCTTTGTAATTATCTGATCAACCAAAGGTGGGTCCATCATGCAAAAGTGAGAAGCTTTTTACAGCAACTTGCAGTGAGATCCCGTAAGCCATTTTCCAACGTTTTGTTCTTTCTTATTTTATGTAGTCAGCAGGACTCAATCAAATGCGCTACGTTATTACTGGAAGAGTTTGTCATTCCAACCTTTCATTAAATAAATAGAGAGCATGTTTGACTGGCTTTCTAAAGAAATGGAATGTGACATGTAAGGTTTTTAAAGGGTGCAAAACAAAGAATCTTAGGAGCCCAAGAGCTAGCCCCCACTTGAACAAATCTGTTCATCTTTCCTTCTGAGGGCTCTCAACCATTCAGTTTTGAGAAAATAGAAATCCAGAGTTTGGGTCAAACAGCAGCTCTGATGCACGAAGCTCCCGTCTATGCGGGATCCGAAGAAGAAGTGGACCACAGAGTTGGGTGATGGTCAGATAAAGACAACAAAAGTTTTGTCTAAAAGAGGTTGAATTTTTTATTAAGACTACATACACCCACTTTTGTCTTCGAGAAGAATCATGGTGTGGTGAGAAAGGCTTTAACTTTAGTGGAAAATATTGTGGCAAGTCGTCAAATATTCCTTCACTGTGTATCAATTTGGTTGAATTCATGCATTTGCTCCAATGGGGCTATCCCCGTGCTCGAGGCTCCTGCCTATGCAGTATTTGGAGAAGGGGCGGACCACAAGGGTCTATAGTAAGTAACCTTATCTTGTATTTTTACAATAGGCTGTTTCTATACCTTGAACCTGTGACCTCAAGGTCACATGACGACAACTTTTACTGTTGCTCCAAGGCTCCCCTTCATATCCCAAATTCAAATTCCTCCCTTCAAGTTATCCTAGTGCATGGTTTGTGGGTAGCTAGGCTTGACCATGTCCACACTTGAGCTAGTTAGCTGAGTTGGTTAAGTGCCTTGCGTACCAAGTTACAAATAAGGAGTTGGGGGTTTAACTTTGTTAAGCTTGTGTAATAGGAGAGAGCCTCAGGGTGGGTGCAATAAAAAGGGCAGCCTGGTGAACGAAATTCCTGTATATAGTGAGTTCGGGGAAAGAGCAAACTACAAGGGCCTATAATACGCAGTCTTACTTTGCATTTTTGTAAAAGACTGTTTCCAAGCTTAAAACCAACCTGCAACCTTAGAGTGCAACAATTCAAGGAAACGCATGGACAAAGTCAGCAATGAGCAGTGAGCCTGAGTTGGTCAGATGCCTTAGCTCCCAAGTCACAACCAAGGGATTGTGGGTTCAACTTTGTGGTCTTAGCCAAAACTTCTGTCACTGTTAACAGGAGAGAAAGTCACGGTCCAAAGAAAGTTCAAAGAAAATGTGCAGACGCCTAAGAGTGCCCGGAATTGCAAATGGCTCTAGTTGGCACCTGCATGGAAGTGAACTGAACGGCAGGACTGCAATTTGCACACTTGTCTTCTTGGCACCCAGCTAGCATTTTCCTGGTACCACTTAGTGACTTTTGGAAACCACTTTGTTCTACCATGCCAGCTTTGGACCATGGTCAGTCTTAGTTGAAACCAAGACCAACAAATTTCACAGCAAGACTTTGAAAAACTAAACTACAAGTCACAGTCACATCCAACCAAACTAGACCATTTAGTCCTTATTTGCTAAGAAGGATCGATTAAGAAAAAGACAGCTCGGTGCACGAAGCTCTCGCATATGTTAAACCTAGAAAGAGATGGACCACAAAGGGTAAATGATCCGTTTACAATTCGTGACTTAATTTCTTTATTACCACCATAAGAGGCTTTTACTGTAACAAAACTGCAGATGAAGCAACTTCTCAGATCAACGGGTAGGATCATCAGAACAGATCCAATGTGTTGCACATTTCTTTGGTCCAAGATTCGAATCGGGCAGGATTCCATGGACTATATCTAGGTTTTATTGTCTGGATTAACTGGATCTGATCTTAGGGCTTAGCGTGTTCAATCACAACTTAAGGGGAGGAGAGCAAGGAAATAAAATAATAATAATTACATCAAGAAACCCTTGTATCAAGATTTGTTTTAGACATTTATCTTGATATTTTCACTAAAAAGAAAAGAAAAAAAAGCAGCCTGTGCAAAGCTCTCTCGTGCATGCATGGTTCAAGGAAGAGGCGGACCACAAGGGTCTATAATAAATACCTAAAAATAAACTATGGTTGGCATCTTGTAAGAAAGGTAGCTGATATCTTGTCTACATGAGCAGCACATTCCCAGCTAAATAGGCAGATAGAACCCGGGTGCTTGGCAATCGAAGCCATTCATCTTGTGGGCGATGTTATCTTCTGTACTAGATGACCTTAACCCTTCAAACAAAATGACATGTTCATTCATAGACTATCAAGGAGCCCAAATGATGAATGGTTTGGATCATCAAAATCTTAACCCTGGAAGCCCAAATGATGAATGGTTTGGATCATCCAAATGATGAATGGTTTGGATCATCAAAATCTTAACCCTAGAAGCCCAAATGATGAACGGTTTGGATCATCAAAATCTTAACCCTTAACCCTGATTGTATATTTACCCCAATGGGCTCAGACTACCATATTAATTCCACAGACGGATAGATAGACTAAGGCACTAGCTTGATTAAGGAATGTGGGCACTTTTGATCCAATTCTTGAGGTACATCTCCTCAAAATATAGTCCAACAAAACTCATTGGTGTGCATTTAGGCCCCAAAAGGATATGGTTGAAGGCTATGGATGAAGGATCTAGTGACACCCAATCAAGACAAACTCAATATCATTGAAATAGGCTTATTCTAAGCTTTCATATTAACCGATTTGGCCATGCAAACATGTTACATATGTCCCCAAAAGGTAGCTAACTTCTCAAGCAGGTTAGTGCCGCTCTTCTTATATCATCATCATCAAGACCTTATTCCAATTAAGGGTCGGCCACATGAATCTTATTCCTTCATTACTCTCAATTAAGTAGAATGGCTTTATTTAATCCTACAATTTTTAAATCTTTCTTCACCACTTCTATCTACGTTTTTTTGGGCCTCCCCCTTGCCCTTTTAGAACCTTCTACTTGTATTGTCTCACTCTTTGTAACCGGTACCGTTGTTGGTCTCCTTTGAACTTGTACAAACCATCTAAATCTAATCTCTCTCATCTTGTTAACTATTAGTCTTAATCCTAAATTTTCTCTAATATTTTTATTTTTATTTTTATCCTTTCTTGCCTATCTCCTTATATATATATGGAGCGATATTTTTAGCAAGGAGTTGCATCTGTAAAGTACAACTGATATTTGATTGGCAAAGAAAAAGTTTCTAGCTGCCATTTCCTCTAACTTTTTTTATTTTTTACTCTTTTTTTGCTAATCAAATGTCACATGCTCATTGCACCTACATGAAACAGCTGAAATTAACACACTTCTATATATATATATAGCCCTAGCACAACGGTAAAAGTGGCCGCCATGTGACCTTGAGGTCACAGGTTCAAAGTGTGAAAACAGCTTCTTGTAAAAATACAAGATAAGGCTGCATACTATAAACCCTTGTGGTCGGCCTCTTCCTCAAACCCGCATTGGCGAGAGCTTCATGCATGCGCTGCCTTCACATATAAAGTCCTCTTTAGATTTGAATGTGAGGTCTCCAAGATGTCTAAGAGAGATGGAAAACTGTAGAAGAAGTGGTGGGTAGACCCACTGGTTTGGGCTGAACTTTTTTAATGCAGATATCGTCACGTTAATAAAGATTGCTCAAAGCATCATAGCTTCTACACGATATTTCCATATTAAAGACGTGCACGCATATTAGAGGTGGGCCTCCACGATTCCTCTAAGTACTACCCAAATTCTACCCCACGCTAGAGAGAGAGAGAGAGAGAGAGAGAGAGAGAGAGAGAGAGAATCACGCTTATCCATGACCTATATGAAAGGACAGCGTTGGTGCTGGTGCAGGAAGCTTCCAAAAGAGTCTAGGGTTAAGATCGAATTTTATCATGTTCGTGTCATTTTTAAGACACGCCAAAAATCATGTTTGGGCCAATCAATGTTGGCCTGTCATGTTGACCTGTTTAATATGTGACCTATTAATTCGTTGTGTTGACCCATCTAAACCGTAAGCTGTTAACCAATTGGGTTAAAAATATAGGACGGTTTCTAAAGAATCGTCATATATTAGTTATTTTATATTTAATTAATCGTATTACATGAGACGTGTCTTGTCGCCTTGTTTAATAATTATGCCGTATTCAAGTTACAGGTTCTTGACACGATTATTAAGTAAGTCGTGTTCATGTCAACCCATATACTATAATGGGTTAGTCTCAATACGACACGAACACAACCTGCCAATCCAAATTACCAGGCCTAGGATTTATAGTATATAGTCTTCTTTTATATTTTTATAAAAAGCTAGTTTCACGCCTTGAGCCTCTGACCTCAAAGTCATATCACGAAAATTTAACCATTGCAAGACTCCCCTTCCCATGTGAGAGAACAACAAAACAGGTCAAATGCATCTTAAACGGAGTGATTAAGACCGAACAACAACTAAGACAGGTGGAGACTCAGCAATTTGTTGGATATTTGGTAACACTGAGAAAATTTCTTTTTTGGAATTTTTTCACCAAGACCAAGAAAATGAGTTGGCACTTGTTATTTAAGGTAGCCTATTCTCTGTTCAAATGAACAATAAATGCTCACTCTCCTAACTAAAATAAATGGTCCAACTCACAACCTGCAGGCTGCTAATGGTAGCTTTGACACTTGGCCGGACTTTTTGTGGCGAGGAGTTTTACCGATTAGAAGGAAAGCCCTGGTACAATAATAAAAGTTATCGTCATGTGATTGTAAGGTTATGGGTGCAAGTCGTAGAATTAGCCTCTTGCAAAATACAAGATAAGACTGTCTACTATAGGCTCTTGTGGCTCTTCCTATGAATCCTGCATAAATGAGAGTTTCATGTGCACCGAGACTGCCTTTTTTGATATTTACTAATTAATTAAGGAAAATGGTAAATGGAGGCTCTTTAACCTTGAGGGCTCCCTCTTAGTATGCCACTTGTCCCATTTAACACCAATCTCTAGTTAATTGCCTTTTTGACTAGTAAAATACGTGAATCGCTCTAGTTGAACGGAATAACATGTTGTCTTGAGAGCGAGCCTTACTTTGAGACCGCGTAAAGAGCCTCAATATATCACTTCCCTCCAATTAAACCTCGCCACAAAGATAGGAAAGAAATTCTTCTCAAACCGTTATTAATAGACAGTTGTGCAAAAATCTTAACCAATGGGGATGATTAGGATTGGCTGATGGACTAGATTTGAGGCATAGTCTGTCTTAAGGTGGGACCTGGAAAATCCGTGGTTTAGATCAACAAACAGCTTCGAAGGGGAGCCTTGGCGCAACAGTAGAAGTTATTGTCGTGTGACCTTGAGGTCATAGGTTCAAGACATGAAAACAGTCTCTTGCAAAAATAACAGGTAAGGTTGCGTACTATAGGCCCTTGCGATCTGCCCCTTCTCCGGACCCCACATAGGCGGGAGCTTTGTGCAAAGATCAACAAACAGCTCCACTCTAAGTACTTTTCGATTCATATTTGACGATTGTAACCATTCATCTTAGGGAGTATCTGATTGCATTTTGTATCTAAAAATATGGGATTAAACAGAAAACATACCTTGGTGAATGATAAGGACAGATTTGAAGAACCTCACCTCTGAAGAGAAATTGAGAAGGCCCAGGAATCTGAAACTGTTACAGCCCATAAATAGACGGAGTTTGAGTTGAACTTTAGAACACTGACTTCACTTTCAAATCCCAAATCCCTCTTCAAAGAACATCACTAAATAAGAGCAGCTGTGGATGCTACAAACATCTCATTTCAATCAACAGTAGAGTTGTTGTCGTATGACTTTGAAGTCACGGGTTCAAGGCGTGAAAACCAGCCTCTTGCAAAATGCAAGATAAGGCTGCGTACTATTAACCCTTGTGGTCCACCCCTTCTCCGGACTCTGCATCCGTGGGAACTTCGTGCACCAGGGCTGCATCATAGATAATTCATGCCCAAACAAATTCTTGTTGATACTCAAAACCAGGTAGAGTAGAAATCTAGATGCCAATCTTTGGGGCAATGTACTGGATCTGTACTCTCAATTCAGCCATTAAAACTGTCTAAAACATGCAACTCTTAAGATTTTAGGGGCATCCATCCAGGATCTGGCCCAGAAGATAGATAGTTGAAGATTTTCTCACAAACTATTAGCTGGTTGCCCATTTTGTATTGCTCTGTAGTTTTCTGTTTTATTTGGCAAGTTACATGAGATTTTTTCTTCACAGTGAAGAGTTATGCAGTGAAGGAGAGCCTTGGCGCAACGGTAAAAGTTGTTGTCATGTGACCTAGAGGTCACGGGTTTAAGGCGTGGAGTCAGCCTCCTGCAAAAATGCAAGGTAAGGCTGCTTACTTTAGGTCATTGTGACCTGCCCCTTCTCTGAACCCCGCATAGGTGGAAGCTTCGTGAACTGAGGCTGCCCCTTTTTAGTGAAGAGTTATGCAGCAAAGTAGTTTCACTTTTCTTTTGAAGAAACTAACAATGAACTTCCCTGTCAGTCCCATTAAGTGTTGCAGAGCCAGCAGTTTCTGATTTCGATGCTCAGTTGCAGATCCGGGAGTTGCTTGACAAGGATGCAATTTTTACTGCTGGTTTCAAAGCAATGGTGCACATTCATTCAGTTCTGGAGGAATGTGAAAATTTTAAGCTGCTACATGCAATTGATCCAAAGACAGAAGCCCATGAGACTGGGTTGCATGAGAAGCTGGTCTTTGCTTAGTGTATTAGGTTGGCCCCAATCTCAAATAGGCAGAGAGGAGAGGCAATGAACTTCATAACTCTTACTGCAAGGCAGTCTTTGGGTTCAGCATATTAAAAAGGGTGGCCCCGGCGTACGAAGTTTCTGTGTATGCAGGGTACGGGAAAGGGGCAGACCATAAGGGTCCATAGTATGCAGCCTTATCTTGCATTTTGCAAGAGGCCGTTTCTACACCTTGAACTCGTGACCTCAAAGTCACGCGACGACAACTCTACCGTTGCGCTCAGCATATTCATTACATGAAATTACCAGGGGTGGAATTGGTGATCTGCTTCATGAACAGTGGTCATTGGTTGGGCATCAGGTCTTTCATGATATTCTTATGAGCTTTTTATTTTGATTGGTGAAATAATTGGCGTTTAGATTGTGGAGTAATCCAGTTCAGTATAAACACCCGAGTTTGGATCTGATGACAATGATTATGGTGAAGGAATCTGGTTATTTCAACCCAAAAAAAAAATTTTATCTTCAGATTTTATAATTGCTGGTCATCTAGAATTTAGGTTTATAAGTTCATATCTAGCACTGTAATTATTTAAGGTATTAAAGGAAGGCTTTGAAGGTGAGCCTTGGCGCAACGGTAAAAGTTGTTGTCATGTGATCTTGAGGTTATGGGTTCAAGGCGTGGAAATAGCCTCTTGCAAAATGTAAGGTAAGGCTGTGTACTTTAAGCCCTTGCGGTCTGCTCCTTCCCAGACCCCATATAGACGGGAGCTTCGTGCACCAAGGCTGCCCTTTATTAAAGGAAGGCTTGGCACAACGGTAAAGTTGTTGCCGTCACCTAGAGGTCACAGGGTTTGGTACAATATTAGAGCTGTTGCCGTGTAATCTAGAGGCCGCGGGTTTGAAGTATAGAAACATCATTTTACAAAAACACAAGATAAGATTGCACACTAGAGACCCCATGTTGTCTTCTCCAAACCTGCATATGCGGGAGCTTTGTTCACAGGGCTGCCGTTTTAGTCAAGGTATTAGCAAACTGGTTTTGCCCTCGTTCACCTGATAGTTCTGGACAACCCTAGGATCCAAAAATTCATATTTTTGGAGTTCTACTCTGGCCGCTATTTGAAGGGGAGCCTTAGCGCAAAGGTAAAAGTTGTCGTCATGTGACCTTGAGGTCACGGGTTCAAGGCATAGAATCAACCTCTTGCAAAATGCAAGGAAAGGCTCCTACTATCGGCCCTTGTGGTCCTCTCCTTCCCCAGACCTCGCATGGGCAGGAGCTTCGTGCAGCGGGGCTGCCCTTTACTCTGGCGCGCTATTTATACAAGTATCAAATCAGAAGCAGTCTATTTATTGTGATCCAATACACAAATTTTCAAGTACTAGAATTATCCAATCCACACGCCTTTTGAAATTCTAGGCGTCCAAAGCCTGAGCATTTAAATGGGCCAAATCATCTAAAATTGGGGCTCCACTTTTGATTATGAGTCGCCTTACATGTTAAACCCAAGCAAGTAATAAGCATTGCCTAATATACATGTTAGCCCATTCTTGGAGATCCAATTGTCATCTAATTGACACAATCCTAGAAAGCTAATGCCTTGTGTTAGCAAACCTTGTCTTGGGGGATTTATTTAACGGCACATCTTGGGCACTTTTGTTGGTGTATCATGCTATCTGAGATATGTGTCATATGTTCTCTGATATTTTCTATAATATCTGGGATATAGGTCATATGTTCTCTAATATATTTTGTGATATTTTTTATAATATCTAAAATATATTTGAGAGATATTTTATTAATGTTTTTTTATAAAAAAAATAATGCATTAACCAATTACAATGCAATGACTCTCAAAGTATGGATAAATCATCGGATTCTCTCATCAACGTCAAATGGACAGCCAGCACAAGATGTAAATCTGCCCCACCATTCATATGTTGTAGGTGGGCTTAAGCAACTGTTGTTCAATTTTACTTTAGCTAGGCCCATCTATGAGCGACTTGAGTCCTTCTATGTTCTTTGATCATTAATTTCTTCAAATTTTCTTTAACGACATGAACATTAATCATATCTAACTATAGTCCAAGTTGATTTACAACTCTTGAGTACTAGTAGGTCCAGAATCATGGTGATCTAAACCGTCACTAGTTGCAGATTGTGTAAGCTTAGCTGGTAAAAAAGTAGCCTAATTATTATTTTCCTTTATAATTAGTTAATTAATATTTATAAGGTTAGAAGAATGAAATAAGCTTAAAAAATTCAAAAAATGGTCACCCTTAGTGTTGTACTTCTTCTCCAATTGAACTTGAGGATTATATTACTCAAATTACATAAATTATTAAAATTTCAGTAGAGCAACTAAAAGTGCCTGTGAGGCCCAGATGTTCGTCCACCAGATGAACAGTTTGGATAGCAAAATAGTTTGGTCTACATATACTATAAGCTGTAATATAATTACTCAAGAGACATTATAATGAGTTACAAAGTAAAGTGGACAGTTGAGATTGTCATATCATACGAGATTCTTCCATTGGATGATGTTGATTTTTAGTATTGGACAGTTTAAAAAGTACAAAGTAAAAGAATATAAGGTCATGAGCGATCAAATAGTTAAAGATTCTTGCCAAAAAAGATGAACAGTTGGCCAACCGCTATGGTCCCACCAAATGTGAGGAAGAATAAGTGATTCTCTTAATTGAGTGGGCCAAGCAAGAGGATTAATCAGAAACTCTGCAACTATTCATCAAGAAGCTAATTTCTATATAGCCCAACCGATTAACAGTCAAGGGTGCCACAATGCAACATATAGAAAAATGGTTTAGAATAAGATCACTAGACTATGGACCTGCTTGTGTTCCTATCAAGCTACACTTGTCTACTACCCTATACACTAAACTACACTAAAATACATTTGATCAAGTGGTCAGAATCCACCATTGATTTCTTGAATGGTTAAAGATCCATCATAGTGGGCCAGCTTGCCTGAGTCATGTAATGTAAAGCCTATATGCATAAGTGCAAGAATTAGTAGTGAACTTTTTTAAGGTGAATACACTCATTTCTTCTCTCTCTAAAATAAAATAAAATAACCATATTTTGAAGTTGATTTTTCTCTATCTAGAAACAAGCATATTTTACACTATAAAGAAGGGTTGTGATACCTTTAATAATACCAAACATATCAACCAGAATATATTAAATAAACCTAATATCTCATATATGGCTAAGATATCTCAGTTAAATAAACATGATATCTCATATATGCCCAAAATATCATTGTTAAATAAAGTGCACATTTAAAATATGCTATGATATCTTAGAAACGCCCAAAAAATGCAGTTAAATAAACCCCCTTTTAAGTAAATCAATATTTTGGAGGAGAACCATAACGCAATAATAAAGTTGTTGTCGTGTGACCTTGAGGTCACATATTCAAAGAGTGAAAACAACCTCTTGCAAAAATTCAAAGTAAAGCTTTGCCTACCCCTTCCCCAGACGCAACATATGCAGGAGCTTCATCCATTGGGGTTGCTCTAGGTAAATCAAGTTTCTACGCAGCAGTACTTGACAAACAGGTTCCCGGAAGAACAATTTTCTGCGAGAAATGGGAAGGCAAAAGGAAAATGAAACTATCAGCCCCAGTACCTTGCACCATGAGGTAAATTAATAACTCTCTCTCTCTCTCTCTAGCAGATCTAACCAAACTGAAGTAGCTAGTCCGTACAGCCCCCTAGAACTCAGCATATATCTAAACAACACAAGAATTTGTCCGAGTAAGTTGCTTCAAATTCCTCTCTAACGGAACTGAAGGCAAATTATATTTTGAGCTAGTTTTTATACAAGTGCTCTTGGCAAAAGGACATAAAAAGGTTCAGGAAAATTGCACATATTCTCCTGACCATCGTAAGGCAAAACTAGAAATTTTCCTTATCTGTGCCACAAAAGTGGAAGAAAAACTCACTAGTTATATGACATTATATACAGTGGAATGCCAGGAGAATAGAGCAAGGAGATGGGTATACCCCAAGAAATAAGAACGCACGGGACTACATGTCTTGTGTCTCAAGCTTCATTTCTAGCATTTTCGTCTGGTACAGTCAAAGTCAGCACTACCTTGCGACCAATACAACAACCTGGAGCTCTGCTGCCGAGTAAAGATCTCAATGGCATCGATTTGTACACAAACTGCCAGAATAAGTTAAAATAAATGTCATTCAATCAAAGGACTAATCTTAATAATGTAAGTGTCAATTGATTTTATTTTTTACATATCCATATATAGATGAGAGTGAGGAAATACGGTGATTGTCAATTGAATGTTTACGGATGCCTAACTTATTGTGGAAAAATGAGATTTTTCAATAATCAAAAATAATTATGATGAAAAACAATAAACATCCAATATATCACTTAGATGTCTGGTCCGTCAAAAAGCAGTTGTTTCAATAATTCTAACATCTAAAAGTCTAACATGCAGATTTTTAGATGCTATAATCACTCAAACCACGTGCTTCTTTATCTAATAGGCGCTCAAAGTTGCAGCAATGAGATGAACAGATCAAATCATGCAGAGTGAGCTCCGGAAAATGTGTTCTTCTTGAGAAAAATGCCTTCCAACGCAGCGATGCAAGAAGGGGATTTCCTGTGGTACCTAGTAGGTCACAGATTCGAGGTGCTGAAGTGGTTGTGTGGTTGTTTGTGTTCAACATTCAAAAAGAAAATTATGGTTGTTTGACTGCACCATTGGGGTCAGTTTAGCATTCCTCTTTCTAATTATCAGGTAGCTTACGAGTACTGAGCTACAGGTTTATCATGTCTTTTCAAGGAAAACTTGTACTATCTGACAGTGACACACGTCTAAGCCGAGTCATGTATGATGCAGTCATTTGGAAGATACAAGTATTTTAGATATTTGCTTTGGCTTGTTGAAAGGAACTGTAAACTTCTGGATAGTTCACAGGAATAAAATTTGTGGTCCCTACAGTAATTGTACACACCTCTCACCTTAAAAGGGCAGCCCAGTGCATGAAGCTCCCGCCAATGCGGGGTCCAGGGAACGGGCGGACCACAAGGGCCTATAGTATGCAACCTTACCTTGCATTTTTGCAAGAGGCTGTTTTCACGCCTTAAACCCATGACCTCAAGGTCACATGATGATAACTTTTACCATTGAACCAAGGCTCCCCTTCACAAACCTCTCACCGTACAAAGAAGATATTGACATGCCAAAAGAAGAAAAAACTCACTGGAAAAATCTCAATGAGATGGATGCATTCTCATGTATGATGCAGTCATTTGGAAGATACAAATATTTTAAATATTTACTTTCGCATGTTTTAAAGGAACTTTAGACTTCTGGATAGTTCACAGGAATTAAATTTGTGGTTCCTACGGTAATTCTACACACCTCTCACCTTATAAAGAAGATATTGACATGCCAAAAGAAAGAAAAAACTTACCTGCAAAATCTCAATGAGATAGATGCATTCTCAACATTCTGTGTGTAGGATGAAGACCTAATCTTGAAGCCTCAGACGGTTGAAGAACACCAAGAAATGGTATTCCGGTGCCCAGTAGACAAATCCAACCACAGGACCCCCTTTAATATACTGCCCATAACCAATAACCGGAAGCAGAAACATCAAGAGCCAATAAAAGATAAAAGAAAATGTATTTGTGCCTAGTCAAAACTCCAAAGTAATACTGCATACTAAGATAAGAAGAAGAAAAGATGGAGGACAAATACCTTCCCGTCAAGAATTACAAGTTCACCATCAACCCATCGAGGATTCTGGAACCCTGGCTCAGCAAGCCTGCCTTGTCCTCTATATCGAGCAACCTGAAGTGCCAGTTAGAATTTAAGTGTGTTTCTGTCATCTTGAAAAAAAGCAAAGAAAGAGAGTTAATAGATTTTTCACGTATGCAATACCACTCCAAATTCTTCGGGGATGATCCCCTTATGAGGCAGCTGATTTCGCTTGCCAATCTTTGCACGGAATGCTACCTGGGGAATGCCACTGATATTATTCTTCAAGTAAAGAGAAAACAAGGCACTCCATTCATGAAAACAATTAAACATAAAAGTAGGAGGTCATAGCAAGAAAAGTGGTAATAATCTCCTATCTTTTATGGAAATTTTTAAAACGCTTCATGATAGCCTAGAGAACCATGCATCCATCAATTCGCTCATGAAAAAGTAGACCATTTTATTTCTTGCTTTATCTAAAAAAAAATGAAAGCTTTTCCTAATACTGCAAAAATTCAATAGTACTTGAGCCCATAACTTTCATCAATTTTGTGTATCACCAATCGCAAATTATGGAAAGGGTTTCATGACACAATTATCAAAATACCTGACCAGCTGGTACATAAGGATCTCCCGTCAGTTTAAAAGCCTCAACATACTCATAAAATTCCAAATTTGGAGACTTCTGATTCCCAGTATCATCTTGCCACTGACCAAATCGGCGTCTCAGATGAATGATTTCAGAGGTGTAAAGCCCATGTGCACCAATGTAGAGTCCTGTAATAAAGGACCAGTTTAACTAGTCATGACCCATGATCAACGGCTGAAGTAATAAAATCCAACAGCCAGAAACAGGAAATGATGCTTATGCAGTAGAAGTATGTGAATTCTGTCGCTGTCACTTAACCAACCACAGTAGGAACAAGATCATGATGTTCTGTAATTCAATCACCATTTAGAGGGTCAGAAGTTGTTGGTAACTCGATGCGATTAAAAATTGTTGATCCAGAGAGCGGTTGACGTTTCTGAGCTTGACTAAGGGTGAGATTAATCAACTCCCCAACTTCTTTAAGCACCTGCATAGATGAAATATAAAGCAACCATACATGCCAGTTACAGAATCATTGACTTTATAATACAGGCATGACTAAGTTCATTTACATTTTTCAAAATTAACCAAATCGACAAAGTCAAAATGCCAATAGCAGTTCATAACTTCGTATTGTAACTGGAGAGAGTAACACTAAGTAATGCAGTTCTAGAAAGGAACTCCTAGATACCAACTATTTCGCACACATCCAGTTGTTTACCAATGACCACCAAAAAATCAAAAGGCTTTTGCATCTTTTAGAGCTCAGGAATCACTCCCTAAAGTACACCAAAAGGAATATTTCAATTTTGCCCATGAATAAAAGAAAGGAAAAAAACCATGTGAGGGTCTTATCGTACCAACCTTAGTGGGAATCTTCTTTCTGCTAATTAGAACCTTAGCAAGATCAGACATAACAACGTCAATATTGCGTTGACCTGGACGTGCAGCAGTCTTTTGCAGGGAACCATCTCCTTTCTTGCCAGTTTCCTGCCTATTCTCCTCTTTCTTTATAGAGAAAGAAAATGAAGAACGACCCCTTTTCTCTAGGTGAGCAGGCACCCGGACTAAGTCTTTAGGAGCTATGTTGTTTGAGAGCTTTTGTACAAGACCACCAATTACAACCTTCACTGCCATTTGATTTTGTTCGTCACTGGTGTCACTAATCCCACCTGCAGCATCCATTTCAATCTCATCTCCATCATTTTCAACTTTAATTTCATCTTCAGGCTCTACACTGTCTAACACTTGATCTTTTTCTTCATCTTCCTCGTCAGAATCCTGTTCAAGTGCTTTAAAGATCAAATCCCTGTCTGGCGCTACCACTTCTACAACTTTGACCTTGACACCAGGAATCATATCTCGCAGGATACTCTGAATGCCAGAGAAACCTTCAGCCACATCAGAATCATCATCCCTCTCTTCACCCTCCTCTATATCATCAGCATTTGTAGCAGATAAATCACCGTTTCCTTCAGTTGAACCAGTTATTGGGTTTAAGCTCATAAAGCCCAATGGTTTGGAGGTCTTAGTAAGAAAGTCTCCAGAATCAACCCTATTCCGCTTAAGGTAGACTGCCTGGACGATCATGCAACTTCTCACAGTCAATGACAAATATGCAGGACAACTACCTATTGGGATAAATTACAAGCACAGAACAGAAGAAAAAACAGGGAAACAGATGTTAATTGACTTATGGGGCTAAAAGAAAAGGCATTGGCTTTTGAAATCTCCACACAAATTGAGATTGCATGCTTATGGCCATGGCTATATATATAGCACTAGAATGCTAAAGGATTTTTGGAGACTGCATGACCAGAATAATAATGAGTAAGCAATTAAATCTTGGAGAAAAGTGGAAGAATAGTCAAGCATCATTGAACTACCAAAAATTAATTCAAATTGCTCTCAAGTTTAACAAAATAAAGGAAACTATTTGCAAAATCATAATGATAGTTTAACCATCTTGTTCAGTCAAAAGTAACATGTTCAAAATGATTATCCAACAAAAGAACAGTAAACCACAGCCATTTTGCATTGCAAACTGGAAATGTCCAGCAGTCACTCTAAAACCTCTTCAAACAGAGGAGAATGCCATGGCCAAGTTAGCATGTATTCTTGTTCAACAGAATATAAGAAATATCCACCTTTTTTTTTCTTAGCTAAACAATGCACCAATTTGATGAATGGGTGTGTAAACTGAACTTTTGCTCAGTATCAATGTCAGGAAATTCTTAGAATAATACTAAATTACTACTACTCTCTATGTATTTTGCAGGGCACACATAAGCCTATCAGAATTATAAAGTAGAGGACAGATAAGCAGAACCTAAAATAAGAACAACATCTCACCATTAGCAAAAGTCTCCACTACTATATTTCCATTTTCTTCCCTTTGCCAGTCAAAACAAGTATAATACTTTGTGAACATAAACACAAGGTTTGCAGCTTATGGTGATGGAAAAAGCAGCAAATATCAAAAGCAGTCATATGGGGAATGCAAAGCTAAATTATAAATATGATGATGGAATATGAATAAAGAATGACTCTATTCATTCCTTGCTCACCATGTAAGCTTTGTTTGAGAATACTCTCTTTTTGGATTGCAGAGAATCTAGACAAAAAAAGGGCAACCAGGTGCAAGAAGCTCCCGCGTGTGCAATCATAAAAAAATGCAATTTCTCATCATCATGCCCAAACTCAGGGTCCAGGGTTGACACAGTTTAAGCTTCAATAAAGGTAGCATGTTAACCAACAGGATTTGTGATGAATTTAGAATATACCTGCTGCTTATATTCTCCATCAGTATTCACAGTAAAAAATATCTCAAAAAGCGGAACACCAGGAGTAGCTGTAGCAAGCTGTCTGAAAAAATAAGAAGTAAGCACAAGGACCTACAATTGAAAAAATGGAAAAAATTGGTCTTTCACCATAGACATCAGCATTGCATGGAGCGAGAAGGGTCCTATGAGAACCTTGCAAAGGGCAGCCCTGGTGCACGAAGCTCCTGCATATGTGGGGCCCGGGGAAGGGGCGGACCACAAGGGTCAATAGTACGCAGCCTTACCTTGCATTTTGCAAGAGGCTGTTTCCACGCCTTGAACTTGTGATCTCAAGGTCACACAACAACAGCTCTACTGTCGCCAAGGCTCCCCTTTGTTCTATGAGAACCTTGCAATTGAAAATCTTAGCCATCAATCCTCTGAAACAGTAAATTGTTTAGCTTGAGTTTGAATTGGGAATTTGTACTTAAGTATTCACAAGCAAGAACCAAGAATAATAATAAAAAATCATCCTTGCAGCAAGATTTTATTTGATATCAGCAAGAAATTACATAAGAAAACATGTTTACAAACACTTCTAAACCATGAGGTACATAAAAACCTTGGGCCTTAATATGACAAGACAAACAATTAGAAGTAAGGTTGATTAGCATTCTTTCTTGTTAGACAGTTCCTGTACAATTGGGAAGGTTTTTCTCCCCAACGTTAGTCTCTCCTAATTGAGGTAAGGAAGTACAATTTGCCCCTCCTTACCTCAGTTTGGCCTTTCTTTTAGTATTCCTAATCTCTATATCAATTTGCATGAATGAATCACCATGAAGTCATTCAACTGCAAAATTGTAGTGTTCTTTAGGATCAGCCAATGGATTAGAATTTTGGCTAATGCCCCATACAAGTTGAAAGTAATACTATGAATGGTTCAGATCTTCAAAAATATGAGCCCACTTGGAGTTACAGCTGTTTGTGCCATTTAGTGTAGGAGGTCATATATCAGTACCCTTTTTTCTGCACGTTCATAATGTTCTTCTCCTATCCGGTCCAGACAATGTGAAGGTGAAACCATAACAGTTTGGATAAAAAAATTTAAAATGATGTGAAGCCTACTTCAGTTTAAAAGATCAATTAGTTACAGTGATTCACACACACAAAAATGTGAGCGCATTCTTACCGAGAATTGTAACTTCTTGCAACATATCTCCCATGCTCTGCACTTATATGGATGATACGACCATAAGGATCAGTGGAATCTTCGGATATTCCAGCCCACCAGCCAACCTGCAACCATATGAAAATGTTTAGCAAAGAAGCACAGGTATCAACCACCAGATCAACTGACATTCCCAAACTCAAGTTACCTTGGCAGGGAATTAGACAACTCAAACCGAATAACATTATGTAGCAAGTCAATTTTTCCTAAGAAGATGACAAGGATTGCAGGCACGAATATTCACGATAATAAATAACTATGCTGAACTAAAAGGAACATTAACAGTACCATCACAACCAAAGACACTCCTAAAAAACCTTACTCCATCACCTACTGGTTTCGTAAGCCAGTCCCAGGACTTTCTTATGATGACCTTACCATATTTTGACAGTACCACAGCCGGTTTTCCTTTGCGTAAGGTGCTCTAACATCTTATCAGAAGACAAGAACAACCAACAGGTGAATATCCATGCAAGAATTCCACCAGAGAATTTGAAGACACAAGATGCTCACTTTCCACTAGATAGCAGGTGACCCGCCAATCACTTAAAGGCAAACTACTAACTTAGCAAAAAAGCAAAATATCATAGACCAAGAGAAAAACACCATCTTCTCTCCGAATACGCCTTGAATGCACAAGATAAAACTCTAGTTGTTCTTGAATCCACAAGAAGAAAAGAGAATATAACATATCTCTTTAAAATTATAAAAACCATCATCCCATTACAAGCAAATAGCATATATACAATGCTAACCCTATTCTTTACTAACTATTTTTAATAGGAAAATATGCATAAGTTGCTAGACTTAAATCAAAACTAGAAAAGTATAAAGAAAAGTGAAGTTAGGATAAGGATGGAAACTAAGAGGTCCTTTGGTGATTTTGGGTTTTTGTAGAACTTGTTCGCCACTCCACATCAATTACAATCAAAAGGAAGCAAATAATTTGAAATGGGATGATAAACAACTAAAACAGCCAGAAGTAAAATCAGGAATACAACCTCTTGATGTAGTACAAGTCAGAGAGTTGTCTCCTCTTCTAGCAACCATCAAATAGAATTGCAGTGATAGGTTTTCTGGTAACCTGGGGCCCACCAGGTTGAAGAAATCTAGTGTTCCTCAGAGCAATTAGAGGGGAGTCAAAGTGGCACCATAGGTTCTTGACCATATTTCTTCAAAGAGTTCCTTTTTCATTTTTCTTCCCTTTTTGTGGGTGTGTGAGAGAGAATAGCAGCTAAAGATTGTTATTGAGTGCCTATAATCTGATGGGACTAGTGAATGCCATAACTATGGCTACCTAGCTTGCCACAGGCCATAAAGGGCAGTGTGGTGCACGAAGCTCCCGCATATGCAGGGTCCACCGAAGGGGCAGACCACAAGGGTCTACCGTAAATGTAAAATACTATTCTGGAGATCACTGACTTTTCTCAAGTGATCAGACCCTATCAAGCAGATTTTAAAAGCACCAATTATATGATCAGTAATCTCCCCTGGAAGGGGATATGGGAGGTGCTTGTGGTGCCTGTTGGGTAGTGTCTTGTTCTTAATTCTACCTTTTTTCTTCACTGGAATTTTCGTTGGATCGTGTTTTCTTACAGGGGCTAGTTCACTCCCTTCAACATTTTCCATTTCCAGTTCCTGCTGCCTCAGTAAGTCTCTATTATTACTCAAATATACATAAATAACAAAGTCACATACAAAGCAGGAAGTGGAAGTGGATAACCATAGAGATAACAATCGACTACATCTTTTGCCTGCCAACTCCAATTAAATACTTGGTACTTTGTCTTCAAAATATAATTCTTCCTAAAACACTTATGCCACTTTCTCAATAATAAAGCAACACACTAAAAGAACTATATTTAGTAAGTTGTTACTTTTCTGTTTCAACCTTACAGGCTTAATATGGAGCTTCAGAAATGACTTCAGTTAAGTGTTTAGAAGAGAAGGCAGATACCTGATAATACTACTAGGATAGTCCCAAAAATAATAATAATAATAAAGTACAAAAATTTCATAGAAATTAGAGCAGTTTAGATCCTATCATAGTGTCTACTGTTTCCTATGAATGTATGAAGTGGATGCCAGCAAACTCAAATTAGTGATTTTCACACAAGTACACCATCTAATGTGACAAAAAATGAGCAATCACACTTTTAAACAATTAATGATGCATTTAAAGCAACCAGCAAATCAATAAAAAGTCTCAAAAGAAGATTAACAACGAAATAAATATTTTTTCCCAAAAATATATTTAGATAAACCTCCAAGAAGTATCTACAACTCACCAATCCAGCACCAGCATTGTCCCGAATGAAAGCCGCAGCTTTATATCTCTCGTCTTCCACAGCTCTCTGCAGTAATACAAGATTTAAACTATTACCATATGGAAAAGACTGGCATATGGAACAAGTCTCCATGTGCTACCATATGGAAAATGGAGAGTTTCAGGCACAATTCTTACATTAAGAAAAGAAATTGCTCTTCCTACAGCATCATTTCTCGCTGCAGCAGCAATTGCGACTTTCAGCTTTGCAGCATCTTCATAATCCTCTCGACGAACAGCATCACTTAGCTGTGACTGTTGAGACAGAGAACTCAGGTTCATTATTTCATCAGCTGGTTATTTAAGAAATCCATAGCTTAGACAGATAAAAAGATTGTGGCATGACTTACTTGTTAAGCAACATAATAAGAGATACAGAAGATCAAAAATTCTTATCTCCAACCATCGCCATCGGAAGCTACATAACTAATACTTATCGATATAAGCCTGGATGAAAGCTCATAAGCAGGATGAATGTACAGAGTTTTGCAAATCTTTGCAAATTATTATCTTCACAAGACGAGTTATTGAGCAGATGAATAAGTAGAATGTAGAAGTGAAAATTATTCTAAATAATAATAACAACCAAATTCAGCAAATCATACTTGAATCAAAATAAGTTGCTCAAATTCATGGATTATTTTCTCTGACAGTAGCATGTTTCAGAAAAGAAATGGTTGCAAACTCAACAAGTAGACAACAAGCTTCAGCACCTTTCACCCCAACACCAACTGACTTTCATGCATTACTTGAGGGAATTTCTCTAGCAAATATACCAGCAACTTTAGTGCTTCATTGATTGGTTTCATCTTGAACCATAAGTCCAAGAACACCAGTTATTTCTGTAACTTTCAATACTTTATCATGAAGAGCTGTTTTAATAGTTTTGGTCCAAGTGTTAGCTCTAACTTTAGCAATGCAATGGCCATCATACAGCACCTCTCAAGTTAGTTCTATTAGAAAAGAAAACTTGATGCCAATGAGGTGGTTGACCAGATCCAACTATTCATCAAAACTGATCTTGAAAAGGCCTTATGACAACATTGAATGACCTTTTCCAAGAAAGATTTCAGATTTATGTGATGAGGTACATGTAATGATGTATGTCTATATTGCATTTCCCTATAACTGAAAAGAACTGAGAGTTAAGTGATGAAGTGGACTTAATGATGTATGTCAATATCACATTTCCTAGTTATGGTTATCAAAACAAGCTAGTACAGTCTGTTACATCAATCCTAGATTTATATCTAAGTGATCCCATCTCTTACCGTTTCAACCTAGCAGCAGAATTAATTGACTTCACTTTTGATGTGGGTGGTAGAAGTCCAATGCAGTGAAAATTTAGATAATATAAGAAATTCATTTGAACTCACTTGCCTGTTTAAGGGTATTTCAAGTGAGGCACCGACAGCCCTTTTGTGCATCTTCAAACAGTCAAGGTAATGGAATGCAGGTGCCCATGAGGGCACTGAATGCAATAATTCAAGTTCAACAAACCCTTTTTCAAATTCAAAATATCACATCAAAATAGATGTAAAAGAATCATAAGGAAGTCCATCATTTGTTTATCATTATAAACAATCACGTCGATGTTATCTATTTCTGGAATTAACTCAGAACCACGTGTGACAGTGGCACTCAAATGGCAAGTTCTATTCAATATCTATGTGGAGCAAGGCAGGGCCCAAGATCATTGGAAGTCTGTATTTCTTTCGGGTTGGCTTGCTTTGGTCTGCCACATTTCATGTAACAGGCTTTATGGTCCTCAAATATGGGTGCCCAATCCTTATGGCATCACTTATTAACAGGGAATTTAGGAAGCTTCACAGAGTTTGTGAGGTTGAAAATACTTCCTGATCCAAAAACCAGCAAGAGGATGCCCACTCTTCTTTGATATGTCTGATGGCCAAGTGGCAGCCTTGACTTGAGCAGAAGTGCAATGTGCAGAACAATTTTATGCCCTTTGATTGACAACTGCACAGATTTAGGCACTGAATGGGGTAGAAAATTGCAATCTATGGTGATTCAACTCATATATTTTGTGATTAACAAGTGTGGGGAAAGGCAGCCATGGTTCTCTCCCTTCGATCCTTTCTTCATTTAATATTTAACCCTAATCCTTCATTCCCTTCACAATCATATCAAGTACTAGACCCGTCCTTGTCAGCTGAGAAACATTTGCCTCGCACTAAACAAAAGTACCCATTCTAGGATTAGTCACATAAAGGACAAAGAGCCCAATTTTCCAACAATTACTGGGACACAAGAGTTAAATATCACATAACACTTACAGGGATAACATCAGGTATTATCGTTTTTATTCTCTCCTCAGGTGGTTCCAGACATATCCTCCACTAACTCCTTCGCTCTAGGATCTTCAATAGTTTCAAACAGTGGCATATATGACACTAAGACACCCCCGAAGAAACTTTCTTTTGTCATGTTGTAAATTTGTTGTGAATTTAAAGTAAAATTTTTCCATCTAAGGTTGGAACAAATATCTGCAAATTAATAAAATAATTAACAGTCAAGTATTCAGCAGACCTTTCCAAGCAGCTAAGTTTCTTACAGGCAAAACAGCAATCTGTTCTAATATCCAAATAGATAAAATGACAACACTAAAGTAGCTCATTTTCTTAGAGGATTCCGTTAGAATTTGTCCCTCCCAAATTCCAACTGAAAACAGAATCCAAATTAAAGTTTCATTAACTATCGCATGAAATTTCCGTCCTTCCACGCGTAAGTAAAAATCTCATCTTTACTTGATTAAACTAAACACCAACTTAAAGTCCCTACATACAAAAACCAATCATATTTAAAACCCTAAAATTCACGCAACATTTCAAACTAACAACAGTCGAAAACCCTAAATTACACACAAAACTCAAAAACAGACGACAATATCCAAAAATCCAAATTACCTTGAGAACCGAAACAATCTTCTCTTGCTCCTCCACCTCTGCGAAATGCTTTCTCCACCTTTCCCAATCCCAATCCTCGCTCTCTCTCTTCTCCTTCTCCGCAACATTATGCGTGCGAGCCGCATTCTTCTTCGGCAGACTCCTATACAAGTTCACGTAATCGTTCCACTTCTGAACAGCATTTTTTAAAACTCCTTGAAACATTGCATCCCATTTTGGTTGAACGAAATCATCGTACGGAGATTGAGAATCCGATCCGTTTTGGCATCGACAGTAATAGGGAGATTTTGAAGAAGTAGAAGTAAAGAAAGAGAAGTGCAATCTAGAGTTTCCTGAGAGAAATTTCGGGTTTGTGGAGAAGGATTTAGGGTTTCTGAGGAGGGATTTGGGAGCTTTAGGGGAAGATGAAATGGAAGCCATCGGGGAGAGAGAGAGAGAGAGAATTAATCGATGGAAATGGAGTATAGATAAGACGGCATTTGGGAAGAATGAAGGTTAGTTTGCGCAAGGGGTGTAGACAGGTTAAGATGCGCACTCCGTTAGTTTGTCTTGTTGTATTGGGTTGAAATTGAGGTGTTGTCGCCGGTGTGTTATATGTAGGTCCGGCTTCGAACCTTCGAAGCTCCCGCCTATGTGGGGTCTGGAGAAAGAGTGGACCACAAGGGCTTAAAGTACACAGCCTTATTTTACATTTTGCAAGAGGCTGTTTCCATGCCTTAAACCCGTGACCTCAAGGTCACACGACGACAACTTTTACCATTGCAAAGTCTAACAAAGAGTACTCTTCTAGCCTGGTTTTGGTCAGCAAGAAATGCATTGAAAACTAATGAAAATTAGTTCTAGCTTTTACAATGACTTATAGTGTTTGGCTTAGGAGTCCTTATAAACTCAGACACCTAAAACTTCACAGGCTATATAGTCTTGGCTGCATGGGCTTAGTGGATGCCCCAAGTTTGTTTAAACCAACCAGAGGTGGAGTTGCTTGAGATTCTATAAGGCTTTAACCCCGTTAAGAGAAATTCTCAATGATTCTAGTAGGTCTAGTATAGCCAAAAGTCATCTAGTGCAGTTGGTTGCACGTGCACAAGGCACCTGATCTCTCATTAAGTTTGGTTTGAGGATTGAGGTGACACGTTTTCGATTGTTGAGGAGGTTTCAAGTAAATATAGAAATTAAGAAAATAGGTTACTAATAGTTTACTCCTGAAGTATAAAAAAAGATATTTTTTTATAGCCCAATATAACTAGATATCATCTATAAAACTCCAATACAAAACACAAATACACTTGGAAAACTTACTTTTGAGTTGTTATTGGAGAGAAATTCTCCAAGAAGCATCTAGGGACAGGATACAAGCTTTGCAAGAGTAATAATCTCACTCCATAAGACAATGCTTTAGTCTCATGCAACATAACCAAGAGACCACCAAAATGGGCTTCAAGGCTATGATTGTTCTTTCTGGAAGATGTTGTATACCTTACTATTTAGTGTTGCGAGTGTGGAGCCCAATTGGCTTATATAGTTGTGCCCTTATTGAATTATATTGTCTTATGAACTAGGGGTTCGAGTGAAGAAATCTTTTGTACCTTATAGGGTCTATTTTCTAGCTACAGAGATGGTGAAATAGTGTGAATCTATAGACATATCTCAATTCAGAGTGAATCACGTAAAATGTGTGTATTTCTTCATGTTCTTCCTTGTTTTGTTTGCATCATCAAAACATTTAGTTGGTGGTCTTTTGTTAGTTAGAAAAACTATATCTATATTACTTAAATCAATGATGAGCAAAAACCAAGGACATCCAAAGCTAGAGCAATTAGATAAAAAAAAAAAAGGTTAGGTCGCTTCATGCAAAAGTCTAGGGTGTTAACATTCCTTCTAGGATCTATGTCTTGGCCTTTATATTGTTACTAGACAAATTATTGAAACATATATATTAGGCATAAAATATTGGGTTTTTTGCAAAATTGCCTTTACTTTATGGCATTTTTGCAAGAAAACCCAACGTTTTCAGCATTTTGCATATTTGCCGTTAAGTTTTCCATAAGTTTGCAAATTTGCCACTCTGTTTCATTTCCATCAACAGTCACCATCAAAATTTTCAAAATTCCACTGTTACCCCCATTGTTTCTGTCTTTCTATTTGTTTAACATTACAGATACTCCACCATTGAAGATGACTGACGACAAACGACGATGCAACTAATTTCTTCAGCCATCTTCCTTCACCGCACACGACGAAGATCACTCACGCGCCCCAGACTATGACGACCAGGGTTTTTCCATGCATTTTAAATTGCAAGATCTAAATTCCTAAGGCGGAATGCATCTCTATTTGAAAACCATTTTATAAAAACCATGCAATGCAGCTGAAAATCTTGTGTTTTAAACACATTTTGAAAACTTCGAGTGTCATTTGCTTTCACAACTATCAAAGTAGTTTTTTTTTTGAAAAACTTCAAAAATCATAAATGTTTTTCCCCAAGTCTATCCAGTCACAACACATAGCCCAACTGTAAATAAATACAAATACATGTCCAAAGAGTTGAGAGTTTACTTACATGTATAATTGTCTCCTTTTTAATTCACTTGCTCGTAGTACTAATATCTCCTGAGGCGTCTTTTATTTGTGAGTGGAACTATCCTGAAAAATATTAAGGATAGGGTGAGTATATACTATACTCAGCAGGAGTCTATCACTACTAGTTTTGCAATGCATACTATGTTTAAAATCATATGCTCTTAAAAACATATGCATGTTTGAACAATCACGTTCAATATCGATATTAAAAACCACTGTCAAATCGGAATACTGACAACTTAAAGAATAGCATAATCCAAGTCGAAAGTATCATATATCGTAAACATAATGATATGCATAAGATGCTCTACTGAATCCAACTTATGGATATCTGATATGGTCAACCAACCTCATGTCATGCCATATGCAATGCAAATAAATCCTCAATCCATAGGGTCCAACTATGCCCACTACCTCACTGCTGTGTGGTCCCTGGGTACCTAGGGACACAGGGTCATATACCTCCACGGGGCATATGACACTTCGACCCAGTGCTGTGACACCAGTGGTAGCCCCCTATACCACATGCAGTCGAAGCAGGGACAAGCCCTTTTTGGGCGTGGTACCCATCCACCTAATAGTGGTAGAGGCTAGGAGGCCACCCCAAACCTCTCGGCATAGCGCCCACGAGCATATTAGCCTAAATCATATACGATCAAACAAGCCAAAAACCTCTTTTTCAAAACCTGTCCTCTTTGGGTCCCTCACAACTGCCTCCCCTGCGTCTTTTGGGCACTCCAGCGTCTTTTGGTAACCCTCAAGGACATGCAATTTTTCAAAAACTCAATGCTTCACAAATCATGCAATTTATGCAATTGTTTGCAAAACATGTCTATGCACGATGTACTTATCATATGCATGCTGAATTCATTCATATACTAAACAAGTCGTAAAATAAGTCATGCTAAATAAGTCATATAATTTATACTTAAATCATGCATTCAAAACAGTCACGGCTCTTTTTAAAAGTCTAGTAGCGATAGAGCACCTACCTCAAAGTCTCTTGGAGTCGCGTCCTTTAGCACTCAACCCGTCCTTGGGTCTCATTTATAAACTCCTGGGTATGAATGGATACAAGGGGTCCTTATTAATTTCAATCTATTTAGGCATTAGACCGCTAGCTCTGCCTATTGGGTCCAAGGTCCTTACCTAATTCATTGCCAGGCTAGATCCTATGATATGGATCTACTTTCCAATAGTTAAACTCTGTAGTTTATCCTTTAATCCTAATTTTTAAAGTCTCATTGGGTCTGCGTGTCCCAGTTCCCAGGACACTCGTGCATCCTGGTTGGACCGTGACCGCCTCACGTGCATGCGCACCTAAAGGCCATGCCAGAGACCGCGTTTTGCACATGCACATGCATGCTCAAGTGATGAGCTATGGCGTGCATCATCCCACGGACGCACCTTGTAGCATGGGGCGTCTCAGCTCCCAGGGCACCCCGTGCATCCTGGTCGAGCCAGGACTCGTGACCTATGTCACGCGCACACTCGAGGACCGCACCTGGGATAGTGTACGCAGTGTCGTACGCCCGGAGCCCATCCCTGGGACCCTATCCCAGGCGCACATGGAGCAAGGCGTCCCTAGGATGCCTGGCTCGTGCAAGGTTGTCTGGACCTAGCTTGGGGCGTTTTGTTAGTGCAAGGCCGGCCCAAGCCGGCTTGGGCTAGCTGGAAAACGACTAGAAAGGACCAGATCCGGCATGGATCTGGCCTGGGGGAAGCAAACGAAGAGTAAGGGAAGAGAAATAGCTTACTTGGGCAGCCTGGGGACGCCCCTTTTTCCCGTGGGTGTGCCTGCTCACCAAGAAGCTCGAAGAAGGGGGGGAAACCGTCGTTCCGTTGCGACCCGATGAGGAAAAGGGGAATGGGGAGATGGGTAAAGGAATGGCCCGCCAGACTTGGCCTGGCCCTTGCCGGAAACACAAAGGGACAGGTTTCCGGTTTTTGCTGGAAACCCCAGTCTCAAATGACTGGAAAAACACCGAAAAACGTGGTTTTTTTTATAGGAGAGATGGGGTTTTTATAGAGGGGAGAAGGCGATGCCCCTCAATGGCGGTGCCGCCCTTCCCCCTGGGGTTTTCTAAAGAAATCGGGATTTAGGGTTTTCTGGAGGGTTCTTGAGGTTGAAGATGACATGGGGTGCCGTTATCAAAACGGCCCCTTGCGTTTTTTGTCCCTTTTTCGTTTTTCTGTTTAATTTCCAAAAATACCCCTATCTTTAAATGACTGTAACTTCTTCATACAAACTCCGTTTTGGGTGATTTTTGAGGCGTTGGATTCCATTTTTTGAGTAGAATCTAATGGTACTAATTTTCCTTACAAATTCCTTCATTTACTATTTTAAATAAAATCAAACATTCAACACAGTCCATTTTCCATAGAATGTCCAATTTTCGTTAAAAATAGTGTAAATTGCTCGGACATCCCTATTTGAAAACCATTTTATAAAAGCCATGCAATGCAGCAGAAAACCTTTAGTTTTAAACTCATTTTGAAAACCACGAGTGTCATTTGCTTTCACAACAACTAAGGTAGTTTTTGAAAAGCTTTAGAAATCATAAGTGTTTTTCCCCAGATCTATCCAGTCACTACACACAGCCCAACTATAAATCAATACAAATACATGTCCAAAGGGTTGAGAATTTACTTACATGTATAATTGTTTCTTTTTTTTATTCACTTGCTGTAGCACTAACATAGATGTCCTCTACTTATGGATGAAATTATCATGAAAAATGTTAAGGATAGGGTAAGTATATATTATACTCAATAGAGTCTATTACTACTAGTTTTGTAATGCATGCTATGTTTAAAATCATGTGCTCTTAAAAACATGTGTATATTTAAACAATCATGTTCAATATCGATATTAAAAACCACTGCCAAACCGGAATACTGACGACTTAAAGAAATATCATAATCCAAGTCGAAAGTATCATATATCATAAACATAATGATATGCATCAGATGCTCAACTGAATCCAACTCATGGATATCTTGTATGGTATGGCCAACCAACCTCATATCATGCCATATGCAATGCAAATAAGTCCATGAAACCATAGGGTCCAACTATGCCCATGACCTCGCTGCCGTGTGGTCCCCGGGTACCTGAGGACACTCGGTCATAGCCTCAACGGGGCCTATGACACGTCGACCCAGTGCCGTGACACCAGTGGTAGCCCCCTGCACCACATGCAGTCGACGTAGGGACGTTGCCCTTTTTTGGCATGGTACCCATCCACCTAATAGTGGTAGAGGCTGGAGGCCAACCCAAACCTCTTGGCATAGCACCCACGAGCTCATCAGCCCAAATCATATCAGATCAAACCAACAAAAACCTCTTGTTACCCCCATTGTTTTTGTCTTTCTATTTGTTTAACATTACAGATACTCCACCATTGAAGATGACTGACGACAAACGACGATGCAACTAATTTCTTCAGCCATCTTCCTTCACCGCACACGACGAAGATCACTCATGCCCCCCAGACTATGCACATCCCCCACACAGCGCACACCCTCCACCCCCATTTTTTTGGTGCTGCAGTTCAGCCCTATTCACATTTATTAGAGCTCGTACCATGAGGTAATGTCTCTACCTCTCTCTCTCTCTCTCTCTCTCTCTCTCTCTCTCTCTCTCTCTCTCTCTCTCTCTCTCTCTCTTCTAGTAGTGTATATAATGTGTTTGATTTTATGCTCCAATGAAGACTTGTTTGATTTTCTAGTTCCTTCACTAGTCCCCATACTATTTCTACCCAAGACATAATTAAAACTGTAATATCCACCCATTGGAGACGATTTTCCTATGACAGGCACTCCCCGCAATCGGACGAACGCGGCGAGCCCTCACCTACCTCCGACTAGCCGGACCAAGGTAAGCTCGCCCCACTCTTTCCTGTACATTTGTTTTCCAAGTTTATCATCGGGTAAAAAATTAGGCGTTATTGTTGCCCTAGGAAAAAGTTGATGTAACGGTGTCAGATGAGGATCTGGACCGTTCATCTCGAGCATGATGATGAATGAACTGACCAATGAAATTTCGTGGCGATCGGATGGTTAGGGAAGCCAGAAAACCCAAAAAACCCGTATTATGGGAGTTTTTGAAAACAAGACAAAAATCATGAAAAAATGATAGATTTAAGTGGGATTTTTGAAAATGGAGGGTGAAAATGAAATGTACGCGGAAAATTAAACTCATAGGTGTAAAAATCACAAAAAACGGAGCACCTGGGGTCACCGGTAACGGTGAACCAGTCCGATCGTCATCTCCGGCAACGGCGACCGGAACGGAAAGAGAATGCATGGACGAGAAAGCGCCACGCACAGGGCACGTGGTGCGACTCGCGTGTGCCATGCGGTGCGGCTAGAACGCACACTATGCATAGAGCTCTGAATGCGCACCACGCGCGCTGTTTCAGCCCCACGCACAAGCCACCCGTGCAGGTTCGTGACGCGCCCGCCACGCACACGCCGTATAGCGGGCCCGTTTTCTTATTTTGAGGGTTTTGACCCTTTATTCATTTAAAACGTGATTTTAGGAACTACAGAGGTCCAAATTACTATTCGAAAGAGGCGTTGTGATCGTCTCAACAAGGCGGACCAAGATTTAAGATAAAAATCTAGTTTGGAGTAACTTTTTAATAGCAAAACTACAAAATGCTATTAGATGATTCAGATCAAGCTGATCAATAAATGATCAGGCTTTAGATTTTGGTTATATGCGTTAACCATGACATGATTTATGGCATGACAGGTACTTCAGGGCATACACCTTTATATTGGTTACGTGTTTGTTTGGGGATATTGCGATACTGAGGTAGGTGATTTCATTCACAATTTTTCCATGATTCTCAAATGGTGATTTGGTGATTTGAGTTTTGAGACATGTAATTTATGCCTTACCATATGCATGAGATTGATTTCAGCATGTAGCTTCGCATGTGCATGCTATCTTTCTGGTGGTTATTGCATGCACTATTTTTTATATCTTTCGTAATATTCACTTGATTGTTGGTCTTCTTGACATGTAGGAGTCACTCTGACTTAATGTTTGAGACTATTGATCTTGTGGTAGGATGCATTTCTTCCCCCCGTGAGTGCTTAAGTGCCCATGAGGGTGAAAGGGTGAAAGCGGGTGTGCAATGCGACTTTTCGTGAGTGCCTGTGAGGGTGAAAGCGAAAGTGGAATGCGTCGTTCCTGTGAGTGCCTGAGTGCCCGTGAGGGTGTGAGGGTGAAAGTGGATGGTATAGAGAGCTGACCCCACATTGCCATGAGTGTACTTGAGACACTCATAGGGCTTAACTGTGTATGATGTTTAGTACTTTTGACATACATTCGTGTGTTTCTAGATTTTCTCAGATTGTGCATGTCCTGATATCATGGTTGATGATATCTTATTTATTTCATGGACTTGGTATGTCCTTCATCGTGTGATTTAAGGCTTTATATTATGTTTGATCATCTTATGAGCTTATGCTTTGTGCCATGTGATTTGTTTTTATTGAGTTTACTTTGAATGTATATCACCTACACAAGCATAGCTTGCTGAGGCATTGCTTTGATTTGCAATGCCTCATATACAGAGAGTGACAACAGGTTGACGCACTGACAGAGCAGGTAAAAGTGATGGCAGCTTCCAACGAAGCATGAACGATGTTCAAAGATGACCATGTTTGCTCAAGACCTCACTTTGGGTTTTGCGTGTGGATTGTACTTTAATTAAAAATGTAATGTGACCTAGATGTTAGAATGTGGATTTATTGTTGGATGTGATGGCTGTATGGAGGGACCCTGGGTATTTGGTAGTTGATATATTTTCTTATCCTTTGTTGGAGTATATTTCATTGAAAACAACATTTGGTTGTGGATGGGTGTGGAGACTAAGTCTCCCTTGTGATATGTATTATACATTGTTTATCAGGTGATTTTGTATTGCACTAGTCATGTGCAATGGTACAAATTTTAGAGGAAACTCTGTCGGATTTTTGGTGGAAATGGTATTTCATTTCACTGTTAAATCCGTAGTTTTGTAGTTGTATGACTCCCCGGACTTTGAAAGAAATGCTTTTGTTTAAGTTTTTATTTTTGGTCACTTTAGAAATGTTTCTTTCAAAAACAGGGATCCTGACTATTTTTGTAAATTATTATCATATTGATGTGGAAAATCCGGGGTGTCACAAAAACACTCACCAAAATGATTACAAACTTAACAAATGTAGCGACATCTTTGCTACAAGTAAATTTTTTCTCCCATACACAGGTATTCTTGGTGGGAAGTAAAGAGGAGATGTAGATGTATCCAAGGTATTTTCATCATATACATCAAGTATTAACAAGTAGATCACTAGGAGTAAAACCCTCACGTTATATTTGCTGAACATTTGATAGAATCATATTAGTACCAGCTATTAGTCTAGGATATATGATGAGAGCAAATCCATTGGCTGACTACTTAATGAGCAGGGATTTTCTAGCTTTCCCCTTTGAGTAAAATGCTCCATTCTAAGGTGGTGATCTTGGTCTTAAGATTCTAATTTAACAGTAGCAAGACGGTGTGTGTGTGTGTGTGTGTGTGTGTGTGTGTGTGTGTGTGTGTTTAGATGCCTCTCTATCTCTCCCTATAAGTATATATAATGTGTTCAATTTTATGCTCCAATGAAGACTTGTTTGATTTTCTAGTTCCTTCAATACTCAATTGAAGATCTGTCTTTCACTATAGGTTAGCAAATTGCAATTGTTATTCTATAATGGAGTTCCCAATCACTAAGGATTCAATAGATGGATCTCAGGGTAGGATCATTCATTTAATAGCAATTCAATCTTCCAAACAAAATTTTCTTTATAAATCATAGAACCAATTTAGTGGCAAACACTTTCGTTATAATAAAACTGATCATAATTCTTAGCATTTCATGGAGGTTAATGTGCTGCTTCTACCGTTGATTGCTATTGTTATCGATTAGAAAAGTATGAAAATTTGCAGTTCATGAATTTGAACATGGAGATGGATATAGTGAGAAGCCTAAGATGTTCATACCATATGTTTTTGGTAGGAGTTTGAGATTCAATCAGTTACAATCAAGCAGTGCCTAAGATGTTCATACCATATATTTTTGGTAGGAGGTTGAGATTCAATCAATTACAATCAAACAGTTCAAAAATTCTGATTTGTGAAGTGCCAAAAAACTAGCTGTTGTTTTGGTGTCATGCATTGGAATAGCTAGTAGAATACAAACCAATTGACTTCGATTTGCCTAAAATAGTTGGAGAATGCAAAATTGATTAATGATCATAAAGTTGGCTGATTACAAAAGACAAATTTGTTTCAAGAAAATCAATATGCTACTTATAACTTTCTAGTCATATCAGAGGCAATTATTTCTCTAATATGGGAAGGCGTGGAGGAAGTTAGGTTCTGTCTAGAGATTGTCATTTTGTTTAATTTGTAGTTGCTTTAGTTTCAAGTGTTGGTATTGAGTTTAGATGGGTGGCGTTGGGGTAGAAGGTGTGAAAACCCTAATTTTTTTAGAATTATTTGAAATTAATTAGAATTTTTACAAAATTTGAGATAAAATATTATATTATATTTAATATAATATTAATTTTAAAAAAAAGAATTAGGTCTTGAAACATAGATATTTGGAATCATTTATGGGAAACCAGTTAGAATGACTATAAGCCCACTGAAATTTGAGCTCGGGTGAAAATTCCCTATTTTTGTATTTTTTGTGAATTTACATTTACCCATAAGGGTAAAATGGTCATTTCACTTTTGTGTAGGGTCCACAAAAGTTAGGTGAGCTGGTGGACAGCCAGCTTAGCGAATATCAATGATGAAGAATAAATATGATGAGGAATATGCTTTTAATTTTATAAGAAAAGTAAAAAATCATTTAAAATAAAAATAATTAAATTTTTAATTAAAATAATACAAAAATAATCCTATAAATAGCCCTCCTTCAGGCTGCACGGAATTGCACAGATCCCCAAGGCTCTCCCACTCTCTATTTCCTTCTCTTTCTCTTTTTCCTTTTTTCTTTTCTTTTTCTCTCTCCTCTCTTTCTAGCCACAGTGGCGATCTCCACACATGCCCAACATAGGAACTAGCCTGTGCCAAGCTGGCGTGTCCCAGGATGCAACTAAGGTTTTGCCAGCCTAGCAAGATCATCTCTGATCTCACTCCTCTGGCACTGGTAACTACCTAGGAACCCAGAATCAGGTTCCTCTCACTCCCCTCTTGGAAACCCCTTTGCCATTTCCCTTCCCTGGTACCGCAAGTAACCTGACAGCAAAAATATTTCAGAAACCCTAGTCGTTCGGCTAGGGTTCAAAATCCAGCAAGGAAACCTTTTCTCCAGCTATATTCTATGCTCTAAACGGGATCCATGTAGGTTCTCCTCCTTTCCCCTCCATTTTCTAGCCAAAAATCATAGGGATTCACCGTTGAATTCGTTCCACAGGCGATTGGTTCACCGGTGAAACAGATCTGGTGAACCCTAACAGGAAATCAACTATACATGGTTCAGATTAGATATTTGAGCCGTTGAATAAGATGCTGGGGCTCAAAAATCTTTGGGGATGAAATCTGGGCCCTTAGCGTGGTCAGATCTGGGAGATCAGGGGAAAAGCTTATCTGATGGTCCAAATTAGACCATCTCAGCTATCCCAGGTCACCGTTCCATGTGCACCAGCTATCACCGGTGGAATGCGACGAGGGCGGGCTGATGATTGATCTATCAATCTGTGACCCAGATTGAATATGGCCCCTTGTTTTGATATGAAATCTTAAAAATACAATTTGGGGCTCATTTTAATTGCAAATCAAGATCGAAAAAGAAGCTCTAAATTCATGGTGAAAAGTAGAATCTAATGGAAATATAAAATTTATGTTTTATTCATTGTAAAAATCTATAAATTACAAAAAGAGGTACTAATTCCCAAGATCAGTCAAATCTGACATGATCAGACCTTGGATTTCTGATCAATCAGTGATCTAGTGATGAAGGAATATGGAATCAAAAGTTATATGTGATTGGTCTAGGATGAATTAAGAAATTTAACCTTAATGGAAGAGAAATCTTAAAAATAATAATGGATTTACTTAATCTAACTAATCTAGCATGATCAGAAACTATAAAACAATATGGATGATGATCTAATAATAAGATCATGAAAAATGAATGGCCTGATGTGGCTAATTTGAGATAGAATGAAATCTATGCCCTTGATTTAAATAAATTGACTTAAGATCTTCTTGATCGGTTGGATCAAGAAAGATCAGATCATATAATGAGATGCATCAATGATCTAGTGATGATATCACATTAAAAGAATGTGATAAATCTGAATAAAAATGAAAGATCAAGATCTAAACACTTAATGCAAAGAAAAATGAATAGAAATCAAACTTTGATCAATGGATCAAAATGAATAAATATTATGTATTCAAATGAGCATGTGAATTACTATTGTAAATGTTCTTTTATTTGCTTAGTAGATGTAATTGTTAAATTTGTTTATTTATGCTTTAATTGTTCATATTATGTAAATTACATGAAAAATGTAATTAAATGAAAATAGATATGGATGAACATTTACAATGAATGTGGACATGGACTTAATGATAGTAAGGGCTATAGTTAGTGGGACTATAAGGAATATCATTTCCTTAGCCCAAATTAGGAGAATAATAAACCCCATGAATGACATTTCAAATGTTCATGGATTTAATTAAAATCAAATAGCAAGAGTACTTAGGGTTTGATGCTTATAAGAACCTTATGAAGGTTAAGTTAAGGTCACCCCAGTAAATGCTAAACATGGTGGTTAAGGGGGTTCTCTAATAGAGTCTCTCTCTTCCCCCACCTTCTGATGATATTTGTGAGGTTTAAACACCTCCTTACACGAGGATTGAATTAAACATTCTGTGAGCAGCTTTTAACTAGCTAGCCTTAGTCAATTCTGAAATAAGGAGGAGCTATCTAGAATTAGGAGGGCATAAATTATCTTCAATCAGTAAAATATTAACTAGTTGAATAATAATAAGATCATAAAAGGATAGTAAACTATCTAATCCTAATAAAAATGGTAATTAAGATAATCAAAGATCAAACAAGATCCATAAGCAGATCTTGAATGATCAAGAATAATAAGAATTATAATATTGTATGTATGTTTTGAAGTAGTATAAATATTAGATTCAAATGTAGATCAATACATTAGATCCTTGATTAATATGATCCAAGGAATAAGATCCAAATCATCCTATGTAAGGATAATCAAAAGAACGATTAGAGAGTATAAAGGAGTTGAGGAATGACTATATACATATAATTTGATAGATACATGAAGGATATGATGATCAAGATCAATGAGAAGATGGATGATTGAAAGTAAAGGTTGGTGGACCTTAAGGATATATTCAATATATAAGATTCATGTGTTTTACACATGATCTTATCCTGATAAATGAGTTTTGATTATAATTGCCTTGGAATTGTTATGAATCAACAAATGATGTTGAAATAAATACAAAGGGATTGATTAAGTAATTATGAAATTACTTAATAGGAAGATTTGAACTGTATAAGTTGAACCCCCAAATCTTAAGGAAATAAGTTATAGGCATGTCCTATTATAACCAGACACAGTCTGTATGTATGAAATAATATTTTTCATACAAGCATGGAGGCTTGTAGTTTTGTTTTAAGACAGGCTTATGCCCAGGGATGCTAATGCTAGGAGAGTTGTGACAGTTTGGTCACCTGCTCTCTGAAATTGATTATGATGATGATACCGTGCCCAAAGAGAGGCAAACCGTCGGGTGGGGCAATCATGGGAAGGCCGCCACTGTGACAGCCACGGTTCCCTCCATGCAAACATGGATCTGTATTTTCCACCGTGGTATCATTTGAGTATTATGCAGTTGTCCGGGCATGCAGTCTGGATTGAGACTACGAGCATGGTAGTCCTTTGATATTTTGCATAATGATGCAATTGATTATGACATGATGAGATGCTTATGTTATGGCACGATGAGATGCCTTATTTTATGGCATGATGAGATGCCTGATAAAAGTTATTATCGATGTTGTATTGGAGGCTGATTCCCAATACAGTATGATTATATATTAACACCTAGTGTTAATATTGAAATCAGTTTGGACATGAGATGTTATTGATGATATTGACTATATTAACGATTTTTAATGGTTTTATTTATATGTAATATATATATAATTCATATGATGAGTGAAGGTTAAAATGATTATCCAATTGTATAAATTGATTTATATCGTGGATATAATGAACTATTGATTTTGAGATACATTGAATATATTTCTTTAATCCCCTACCAAGCATAGCTTGCTGAGATATTGTAAATGTTTGAATGTTTATAATATCTCAGATACAGTTAAGGTAGATTGAAAGCTCAAGACTTGTGGATAATCATCATTGAACTACTGCTCAAGGTATTTACTCTAAGGAAGATTGTATTAATTTTTTTGTAATTTGGATTGTAATATTTGGACAAGGTATATAATGACTACCGAGTCTATGTATGTGAACCACTGGATCGATCCTGATTTTAATAAAAGTATTTCTATTGATATTCAATAGAAATTTTATTTTATACAAAAATCTATATATGATAAGTAATTTGAGGTGACACTCAGGTTTTTGACAAAATCAATTTCAAAGAAAATACGTTTCTGCTGTTTGTATTTTAAAAAATTTCAAAATCAGGGTCCTACCTTTACAAATATTTATGAAAATATGTTTTTAAAAAAAAATCCTAGGTCATCACAAAAGGTACTTCTTTTGGTTTTTTCTTTCCATGATAGGTTCTTGTATGCATTTTGTTGGCATTTCCCAAGTACTCTCAAGTGGATCAACATTGGAGACAAATCCATACAACAACATCTGCTTAGAAATTGATTTGTTGAATGTAAGTATAGGCTCACCTTTTGCAGGTTCCAAGCTGTCCAGGACATATTTGCCTTGTTGGAAGACAATAGAGACTATTATTAAAACATTATACTTCTTCTACTTTTGTTTGCACCTAAAGGATGGCAAAAACACACATTTTGTTTATTGAAAGTTCAAACTATTACAATCAAATTTTCTCTTCATTAAGCATGATTTACATCCTACTGTATGGATTATGTTATTCCTTTCACATAGGAAAATCAACTTGATCCATAAATAATAGAGATGAAGAAAACATAGGAGATATCCTACTTGCATAGGGATATGAAATGGCTCATGGTTATAACTACAGATACAGATAGTGATACAAGCATGGAAGACATAGCAAACTTTTCTAAATCTTAAATATTTGCATGGCATACCACCATGTTTTTCTCATCCGTCTACTCTGATAGCGGAAGGATAAATCAGTTATTATGGAATTCACATATGTTGTTGCAGTCAACATATAATAAAAAATGAAGTACATAATGTGTGACTGCCCTCAGATCCATATATGGCATTGCATCTACACATGTTTCCAATGTAATTTTGGTATCTGATGTTTCATATGAATAGGTTGTTTGTTCAGCACAAAATTTATATTAAGCATATCAAATAAAGAAGATGGCCTGAAGGTGTAGTTGTTGATCGACCCTTGCTTGTAAATTGCTTCAAAAAGTTCTATAATAATTACTCAATTTGGAATTCTCTCCACACATGTACAACTTGAAGGGTCTTCATTTTTGGCATTAACAAATTGGTATTCCCTTCTATTCGTGATGTAGCTTTTGAAATATATTTACCACGCATGCTTTAAGAAATTTTGAAAATCATGGTAAGTTTCATATGTTTCATCAGGAACAGACAGCTGAGTGAGAAATTCAATTCTGATATGCAGATTAAGATGAATGATGTTGATAGGACAACATACAGATACTAGAATATGGGATATGTAAGAGCATTTTCAGAGGTGAATGTCTTCTCTAAGTAATATGTGTTTAGGCTAGATAAACTTGAAGTTTCCATGAACCCAGTATTTGTGGAATTGGGAAGGCAAAGTTATTACAAGATCCATGCAACCCCTGTATCCATTGTCCAAGTTTGTCCACATTGTTATCATTAGGATTGGACATCTTTGTGTGAGAGGACATCGATACCCCCTTCTGAAGTGGCAGCCTTCTATGAAAAAATGAAAAGAATAATAATAGAAGTAGCAGCTTCTGTTAAAATTCTGAAAGGCAGAAACATTTTTTGCCTTCCAACTGATATGATGACTAAGACACTTGCATGACAAAAATCATACTTGCAACCTTTCTCTTCTATAGCAAAAGCAGAATATAATCAGCTATAAGTTTCACTATTCATCAAGTCATTGTTTTCTTCTTCTTGGGTTTCTTTGCTCTGGGTTGTTTCCTCTTCATGCTCCTGTTGCTACTGCTTTGGGCTTTTAGCCTTCTTACTTTTGGTTATGTTGAGAAGAATATCAGTTAGATAATGGTTAACTAGATATACTATATAGGTAGAAGATGCACTCCATAGGTAGTTCTTCTAACATGCAAAGACGTTCTTGTGGATTTGAAACCTATGGCTACATAATCGAAGTCGCAAATAAATCCTGGAAGGTATTACTACTGTTATGAGGAATATTACTCATTATCTTCACCAACACATACCATCCAACACGATCGTTTTCATTAGGAGCAGGATCTTCATCAGCAGGTGTGAGAACATCATAATCTGGAGCAAGATCCTATAGATGAAGATTCCACTCCTAATGAAAATGATCACATTGGATGGTATGTGTTGGTGAAGATAACGAGAGATATTCTTCATACCAAGCAAAGTAGTCACACCTCCTTGCCAGACAACGGTAGTAACACCTTCCAGGATTTATTTTCGACTCTAATTTTGTAGCCACAAGTTCAAATCCACAAGAACATCTTTACATGTGAGAAGAACTACTTGTGGAGTGCATCTTCTACCTGTACAGTACATCCAGTTTACCATTATCTAACTGATATTCTTTTCTCTACATGACTACAAGTAAGAAGGCTAAAAGCCCAAAGCAGCATCAACAAGAGCATGAAGAGGAACACCTGATCTACATTTAGTGAAGGCTGATCCTCAAACGATAAAGATTATGCTTGTTGTCATCATATGCCTGCATTTTTTTCCCTTTGCACTTAAATGAATGTTTTTAGTGTTGTAGTGTGACTATGATATGCTTGAGAACATTATATGTAACAAAGTCATTGCACTCACCTTAAATATGGGTGCATTTGGGTCCTTAGCTCAAATGTGGTAGAGCACTTGGGAACTCATCTCAAGAGAATGATGGTTCAAATCCACCAATATCCAATTACTAATGAACATGACATGTTCATCTGTAAATTACCAAATCTTGCGATTTAAGTACCTTTAAAGATTTATAAGGTTTGCTAAAGACATGAAGATGATGTTTTTCGCTTGCCAATATTAGAATGCAATCACATTCCTAAATGTTCATAAAAATATGAAACTCTTGTGTTTAATTTACTTAGCTTGGATGTCAGATAACTTATAGTCTCTATCTCCAAAGTAATAGAATGATCTTTACTAGTATTACAATGATAATGTTCTCCTTGTCCATTGGATGGTAATGTTCTCCTTACGCAGAAATACTTGCACAAGCCATATATGAAGGAATTCTTTGCATAAGCCATATATGATGCCATAACTGAAGAAATTCTTTGCACAAGCCATAAATATAATTGTAATTCACTTTCCTAAAAAAAGAGAGGTACAATAGAATGTTCAAATTCATTTCCATTTCTTTGCATATCGATAGATGTACAACAAACTGTTCATATACATTCTTCCACTATTACAAAACTTTAGGAAGCTACTTCTATTTTAACATTTTCATCAAAACTTCATGTTGTTACATTTGATAAACAACCTCCTGCAACCTTCATTCGTCTGCATCGTAGAATAGAAAAAACACAAAATGAATCTTAATAAAAAAAATGTTGCTATGGAAAAGACATAAAGGGGCAAACTAACAAAACATATAAAGATCAACAAACACATTTACCTTCACTGTGAAGAAATTTTCCCAACACCTTTTTTGCGGATGATACACCCTCTATCCTACCTAATTGTGTATTCTAATATCCACCCACAAATATTGTTAGAAACTATTACAACATAATGGTAAATTGTAACTATGTATGCAACTTATCAATTATTTAGTATACCTTGCAAAGGAGCCTTGCATGATCTTCGATCGTGTCCATATTGACCACATTTTATGCATTGTTTAGGTCCTCTATTTCCTTGACTGCTTCCACTAGCTTCATCTTCACCTCGCATTTTGTTCTTTTTTGGTTAGCCAGGTGGTCTACGAGAATGAGGGGGTAGCAACTAAGGTAGAACAATAATAGGCCACATTGAAAGGTCTGGTATACCTGATACATGTGTACGATAAGCTTTTCTCAACATGTTAACGTGGAAGTAAGGACAATAATATTCGACAATACTCAATTTTAGATTCTTTATACAAATAAGTGCATATATGCAAGGAATACCATATACATCCCATCAACAACAAGTACATTTAAATTGGTTAAGATTTGCTATATGACTTGCTGTCAGCCATGAATTATACTTAGTAACTTTTCATTCAAAATAAGAACTCAATAGCATGCAATTTCTTTCTTGTGTTATCAAACAGTGTATTTTCTTCAATACACATGGTACTATACCATTTTGCAAGCCATTTGCATTTGTAGCATTTTATTGAAGAAGACCATTAATTTTTGTCGGATATGTTCTAGCAACTGCACCACTGGAAGCTCCCTCGCACTTGCAATTGGAGAATTAAAAGATTTTGATAAGTTGTTGGTTAAAATGTGTAATGACTCAAAAATTTTAAGCTATTTTTGTATCACTTTATCAATTACGTGTTTGTCATTTACTAAATTATTATAGATTATTTATTTTAAAAAGTAATATATATAATTATATTAATAGGTGGACAAATGTTTTATTTTAATTAAAATATAAAACTAAAGAATCTATAAGAAATACCTGCAGAATGAGATTCTACGCTCGAAATAGAATCCAACGCCTCAAAGAACATTGAAAACGGAGTTCGTATGACCAAGTTATGAACTTTTGAAGATGAAGGGCATTTTTGTAAATTGAATTTTAAAACAATACGACCGAAAAACGCAGGGGGTCATTTTGATGATGACACCCCCCTTCACTGTCTTCCTGCTCTAACTAACGCACAGCACCTCCTTCCTCAGGCAACAGTGCAGCACCACAAAGAATGGCGGCACTGCCTTCACCGGCTATCCCCTTCCCCTTCCCCTCTCCCATCGATCATCCTCTTCCCCTCTTCTCCTCCAGCATTTTCCTATGTTTTCCGATGTCTAGGGTTCCAGAAGCAGGGAACATGATTGCTAGTTAGATCTCAAAAATAGCCATCCAAATGACCACGGATCGAAGAGTAAACAACACCATTGGATTCCTTGTGAAGAGAGGATCAAAAGCCCTAAAAAAAATTTCTGAATCAGAGTTAGTTTCACCATTGATCGGGCTGAAATTCAAATTTCGACAACAATGCATTTTTCGGCGAACCTCTGACGTGAAATTCTTGTTTTTTGGTATCAAATGACCACGGAATGAATCCAAACTTGATAGGAGTGAAGGTAAGAGCCTAATCTACAAACCCTTTTAATTTGGAGTTAATCCGACTTAGAAATCATCACCTACGACAACTACGCCGGTTGTCTTTCCCAGCGACAGTTAGTTACATGGGCGACCTGATCTTGTACCCAGGACGCACAACCGGAACGCACGCTTTGGAGTGTCCTTCCTGCATGTGCGAGTGTATGGGTGCGGTCTCGGTTCGACCGAGACGCACATGCTTCCTGGGAACCGTGACGCGCAAACCCTATCTTGTCAGATCTGAATCGTTTATCTAACCTACAACACTAAAATTGTAATTAAGAAGGCTATATAACTCCGATCGACGATTTAAATGGACCGTTGCATTCGTTTTGATGATGCAGACCTAATTATTCAATAAAATTTAGGATCAGATGACTATTTAATTTGACTATAGCCTAAAAACTATAGCAATCTCATAGATCTGTAAGATCAAAGATGATCAAATCTCATAGATTGATCCATTGGATATAATAGGAGATCAATATACCTAAATTGCATAGATCAACCTTTGAATTGTAGATCTAACTATTCAATTATAAGATCTTGATGACATAAAAGTTATTTAAGGCAATCTAACCATTAAATATTAGATCTATAAGTGAGATCTAGCTGGGAAACGGATTAAGCAATGATCTATAACCTAAAGGATAGATCTAGCTAATGATCTATAAAGAATGGAAAATGATACTTGAATTCTTGCTATCAAATAATATCCAGGACTTCACAAAGGTGATTTAGGAGTCGAGTGAAGAAAAAAACGATTCAAGAGACATCTAGGTAGGTAGTATGATACTGCTAAGTTTTCAAATGCATTTTCCAAATCTAATTGAGTTATTTAATCATGATGATCGTGTTTAGTATGCTTTTTGAGATATGATATTCGCATAATGAGTATGTAGATTTTCCTTATGATCTTGCATGTAATTGCCTACATATTTGGTAAAAAGTCTTTATATAAGCACTGCATACATGTTTTGGAACTAGTTGCATAAATTGCATGATTTGTGATGATTGAGAGTTGGAATATATGCATATTTATTTGCATTGCTCGCATGTTTTGAAACCCATTGCATAAATTGCATGATTTACAATGATTGAGATTGGGGTTTCATGTATCTATATTTTTGGGCTATTGAGCCTGGTGGGCACTATGCTGAGAGGTTGTTTATGTACGGGATTAGCCTCCCGGCCTCTACCACAAAAAGTGGACGGTATCACTGTCAAAATGGCATTGTCCCTTCCTCGACTGCTGTGATAAATAGGGACAACCACTGAAGGTGTTCACGGCACCCTTTTCGAGGACAGCCATAGTCCTCGTGGAGGCTATGGTAGGTTGGTCTCTATATACCGGAGATACACGATTACAGCTATGTACTAATCGTGAGCATAGTTGACCCTATGATTTCAGTGTTATCGATATGCATATAGCATTGAGATGGTCGTATACGAGTATTCGTGACCAGTCGGCGTGATGTGTTCGTTGAGAGATCCATGTGCATGATATTTATAGTGATGCTATCATTTGCTTTGACCGATTACTATTTTAAGAACTTCATAATTATGATTAGTTTATGATTCATTATGTGATTACTACTCTATGACTTTCATGATAATGATATCATTGATTTCTGGATTTCGATAAAAGCTTCCATGATTAATGGGCAAACAAGCTTATGATTTATACCTAAAAATGTATGTTTACACAAAGAGAAATTGCATGATGTTTCACATGAAAAGCCTCTTTTGAAACCATGTATGTTGCATGCCGTGTTTTCAAGATAGTGGTATTAGATCACGTACTGAGTATGAGGAATACTCTTTCAAATATATTATTTTTACAGATTAGTTCCGCACAGGATTAGAAGAAGCATAAGGGAATGTTAGTTCTACGATCAAGTAAACAAAGCCAAAAGACAAGTATAAACGTAAGTATATGATCTACCCTTTGGACATGTATCTATACTTACTATAGTAGGGTTGTGAGCTATGATTAGATAGACCTGGGAAGACATTTATGATTACTGTACTTTTCAAAACTACTTTGTTCGTCGTGAAAGCAAATGACACTCACGGTTTTTAAAAATGAGTTCAAAACAAAAGATTTTCTAGCTGCATTGCATTGTTTTTATAAAATTATTTTCAAATAGGGATCGATCCCGCCTTAGGAATTAGTTTTGCATTTAAAAATGCCTGTGAAAACTCGGGTCGTCTCAAAATGTCACACTTTGAATCAGTCTGGAAATGTGATCTCAACTAACAACTTAGAGGGACTATAGATATCCATTGATGTGTTGCAGTCGATGTTTCCTTAATTTGTCTCATAGCGTCAACAAAGTCTTCTCTTTTGTACACTTTTGTTGCTTGCCAGAATAATTGCTTGAAGTGTATACTAGGATGGAGCTTCTTGGAGTTTACATATAGATGTCTAGCCCAAAAATGATATGCAAAGTTGGGAAAAAACATGACTTACAGCATCCACTAATCCTTTTTGCATGTCTGATATAAAAATAACTTCATTAGAGTAATCTCTAAGAATGACAAAAATATACTAAAGGAACCAAGTCCAAATCTCACTATTCTCATCTTCCACAATTGATACATCAAAAGAAAATAGTCTACTGCTCTCATCCAACTCAATGACACTAAAGAGTGTTCCTTTGTACTTGCCTTTCAAGTGGCAACCGTCTAAATACAAAAAAGGTTGACATTCATCAACAAACCCCACCCTTGAAGCATGCAAGGATATAAAAACCCTCTTTAAATGATATTGTTCTCCTTTTAATTGATATGTTGCCATACTACTAGGATTAAACTTAAGAATTGGGCAGTACCTTAATACAATGCTGAAGGAGAACTCTTACAATTCTCGTATTTTGCTTAACACCATCTCATAAGCATGCCAAGCTTTATGATATTTCAAATTGATTCCATGCAAAGATCACAACTCTTTCCTTAATGTTGTGATCGGCTTATCCATGTCATGCTTCAAAGAATTATATACCCATTTTGCAAGCCATTTTTTGCATATGCTGACTGGTCTACATTCTTCAACATTTGTAAACACCATCCCTTATTTGATAATGCTCTCATTTTCATTAAAGTAAATTTCATTACATGTGTCATCACTCGATGACACATAATTATAAGTTCAGTGATATCTTTCCATATCAACATCTTCTTCATCTTTAAAAAATTCTTCATATGGCACTGTAGTGGTTGGCATGTCCTCACCCACATCGTCGGCATTAGTAAGATTGATATCTTCATTATATATTGTGGTCTTTCCTCTCCATAACACATCCAATCATCTAAAACATCCATTCCAATATTCTGTTAGCTTTTGTGTGTTATTTGCTCATCCAAATTATTTCAAAATACCATATAATCGTCTCCTTCCATCTACACATAAAACAAATAATAAGCTATTAGCTAGCAGCATTAAATAGTAGAGAAATAAGATAAATCTTGTTGGCAACAACAAGGCTGTAGAGGAATGTCTCTCTCTCTCTCTCTCTCTCTCTCTCTCTCTCTCTCTCTCTCTCTCTCTCTCTCACACACACACACACACACACACACACACACACACACACACATTTTCTACTGTGATACTTCTCAAAAAGTTTATCATTGTTTAATAGATTCCATTTTGTCAAGAATCTTCATGAGTCTCCTACTTTGACATCTATGGTGGAGTGCCTTACAGAAAAAATGTTCTTATACTTACAAAATGAGCAGCAGGCATAAATGAACTTGAACACTCCAAGAACTATCATCATGTCTAGGAATTGGAGTCTGGAATGATTATTTTGAAGAATTATGTTAGTCTAAGTGATCAAGTATTGTTCTTTCTGAACATGTTTCTCTTTCAAAACTTGATTGTACTTTTCACTGCATGAAATTGATTACTTTTAACATATATGAGAGTATAAGTCCTTTTATAATTATGTTCTCTCTCTCTTGTTATTTTCTTTTCCTTTTTTTTTCTTGAGTGGTGGTCTACATTGTACTGCCTCTGTTTATATCCTTTCAAGAGATTCATGATGCAATAAGTGCAATCTTCTACTTGTTTATGTGTAAAACATCTTTTGCTTGTTAATTCAATTTACCATACTTGTTTGGATGCAATAATTACTCCCATTGTATCTAGTGTGACTTATTTATCTGTATCCTAGAACATTATAGTGAACAACCTAAAAAATGTGCCTACTTCACAAAGTTAAATACTTAAGAGAAGTTTGATCGACTTCAAAATTATGGTTATTGATTTTCATAGTCAGTTTCTTGACTACAATAGTTCTGTATTGTGGGAACCTTTTCCTAGTCGTTAGCGGGGTTAGTGTTTAATGTTTGGCAATTCAAACTACCAACATAGCCTAGCTAAGGAACTAGTCAGTCAACAAGTCTGAGTTTGGGGTGAGAACTGAATACATGGAAATTTCATTTATTTAACCCTTCTTTTTTCTTCTGGACTGGGCAAAGATTTTGCTTTATTATGTCAATAAATTATGAACCCAAATACGTAATCCTTGATGGTGAACCTACTATGTCCAAAATAGTAATTGTGATGTAACAGAATTAGTGAAGCATCAGGAGCGTCTTAATTACTTTTGTATTTCTTGAGTATACATAGAAACAAATAATTTAGGTGGACTTTGGTTCGGCTTCTCTCATTCTCATGCATTTCTGTGGCATATTTGACAGATATTGGTGTCTTTGGTAAATAGGAATTGTATGCAACTCTTGAAGTCTAACTTGAACCAGTGGATGATTTTGCCTATTATAAGATGGAAGTGTTCAAAAGAACATGGATAGAAGTAGTGAGGAAAGACTTAAAAACTTTGGGACTAAATGAAGCCATGGTATTTAATAGAGTGGAATGGAGGAATAAGATTCATGTGGCCGACCCCTAATTGGATAAGGTCTTGATGATGATGATAAGATGGAAATGTCATTGATCCAAAAAATAAGGATTTTACTAATTTTTCCATGTTAGTGCATGTCCAATGCTACTGGCATGAAATGTATATATTACTTGGACATTGACCAAAGCAAGTTTTGAATAATTCAAGTAACAGCTAGCACTCTTGGCACCTCTCTATATCCTTCTTTGGTCATTCTGGTTCATTTTAGTAAGGTTTATAGTGGATGGAGATCCCTATTGTACAAGTTCATCTTGCTAATGTTAAATTGGAATCTTAAGACCAAGATTACCACCTTAGAATGAAGCATTTTACACAAATGGGAAAGCTAGAAAGTCCTTGCTCATTCAGTAGTCGGCCAATGGATTTGCTCTCATCATATGTCCTAGACTAATAGCTAGTACTGATATGATTCTGTCAAGTGTTCAGCAAATATAACTTGAGGGTCTTACTCTTAGCAATCTACTTGTTAACACTGGATGTATATGATGAAAATACCTTGGATACATGTACATCTCCTCATTACTTCTCGTCAAGAATACCTGTGTATGGGAGAAAAAGTTTACCCGTAGCAAAGATGTTGCAACATTTGTTGAGTTTGCGATCATTTTAGTGAGCGTTTTAATTATGTCTTGGGTAGAAACATTATGAGGATTAGTGAAGGAACCAGAAAATTAAACAAGTCTTCATTGGAGAATAAAATCAAACACATTACATATACCTATAGGGAGAGACAGAGAGGCACCTAATTAAAGAGAGGAGATATTACCTCCTGGTACGAGCTTGTAGTTGATCTCTAGCAAACGTAAATACAGCTGAACTGCAACACTAGATAAATGGGGGTGGAGGGCATGCACGATCTTGGAAACGTGCGCGGTCTTCGTCATGTGCAGTGGAGGAAGATGGCCGATGAAATCAGCTGCCTTGTCTACGTCGTTTTGGTCGTCTTCAATGGTGGAATATCTGTAATGTTAAACAAATAGAAAGAAGGAAACAATGGGGATAATAGTGGAATTTTGAAAATTTTGACGGTGACTGTCGATGGAAACAAAACAAAGTGGCAAATTTGCAAACTTATGGAAAACTTAATGCAAAATCTGCAAAATGATGAAAACGTTGGGTTTTCTTGCAAAAATTCCATAAAGTTTTGCCAAAAACCCTAAAATATTTGGGCATTTCGTCCTTAAATAATTTATCTATGCAAATGCAAATAGAAGAGCAAATTTCATTATCATTAATAACTTAGTCCTTGGATTTGGTATTCCTGTGCCAAACAGTCCATTAGGTCCAGAAAATCAGATCAAGACAACGATATCCTAGAACTAAAAGAAGATCAGGAGTGACAGTACATGCCGCCTTAAGCACATTTGGACTCGGACCAAGTAGATCGGTTCACTCTCTCTCTTTCTCGTTCATCGATGGAATCTCTCTTTGAAACCTCATTTACAGCTAATAATTTGTTTCTCCCACCACTTCTGAACCGTAGCATTTCGCAGCTTTCTTTCAATACGAGATTTCACCCACAAACGGGGCAGAAATTGAAGGTTTCATGCACTTCAAAAAGTATGTCCAACACCTCAGCAGACACCTCGGATAAGAACTCGAAAGAGAGCAAGTTATGGGGTGGCCGGTTCGAAGACTGCGTGACGGATGCTGTGGAGAAGTTCAGCGAATCCATTTCATTTGATAAGACTCTTTACAAGCATGATATCATGGGTAGCAGGGCTCATGCTACAATGCTTGCAGCACAGGTGTTTGATCTTTTTCTTCTCTTTCTCTGGCTTAAGCTTTACCCTTTCTGTACATCTGTATCGATTCTTTTATATGGACCGGTTTGGTTTTTTATTTTTATCAAATACAGTGGCTTCATTTTTTGTTTTGTAAGTTCAATGAGAGTTGTTGATATTTTCATTTCCTCTCTTTCTACTGTAATGGCAGTTGCACCCCATTTGTGTATTTTAGATTTTCAGATGCATTGGTTGTTTTTCAGTTTATGCATCGGTGGTTGGTTTTTGTAGTCCTACTAGGGGATGTTGATGCTTTCTTTCTTCTTCTTCTTCTCTCTCTCTAGTTACCTCTAACCCTTCTTTGTAAACCATCTGCATGTATACTGAACAGCATTTTGGGATGGTTAACATTCAGTGAAAGGAAGAGCTTCAATTGGGTTTTTCCATTTTGAATCTTTACACAATGTCAGCAGGTTTACTTTTGTATCGATCAATTTTGCGGAAAAGTCTTGTTGGAAGTTTGCTAATTTGGGCAGTGAAGCAGGTCAATTTGGAAAGCCAGTACTAAATCTAATGAAGTAAGAGGACCTCGTTCAACAAGCCAAAAATTTCAGTCTTTTTATTTTTACTTTTTTGTGCAACTGGGTGCATTGAGCTCTCTCTCTGCTGTCACTTTGCACTTATATAGAGGTTCCTTGTCTGCTGATCATTAATGTGCATGAAGATATGCTTCTTTGAAGTTTAGTTGGTTTTGAATTGAGCCATTTTCTGCTTCGACTTTGCTCTTAGAAGTTCTTTAGTTGCTGATCTATGTAGTTAAAGACATGAGGCGTACCGAGGTGCAAAGGGGTGTGCCTGGAGCCTGGGGCGCTGGAGCTTGAGGCGCAAAATTATATTTTTTCATAAATAAAAATTAGCTAAAAATGTTAAAAATTAGCTAAAAAAGATTAATAAATTCTTAAAAAGCATTAAAATATAAAAACATAATTCTAATATGAAATATTATCTAAATATTTAATTTTTTATGAACAAAATAATATAAGCATAATCAATCAAATAAAATAATTTTTAAGAGTTTAAGAATCAGGACTACTCACTTTAGTCATCTATAAAGAGATTTTCAGGGTCAGGGTTTAAATTATCATCAGAGTTATCATAATCCTCGATACATCCAAGAAGACCACTATCCCGACCTTGCAACTCTTTAATGTCCTTCTCAGAACCAGTTTCCTCATTTGGTTTTGCAAGTACCTGAGACATGTTCCCCTGCCTCCTTTGCCTCTGGTATTGCCTAGTGGGAGGAGCAACACGTGAACTAGATCCTATAGCACGCTCAACGTCACCCCATGTGAGACTATCATCTGGATGGACGAGGTCATCCTCAGCATCTGCTTCAATGATCCACTCGTCACTCTCATCAACCTCTCTCAATATAATGGGATCTGTGTATGTCTGAGATCTCAAACGATCTTCATGTCGATAGCGGAGACGTTGATTATATTGAACGAATACCAGATTGTTCAATATTTTTGCGTACAATCTATTTCTCTTCTTTGTATGAAGCTGCAATAAAATATCAAATTTTATAATGTTGATTGTAAATTTAAATTATATTGTTAAATGATCTATAAATTAGTGAAGTAAGTAATACTTACACTCTTAAAAGCACTCCAGTTCCGCTCACAAGGAGATGCACTATAGGTCTATGAGAGGACTTTGATAGCAAGTTTTTTGAGAATTGGGCATTCAGCCCCAAAAGTAACCCACCACTTACCTACAAGAGTTAAATAACAATAAATTAAAAACATAAATTAATTTTTTTTACGACAAATAAGATTTAAACTTGTAAGACTTACAAGGAGCTATTGTCTTCCTTTTCAATTTAGCCAAGTCATTTGCAAATATGCATGCCGCAGGTTTATATGGGCCTAGCTCGTCAATCACCTTGCTTGCATCATCTTGATTTGTAGATAAGGTATTGATAGTGTCAAATAGGCCTTGCTTGATAAATCTGTTGGCCTCAATATCTTCTTGCCTATCATAATAAAATGTAGGGTTAAGATAATAACCAACTACATGCAAATGTTGACAAAGCTGATTTGTCCATTTACTATCAACAATGCCACAAATATGGGCGGCCTGTTGCTCATTATCTTTAAGATTTGCCATAATCTTTTCCTTGGCTCTTGTGATGGCCTCGTATATATAACCCATTGCAGGCTTCTCTTCAGTATCCACAAGCCTCAACACCTCCACAAGTGGTGCCATTATCTTCAAGCAAAATAAAATATTATTCCAAAAGGAGATGCGACTAACAATATTCAGTATTCTTTTTCCAACCAGAGTATTGCTCCATTTGTTGTTACTCTATGCGTGACAGTGGAACATCTCCCTTAATTCCGCCCTAAGATTGTAGATACTCTCTAAACTCAAAAAGTTAGTGGCGAAACGAGTGACTGCAGGCTTGACCAATTCTCTTTGCTTAGTCATCGTCCTCATCAAATGAAGGACATGAGTGTGACTGTATATGAAAATAGTCATTGCCTTCGCTTGTTTTATAACATGCTCCACTTTTGGCAATTTGCCAATATCTTTCAACATTAAGTCAACACAATGAGCTGTATAGGGTGACCAAAATAGATGCTTTCTTCTTATTTGCAAGTGTTTTCCTGCAGCTACATAATTTGATGCATTGTCTGTGATGATCTGTAATAGGCAATCAAATTTATAAGTAAATATTAAAACTTTTAAATATTAAATTTTTTGATAAAAAAACTTAACTAAAATTAAGAGTGGGGATTACTTGGACAATGTTTTCCTCTCCAACGTCATCTATGATGACATTTAACATTTTAACAATCAAATTTGAGCTCTTTACATGCTCAGATCTATCAATTGATTTTAGAAAAACTGTCCCAGTTGGATAGTTTATCAAAAAATTGATTAAGGTGCGACCCTTGTCATCGGTCCACCAATCTGACATTATGGAGCACTCATATTGTGCCCAATCTTTTCTACATCCTTGTACAAATTCATTCGTCCTTTCAACTTGTTTTTTGAGAAGAGGCACCCTCAACTCATGGTAAGAGGGTGCCTTGAAACCTTAAGAAAGAAAGAAAGAAAACATAAGGTAAATACTCTTTAACTTAAAAATATGCATAAAAAGTACCAGTATATAAAGAAAAACAAAAGAAAACCATTTACCTAGTCCATGTTGTGCAGCCGCCTCAAACATGGTCTGAAAAGACTGACACTGAGCGGCATTGAAGGCAATGTCATTCTCATAAAACCAACTTGTAATGTAATCACATGCTCTGGTTCTAAGCTCCTTTTTATATGCATTATTTATTGTTGTTTGATGCAAAGGAGCCTTCTCAGGATCAAGGGCAAAATGAATATCAAGAGTTCTGTTTATTCCACTCTTAGACCTCTTGCTGCTTCCTATGCCAAATCCACTAGAGCCTGGGTCACTACTACTACCAGCCTGTCTCCTTCTATTGTCCACATCTCCCTCAACAACTTCAAGATCATCATGAATCCCAAACAAATTTTCTAGTCGTGTTTGCTCCATAATGATTCGCTCCCTTTCATCCTTCTTCTTTTTTGACTCATTCATATAATCACTTTTTTTTTTATTATATATATATTAGGAGTTACCTTGCTGCATTTTTAGCATTCCTATGCCCTCCAACTAAATGTTGTTTTAGCCTATAAATTCCACCACTGTATTTGTTTCTGCACAATTTGCACCAAATTGTATTATTATCATCTGGAATTCTCAAGTCTCCATGCTCCTACCTTGGGTCTGTAGATCTAGAAATAGCTGAAATATCTGAAGTTGAACCCCTTGATGATGACATCTTTAAATTTTATGCCTAAAATATAAAAAGCATAAAAGAGTGAGTATTGTTATTTTGTAAAATTTGGAAAAAAAATAACACCAAAATAGAAAATAGCATGAAAAATACATCACACATGAAGACACAAGCATGGAAAAGCTATATATGTAAATAGGAATACGTTTTAATTAATAAATATAAAAAAATAATTTTTTTCCAATTTCTGTAACTGTTATTTTCGAAAAAATTGAAAAAAATAACACTAAAATACAAAAAAGCATGAAAAATACAGCATACATGAAGACACCAGCATGGGAAAGCTATATATGTATATAAGAATAGGTATTAACTAATAAATATAAATAAAACATTTTTTTTCTAATTTTTGTAAGTTTTATTTTCGGAAAAATTGAACAAAATAACACTACAATACAAAAAATGCATGAAAAGTACATCATCATGCAGATACAAGCATGAATAAGCTATATATGTGGATAAGAATAGGTATTAACTAATAAATATAAAAAAGAACAATTTTTTCCTAATTTTTGTAACTTTTTTTTTCAAAAAAATTAAAAAAATAACCCTAAATTACAAAAAAAAGATGAAAAAATTATCACACACGAAGACACAAGCATGGGAAAGCTATATATGTGGATAAAAATACGTTTCAATGAAGAAATACGAAAAAACGACGACTTTTTTTTATTTCCGTAACTGATTTTTTTGGAAAAACAGTAAAAAACCTAAAAACAAACTCAAATGGAATGTTTTCTTATACATATAGAACTAAAACCCATCAAGATCAAGATCTATGGAAAATAGCTAACAAAAAACAAAAATTTTGAAAAAACGATACTGGTTTTTACGTTTTTTTACAGAAACTGTATACACATGCTAAAATTCATAAATCCATACCTTTTTCTGCTTAGATTTGTGAAAGATCGAAGAGGAATGGTCGTTTTCACCTTCTCAGGAGGTTGGAAGATTGAAATTAGGGTTGAAAGGTGAAAAAAAAAAAAAAAAAACGAGTTTTATACCGTACTGGGTTAAGTGGTATGCGCCTAGAGTCAGGGCCGCGCCTGAAAGGGGCGCCCAGGTGACCGCGCCTCATTTCCTCTGTGCCTGGCCCCCTCCCAGGCGCTTACATGTCGACTAGCGCCTAGGTGCGCCTTTAACTACATAGTTGCTGATCACTAATGTTCACACAGAATGCTTATCCGAGGTTTCATTGGTGTTGGTTAGAAATTTTGATTGGCAATATAGGATTCAACAGTCAGAGTCCAAGACTTCCATATTCTGGTATCAGCCTATTTATTTATTGTTATCTGTTACTTTGACTGGTGCTCTACTACTTTCCAGGATACTTATAGTTATATCCATCTTTTGCAAGGATATCCATGGTTATCTTTTTAATTATATGAGGAAACCATTTGCTAATTTGTTGTAGTGATCCAGGGTTTGATTAATGCTGATGATAGGGACAGTATACTGCAAGGTCTTGATGAGATACAGAGGAGAATTGAAGTGGGGGAGTTTGTCTGGAGAATAGATAGGGAGGATGTACACATGAATATAGAAGCAGCGCTCACCGATATTATTGGGGAACCTGCAAAGAAGCTTCATACTGCTAGAAGTAGGAATGATCAAGTTGTAACAGATCTCCGACTTTGGTGTCGTGATGCCATAGACATGATTGTTGCACGTATCAAACAACTTCAGGTCTGAGTTTGTTTCTTGCTCTGGCCCTTGCTATCATGTTTGAAATTCTTAAATATTTGTTTCTACATCTCTTAGCCGCAGCTGAACTTCCTAATGTTTACTTCTACGTCTTTGCTATATGTGGTTAGAATGGGAACGTCTAGTTGATAGTGTTTTGACATATCTACTTGATTCTTGCTGAAAGTCCTTGCAGCTTTTTTGTTTAAGAACTTATTTGATCCCATTTTCTTACCTTTTCTGCATCATTAATAACTTTATTATGGATGGAAGTATTGAAAAGATGAATATCACTAGCAGCTTTCCATGATAACTTTATGAGTAACACAACAAATAAGATACCTGTTAACAAACTTTATTTGTCTTTTAGCCGAGACTTCTTACTGCGTGGGTGAAAAATAGGCAAGGGCTGCTAGGGCATTCTCCCAGAAGCGACGCGCTACATCGGATCCCGGGTGTAGTGAAAAATGGGCAAGGGCTGCTAGAGCGTCCCCTTGGAAGCGACGCGCTGCATCAGAACCCAGGTGCAGTGAAAAGTGGACATGGGTTCATACTATGGAGGTCGAGAAAGGCAATAGTAAATAGGGTATCACAAGAACATAAGATTCGTATCGCCACATGGAATATAGGGACACCAACTGGCAAGAGTTTGGAGTTAGTAGACGCGATGAAATGTAAGAGAGTCAACATCGCTTGTATCCAAGAAACCAAGTGGAAAGGGGCTAAAGCAAGAGAAATAGATGGGTATAAATTATGGTACGTAGGAAAGGAAAATAATAGAAATGACATAGGAATAATAGTGGATAAGGAATTAAAGGATAAAGTTGTGGATGCTAAAAGAATCAGCGATAGAATTATAATAATAAAAATTGTTCTAAGAGAGCAGATTATAAATGTTATAAGTGCATACGCACCACAAGTAGGGTTACAAGAGATAATCAAGAAATAGTTTTGGGTAGATATGGAGGGAGTCATGCAAGAAATTCCCAACACTGAGGGGATATTTATAGGTGCAGACTTAAATGGCCATGTAGGAAAAGATAAGGAAGGATATGATAGAATACACGGAGGATATGGTTTAGGTGAATGAAATGAGATGGGGGAGAATATCCTCAATTTTGCTTTGTCATATAACCTATCCATTGCAAATACACTCTTTAAGAAGAGGGATGAACATTTAATAACCTTTAAAAGTGGATTTCATAAAAGCCAAATAGACTTTTTTCTACTTAGGAATAATGAACAATCTACATGTAAGGATTGCAAGGTGATACCTGGTGAGAGTTTGACTTCACAACATAGGTTAATGGTTATGGATATCCATATTAAAAGATGGAGTAAAAGAACTAAACTTAGTGGAACTTAAAAGGAGAGAAAATAACCTCCTTCAAAAATAAGTTGATGGTAGAAGAAAAGTGGAACTATGAAACAGAAGTAGATACTGTGGACTAATATGGCTGAGTGCATTAAGAAAGTGGCAAAAGATGTCTTAGAAGTATCTAAAGGTAAAAAGGTATTAGCAAAGGAAACATGGTGGTGGAGTGAAACAGTTCAAAAAGTTATTAAAGAAAACGGATGCGTTTTAAAGCATGGCAGAAGATTAGAAATAATGAAAACTATGAACAATATAAGAATGCTAAAAACGTTGCTAAGAGAATAGTAAGTGAGGCTAAATTTAAAGCATATGATGAGCTCTAAAATAAACTAGGAACAAGAGAAGGTGAGAAAGATGTGTTTAAACTTACAAAAGTAAGAGAACAGAAGGGTAAGGACTTAGATCATGTTAGGTGTATTAGCGATGATCAAAGGTTATTAGTCAAAGATGATGAGATCAAACAAAGGTGTGAAACAGACTTTCAAAAATTATTAAATGACAATGGCCCTGAGAATATAGAGATTGAAAATACTATAAATCAAAATAACATTGGATATTATAGATATGAACGTAGGATTAGAATACCTGAAGTAAAAGAGGCCTTGAAAAAGATGAAATCAGGAAAGGCCATGGGGCCTGATGGTATACCAATAGAGGTTTGAAAGCATTTGGGAGATATTGGGATAGTTTGGTTGACCAAGTTGTTTAACAAGATTATAAAATCAAAGAAAATGCCCGATGAGTGGAGGAAAAGCTCTATTGTACCAATCTATAAGAATAAATGAGACATACAGAGCTGCACTAATTATCGAAGGATCAAACTTATGAGCCACACTATGAAACTTTTTGAAAGAGTGATTGAGAAGAGGCTGCGACATGAAACAAGTGTATTGGAGAATTAGTTTGGTTTCATGACTGGGAGGTCTACCATGGAGGCTATTTTCTTACTAAGACAATTAGTAGAGAAATATAGGGAGAGGAGGAAAGACCTCCACATGGTCTTTATCGATTTAGAGAAAGCTTATAATAGAGTCCCTAGAGAGTTAATATGGAGAGTGTTGTGTGGTAAAGGGGTTTCGCAAGGATATATAGACATAATTAAAGATATGTATGAGGAAGCTGTAACAAATGTTAAGACCACTAGTGGTGTGACTGGTGATTTTCCTATCACTATAGGATTGCACCAATGATCGGCATTGAGTCCATACCTCTTCACATTAGTTATGGATGAGTTAACAAAACATTTGCACGAGGAGATTCCTTGGTGCATGCTATTTGCAGATGATATAGTCTTACTTGATGAGACAAGGGAGGGTGTAAACATAAAGTTAGAATTATGGAGAGAAGCATTAGAATCTGAAGGATTTAAAATTAGTCGAACTAAGACAAAATATATGGAATGTAATTTTAGCAAGGAGAGTAGGAGTAGAACACCTTCAAGATTGATAACCAAGAAGTCCCCGTCAAAGACCACTTTCGGTACTTAGGATCAATGATTCATGAGAGGGAGGTTATCCAGAGAATTCAAGCGGGTTGGAATAAATGGAGATGTGCATCTGGAGTTTTGTGTGATCAACAGGTGCCACTCAAACTAAAAGGAAAATTCTATAGGATGGCCATAAGGCCGGCCATGTTCTATGGATTAGAATGTTGGGCAGTTAAGGAACATCATACTCATAGGATGAGCGTCGCAGAAATAAGAATGTTGAGATGGATGAGTGGTAAGACAAGAAAAGATAGAATTCGAAATGAAAATATTTGAGGAAATTTAGGGATATCACCAATAGCTGATAAGATGAGGGAGACTAGACTTATATGGTTTGGACATGTTCAAAGGAGACCAACAACGGCACTAGTTAGAAGAAGTGAGGCAATACAAGTAGAAAGTTTTAAAAGGGCAAAGGGAAGGCCCAAAAGAACGTGGATAGAAGTGGTGAGGAAAGATTTAAAAACTTTGAGACTAAATGAAAACATTGTATTTAATAGAGTGGAATGGAGGAATAAGATTCATGTGGCCGACCCCTAATTGGGATAAGGTCTTGATGATGATGATGATGAGCCGAGACTTCTTACACAAGGTTTTTACTCATATTCTCTTTACATTATTTGCATTCATCAATCCACTAACTTATTGCTGTTGTATAATTCACAGGTGGATTTAGTTAGCTTGGCCATAAAAAATGAAGGCCTCATAGTTCCTGGATATACACATCTACAAAGGGCACAACCTGTTCTACTGCAGCACCTCCTCTTGTCGTATGTTGAGCAGGTTTAAACAATTCTCTTGTACATTTTCAGATCAAAGTGAAGGTTCATAGATGTACTTCTGTTTCTTCATGAGCAGCCTAACTGTGTGTATTTACGGTTTTTTCTTTCTAACATCTGCTGGAATGTTATGATATTGGCCAAGTAATTGTAGTGAAAGGTTTACAGTTGCGGAACTGTGTTTGGTGACTGACTGATTGCAGCTGTTTCTTCTTTTTGGGGCTTAATCTCCTTAAAAATGATATGAAATTGAAAAGTCAGTAAGTACACTTACTGTGGACTTTGGATCGTTATACATCTGTTTCAAATTTTGCAAACAAGAAAGTCCTCTCATAACGGAAACTTGAAACTATTTATATTGGTCCAGAATGTAATGAACTTTACTCATTGTTTTACTACTGGAACAATTTAGTTCAGACAACAACACATCATTGGCAGGCCTAAATGCATGCTGAAAAGAAAGAAACATTGCGTCTCAATATACAGTGAATCTCATTGTTAATTGAGGAAAGCCACCAAGGACTATCACCCCCATGGTCACCGAGGTGGTAACAATGTAATGTTACTTTTATTAAGGAAGCCATCATGAACTTATCATTTTAAGGTGTATCTTTATTTCTACACAAGGGATGGAGTTGAGACTTATCTTTTTAAGCTTCAGCGGTCTCTTCAACAATCACAAGCCATACAAAAGAAACTAGGAGTGAGCAATATCTGCTCATGTGCTTCATTCTTTGTTCGTTTTTTCATCCTATTAAGATTGAATTAAGGACCATATGCATAATATTCTGCCTCCTGTTAGTGGTACTGATTTGATTATTTATTGTTGACTCCTTAATCCTTATACAAATTGATAAAGTTGCATTTCTTAAGATAAAAAATGTTTTGTATATGTTAAGTAGCCTCCACCAGAACTGACTTTCCCAGGTTGGTTTTGCAGCTTGACCGTGATGCTGGTCGGTTCATGAACTGCAGAGATAGATTAAACTTTTGCCCTCTTGGAGCTTGTGCACTTGCTGGCACTGGCCTCCCCATTAATAGATTTATGACTGCAGATGCTTTGGGGTTTACTGCACCAATGAGAAACAGGTATTTTTGAAGGGTTCCTTGGGTACCAACTTTTCATCTGGATATCACACACCATAATTTTGTTAAAAATTTCCTATTTCAACATTAATATCTGGTATCTATATTGGGTTTGGTGAAGGGGAGCCTTGGCGCAACAGTAAAAGTTGTCATCATATGACCTTGAGGTCACTGGCTCAAGGCATGGAAACAGCCTTTTGCAAAAATACAAGGTAAGGCTGTGTACTATAGGCCCTTGTGGTCCACCCCTTCCCCGGAACCCGCATAGGTGGGAGCTTTGTGCACTGGGTTTGCCCTTTTTATCTATATTGGGTTTGGTATGTCTCCGTTCAAGTAATGTGAATCATGAAATAGATATGTTTAAACCATAATCCCTTTTGACTCTACAAGTCATCCACCAGTTTCAAGTTTCAACCATTATATGAACAATCATGTTTGAGATTTTTACATTTTCTCACTGGTTGATAACATTAGTAGTTTAGAATAAAATGATGCTGAATAAGCCCCATGTACAATGTGACATTTCCTCTGCATGAGACTTTTGTTTTCCTTGTTCTTTTTGTTTTCTTGAATGGTGAGTGGATTTGACCCAGAATCTTTTCATTATGATTCGAGGGCTGAACTAACAAGCATGAGTGGTCAAGCCCTTCCACATTTGGATAATATCTGCCATGGGAGCTGTAGCCAAATAGAAGTATCTGCATTCCCTTATTGATTAAGTTCATCCCTATGATACCACACAGCATTGATGCAGTATCAGATCGTGATTTTGTTCTGGAGTTTCTGTCTGCCAATTCCATTACTGCAGTTCATCTTTCTCGGCTTGGCGAGGAATGGGTTTTGTGGGCATCAGAGGAATTTGGATTCTTGACTCCAAGTGACTCAGTCTCGACTGGAAGCAGCATCATGCCTCAGAAGAAAAATCCAGACCCTATGGAACTTGTGCGTGGAAAGTCTGCTAGAGTTATAGGAGACCTTGTGAGCTTACTTGTATTGTGTAAAGGACTCCCACAAGCATATAATCGTGATCTACAGGTAGAACATTTTTTCAGGATGACTCATGATTTGGCTTATTTTGCTTATAGAGCTTGGAATTTATTTACTGCTCCATCCGTTTGCATGGATTGATGATAAAAGCTTTTCTTCTTGGATCAGGAGGATAAAGAACCCTTATTTGATAGTGTTAGGACAGTCACTGGAATGCTAGAGGTAACAGCTGAGTTTGCCCAGAACATTTCATTCAATCATGCGAGGATACAAAGAGCCCTACCAGCTGGGCATCTTGATGCCACAACGCTTGCGGATTATCTTGTAAAGAAGGCAAGTTGATCTTTTCAATGCTTAACTGTTCACACATTGCTACTGCACTGGGAAAATTCAATGTCGTTCTCAAAAGCTAAAACTTGCCCTTTAGCGGGATCCGGGTTTTGACCAAGCCAAGCCAACTAAGGAATATAGTCTGAACTTGCTTGAGTTTTTCAGAATGGGACAAGCATACCAACTTCTTTTCTAAAAGATTCAAACTGATCATCGTGAATCCACTTAGAAAAAGAATGGACATCTTCCACGTGGGGAAGTACCAAGATGTCTACTTGAGGGCTGCTGCCGATTTGCATTCTTCTTTTTCTTCCTCTGACGTTCACGGTGTCAGTCAAGGTTGTTGATGATATTGCTAGAACTGGTGGTAGTTTCACATTTCAAGCAAATTTTTAAGTTGATAGTGGTTTGGCTGTTCAATACTTAAATTCCAGTTCAGCAGATAATTATGGTTCTCCCATGATTCTGAAAAGAATTAAACTTTGTTCTCCTTATTCCAAGTTCATTGCTGTTTATTTACTTCAGCGCTTATCTTTCCTTGCTATACAGGATGTACCATTTAGGACTTCACACGATATAGTTGGAAGATCTGTTGCATTGTGCCTCTCAAAGGGTTGCGAGCTTTCAGAATTGACTCTTGATGAACTTAGAAGCATAAATCCTGCATTTGAGGAGGACGTTTATGAGTTTCTTGGAGCTGAGAATTCTATTAAAAAGTTCATCTCGTATGGATCAACAGGTTCAGAATGTGTGACGGAACAACTCAACTTCTGGGTAGCAAAGCTCAACCTCAAGAGGTAGAAGCCAGTAGAAACAGGACTAGGAAAAACGTCTGGATCCAACTAGAACTTGGACATTCAATCTACTGTTGTAGTTGTGGTCGTAGATTCAATTCCATGGCTCCAGAATTGTGAGAAGAAAAGGACAATTGCATCAAACAAAGGATCTGTCAATAATCCGACATTCTTGATATTAGCAAACTTGAATTGTTTGAAAAACAAGCATCAGGTTGAGGGTTTTCCAAGAGCGTTCTGATTACTGAGGTAAATGGTAGATCTTTTTTATGTTAAATTCCTTCTTTTGATGCTTGTAGAAGGGGAGCCTTGGCGCAATAGTAGAGTTGTCGTCGTGTGACCTTGAGGTCACGGGTTCAAGGCGTGGAAACAGCCTCTTGCAAAATGTAAGGTAAGGCTGCCTACTATTGACCCTTATGGTCCGCTCCTTCCCCGGACCTGTATACGTGGGAGTTTCATGCACCGGGGCTGCCCTTTTTTATTCTTTTGATGCTTATTTGAACTTTTTCATTAATTTCATATTCAGACAGTTGTCAAGGCAAATATCATTATCTTCCTTAATAGAACCCTTTCTTTTTCTACCATTTTCCTTAATTTAAGAAGCAGATATTTTTATGAAGGTAAGAAGGGGAGCCTTGACGCAACGGTAAAAGTTATCGTGGTGTGACCTTGAGGTCATGGGTTCAAGGTGTGGAAACAGCCTCTTGTAAAATTCAAGGTAAGGCTGAGTACTTTAGGCCCTTGTGGTCCGCCTCTCCCCTGCATTCCGCATAGGTGGGAGCTTCGTGCACCGGGGTGGCCCTATATTTTATGAAGGCAAAGTAAGAGTAGATTGAGGCATTAAGCATAATATTTATGCTCACTTGACTTTTAGCTGTAGTTCACCACGGTGTTTGGACTAGGGGCGGCAAAATATGACACGACACGATAACACGACTCGAACTCGACACAAATTTAGCAGGTTCGGGTTGAATCTTATTGCGTTCGTGTCATTTTTGGGTCAACCCGAAAATGACTCCAAAAATCGTGTCGTGTTCGAGTCAATCAATTTGACTTGTCGTGTCGACTTGTTTGACACGTGACCTATTTACTCATCACCTTGACCCATCCAAGATCCAACTAAGCTATGGTATGGTTGAAAATATAGGATGGTTCCTCAAAAAACCGTCTTATATTAAAAATATAGGACGGTTCCTCAAGAATTGTCCTATATTGCTCATGTAAATATATAATACTAATATAGGACGGTCCTATATTGCTCTTGTAATATAGGACGGTTATTCAAGAACTGTCTTATATTACGTAATATAGGACGGTTGTTCAGTAGCCGTCTTATTTGTCATTATTTTGGTATAAATTTGTCTTTATTTGTCATTATTTTGGTATAAATTTGTCTTTATTTGGGTATCATATTCATATGAATCATATCTACAACTTCAGTATCAGTAATTTTAATTTTCAACCTTCATATCTGCCTCCCTCTCTAAAGTTATCTGCTTCTGTAATCTGTATCACACATACTGTATCTCAGTATCTGTATGTACATCAACATGATACAACATACAACCCATATGCTGCTGATCTAAGCCATCATTGAAAATTAATGATCAAGTATCACCCCATCTGCTGATCAAAACACCAACTTCCCATTCACATAATTGAAATCTGAAAGTTTGAAACAAAGAAAGCACATACATTGAAACATTGTACTTCAATCAAAAGAAAAATAGAACACATCTATTGAAATGAACTGATCTTTGTATTATATTTGAGTAAAATATATATACATGAATGATAATATACATTCATTTACATCATTGAACTATAAATTAAAATTCATAATATGATCTGTTCATTTCATTCTAATATCATCTAAATCCAACTGGGAGTAACTCTTGGTTCTCAAATCTACAACTTCAGTATTAGTAATTTCAATTTTCAACCTCTATATCTACCTTCCTCTCCATAGTTATCTGCTTCTGTATCACCTATACTGTATCTATATGTACATGATACAACATACAACCCATCTGCTAATCTAAGCCATCATTGAAAATTGATGATCAAGTATCAACCTATCTGCTGATCAAAACACCAACTTCCCCATTCACATCATTGAAATTTGAAAGTTTGAAACAAAGAAAGCATATATATTGAAACAGTGTACTTCAATTAAAAGAAAAATAAAACACATCCATTGAAATGAACTGATCTCTGTATTATATTTGAGTAAAATGTATATACATGAATAATAATATATATTCATTTATATCACTGAACTACAAATTAAAATTCATAATATAATCTGTCCATTCCATCTAATATCATCTAGATCCAACTGGGAGTAACTCTTGGGTCCCAAATTCGCCTGCAAGAAATACATAATAACTTAGTTCAGAGATCAGACATGTAATCTTGGATTCAGTCAGGAAATATACAAATTAAAAGTGTAACATTGGTTAGTAAGTCTAAGTGTTACCTTTCTCAATTGTGAGACTGTAACTCCATTGCGAAAGATGGTTCTCATGTATCTAAGAATATAATATCCACATTTCTAATCTGATTTTTGTTTAGGGCACTGCAAAACAATGCCACCAAAGACAACAAAAAAGTTTCAAAATATAATTTCCAATAAGTTCAGGTTTAAAATTATATCAAAGAGTCTAAAGAGCAGTAATTAGTAAACCGTACCTTGACTTTCTTCTAGTTGGGTTTTGGTGGGTGGTGAATGCCTTCCCTCTCAGCCCATTTATACTATGCTCTACACACATATAATTGAAAAGCATTAGATTATGAATATTATTATAGTTGTTAGGTGAGTAGTTATATTATAATAAAAGGAATAATAAAGACTTGTTTATAATTTTCATCAGGTGTTCTCGAATATGTGCCTCACATGAATAAAAAAAAATTGCATGGCCACCATGCACATCCAAAGCTAGTAGCATCTAATGGGACCTATAATTAAAAATAACAATTGAATTGAATTTTCTCTAATCTTAACTGATATAGTATTCATGTGTATGAATTGTGAAATCAAAATGACATAATTAAGCAACATATGTTATGACGTACTCGCTATTGTAGGGAATCAGTAAGGCTTGCCCCTTCGCACAACTCATGAGACCAGGAATGATATGTTCACTTTGTTTGTTCGCGGGCAAATAGTCCAATTGAAAGACAAGAGAAGGGTCAAGGAACTTGTAAATGTCCTTGACCTCTAAACTTTGCAAGCTATCATGCAAATACCTGCATTTGAAATTTGGGTTAATGCCAAATAATTATTAAGTGTTATTAAAAAAGCAAGTATTAAGTAATGTTACATTGATTCGCAAGTTTTAACTGTAATAGAGCAGAGCAGTTACATGACGTACCCTAAATAGACTACGATGTGTATGTACTCTAATTGATCCATATTACATATGGCTAAGAGGTCTTCATGGAAAAGTGGAACCTCAACCACATCGTTTGAAAGCATACCTGCCTCTATCCTTACAGGGTTCATTGTTTTGTCTTCATTGGCCAGTCTGTACAGTATCCTTAGGAATAGAGGTGTGTTAGGTGGAACCTCCACCTGATCCATACACTGTAGATGTAATCATGTAACATTTTAGAAATTAGTAATGAATATGTACAACATATACTGGTATACTAGCATATATAAAAGAAGAGACACAGTGAGGTAAACTTAGAATATTTTATAATATAACATTGTGACTACTGGCTTGTAAGCAGTGAGCACCTAACAAGTGCTTTGAACTTGTTAGTTGTTGCATCGTTCAAGTTCACAAGTAACATGATACAACTATACAAATATGAAATATATAGAACTACTACTACCTGGGAAGGCTGGGATGTGGCTACACTTGCCACTACGTCAGAATTTGCCGGCAGCAAGGTTTGCTTCAATTGCCCATTGTGCTGTGTGACACCCCAGGTTTTACCAAATTTTTTTTCTCATAAATATAAAAATAATAATACGTTTTAAGAAAAATAGACGGGATCCCTGAAAATTAAAAATTTAAATTATAGAACTTTTAGTGCAGCTTTAAAAATAATTGATTGAAAGCGAAAACCTTGGGGTCAACCACATTCGAAAACTACAATCATAAATAACATTAAAACCTTGATACTCTGAGCATGCTCGATTCAAAACCACAATAAATACACGGTTTAATTAAAGACGATAATAAATCAGGTCAAATGTCACCAGGTTTCATCCATAATCACTACAATAATTCCATCTAAACTTTAACATCCTTCATACAATAATATGAGTCCAATCTATAAAAATATCTCCACATCTAAGAAAGTTTGAAATGTCTAGTGCAAGAAACGTACTCTAATATATGTTCGAATAAGAAAATAAAATAGAATGTCTTCAAGTCTCCTTCTAAATCCCCGCTATTCCGCCTGCTTTCCCTTGTTGTTATCATGTTTTAAATCTGAGGCATTGCAAAACAAGGCAATGCCTCAGCAAGCTATGCTTGTGTAGGTGATTACACTCAAATAAAGTTTAACAAAAATTTACAATAGGATTATCATAAAGGAAGCATACTCAAGACATGTCAAATAACTGAATGCTTGCAATTACAACTTTCACAAAACAGATGTCGAGTTAAATCAGTATAGCATGCAAGGTATAATCAAAATACAAGGTAAGTACATCAAAAGCATACTAGTATATATCCACGGGATAATATGCGTGCAATCATGGATAACAAAATATTGTATCAAAACTATACCAAAATGCACCAATATACTCAATCACCAGTGATGTGTACCCATACTAACTTTGGTCCCTCCCGTGCAGCCCGCATCAGCCCCCGGAGTCTCTCATGGCCTAGGCCCGACTTGCCACCCTACATATAAAGTCATATGAACATGCACAAACTATATGGGTTACTATGCTGCAGTGGCAACCCCTTTAGGATCTGAACCACTGCCACTCCCCGTCGACACCAAATGAGAGACTTTCTCCATCCCCGTGGGAAGGAACGGACCCGTAGAGGGGACTACCCATGATATCACCCCTACGTACCTGGTTGTATCACTCTAGGGTAGTGTCTAATCATCATCATCATCATCATCATCACAAAATCAGAGGGCGGGTGGCCAATCCTACAACCCTCCTAGCATAGTACCCACCGGATGAAAGCACCCGTCATAAATCATCGGCAAGATATAAATCTTATAAACCATATAATGTAGTGCTCCAATCAAGTGCGTGCAAATATCACGTTGCGTGCTCTGACATACCTGTTACATCATAGATTCTCCATCATTTGGCAATTCAATGACGTTCATCTCTCTAATCCCCTAGGTGATCTCACATTTGATGTATACTATCAAGATCTAAGGCCTAATCATCCATTGATTAGTCTGATTAAGATTATCTCACCACATTTAGTGGTTTAACTCTTAAAAAGGAATTTATATTTAGCTTGTCAAGTCAAATCTAGGTTCGCGCCGTCGATACGGTCGCAACGCCTTTTTCGGATTGCGATTTGGACCTTTGTAGCTCCTAAAAATCAAGTTTTTATAAATGGACGGGTCAAAGGACCCCAAAAATCATGTGTCGCACGTGCGGTTAACGCGTGCACATGCACGCATGTGTCGACTTTGTGTGGACGCGCTGTGCGTATATGCGCCGTCTTCGTGCGTGTGTGCAGACACACTGCGCGTGTGTTGTCCTCGTGCGCACGGGTGTACCGTCTTCGTGCCCGCGTGAGTACACCGGTGCGCTGCGAGCGCTGTTTTCGAGTGCACGCGTATTGCCGGTGTGCTCTGGCGTCACGTGTCACGCACGTGGCGTGTGGGTGCAGTGCGCGTGAAAGCCCATGGAGTTGTGTGTCACGCGCATGCCTTCTGCACGCGTGGCATCTGTGTGGCGTGTGATAGGGGTGACGCATGTCACCTCCGGTTGCCACCACCGAAGAAGACAGCCAGACTCCGGTCGCTGCCGCCGACGCTCAAGTGTCCAAATGATGCAAATTTTGCACCGTTTCGCTCAGTTTTTCGCATAGATCTCATTTTTACGCCCCTTTTCAATCAACTCTGTCATTATCTAGTGTTTTTACACGATTTTTGTCAAGTCCCTAAAATTTTTCATCTATTATTTTATGAGTTTTTTTGGTATCCCTAGCCGTCCGATCACCATGAAATTTCATGGGTTTGGTCTTCTTGTTACTATGCACAATATGAACGGTTCAGATCACAATCTGATATTGTTTCATTGGTTTACTTTAACAAAAATAATAACGCCTACTCTTTTACCGAAAAACGGCAATCCACATCATTTTCGGTGTTAAAATGACGAAAACTATAGGAAAACAAGGAAAATGGAGGAGAGTGGCCTACCGTGATTAGATTATCAATGCGTGCGCCTGCTAGGAGAGTTCCATGTCGTTACCCTGCGTCGTCAACATAAAATCCGAGGTGAATAGTTTGGCCGTACAAAAGACAGGGCAGGCTTTTATAACTTCATTGTGGATCCCATGCCCTGTAGGCCCACGTGCATTTACCAATTTACCCCTCTTATTATTATTATTATTTATTTATTTGGGTTATTACATGCTGCTTTTGGTGATTCGACATGTTGCAGACAATATTAATCAATGAACAATTTAAAACGACTTAAAAAAAGGTAGGAGAAAATGAAGCCATGACTACAGTTAGTATATATGTACCTTGGAATTGGATATCATTGGTTTTATGTGTTTTTCTAGCCAACACACATGATATCCAATTGCATCCCCAATAGTTTCAACATCATCCCCTTCGACTGAAAATGGAAGGGGAGCATCTGGTTGAATGGCAGCAGTGATGCACACACGCTTAGTGTGTGGAGGCATCAACTTACCATGCAAGGTGGCGAAAGTCATGGGCCGAACCTCGTACAGTGTTGCCACAGCTACATGGTTCTTAGATGTATGTAGCTACAACATTCACTGACCCACTTGCCTTTGAGAAATGCATATATGTATATAATAATTAGTGATGTAATGTAAACTGACAAGGTTAGTAAATAAGTAACATTGTAAAACTAAGCAAGTGAATATACATACCTCACTGATTGGGAGTAGTGCCATCTCTTCATCTGATGGAGGACTAGGAGTAGCAGTTCAGCTATTATTAAATTGGGGTGGTTGAACTTGAGGTTGAGCTTTAGCTTGAGGGCCGCCAACATCCTCACATGAGGTTCTTCCGCCACCTTGGAGTTCCTTCAACAGTTGATCTTTGATCTTGCTATATATCTCCACAATTGTTTGCTTCTTCTATTGTGACGACCCGGGTTTTCCCATGCATTTTTAAATGCAAGATATAAATTCCTAAGGCGGGATGCATCCCTATTTGAAAACCATTTTATAAAAACCATGCAATGCATTGGAAAATCTTTGGTTTTAAACTCATTTTGAAAACCCCGAGTGTCATTTGCTTTCACAACAACCAAAGTAGTTTTTGAAAAACTTCAGAAATCATAAATGTTTACCCCAGGTCTATCCAGTCACATAAATACAAATACATGTCCAAAGGGTAGAGTGTTTACTTACATGTATAATTGTCTCCTTTTGATTTTTCTTGCTCGTAGCACTAACATAGGTGTCATCTACTCGTGGATGGAACTATCTTGAAAAATGTTAAGGATAGGGTGAGTATATACTATACTCAGTAGGAGTCTATCACTACTAGTTTTACAATGCATGCTATGTTAAAAATCATATGCTCTTTAAAACATATGCATGCTCGAACAATCATGGTCAATATCGATATTAAAAATCACTGTCGAATTGAAATACTGACGACTTAAAGAAATAGCATAATTCAAGTCAAAAGTATCATATATCATTAACATAATGATATGCATAAGATGCTCCACTGAATCCAACTCATGGATATATGGCATGGTATGGTCAACCAACCTCATGTCATGCCATATGCAATGCAAGTAAATCCACGAAAACATAGGGCCCAAACTATGCCCACGACCTCGCCGCCATGTGGTCCCTAGGTACCTAGGGACACTCAGTCATAGCCTCAACGGGGCATATGGCACGTCAACCCAGTGTCGTGACACCAGTGGTAGCCCCATGTACCACATGCAATCGACGTAGGGACGTTGTCCTTTTTGGGCGTGGTACCCATCCACCTAATAGTGGTAGAGGCTGGAGGCCAACCCCAACCTCTCGGCATAGCGCCCATGAGCTTATCATCCCAAATCATATCAGATCAAACAAGCGAAAACCTCTTTTTCAAAACCTGTCCTCTTTGGGTCCATCACAACTGCTTGGCCCTTACAACTGCCTACCCAGCGTCTTTTGGGCACTCTAGCGTCTTTTGGTAACCCTCAAGGACATGCAATCTTTCAAAAACTCAATGCTCACAAATTATACAATGTATGCAATTATTTGCAAAACATATCTATGCATAAAGCATTTATCATATGTACGCTGAATTAAGTCATGCTAAACAAGTCATATACTTATACTTAAAACATGCATTCTCAAAACAATCATGGCTCTTTTAAAAAGTTTAGTAGTGATAGAGCACCTACCTCAAACTCTCCTGGAGTCGCGTCCTTTATCACTTCAACCCGTCCCTGGGTCTCATTTATAAAGTCCTGGGTATGAATGGATACAAGGAGTCCTTATTAATTTCATTCTATTTAAACATTAGATCGCTAGACCTGCTTTTTAGGGTCCATGGTCCTTGCCTAATTCATTGTTAGGCTAGATATGGATCTACTCTTTTGATCTATTATTCAATAGTTAAACTCTGTAAATTGTTCTTTGATCTAACTTTAAAGTCTCATTAGGTCCGCGTGTCCCAGTTCCCAGGATACTCGTGCATCCTGGTTGAGCCAGGACCCTTGCTCCATGTCGCGTGCGCACCCAAAGGCCGCACATGGGATAGTGTACGCACTATCGTACGCCTGGAACCTATGCTAGGGACCCAGGCGCAAGTGGAGCATGGCGTCCCTAGGACGCCTGGTTCGTGCAAAGCTAGTTGGAACCAGTTGGGTTGTTTTCCAGCCAGGAAATTCGGCTGGAAACGCTAGGTTCAGCACGGTTCTAGCCTGAAAGGGGAAGAACCAAGAGAGGGGGAAGAACAGGCTTACCTGGGCCGCTTGGGGACGCCTATCGCCGGTGGTAGAGCCCATTCCGGTTCTGAAACCCTTATCGTCGAAAAAACTCGATGAAGGTGGAAACCCCATTGCTAAGACCGGAAAGAAGAGAGGGTCATGGGGAAAATAGCAATGGCCGGCCTGACTTGGGCCTGGCCGTTGCCGGAGAACACAGAGGGAACTGGGTTGAGATGGGTTTCCTATTTTTGCCGGAAACCCCAGTCCCAAAATCGCCAGAAACCATGTTTTCGTGAGGGGGGAGATGGGGCTTTTATAGAGGGGAGAAGGTGGTGCCCCTCAATGGCAGTGCCGCCATTTCCCCTGGCGTGTTTTGGAGAAATCGGGAGAAAAAGGGTTTCTGGAGAAGTCTGGAGGTGGAAGACGATAGGGGGTGCCGTTATCAAAACGGCCCCCCTGTGTTTTTCGTCTTTTTTCGTTTTTCTGTTTAATTTACAAAACTGCCCCTGATCTTTAAACGATCGTAATTTCTTCATACGAACTCCATTTTCGGCGTTCTTTGAGGCGTTGGATTCCATTTTTCGAGTAGAATCTAATAGTACTAAGTTTCCTCACAAATTCCTTCGTTTACTATTTTAAATAAAGTCAAACATTCAACATAGTTCATTTCCCATGGAATGACTAATTTTTGTTAAAAAATAGCGTAAATTGCTCGGGCATTACATCCATTCTTCAAATTCTTGTAACGTAGGAGCCTTTTGTTTGGGGAAGAATTTGGAAGGAACAACACCCTGACCTTGGCCCTTACCCTGCTAGGGTGCTCATCTTTGTTGCCTATTGCCCTCTACAGGATGTCCCCTTTTACAGCAGTGCTGCTAAGAGTCGCTGTAGTTGCACTTGCACTCTCTTGGGTCAACTCTTCCTGCACACATAAAGATCATAACATGATAAAATTACTATTACATATGTAATATTAAAATAATATACTATGCAAGGGTATAAAAGTATTTAACTAGGCAGTATATAGATAAAGTAAAAGTATAAAACTTAAAGTCTTCAACTACTTACAATTGCAACAATTGCTTCAAGAATAGCATGGTCGATAGGCTCCGTTGTCCCAGCCTTCTTTTGCTGTAATAAGAGACACTAAGTTAAAGTTAATAAATAAAAATCTACTATGATTAGGCAAATGGAATGTGACATGATATACTTACTACATCTGCCTCTAATCGTGCATAGCCAACCCTTGAAAGGTGGTGCAGCGTATGGTTCTGTGCACGCGCCTTCTGTCCTTTTATATGCTTTACTTGGACATCAAAGTAATGTGATCAAAATACAAACAATTATAATAATTACAAGAATAAAAAATTAGCTTGGCTAGTTCAAGTTGAGATTACCTCAAAACCAGGAGATAGCCTATACTGTACAAATTGATTCCATGCTTCCTGGTCAATGAAGCAGGAATACAACTGAGGGACTATGTTAAGCGTAGAAGGATCATGGGAATTTGGAAGTATGTACTTCCTTGCAAGCTCACTCTTCCATTTCCTCCATTGTTTAACAGCTTCTAGCAATGCTTGCTTCTTGCATTCATCAGATACGTCAGAGGCAGACTACAAAACAAAAGAAGCATGTTAAAGTGACTAACTTACTAGTGAGTATTGTAGCAACTTTGTGTATCATGATTCATATGCAAACAAAAACAAAATATATAAATATAAAGGACATATTATGTTATATGTAGGAAGAATTTGCATACCTTGACCATTTCCCATATTGAATCTTTGACTTGTGGCAATACAAGTCTCCAATCAGTCACTGATACTGGCACAAGTCTTCTAACAGTGCAACATATGAAGCTAGCATAGGCATGTGCAGCACCACCAATCAGTTGACCTCTACTGTTGAATTGTACCGTTTCTTTTATTCCAACTGAGGTTCTCTTATTTATATGATCCATTTGTGTTGGCCCCCTCCCCCTGACCTTTCTCTTGACACTGACAATTGGTGTTACTGATGGACATGTGCTTGATAGCCTTAACTGTTCTGCTTCTGTGTATTGTAATTGTTCTACTTGTACCTCTTCTACTTGCTCCATGTTTGCTTCATAAATGAAAATGAAAATGACTACAGTTAGATAAGAAAAGTGGAAGATGCCTTCCAAATATTTCTGTTCAAGAGACAAGTCTATCATAGAAATGTATAGATCTGTGCACATCACCCATCAACTTTAGGGCTCATGTGTGACAAAAGCACAATTTATGCATGTCTATAAGATATGTTAATAATGCAGCTGCTTTCCTCATTAAGAGCATAGGATGTTCTCCAGTATTGTAATCCCTTCCCCAACTCTATGACTTCTTTCTTTTAGACTTTTAGTCAATGCTTTATACCAACAAAAGATTGAAGGTTAACCACTGTGCAAGTGCAAAGATAGGTAGAACTTGGAAAAAAACAAGTTTTTGTTGTAGTGGAAGCGGTTGCCATAATTGAGTTTATCATATAGTGTTACTATATCCAGAACATTGATGGATCAAACAACTGGTAGAACAGACACTTGATAAGTGAAAACAATAGCATGACTATCACGAAGATAAACATAGACATGATTATCCTTATTTATATTCCACTTATCACAACTACATATGCACGGGATCTTCTCTTTGTACACTCCACATTTTTTAAGTCTCAAAATGAGTATGCTGGGAAAGATGGACTGTTGCAACAGGACTTCTTGTAGAAAAGCAAAGAGCATAAAATCTTATATGGTGGAAAGTAGTTAACAAAAAACAAAAAATTTGAAAAAAGGTACTGGTTTTTACGTTTTTTTACAAAACTATATACAGATGCTAAAATTCGTAAATACATAACTTTTTTCGCTTAGATCTATGAAAGATCGAAGAGGAATGGTCGTTTTCATCTTCTCAGACTAAAACCCATCAAGATCTATGGAAAATAGTTAACAAAAAACAAAAATCTGGAAAAAAGGTACTGGTTTTTACATTTTTTTACAGAATCGTATACAGATGCTAAAATTCATAAATACATACCTTTTTTTGCTTAGATCTCTAAAAGATCGAAAAGGAATGGTCGTTTTCAGCTTCTTAATAGGTTGGAGTCTGGACCGTTGAAAGATTGAAATTAGGGCTGATGAAGGTTGAAAATGATATATAGAACAATATAGGACGGTTTTAAATAACTGTCCCATAATGTAGAACAATATATATATTATAGGATGGTTATTTAAAAACCATCCTATATTGTTCTATATATTATAGGACAATTTTTAAGTAATCGTCCTATATTGTTCGATATATTATAGGACGGTTTTTAAATAACCGTCCTATATTTCATTATATATATGATAGGATGATTATTTAAAAATCGTCCTATATTGTTCTAACTTTTATATATTATAGGACGGTTTTTTTGTAACTATCCTATAAGTTATATAGCATGGTTATTTAGTAGAAAGGTATATGTTGTTGCATAACCGTCATATAAGCTATAAGATTATAAGAGTTATGTATTTAATTAATCTTAGTTGAGGATGTGCTTAAATAAAAATAGTTATTAAGTATAGAGTAAAGAAAGAGTTATGTAATTAACTCATCTTAATTTCCTTAAGGATGAGCTTAAAAACACAGGGTATATATGTAATTAACTCATCTCAGTTGAGTATCAGCTTAAAAACAAAGTTATGTAAGTAACTCTAACTCATACTGTCATACTCAATTCAATAGTTGTTGAGGTTGAGGATGAGTAAAGTAAGTGTTATGTATTTAACTCATCTAATTCTGATCTTAGTTGAGGATCAGCATAAAAAAGCAAAGTTATATAAGTAACTCATACTCAATTCAAAAGTTGTTGAGGATAAGTAAAGAAAGAGTCATGTAATTAACTCATTATGTAAGAATGATTGAATGAAAATAGAAACAGTTATGTAATTAACTCAGTAGCTTGAGAATGAGTATAGAAAGAGTTATGTAATTATCTCATTAGTGGACAATGAGTATAGGAAGAGTCTGAAGGGAATAGTTATTAGTTATGTAATTAACTCATTAGGTAAGGTGAGAATGAGAACAGAGTATAGGAGTTATGTTGAATTAACACATGTTGAATGATATTACTAAGGGAGTTACTAAATTTTACTCTACATGAATGATGGATCAATCATCAATGGATCATGGATGAATGAGTTATTCCTAATCTATTATCATCAATTGGGAGTTAGAAATGAAAAACAAATATTGAATTATATGAGTTGGATATATGATATTCATGAATTTGATGAAACATAGATATATTATAATTAGATCAATTGGTGATGACATGTGAAATTAACATAAGAAAATCATTAGCATTTATAATTTTATACAATATATGACAGTTAGTTAGTCTCTCACTTCACTTGTACATGTTACAAAACTTGGTTAACTAATTTTTCATTAAGTGTAACTTGTAAGTTTGTAACTGACAATGTGTAGCTAATCTTAAAATGGTTAATAACAAAATTAGAGAGTCAGAGATAGTGTGTAGGTCGTAGCTATTAGCTAAGTCTTAGGTTATAAATTATAATTATAGCAAACAACTAGCCAGGCTAGGGCGCTTTAGCATAAGACTTCAAATTCAATTAGATAATTGGATGTGGGCTTGCTTACATACAAAAAGACAAAACAATTGCCTTATACTAGATTGACTTAGTAAGTTAGTAGACCTACATAATTATTAATTAGTTAAAGTTAAACCTTTATGTTTTTAGTTTTCATTTTGTTTTCCCGCCACTACAAGGGGGGCCCACACATCAGATCTAACATCAAGGACTCAAAATATTTGACAAATGATTGAAGTGTGAGTTTCATTAACTCCAGTTGCCACTTACCAGTTTGGAATTGGAGAAAAGAAGGCTATCTGCCCCCATCAGGCAGGTCAGTGCCAAGGCTAGGCTGTTTGCCAGCACGGGCAGACTGGTCATTGGTAGTTTGACTCTGGCACATCACATTCACAGATTGGTAAAGTACTAATAAACCATATTCATATGTGTAAAATAGGACAGTTAGTGCATAACCGTCCTATATTCTTATAAAAAATAGGACGGTTAGTACATAACCATCTTATATTGTACACAATATAGGACGGTTAATGTATAACCGTCCTATATTGTATAAATATAGGACGGTTATGTATTAACCGTCCTATTTGGTTTTCTTTTCTATTATAGGACTATTACGTCATAACCGACGTAACTGTCCCATATTTTTATTAAAATAGGACAACTGAATCGGTTAAAGGCTCCCCAACCCAACCCAACCTAAGCGGCTTTTATAATTTACAATTTTACATCTGTTTCAGATTTTCCTTTCCAGATATCTTCTTCAAGTTCAACCCTTCTAACACGATGAGCAGCAGCACCCCTACTACAGGTACAGCACCACAAGTATGTGTTTGTTTTTTATTATTTCTTTATGAAATTATGATTCTGACTTTCATTCTTCACTGTCACTCCCTTCCCTTATTAGTAATTGTTGGTGTAGTGTTTAGTTTACTGTCAGTGTGAACTATTTTTTTTTTTTTTTTGTCATTTGCATTTTGCAATATAGGCACAAGTTGAAGTTGGGAGCACTGATGTTTCTTATAACTTGAATATGTTACACCACAACAACGACAATGATGAACTTGCTGATTTGGAGAACGTGGAGTTAGTTTCAAAATCTAATAGGGGTAAAAAGCATAGGAAACTAATGTCTCCAGTTTGGAATTTTTTTGAACACCTTCCTCTATTAGAAGATGGAAGGCAAAGGTGTAAATGCAAGAAGTGCTCTGCAATATATATTTGCGATAGCAAATTTGGTACTGGTAACTTAAAACATTATATAAAGACTAGTCAACAGGGCTCTTCTCGTGATATAGGCCAGTTGCTTTTAGCTCAAAGTCAGGGGAGTATGTCACTAAGTGTAGCTTCAGATAATAAGTTTGATCCTGAAGTTTATCTTGAGTTAGTAGCAGCTGTAATTGTTTTGCCTCTCCAATTTGTTGAGTATGATGGAATTAGAACTCTACTGAAATATTTGCGTGCAGATTTGCACTTGATTAGTAGAAATACAATAGAAGCAGATGTTCTGAGAATGTATAAAAGATAAAAAGGAAAGATAAAAGAGATGTTAGAGTTGGCACCTGGTAGGATAAATTTGACATTTGATTTGTGAACTTCTTATATTACTGATGGTTTTATAAGTGTCACAGCACATTTTCTAGATAGTTGGTGGGTCTTACAAAAGATATTAAATTTCTGTTTCCTACCACCTCCACATAATGGAATATCATTAGCAGAAAAGGTATACTCATTATTGGTAGAATGGGGGATTGAGAAAAAGATTTTTTCAATCACTTTAGACAATGCTTCTGCTAATGACTCTTCTGTTGAGCTGTTAAAGCATCAATTAAACATCAGGAACACTCTTATTTGTGGTGGAGAGTTCCTTCATCTACTATGTTCTTGTCATGTTTTGAATTTGATTGTGCAAGATGGTTTGAAAGAAATTGATGATGTTATTCAAAAAATTACAGAGAGTATCAAGTATGTCAAAGCATCACAAAGTAAAAAACAAAATTTTTTAGAGTGTGTGAATCACATGTCAATTGAGACAAAAAAGGGCTTAAGACAAGATTGTCCTACAAGATGGAAATCAACCTATTTGATGCTTGAAAGTGCTCTTTGTTACCAACGTGCATTTTGTCACTTAGAACTAAGTAACTCAAATATAAGCACTGTCCTTCTTTCAATGAATGGGAAAAGGCTACAAAAATTTTGAAGATTTTGGAAGTTTTTTATGATGCCACCTGCATGTTCTCTGGATCCAAGTATCCCACTGCAAATCTCTACTTTCGTGCAGCATTTGTAATTTATTTGAGTTTAACACAATAAATGAGAAGTGATGATAACTATATAAAGCGTATGTCCACCCAAATATTTGCCAAGTTTTCAAAGTACTGGTCTGAATTCAGCATCATTTTGGCAATTGCATGTGTGTTGGATCCTCTGTATAAGCTCTCCTTTGTGGAATTCTCGTACAAGAAATTGTTTGGCAGTGACTACTTCTAGTTTGCTCAAGTTACGGAAAAGTTATTCTCTCTCTCTTCAATGAATATATGGTTAGGATTTATCCTATTCCTTCATCCTCATCTTCCCCAGTGGCTAGAGGTGCTGATGATAGACAGAACATGTCATATAGTCAAGAGGTTTTAGATGTTATGAAGGTAATTTTATTTATAATTGTATCTTTCATTATATGTCGCTTACTACTTAGCATATTAAAATTTGCTATGAATTGTCTTATAGTACGTTGAATAATATAATTGCATTTGCATTAGGAATTTGATTCATTTGAAGGTGAATGAGGTACTTTGGCTATGCAAAAATCACAATTGGAGCTTTATTTGGATGAACCAATATTACAAGAGTCAAAGCTAGATATTCTTGCATTCTAGAAAGGCAATCAATACAGGTTGTTTGACTAATAATCTCATGTAAACACTATTTTCTGTAATCTTATTTACATTTATATTTGATTCAAATGTTGATTTTAGGTATCCTGAACTTGTTGCCATGGCTCATGATGTCTTGAGCATTCCTATATCTACAGTTGCATCAGAGTCTACTTTTAGTGTTGATGGTCGGGTTCTTGACCAATAAAGATCTACTTTAAAGCCAGATACCGTGCAATCATTGATTTGTGTAAGAGATTGGCTATATTGATTGAAAGGTAATAGTTTATAACTCTATATTTACATTATATTTTATATGAACTTAGTAATGACTAATGCGTGTTTATTCTATATGATTGTAGACTCTACTATTACAGTTGCCATGGATGAGCTTGCGAGGACATTGTAAGCATAAATAACAGTGCAGGATCACTTCAACTAACTAAAGTCTCTGGATCAATTCATTTGATTAATTTGTATAATTTTCATAACTTATTTTAATTTATTGTGTTTGATACATTGATGGAAGTAGATTTCCCTCATGTGCTACTTAATCCCTATTTATTTACTACTATTGTGGTTATTTAATTCATTTAAGTCTCTTTTACATATCATGTGATGTGAGTTAGTGAGTGGTGTAAAGAACTGTGTTGATTCTAAATAAAATAATAAAATATTACAGGAACTTTATTGGTAATTTGGTATAGTTCAATTTTCACCAATACTAGTTAATAATGCTCTTCTGTGTTTGTCTATGTACTTGTTGTAATGACCCTGGATTTTTGTAAATTATTAAGAAAAATTAATAAAGTTTGAATTTTTAGCAATTCTAAGCTAGAATATTAGGTTATTGAAAATTCTCTTTTTATAGAGATTATATCATGAATTAAAACATAGAAATTATGGATGTACTTGAAAAACTGATCGAAACAACATTAAGTACGTTCAATTCTGAGTTTAAATGAAGAATCTATAATATTCTCCATTTTAGGGTAAAATGGTAATTTAACCTATAGCCAAGAAATAAGACCTCAATATTTATAATGTACTTAGAAACACGATTCCAACGCCACTAAGTACGCTTGATTCTGAGTCCGGACAAATAGTGCTTATTTTTCTCCCATTTTGGAATTAAAAGGGCAAAAAGGTATTTTTCACATGAAAGTGGGACAATGTTCTAGAAGCAACAATAATTTCTCAATGCATTATTAGATGGTAGTGGAGAGTTGGATAGGACTGTAGGGGAGAATGGGATGGGAATGGAGAATATACTTTTAATTAAATATTCTAAAGTAATAAAAGATATTATCAAAAGAAATAATAAAAAAATTCAAATTTGGCTATAAATTTGTCTCAAAAATTTTCACAACCTTTCCCACAAAATTCCCAAATCTTCCCTGGAGTTTAAGCTCCAAATTCTCTTTCATTTTTTCCCAATCTCTCTTTTCCTTATTTCTCTCTCCTCTCTCTAATTGGAACAAGAGACCTAAAATCAATTAGGCACTCCTTTCCAAATAAAATCTCAAAAATCTCACCATCCATAACATCCTATACTACCTTATATATAAAAAAAATCAAATCAATTTCAAGATCCAACGGTTCAAACAACAGTAAATCACAAAAGAAGGGCTATTAGGCTATATTATCATCAACCGATAATTCTCTCAAATTGGGCATCAAATATAAGTTTTTTCTCCAATCGGGTAGGTGGAACTACTTCCTAGACATATTTATTATTGTTTTGTGTATTTTTTATTTTTCTGTAATTTTATTTGAATGAAAATTTGTAAAAGTAAAGTAAATATCAGAGCCTTCAATTCATGGTGATGGAGAGCTCAGATGGAAAATTTGACCCTTCCAATCGTTCTAGAAGGGTCCCAAAACCCTAGGGTAAAAATTTTAGGAAATTTTATTAAGTTTTGGACCCTCAATTGAGAAAGATTCATTCCGCTAGGCCCAGATCAAATCTGGACCCTAGGAACGACTGTGAACTTCAAATGACGATTGTGGAGTTATATGAACTCCAAATTGAGATCGGAAAGAAGCTGTGAAAAGCTTGTAATATCTAGTTTCTTATGAAATCATAATATAGGTATAAAATTATTCATGAAACGTTCTGTATTTTGAAAATAAGTTTCCAATTTCTAAGATCTTCAAATCTGAGGTGATTAGATCTTGAAATTTTTTTAATGATTATATAATATTAAAATAAAGTGAAATCCATGGTTGATTTGGACAGATCTGAGATAAATTAAGTGATCTACCCTTTATGGTAGAAAAATCCTAAAAATACAAAGGGACCCACTTGATCAATGAGATCAAGTATGATCAAATCCTTGGGATGGATTAAATGGACGATATTATGATGGAATTCAATTAGATCATGGATTAAATGTGACAAAATCAAGTGGATATGATTTTTGGATCTTAATGAATTAAAAGCCCTAAAGGTAATTAAAATCCTTGATTTAAAGGAAAATACCTAAGATCTAATAGTTGGATCATATTTAAAGGTTTATAATAATCTTAATATAATTAGTTTAATTGTCTTTTATTGGATAATAGAAGTGTAAATGTGATTTATGCTATAAGTTAGAAAGCATGATAGTATAATCTTTAAATTTTAGTATGTTATGCCCTAAATGATTAGTTTGTTAGTAGATTTGATTATCTTAGGGCCATGTTAGTATAAATTAGAGATTTAAACATGATTCCATTAGGATAGAAGTACAATTTTATGTATTTCATAACTTAGGATCATGTTAGTTTATGTATAGTTTTATTTCATTAGGTTAAGTTACATTCACAGGAAGAATGTTAGTATATGGTTGTTAGACTTATATTTGATTTATGCTTTAAATTTTATAATTTAATTATTGTGAAATTATATTCAATTGTTAAGTAGTTGTTAAGATATAATGAGCATAAATCACCAAAATTGTAAACTAATGAAATATAGAGATTCATGGACAACTAAGATGAATGAATGATTTTGACTTAATAAGAACTATAGTTAGTAGAACAATATAATGAATGATTTACCATTTCCTTGGCCCAAAGTAGGAAAATAATGAACATCCATGGATGACATTGTGCATATCCGTGGAAATTAATTAAAATCAATTAGAGAAGGGACTTAAGGTAAAGAGCTCATAGGAACCTTGTCAAAGATTGAGCTAGTACCACTCCAGTGGACTCTGAACATTGTGGTTAAAGGGGGTATACAAGAGCCAAGTGCTTTTCCCTTGCCTCTCATTAACATAAGTGAGGTTTAAACGCCTCCTTACATAAGGGTTGTATTAAACACTTTTTTAGCAGACTTTAACTGGTAAGCACTAGTCATCTTGAAATAAGGAGGAGCTATCTAGTAATAGGAAGAAATAAATTATCTTCAACCAAGTAAGACACTAACTGGTTGAATAATAATAAGAACATAATAAGACAACAAATTATCTAACCCTAATAAAAATAGTAAGTAAGATAAGGATGATCAAATAAGATGAGATCTTGTATGATCAAAAAACATTAAGGAAAAAGAAACATCAATGTAGATTAGATTGTTTATGTATGATATATATAATACTTATATAGATGATACTAAACCCTTGGATATGCTATTCAAGGAAGAAAGATTCAGATCATCCTACATAAGGAAAGACCATGTAGTATGTACCCTTGATTAGAAAAATGACATTATACATATGATTTGACAGATATATGTTGATCAAGACTGTGACAGGTTTCAATGAGTAAGAATACCTTATTGAGGTAGGTGGATTATTAAGATTGTCTTTACATGAAAATACATGTTTAATACATTATCTTATGTTTTGAAGTATTGACATGTATAATACCAATATATTAAGGTAAATACCTCAAATTGAAATATAATCCAACCAAAGTAAAAAATATTCCAGCCCTAAATAAACAAATAGATAGTTTGATATGTATAAGTATTATTTTACATACAAGCTTGAAGGCTTGTGGTTTTGTTTTAAACAGGCATAGGCCTAGGGATGCTATGCTATGAGAGTTAAGAGGGTTTGGCCACCCGCTCTCTGAAACTTGATGATATTGAATACCAAGCTTAAGAAAGGCTAAAAGTCGTGGGACAATTATGGGAAGGCTACTACTGTGACAGCCATGGTCCTCCCATATGGACATGGATATTGTAATTTCCATTGAGAATGGTATAAGTGGATTATTGAACAGTTATCTGGGTGCACTATACGGATCAGACTTCAAGCATAGTAGTCATTGATTATTTTGCATTATGATGCATATGAAATTGGCATAGTGAAATGCCTTAAGGGATGGCATGATGAAATGTAAGTAATTGTATATTACCAATAATTTTCCCAAGAAAGGAAATTTTCAGTATAGTAACTGGCTGAGATACAAATTTCCTATAATGAAAGGAGTTGATCAACTTTGTACAGAAATGATTATTGATTATTTTTACAATTTTAACGGATTTGTCCTTATATAATATGTATGTATAAAGGTGAACACAAATGATAAGGACATGAGATGTTCATATAAATGATAGTGGTCTATCAATGTGTTTATGATAGAATGAATTATGGGATAATTGAATATTGAGATTATACTGTCAATAACTTACATTCTTATCCCCTATCAAACATAGCTTGCTGAGATATTGTAAATGTTCGAATGTTTACAATATCTCAGATACAGAGAATGAGACTTAGGAGCTCAAGACTTGAAGAACTATTGAAGAATAAGTAATCAGGGTATATCCCTTGAAATATTGTATTAAGAGCATATATTGTATTTTGAACTTTGTAATTTGCATTGTGTATTTGGACAAGTATTTTAAGGATACAATGGGCTATGTACTGTGAACTACTAGATGGATCTTGAAGTTTAATAAAAGTATATTCCTTCAATAGAATTTTATCTTGTGCAAAATTCTACTTATGTTATGTATGAAGTGGTGACTTGGGTTTTACAAAACAAATTCTAAAGAAAAGAATTTTTGCTGCTTTGGTTTGCGAAATTTTTTTACTCTAAGGGCCCTATCTTTACAAATTGTATTATAAAATGTGTTATAAAAACCCGGGTCGCCACACTTGTCATGTGGATCAATGGATAGAGCAATGACCAATGACAATGAGCATAAAAGGAGTTGGAGAAATGAATTCCATCCTAACAATTTATGTGGGGGTTGGATTGAAAGTTTAGTTGTTCATAACTGAAAGACCCATGCCATTGAATTCTGATTTTTTGCTCCAGAACTTCATTGTTATTGCTTCAGGTGATCAGAAGATCAAAGATTCAGTTAAGTCAGAATTAGAAGACCAGTCCTAATATTCCAATAAAACACATAACATATAAGACGGTTATTGTACAACCGTCCTATAAAACTTAACATATAGGATGGTTATGACATAACCGTCCTATAAAACGTAACATATAGGACGGTTAAAACCCATAACATACAGGACGGTTGTGACATAACCGTCCTATATGTTATGGGTTTTATAGGACAGTTGTGAAATAACCGTCCTATATGTTATGTTTTATAGACATAACCGTCCTATGTTTTGTGATTGGTTTGGCAGCTGCTCCATTCACTTGGGAGCAGTTTTTTTACTAAGTCGTAATAGGAAAATCGAGTTGTTTCATGTCGTGTCGTGTATCCAACACGACTCAGTCAATTAATCATGTTACACAGGTTGTGTCGTGTCATTTTTTTAAGAACTGGGTCGAGTACGAGTCATAGGTTTTTGACACGACTATTAATCGTGTCGTATTCATGTCGACTCATAACTCTAATCGTGTCGTGTTCATGTCGCCACAAACACGGCCCGCCAACCCGAATTATCATCCATAGTTTGGACCCTTCAAAGGTCCGAGCATAATATAGGCATAAAATGTCTTAGATAGGTTAGAGATAAAATTTCATCTTAGCCGATGCTCTTAGCTTATGTTTTCATGTTAAAAAATAGTGAACATTTGGTTTTATTAATTTTTTTATTGGCCCAAAATAAGTAGTTATGATTATTCAAATATATTGATTTTTTATGGCTGATTTATTTTTGGCATGGAGAACATAACTAATGGCTACAAAAATAAATTTGCATGTATGAAAAAAGAAAGCATGGACTTTCACGCTCAGGAGCATGTACACCAATTAACTAACAATTCATTGCAGTAAATGCAAAATTTATAAGTATTTTATCACGAGAATGGTAGAAAATTGCACACACTACAAGCCTAGAATTACATTCGGTAGTGTATCCCATTTTGAATGATGGTGGTGATTAGAGCCATTAATTTGCCAAAAACAATAAAGATTGCATGACATTAAAATCAGAAAAATGTGCTTTTGATCATAGAAAATGGGCAATGGGAAGCACTACTTAAAGAATGGTCCATATCATCCCTGTGACGTTGATGTTTGGCAGACTAGATATATGGAGCTAGAGAATTCAGATGAACGTGTATGATGAACCTTTCAGAGGCCACCATGCAAAAGTTGGGCCCACTATAGGAAGTGGGTGTACTAGTGCCCATGAGCTATCATTTATCTTTTATGGAACATTTTATGCCTTGTGGTCTGTCCTTTCCCTGGACCCCTCATATGCAGGAACTTTGTGCACCGGTGGTCAAAAGCAACTAAAGCAAACTTGATGAATGTATTACTTAGTCTTTATTTGAACTAATAATTTATCTTATAACTTAGCAAAAGGAAAATGCAGAGGGATATGACCACTAGAGGACCAGCATTCACATTTTCGGAGCCTACCGCCGCATGATGTATTTCCTCTTTTTCTTCAATTCAAAGTTTATACAGAAAACCAGAGTAGTCATAATTTGAAGGTCCTTCGAACTAAAAAACCAGAGGCAGTGGGGTTTCCATGTACTGCCCAGGATCGCAGGCCCTTTCATACACTGATTTTAGGGCACTTCCGAGTTATCGTTTAACCCTTCACAGCCGAAGGGTCTGTGGGATTTAGGTCTAAAATTAATACGAGTGTTTGTCAAAATTTTCTAACTTGTGCTCGTTTCCAAGCACAACTTATTAGAGCCTATAAGATTCCAATCGACGTATAAAACTAAGAGATAAATAAGTCAAAAAGTGCAGCCCCAGTGCACCAAGCTCCCACGTATGCAGAGTTCGGAGAAGGGGCAGACCACAAGGGTAAATAGTATGCAACCTTACATTGTATTTTGCAAGAGGCTGTTTCCACGCCTTGAACCCATGACCCCATGATCACACTATGACAACTCTACCGTTGTGCCAAGACTCCCCTTCTAAGAGACAAATAAGTTCCATTTTGCAAAATGGGCTCCAGAAAATGTGATCCCTATACACAACTCCCTTTCTATCTAAAGCAAACTTCATGGATGTACTCGAGTTCTGGTATTTTCAAATGCCAAGGGAGCGTCTTGTTTTTGTACGCTGCCTTTCTATAATTTTATGCTTCAGTTTGGGAGATCTAATCCATTCATATTCTTTGGGAGCGCTTTGACTACCACCACACTAAAAACTACTATTGGATGCATGCAGCCTTGCGTTTCTTTGTGATTTGAATCACATTCGTTAAAATAAAAAATAAAACAAAAATAAAAGTTAGGATCATCAGATTGGTATAGTTTTTCAATGGTCGACTAAAAATAAGGGTCCAAACAAGATGAACGCATTAGATTTGACAAGAAAGTAACAAAAAGGCACTGTGAAAAATAGGTACCAACTGAATGCTAGTTGAGCCTGTCAATATTCCTATTACATGTAAAAAGGCAGTTCCGGTGCACGAAGCTCCTGCCTATGCGGGGTCTAGGGAAGGGGCGGACCACAAGGGCCTAAAGTTTGCATTTTGCAAGAGGCTGTTTCCATGCCTTGCAACTTTTACCGTTGGGCGAAGGCTCCCCTTCTTCAATATTCCTATTATATCTCTAAATTGATTTTCATTCCAATTCAGTTCCAAGATTCTCATCTACCTTGCGGAGAGAATGCTACTTTCTCTGTGAATTCTTTATGTTCTTGGCTTCATGAAGGCTTTGGACCATAATTTCTGTAACAGCAATGCAGCAGTATACAAGCATTAAGAAGTTAAGTCAGCTGGCTCAGTTAATGCTTTCAGCATCCTGAAGCAACTAAAACTCGGTGTGCCATGCTCTTCACTGGTCTCTATACAATGCACTCGGGATTTGTGGCATCAAACTCTGTATGTCACCAATGTGTGTGCGTAAATTGTATGATCACGTGGCTCTAAATGTAAAAAGGGCAGCCCGGTGCACAAAGTTCCTGCATATGCAGGGTCTGAGAAAGGGGCGAACCACAAAGGTCAATAGTACGCAGTCTTTCCTTGCATCTTACCTTGAACCCATGACCTCAAGGTCACATGACAATAACTCTACCGTTCTGTGTTGCTGTAAATGTGATACTGTAAATACATGCATATAGCTCTGGTTCAATTGATGGAGAAACAAGCTCTATCTGGGACCAGATAATCAGTAGATATGTACTCTTTTCTCCACTGAGTCTACTCTCTCCTCCTCTCTCATGTATACTCCATATTCATCTCATTTTCCTCTCTTCTCCACCACCATGCCTACCACTTCTTCTGCCAACAACGACGGCATTAACGCCACTGCCACTTACGCTGAGAACTCCCTATGATTCTTATGACTCAATTGTCCAAAATCTATGAACTTTGAAGAGACAAATCTTTGTCCAATTCCTTTTTTACATTTGTTAAACAGTTTGGACTCATTTTATGGAATCTAATTTTGTCACGTGAGCGTCTTGTTATTTTAAGGAAGGGGAGCCTTGGTGCAACAGTAGAGTTGTCGTCATGTGATCTTGAGGTCATGGGTTCAAGGCATGAAAACAGTCCCTTGCAAAATGCAAGGTAAGACTGTGTACTATGACCCTTGTAAAACAATATGCATCATCAATCAAATTCTCTTACATCGTAAGACCCAATTCACAGCTTAAACGCTCTAATTACTTGCAAAGTCATTCCATCATTGATCAATTGATACTTCTCCTATCTTGCAATGGGATAAAGGAATTCATCCTCGATATTGAAGGTAGAAACCACCAACTGAAAGATCTTTCCTTGAGCACCAATTTTGGAAATTCAAAGGAGATTTTGGATGTTTTTGCTTGTGTAGAAGCCCCCCAATTTTACAACGATTCTCAGTTTTTGTAAGTCACATGAATATGTAATATCCTCGTGTCTTGACATCATTGTAGGTGCTGACCAATTTTTCGGTTTCGTGAACATCTAGGTCTATTCCGAACCTGTTCTACATCTATAACTTCTGAGGACTTCAGGGAAGTACAAAAACAATTAGATTACTAACTCTATCATCTTAAAACAAATGAAAATAACTGAGATGCTTCGTGAAAAGCCAGTTGGTATTCATAAAATTTGTACTTGCCAATGCACCAGAGCTTCAAAATCAGTTCAGAGGTGGCTGCCAAGGCATTGAAGATTTTTTAAGAGTTACTGCAATTTCGAAGAGCTTCTCCACAAGCTGAAATCATATCCTTGGGTCTCAATGAAGCTCAAGACAGTTCTGAATCCTGAGAGGAGTGTTAAAGCTTGGGACAGTTCTGAATCTGCAGAAGGGAGTGAAGCTCAAGACAATTCTGAATCCTCAGACGAGGGAGATTAGTAGCAAGTTGTTGCTCCTTCAAAATGAAAACAGTAAATGATTGCTTCTATATTTCCTCATCTCTTAACTAGTCATTGTCCAGTGAGCAGTGTGTTTATTCAATCTACTTTGCTAAGTATGATTATTTATTCAAAGTCAAAGATGGGTAATTCTTGCTAATGGTCTTGTAACTATAATCTGAACTTAACTTCTTCTTTTTTTTGGCAAAATCAAGAATGACAAAACAAATTACTCACCCACACTCCAGAATCTAATCCTTCATAAAAGGGCAAAGCTACTACTCGAACTTGTGACCAAGTGCATTCCAAGGGAGATTCTGAGTTGTCTGCAGCCAACTGTGCTAGATATATTTGGCTCATCTCAACTTATCTACCAAAAGGAGAAAAGGATGATAAGAATAATCCTATGCAAGAACAGCTGCAGAAACTCCATTTAGAATTAGGCTCAAACGATGAATTATTTAAGTCATACATTTTGTTCTTTTGCCAGGACATCTAACACCCTCCATCTCTTAATACTATATGTTGGAGGGTAGTTGAACCAATGTGCCCAAATGGTAAAAATTGCAGAAAGTTTGTCTCCAGAAACACCAATTTTGCTACATAAGTTCTAGCTTGTATTGTACTAGACATAAATATGAAGAGACATTCTTTAGGTTCATTTTTCCTACTGTCCAACACATACCTTTTCATCTCAATACCAACAATTAATTTATATATTCATATAGCAAGTTTTGAAGGGAAGCCTTGGCACAATGGTAAAAGTTGTCGTCATGTGACCTTGAGGTCACGGGTTCAAGGCGTGGAATCAGCCTCTTGCAAAAAATGCAAGGGAAGGCTGCCTACTTTAGACCATTGTGGCCCGCCCCTTCCCTAGACCCTACATAGGCGGGAGCTTCGTGCACTGGGGCTGCCCTTTATTCATATAGCAAGTTTTGTTTATGTTGTAATGAATCCCTAGAACTACTCAATTGAAGAAGCAAGTAGATGCAAGAACTTTATCAATACTTTTGGACATACCATTACCTCCCTGTAGATGTAGCATACAAGTATTTGGCTTAATTAAATAAGCTTTTGCCTAGACACCTGGCCAAGTTATAGTCAAGTTGAATTAAATTTTCTAACCAAAGCTAAAACTGATCCAACCCAAGTGCAACCATAACCTTAGTGACAACCATCTGTGGTATAATGAACTAAGGAGGCCCAAAGCTACATGCAGTGTACTCACGAAGTCTTTGATGTAGGACAACATTTAGTAAGATGCTTCTGCAACAAATCAAGACCAGAAAAACATCCAAAGGCCATTAGATATTCAAAAGAAGCAGAAGGAATGGTCAGGGTTATGGGGACTCTTGGCAAGCTCAATATAGGCTCATCATTCTGTTTTTAGAGACCTTTGGGTAGTTCGCACTAGGACAGCAGTAAGTGTTTGTAATCATCATCATCATCAAGACCTTATCCCAATTAGGGGTCGGCCACATGAATCTTATTCCTCCATTCCACTCTATTAAATACCATGGCTTCATTTAGTCCCAACGTTTTTAAATCTTTCCTCACTACTATCCACGTTCTTTTGGGCCTTCCCCTTGCCCTTTCAGAACCTTCTACTTGTATTGCCTCACTTCTTCTAACCAGTGCCGTTGTTGGTCTCCTTTGAACATGTCCAAACCATCTAAGTCTAGTCTCCCTCATCTTGTTACCCATTGGTGCTATCCCTAAATTTCCTTGAATATTTTCATTTCTAATTCTATCCTTTCTTGTCTTACCACTCATCCATCTCAACATCCTCATTTCTGCGACACTCATCCTATAAAATTTTCCTTTTAGTTTAAGTGGCACCCGTCGATCGCACAAAATTCCAGATGCACATCTCCATTTGTTCCAACCCGCTTAGTTTGAGTGGCAATAAGTATTTGTAATAATCTTTAATTTATTTAAACATCTTGCCTTCTTCAGACCATGATCCTGTTTTCAAAATCTCAGACTAGCCAAAAAACTTTGTTGTCGTTCTTTTGGTCAAACAAGTCAAGGATCTTTCTTTGAGAATGTCACATCATTGCCATTGGCTTTAGTAATGAGTCTATTTCAATACCTCTAAAGGCATATTCCAAGACGGGTCCTCTTGTTAGGGATATTTATCTAGCTCTATTTTGCATGAGAGTTCATTCATTATTTATTTGGGTTGGCGATCATATTGATGTATTTCCTTCTTTTGGGGAACAGTTTTCCATTGTTTGTTCTCTGGTTGGCCTTTCAATGTTTCAGATTATGCTAGGTGGCATCTGACAGGGTACCTCGTGGTCAGATGGCGGAAAAAATGAGCACCAGGAAACACCCCACAAAGATGACAAATTAATTACATTCACCATGCAGGAGTATAATGCATTTCAACAACAAACCTAATAACCAATTCAGAAACTGCATAGTGTGATGGAAGCTACATCACATCTATGTCCACCAACTTCTGTGCCAAGACCAGATCCAATGCTGAAAATGAAATCCAGGTTAGAACAGAGACATGTGCTAGGACTACTGTGCTTTCATTTTCGTACAAAAGCAAATCCACAAGTTTAGTCCCACTGGTGACTGCACTGCTGATGAATATATGCAGTTCTGCAGCTACAAAGATAATTTCGTATCAACATGCAGTCTGGAGGAACTACCGGTAGGACGGCACCTCCTCAAAATCCAATGATCACCTCTGCATAGAAAACTAGGCTTGTACCAACGAGATCCCACAAGAAGAAAGCCAACCTCACAGTCATGAAGTTCAGTATATTGGCCTGGTTGGAACTAAGAATTATCACAAATACCAGAAGGCAAGAGGTTGACAATAACCTGATTGATCACATGCTATTTTAAACATACTAAAATATCCAACCATTAATTGGTTAGCAAACAGTATTCTGGAATCCAGATTTCAGGAGTAGCTAGGTCAAAAGCAGGATTGACATTATCTAAACACCACTAAATTTCTTATATCCTACTTAAATACTAAGCAAGAGGACTAAACTGGATATAGGAGAGCAGTTGTTGCTCGCATAATTGCCCTTTGTATTACATTTTGAGACATGTAGCATTGTCTCCAAGAGTCCATACAACTTCCTATAGAACTGCAGGACACGTAACCTCAACCTCTAATAACTCGAGTACAGAATCCAGCTCTTTCCAGAACATATGCCATAACCTACAGGTTTTTCAGACCAAGCAACAGCAAGAGTAAGTAAATTTAAACCTCAAAGAAGAAGTAACAGGCGTCTTGGCGCCCATGACCAATGGATGTCAATATCAGCAACCATAAAGAAGCTGGGGCCTACACACAGGTCATTTTAAGTTCTACTAGCAGATCATGAAGTAAAGAAGTATGAGGACACAGAAAGTAATGTACCTACTCATTCAGATACCAGATAACTGAGAACTCTTACTTGACAGATCCTCTATGTACAGAAAACACAAAAGGGCAAAAGTGAACAGCTGCTATAGTATGAAATAAACAAAAGAAAGATCAGACTTCCTCTGAATCCAAATGGCGTGATCAGCTTAGGATGACAACACCTAAAACCAGGAATCAACTAATTTAGGACAGTCTCATAGAAGATAGTAAAAGCACCGAAAGTTGGTTTATTGCCTCACACCAGTCAATAAGGTCACACTTTGAGAGAAATTCAATACTCAGTCTCAAATTATCAATCATAAAAAACTGTAGACTACTGCACCGCAGTGCAATTTGAAAAGATGCACTAGCTTTGGGATTCAGGATTTCACCCCCAACCATAACTTCATCCACTGATTCCTTGACAGCAATAAGTTTGGTCGTCCACTTAGCTTCACCCAAACATCACCTTCTTCATGTATAGACTAACCAACTTGGCCATGAGTGAACAATTGACCTAGGAAGACTTGTTTTACGCATTACACTGGCCCTGGAGGTTCCCTTAACCAAGTCACCATTTCATGCTCTAAATTAGTCCAGGACGGGATTCTTTTCATCTTTTTCCTGTGGCAATTGACTGTTGTTCACATAAGTATTTAGCCTTACAAGGTCATCAAACAGACTACACATAAGCCATTCTATTTGGATCCAAAGTGAGTTAGTGATCCAAATTTCTAATGACAATCTTGCACTCAAAACTTCAAAATTCCTTTACAAGTTGATCTTTCAAGTATTCATACTTAAAACTAGAAATAGAACCATTATGTGGAAACTGGAGGCATAAATCATTATGATTATTTTACTCACAAGTGGATGGATAAATTTATCAGAGGTCCAACTCTTTATTTCAGACTTCATAACTAAGAAGAACACCAAGAAGGACAAAAATAAAGGTACATTAAAGTCAATTTCTGTGGTCTATGTTTCCTTCTTTTGACCAGGTTATTATCAGTTCTATATCAAGAAATGTGCAACATAGAGCATACTTTCAACGTCTTTAAACAGAACAGACTAGAAAATCCCTTCTATTACCCATTTAATCCAAAATACCTAGAAGCAATTAATTGAGATCAAGATCCCATTGTACATCAAGGACTATACCTTCCAACATTGAGAAACTGGAACATGGGGAAAATATAAGTTATATATTTATTGTAAGGATTGAATTCTAAGTGTTCCGAATCAGGACTTAGAGACCAAATCTATGAACAATCCAGACTCTGCCACAAAGACCAAATGAACCTTTCATTTACAAGAGCAATATGATATGGTTACACCCGCAACAATACAAGGCAAGCTTACCAACAAAGAATTGAGAAATGGATAGTAAGGCAGCAGTAGAACCAACCACCTAATCTAGCACATTCTCAATAAGAAAACAATGTCTTCTTACCTATAACCAATCAACAAGAATTCAGAAGTAGTCATCGTCCTCTCTGTCATCTTCATCGCTATCCAAAGCGTAATCATTCTCAGTTACCCATTGTTCCTCCTCCGAAAATGCCGAAGTCACAATCCTACCAACCTCAGAGCTCTTAACAACCACATCACCCACAATAAACTCCCCATCACTCTCATCGTCAATCTCATCACTGAAATTCGTAGATGAAAAGAACCCATCATCTCTCTCCAAGTATCGATCATCCCTCATTAAAATATCATCATCAACAGCCTCCCCATTTTCCACCCTTATCCAAGGAACCCAAATATCAGCATGCCTTCCCAAAGCCGTCTGCCCATCACCCACAACAACCGTCCGCATATTCGAATCCCTCGCTCGTAAAATCATATCAGCAAAATCAGAATCATCAGAAACCAAAAGCAACCAATCGATCCCTCTACTCATAGAATGCATCATCTGCCTCTTCAAAGCAGAATCAGCAGCCTGTGGCTTATCCTCCACGGTCTTAACAAAAACCCCAGCACGCCGAAGTTCCGAAGCCAACCCATACCCAATTTTCGGCGTAATCAAAGCCCTCGCACTCTCTTCATACTTATGATTTCCTGAAATAAACCTCTCCTTATATTTCTGCCGCTTCTTCCCCCTCAGACACCGCATTCGACCGAGTTTTTTCTGTCGTTCTCGCTCGTGGAGTTGCTTAAAATGCTTCTTAAGGTCCAGATTGGTGCGGCACTTGCGGCCGCAGACGCCGCAGATATAGGCTGAAGAGGGCGGAGAGATTTGGCCTTTGCGTTCGAGGATGTCCATTTGTTTCCTTTCTCGGCGTTGTTCGAGTACCCATTGGGGGAGATGAATGAAGGCGTGGCGATTGGCGTAGGCGGAGATGTCGACGAGGTCGCCGAAACGTTGGGCGATTTCTTTCAGCGCCATGGCTGCTTGGTATGGTGGGCCTCTTGGGGGCTTGTTATCTAGGTCCCATAGGACTACCACTTTGTTCTGCTTGGCTGTGTAAGTTCCCTGTCCGTTCTTCACCATCTCTACGTCCCCTAATGCTTCCGCTTTGGGTGTTAGAACTTGTTTCTTGTTTCTCTTTTTAGTGAGATTTGGAAATCGTGATGAGAGGGGAGTGCCCCTGAAAGAGGAAGGAGAAGGGTTGCATTGGAGGAGCATTTTGTTATTTGGGGTGCTGATTTTTATGGCGGGAGAGAGGAAGATGTAAGATTTGGAAGGTTTGTGGAGGAAGGTAGAAGGATTAGGGATGTTTGGAGGTTTGAGCGAAAGAATGTCCATGGCCAAATTGCAGACGGACTACCGTCCATCTTTCTTCTGTACTTATCTGCCTGTGTGAGAAGGTAAGACTATGTTCTTGGGATAGAGAGGGTGTTTTTACACTATACACCCTTTCTAATGACTGAATTCCCGCTGCAACCCATTTAGCTTTGAAATTACACACAAACCAACCTTTTATGTCTCTTATAATTTAGCCTTTTATTATTATTTTAAACTTATAAAATTGATACAACTCCCAAGCTTTTCAGCTTTTTTTTTATTATCATTTTAAACCTGTAAAACTGTCACAAGCTTCTCTCTCTAAAGTAATATCTTGTAGATGGAGATGCTACCAGCTGAAATTCTCTTCAATATACTGATTAGACTTCCCATCAGCTTACTACTGCAATGCAGATGCGTATGCAATACCTGGCGAACTACACAAAGCGAGCCTTACTATGCAAACATGCAGGTTGACCAAGTAACCCAAAGTGGCAATCCTTATCTTGTCACTGGCACTGCTTCCATTGACAGATAATGTTTATAAGAGATGGATCATAATGGAACAGCAGCAATACTCAAGGCTACAACAAGAAACCCTGAGTTTAGTGGTTAAGAGGAGTATTCATGCAATGGATTGATCTGCACAAATCATCCCCTTACCCTGCAAACAGGAGTGTAGTGTCACAGGAAGGCTCTCCATGTGAACCCACAACTAGTGGCCTTAACTTGAGACACGGCGAATCAAACGACTTTGGGATAAATACGTTTTATACAAATGCATAAAGAGAAGTGGGAATTCTGCTTGCTCATATGTATGTGGATTTCAGGATTTGTACATAAAATTGGGAGTCTGGTCTTACTCAAGGCGACCTCCGGAGGTGCAAATATGATAGAGGAACAGAAGACAAAGATTACAGAAGAATAGAAGAAACGGAAAGTAGAGGATGGTGGAAGAGATTCAAGCATTCAAACATCACTTCTATCAAGGGTGAAGAAATTTTTCTTCTGCTTTTCTGAATGATGTTCTTGGGTAGAAAGAACTCTAATGATTTGGAGGACACAAAAGTAGGAGTTTAATGAGAAATGTTTTTACTGTGAGCTTGATGTTTTTTAGACTAAATCTGATGTTGTTTCAAGTGACTCTAAAGTTGTTTTGTTTTCATGGATTGTTAAGTTAAAATTGGTACTGTAATTGATTATTCATAGCTTTCACAAGAATCTTACTTCCTAGAGCTAGGGCCTTCCACTAGCGTGGCCATAGGAGGGCCTTTTGCTTAAGTCATGGGTTCCAGGCGCTCATGGGTCATGGGTTATCCATGAAAACAGAGCTTGCATATCAAGAAAAAGAAAAAGAAAAAAGGAAATAGAAAAAGAAGCATTTCTTCTTCAAAACTACTCAAGATTTCTCTTCCAGTAAGATATGAATAATAGTATTTTTCCCATCTGTACAAATGTAAACCTCCTGTGAACTACTTTGTGTTTTTCCAACAACAATGCTTTGAAGGCTAAGAGGATCAGAAGACAAACATGGGATTTCAAATATTTTTTCTTTTTCTACGATCTTTCTCAACATTTACTAGGTTTTTTCTCTTGATTGTCACATTCTCCTCAATGATACCCTCTTCCAATCTTTCTTAACTCTATAAACACAAGACCATTTCAATTTTTAGGAAACACACATAGGTTATAAGTTAATAATCATAGTTTTCCACTGTAGATCTAGGCAGTGATGTTTGTGCCCCTAGTTTTCCCTCTTGAGCCCTCACTAAATGTATGAACAGCTATAACTATAGACAGGTTCAGATTTGTGAAGATCCTAATTGTTCATAATGTTGTCCTTAACCGATACAACGCGTGCTCTAAAATGCTCATCTTATCAAATGATCCTCGCTGTCCATTTTACAATTAAAAGGAGCAGTTGCTAAATTTCAAAATAAAAAAGGCCTCCTCAAATCAAAGGCATATGATCGCCGAACAAGCTTGTTTCATATAGCAAAGATATGAAGTTCCAAAGAATTATCTATCTTATGCAACATTTTTGAGCATGCACTAATGGAGCAGCTTTTATCATGTCCTAGGTGCAGCTTTTATCTGCTGAGTGAGGGCCCTTCCACTCAGCACTGTAAGATCACTAAGGCTGATTTTGTCCCTGCTTGATGCATGGATTCTTGCAGTCAAGCTACCTTCTACTTTGTCAAGAGTGGAAGGTAGTCGATGACCACACTTGAGGCTTTATTAGGCTGCTAAATGTTTTGAAGAACAGATAAAAGAGCAGGAAATAAGTGGTCTGAGAATGAAACAGCAGCCCTCTTTTTCTTTTTCAATATCTTACTAACAGTGGTAACTGTCCAGAAACGTAGTTCATTTCAATCTATAATGTTCACAAGGCTTTAAGATAAGATACATCAGTTGCTCAGTTGCTTATAAGATTGATTTCTCAAGTTCTTTAGGATATGGACCCAGAAGGCTTTCTTCTGTCATAGATGATCGACCATAACCTGAGGTCCGAACTTTCGCTTCAAGTAGTCAGAGAAAAAATAGGCATACCAGTCATAACTAGCAGTCATTTGGAATTCCCATAACCAGCACAAGAACTTCAACTTATTAATAGGGGCGTGATAGAGATAGGGCTTGCTAATAGGGCTCTAAAGCCCCCATTAGCTGCCTTATTAGTAAGTGATCCTTGCTGGGCAGCGGAAGGTACTATAGGAGTTGCACCAAGCTATAGCGAAGTTTTTCCACAGTAGTGTTACCGCCTCATAAGGTTTTTTTATTCCTTTTTTTTAGATAGTCATATGTGAGTGATTTGTTTGGATGTTTTAAAGCTATCTGAGGTTGTTCTAAAGTTGGATTAAGTATAATGGCTGAAGATTCATCATCTGGAGCCCATGATAACTGTAATGGGTGGATAATTAAGAAGAAAGAACTGTGGTTCTCAACCAGTTAGAGAATCCTATCAGATCACTACTGTTTGACTGAATGACATTAATTTTATCCATTGGTCTCGTTCCCTTAAGATGTTTATCAGTGGCAAACAGAAGTTGAGTTATATTAATGACATGATTAAGGAGCCCTCGGCTAACGATCCTTGGAATGTTTTTTGAGAATCTAACAATTTACTTGTAATGTCATGGTTATGAAATTCCATGGAACCACAAGTCCTAGTTTGTTTTTCCTTCAGACAGCTAAAGAAGTTTCAGTTTTCTGAAGCGGTTTAAATCATTGTCTGATATCATCAATCCATTTCTATATGTAGAGTGTGATGGTGTAAAAGATGCATCCGGGGGCTGAGAAATAGCTTGAACAATAGAAATGGCCAAAATCCATGTGTTGAGACTTCCCATCTCCTTAAATGAACGTATTGGGAAAGACTTCTCTATCCACTTGGTTGATCGAACCAACAAATTAACTGTTCGCAATGGCAGCATTACGGGCCTACTATCAAATTGCTTCAAGTGACACTTCAACTACTAATCTATAACCATCATCATTGCAGAAATTTCTTCATAAGCAACTGGTCAGAACTCAGCAACCAGTCAAATGCAAGTCCTAAATACTGTCAAAAGCAAGATGACAGAAAAGCTAAGTAGTTTGAAGGTGAAAGATGAAACCTCGATGGGCCACACTGGTTTGCTAAGCTCTCCAAAACAGTAGCTGAAGGATTGAAGACAATCCCTGCAGCACTTAATCTAAATGCTAGCTGATTCAGAGAATGAGGCCTTCCATAACAGATATTTACAGCAATCTTTCCGTAATCAGTCTCAAACAATGGATGCCTTGAGTTTCCATGCAAATCATATGTACTCTCACAGAAATCCCCAACTCTGGGTATGTAATTCTGACAGGCATCCATGTAATAGTTTCCAAAAGTTACAGTGACAACTCAGAACCACAAGAAACGGACTGAAACCACATGAAATATTTTAGCAACTAGCATAACATCTCTACCTTTCGGTGCTTCCCAGTTATGCTACCTTGATTGACTATTATCACTGCTGTGTTCCACAAAGTCTCTCCATGATTTAGATCTCTTCAAGAACAGGGCTCACTATAACCATGTTATACTTGTGAGCAAGCTGCTGAAGAAATTGGGTTGATTTGCCATCAACTGGCTCTACAAATTCGCACCATAAGCCTTGGCTCAACGGTAGAGTTGTCGTTATGTGACCTAGAGATCACAGGTTCAAAGTGTAGAAACAGCCTCTTGCCAAAATGCAAGATAAGACTGCATACTATAGACCCTTTGTCGTCCACTGCTTCCCCAGACCCCACTTAAGCAGGAGCTCTACGCACCGGGCTACCAGTTTATTGGACACCTTAATCTGATTGAAGATCAACATATTCAGTCCGGCACATTTACTCACTTGTAAACACAATACATTGACACCTGAAACACCAGCTGCGTCGATCATTGTTTTCACTTTCTGCATGGAGGCCTTCTTTTGGTCCAAGAAGGGAGCAGTTGTTGCAAGGACAATAGAGTCCTGAATGAGACCAACCTGCACCATTCAAGGTTGTCTGAGAACTTCTTTCTCAGGATGAAAGCAAAATGCCTGTTAAAGGTTGGAAGTACAAGGAACAATCAATTGATATGAGGTAACATTTACCAGAGCAATCATGCTTCAGAGACAAAATGGTGACATTGAGTTGAAAATTCAATTAGAATCACATGTCAGTAACTGCTAGTAAATAAAACAGGGAAGCCACTATAGGCTTGTCTGAGCTATAAAATCATAGAATTAGCCGTCTAGCTTCCTATGCAATTCTGATCTTTGCAGGTTTCCATTGATTGATCAGCTAGCAACATACAGAAAATGTGGGTAAGTACTAATTACTCACAACTAGCATGAGTATGAAGAATAACTATATCATAGGAATTATAAATTACTGAAAGATAAAAATAATTGCAATCCCTAAGAATGTAAGCATAGCCATTGTAAAAGACTCACTCTGATGGAGATCTTCATGAGCTTGTGGTTGAGAAAATGAGGAGTCCTCTGCCCAATTGGCATTTCAGGTCAGAAGCCTAAAACTGAGCACATAACTTGGTCTGGTTAACCTGTCTCTAGGAAACTTAGGCCAAGCTCAGTATGGTACTTAATAGAGGGGAATGGAGAAACTAGATTCATGTGGCCGACCCCTAGTTAGGATAAGGTCTTCTTGACGATGATGATGACTAAAACTGATCACATAACTTGGTCAGGTTAACCTGTCTCTAGGAAACTTAGGCCAAGCTTACTATGGTACTTAATAGAGGGGAATGGAGAAACAAGATTCATGTGGCCGACCCCCAGTTAGGATAAGGTCTTCTTGATGATAATGAGGACAAAAACTGAGCACATAACTTGGTCAGGTTAACCTGTCTCTAGGAAACTTAGGCCGAGCTCGCCATGGCTGTTTCAATATCTTCTCAATTGTCCTATCAGCTTCAAACTGCACTCACTGACATTCTAATTCATGTCATCTTTTCCATTTTAAGTGAATCCTAATCCTCAAGTATTGCCCTGTCTGTGTTGATGCCTTCTCAACCTACCTGAATACATATCTTTCACATAATACCTTGTTACAATGGCACCTTTGCTGTCTCAGCCTTTTTCCTCTTCATGCCATCCTCATTTATAGAAGGAAAGCCTTGGCGCAATAGTAGAGTTGTCCTCGTGTGACGTTGAGGTCACAGGTTCAAGGCATGAAAACAGCTTCTTGCAAAATGCAAGTTAAGATTGTGTACTATTGACCCTTGTGGTCCACCCCTTCCTCGGACCCCGCATATGCAGGAGCTTCCCACCCCAAGGCTGTCCTTTTGTCATCCACATTTATGAAGTTAATTGTAAATTTCATGAATATGCTTCTATGTTATATCTCTATAACTTCCACTTATATGCTCTTGGGTAGTTCCAGGTAAAATGAGGAGTCCAGTGCACAAAGCTCCTACTTATGCAGGGTTCGGAGAAGGGATAAACCACAAGAGTCTATGGTACGCAGCCTTACTTTGCTTTTTTGCATGAGGCTGTTTTTACGCTTTGAACCCGTGACTTCAAAGTAACACGATGACAGTTCTATCATTGCGCCAAGGTAGGTAGTTCCTTAATCGTTAGCTTATAAACATTATGAGTGGATGGACCAGATCAGTGTTGGATTGGTGTAACTCTAATAGAATGTCCTTTAAATGACGGGATGGATGGATAAACTTTGTACAAAGAACTGTTGACAATTAACAATCAAAAACAGAGTTTTTTTGCTGGAAGGATCCTCCAAATGGTCCTAATTTTGGGTCTGCCAAATAGGACAAATCAGATGCTGGATTAACCAAAAGTGGGGCCTATCATGCTAAAGCAGGCATATCAGACGGAAAACTTAATTTGTGGTCCCACTTCAAGATGGGGCCCGCCGTAACAAAGGGCGGCCCAGTCCAACCGGGGATGGATGTGGGACACGTCACGTCACTGGGACTTGGACTTGGACACGTGTCAGAGCCTCGAGATTTCTTTGAACGACAGGTAAGAATCCCGCGAAGAAACCCCAAAACAAGGAAACATTTCGAAAACCGCACGGAAAATCGCAGCGAGCAATGGCGACAACTACAGAGGAAGGAGGGGGAAGTTCACAAACTCGAAGAAATTCGTCCCCTTCCATTAGAATCAAACATGCCCCAGATCCCCTTCTCATAATCTGCAGATGTTTCAGTCTTTTAACGGCATTGACGGCGCTTCTTTGCGTGTTTGTTAATATTGTTGCTGCCGTTCGATCATTCAAGAACGGATCGGATGTGAGAATTCCTCCATTCTTGCAGACTCATCTCACCTTTTCATTCATTACTTTTCCTCTGAAAATTTTGGGTTTGGCATTTGTCAGATATTTGGTGGGATCTTTCGCTGTTACGCCGTTGCGATCGCGCTTTTTGTGGTGGTGGCCGAGACGGAGTGGAGTTTCATATTCAAGTTTTGGAGGGTGAGTTTGAGTAGCTCCTTTGTGGAGTTTTGATTGTGCTTTTATTTGAATTCGTAATATGATATCTTGAATTTGTTGAGTTCAAAGCGAATTACTCAGAAAGAAGGAAAATAGAAACAGTTTGAACTGATTATAGTTGGAATTTATTCTGGTAATTCTCGTTTAATCTAAATGTTATGCACAACACACTTAATCTTGGTTACCCAGGAACTCATTTTTGGCTATCTGGTGGTATTTTGGGTGTGTGTAGATATTGCTAAATGAGAGAAAACAATATATGTGGCGTGCTTCGACCTTGAATCTGTGCATAGGCCTAAACAAGTAGCTTTTATACCGCTCTGTCACTTGGCAAAGATGGCGGTTTACAGGCAACATCATCTGTAGTACTTCTAGATTAATTCCTCAAATCATGCAGTTATGTGAATTACAACCTAGTACCTTTTCAGCCTACCTGCACCATTATGAATGCATTTCATGGAGCTCTCCAATTAGACTGACTACAAGTTAATTAGATTCATGACCAGATCTTGTTATTGTGCAAGGTAGTTTGAGAAGCACAATGGTGCAACTGATTCTATTTTATTTTGTCTGCAAGAGTCATATAGTGGGAACATTTATTGTCTTGGCAATCCCTTCATACAGAAGCACTGGATGGGTCATATTTTTAGATACACAAAATGACTAGCCAATGACCTGGGAATCCTTGAAGTGATTGGCTTTTCCATGTTAAATTTGAAGCAAGCATGACTTTGCCTTTGTAAATGGTTCGTGTCTGTTGTGCCATTCTAAGAATATGGAAAGTTCTGTTCTGGAAACAATAGTAAAATGTTGATTTTAGTTTAGACATCTGTTCTATCTATATCTTTTTGTCATTCTACTACACCTTATATATGTCCGGGCATTTGGTGAGGATGGCAGTTTATGGGCAATATCCCCCATAATAGTTCTAGAATAATGCCCCAACCTAGTACCTGTTTCAGCCCATATGCACCATTCTAAATGCATTTTGTGAAGCTATCCAGTTGGACTGCTACATATTTGGATTCATAAACAAATCTTGTCATTGTACAAAGTGGTTGGAGAAGCACAATGGTGCAACTGATTCTGTTTTGTTTTGTCTGCAAGGATCATATACTTGGAACCTTTTACTGGTTAGGAAATCCCTATTTTTCGATCCACAAAATGGTTACCCAATGATTTTTTCATGTTGAATTTGAAGCTAGCATGACTATGCCTTTTTAAATTGGTTTGTGTCATTTTGTACCATTCTAAGAATATGGAAAGATCTGTTCTGGAAACAATAGTAAAATGTTGATTTGAAACATCTTTTATGTCTGTACCTTTTTCATCATCATCATTAAAACCTTATCCTGATTGGGGGTTGGTCTGTCTGTATCTTTTTATGGCCTCAAAACGTGGGAGATGAAGTGGTAGTATTTCAATGCTTTGAAGTGGCAAGGAGAGCCCCGTGAATGGCATTAGCTGCACCACAGAGTCCAAGACTATTAAAAGATCTCATAATCAAAATCAAGCATAGTCTAGAGAGCCATTTATGCTGTTATAATGATGATAAATGCTTCTCTACCATGTACTTCAAAGATACAATAATTGGTTGCTATCTAGTGTGATGCTACATTAGATAAGCCCTAAGTTTTGGGACAGCAGGCCATAAGGGAGCACCTATTATCATAGAAAGATAAGTTCTAGCTTTTGCTTATGAGTTCTTTGCTAGTGAGAGTGAGTTTTCTTCCTTGTGGTCTGAAAAAAAATGCCAGTTCATTTCCCCATCATCTTCAACCCTAAAAGCCTTGTTGATGTCTAGAAATGCCAAAGCATATGCTGTTGTCGTTGCTTTGTTTAAGGAATTGGAAGCTCGTCCAGATTCAGGATGCCATGGGAAAACACCTTTTGCAAGCATTGTGGCTATAGGTGCACTGATATGTTGCTGGTTCTTTGTGAGCTTATGGTACTACCCAATGAGCCCAAGAGATCACCTTTATGTACTTAGTCTTACCTACCACAGCATGATGCTAACTTGATTGAATCAGATATATGATATACTAGAGATAGTCAGCCTTGTTTAACCAAAATGGATGTATCGTTCTTTCAAAATAAATGTCACGAGTGGTGTTAGTTAGTCCAACCATGTGGACCATGCTAGCCTATCATGAAAAGGGCAGTATAAGTTTACAATGGTATGGAAACAACCAGGCATCCAGCTAAAATTAGAGGATTCATGGATTCTTGATGCTGTTTCCAGAATTAGGTTCATTACCCAATCTTTAAGTGATAACTGAACTCCAGTCTTGTTGAGAAACAGTTGACTCCATGCTGTTCATCAAGACTGTTGTCACTGATTCATATTGTCTGAGGGCAAACAGTCCACATAACACACTCTTTGAAGTCTCTTTTTTAAGATTTTAGGATCCCACCTCCTTTATAATTACCATATTTAGGCTAACTACCTCCCATGAGCAATGATGTTGTTTTTCACATTTTGCACAGGCTTGAAACAATTGAGTTGCAATCTCTTATGGCTTTGCTTAAGTTATGCAGGTGTAAGCTGTTGTGATATCTTAAGCATAGCTATGTCACACACCTTTGGTCTTTCCACAAAATCCGACCTAGTTTTTGTAGTGTTCATTAACTGTAACCACAATACTGAAGTATTGATTCCTAGAAACGTCTTCATGTACATAACCCATGAGAACACAGTGACCAATGATCTCTTAACGTACCATTTGATACCTCTGGTCTTTCAAAATGTTTCTAGCGCGATGCTCTTGCCAGAGGAGCCAAATAACAACAAAAAGACCATGTTCCACACTAAGGGATTAGTGTTTCATCTTTTTTGGCTAGATTCATCACCTGTTGCTCGTCGGTGCAACGGTAGAGTTGGTCACGAGTTCGAGGTGTGGAAACAGCCTCTTGCAAATGCAAGTAAGACTGCATACTATAAACACATTGTGGTCCACCCTTTCCCTAGACTCCGCATACGCCAGAGCTTCGTGCACGAGGCTGCCCATTTTTTATTGTGTTGCATTATGGATTCTCTGACTTGGGTGACCTGGGTGTCTACTATTCAAAACATAAAAAAGAAAACATTGTGTTGCATTAACATACTAACATCGAGTGTTCTGTTAACATTGTGGTGCAGATATTGGAGTACTGGGCCGGGAGGGGCATGCTGCAGATCTTGTATGGTCCTCTTCTTGCAGCAAATTGTCCTTTTGTCTTTTCTTATCCAGACATTATAGAACAAATATTTCAATATGAGAGAGTCAAATTCAAATACCATAAGGCAATTTGATTGATAACATACGGCACCTTCATCTTGCAGTGTTGCTGTGATGACTAGAGCTTTCCCAGATGTTACTGGGGAGAGGAAAGATCTAGTTCTTCTTCAGGAGATATCAAGCTATCTGCTTCTCGCTTGTGGTCTGACCTACATTATCTCGGTATGTTCGTGGTTTCTATTGAAAAATAATCACTGCTGCATTATGTTTGATATTATCAAGTTGAAAGTTTGTTGTGCACTGGAACGTTAATTTTAGGGTGTACTATGCATTGGATTTGTGAAACGTGCACGTCTGCATAGAGAAACTACTAGAGAGCAAGCAGCAAAGGATTTGGAGGTAAGTAAACCTTTACATATTTAGTCTTGCATTCTGGCTTAATTTCATTTCAATATCATAATAGCTTTTATATGGACCCCGCATAGGCAGGAGCTTCGTGCACTGGGGCTACACTTTAATAGCTTTTATATGGAGATTACTGTCACTAGCTTTAACTCCCTCCCTCTCTCTCTCTCTCTCTCTCTCTCAGTGGTTGTAAGGACATTGAAATTTTGTTTAGTCATGAAACCATTAAATCTGTGGCTCTATTACATCTATAGCTCACTCACTGTTGTCAACTATGGCAATTTCTTAAACGAATGCAGGAACTGGATCGGCGTCGACAGGAACTCGAAGCATTGTTAGTAGCAGAAAGGACTTGACAGTATCTCCGTAGCTAAAACAGATTAATCATGCCTGCCACTGGCAAATAAAAGGAGTTCCTGCAAGCTCACATTGGGGCCGAACGTAGTGCCATCGCCGACGCTTCTGTTTAGTTGGTTAGTTGAGTGATCATGCTCTGTAAGATGCCTGCTGGGCAGTTTTCGCTTGTAATTTGTATAAATGTAGTCATAGTTAAGATTTTAACAAATGATTCAGGAGGAAAGGTTCTGCATATTGAGTTGCGGTGGTAAAATTTCTTAGGGGTATAGGCTCTTCGACTGGGAGTTATTTTTGTAATGACTGCACCTGATATCCTCCATTGGATAGTGCATCATCAACGGTTGGATATATTTAGAACTCTTAAACGTAGAAATTGATATCATCCCCTGGATGGTTATGGGGCCTGATTAGCAAGGAATTATGACCCTGTTTATGTGGTTATGCCGGATTATTCATTATCCGGCATAACCACTTGAACTGGAGCCTTGGCACGATGGTAAAAATTGTCGTCATGTGACCTTGAGATCACAGGTTCAAGGCGTGGAAACAGCCTCTTGTGGTCCACCTCTTTTTTGGATCCTGCATAGGCGGGAGCTTCGTGCAGTGGGCTGCCCTTAACCACTTGAACTGGACAAGCATGATTGTAGATGCTTATTTGATCGGGTTTCTGTGTCATGTTGGAATAATCACATAAACCGGATCATATCAGCCTTGCCAATCATGCCCTTACTGTTGCGGATTTCTGTCTGTCCTAGGAGTCGGACTGGCAGAATAAACACACTGGGGTCAGGTTAAAGGCAGCCAAAATTTTGAGGAACTATTCCCATCCGTACATAACCTTATTTTTTTTAGATGAATAAGAATCACGGGAAAGTCTTTCATTTGTCTAGTACTGTAGATAAATGCATCTTGAAGGGAGCCTTGGCGTATTGGCAAAGTTGTATTTGTGTAATCTTGAGGTCACAAGTTCAAGGTGTGAAAATAGCTTTTTGCAAAATGCAAGTTAAGGCTGCATATCCGTTCTTTCCCTGGACCTTGCATATGCAGGAGTTTCATGCACCGAAGCTTATCCCCCACCCCCTCTCTTGCTCTCTTGAACTCTATTCATGATTTCTGTTGTATTGCCTGTTTGTTTTGTGCATTCCAATATGTTCATAGATGCAAAAAAAAGTCAAAAGCAGTCATTTCCTTCTACTTTTTACATTTGTTTAAATGACATTTGATTGGCTGAAAAAAAAGTCAAAAGCAGTCACTTACTTTTACTTTTTACTTTTTTTTTTTCAGACAATCACATATCACCGGTACTTCATACTCGCATTAAATAGCTAAAATTAATACCTTTCATATAATAATAATAAAATCAAATAATAATGTGAGAGAGAGAGAGAGAGAGAGAGAGAGAGAGAGAGAGAGAGAGAGAGAGAGAGAGAGAGAGAGAGAGATTTTGGAAACATCTTCCCATGAGAAGTATGAGATATTCCAAGTTCGGAAAGAGTAATACACCCGAACTTACACACTAAGTATACACTAACGAATTAGCAAACAACAATAGGAACAATGCCACTCATTTCAAGCTCCATGAAAGCTATACCCAAACTAGTGGCAGCAGGAGACCAACGGCCCCCAGGAAAGTCTGTTTATACAACATCCCAAGTGTGCTCAGCTTGTGTTGCATGTTCATTAGTCTTATAACCACCAACATCTGTTGTAAGTCTCCCCTAACATCATCTCACATATTCAGACCGGCACTACATGGAAGCCAAGGGAATCAAGATACCAGCCACATGTGCCACTAAAACCCACAATCATGCCTCCATCCATGGGTAAAGAAAATGGTGTTCCTCTGTTAGGCCCATATGGTCCAAATGTCCTCTTGTTGGTCTTGAACGTGAGAGAGCGAATAATAGAGGGCCCAAAAAGAACTACAGGACCATAATAGCCACTTACACATGTGAGGAACTCCCTTGGGCAGTCTAAATCGATCTGAAACGTATAAAATCATTAGCTGAATAACGATGATAGTTAATCCTTGCATAAATACAGCTTCTCAACACTCCAACATTTGGCATTGGGATAAGAACCTGAGTTATCCATGGATACTAATTCTCTCATTTCCCCCACTTAAATATCGATAAAATTAGCCTTAAAATCTTGGGGCTACTTGTTCTTAAACTATAGTATATGTGACATTTGATTGGCAGAGAAAAAGTTTTTAATCAACTTTTTCAGTTTTCTACTTTTTTTCAATCAATAAAATATCACCTGTTCCTTGCACCTGCATGAAATTAACACATCCCATATGTGTGTGTATGTGTGTGTACAGATACACACACGCACATATATATTTGAAAAAACTTCACAAAGTATAATAAAATGACAATAAACTATAAGTTGAATAATGCAATAGTTTGTAACAATGAGATTTGTATTCCAACCCCCTTTCCTTTTGGTCAAGGACCTTCGTCACCATGTTATATTAGGAACACTTTTCATGCATAATATTATACCAATTGATAGAATTGACCAAACAGGAATTTACTCCACTAAGGAAAATAAGCAATTCTCTTTTAAATTTTTAACAAATCCTAAAATTCACCTGCTTAATAAAGCAAGAAGAGTTTTGTTAAAAGAACAATAGATAAATTTTATAAAAGCAAAACTTACTTTTAAAAATGTTTCCCAAATCTTAAAGATAAGAATCTGCAAGAAAAATATAAAAAACTTATTGAATTCATTCTTAGAAAATCTCTATAATGAACTTCCGAATGCTTTTTGGAATAGAAAGGCTCCTACTATTATTTTACCATATATAGATGGTTTTGATGAAAAGGATATATATATATATATATATATATATATATATATATATATATATATAGGGGAGAAGATAATCCCTGGCAAAAGAGAAAAATGGTGACTCAAACCTGTAAACAAGCGTACTTTAGGGGAGATGTCGAGTAGTATGTAACCAATTGAGCTAGACATTTGTTGGCTGTAGGATTTCATTTTGAATCTTGCAAACTTAAAATATATAGAATGCTCATAATTAGTGTTTATCAGCAAGAAATTTTAATTCTTTCCTACCCTCTCTCTCTTTCTCTCTCTAGAATTTCTATTCTACAAACCTTTGTATGAAATGAATTGAAGAAAAATAAAATATGGGCCTACTTTTTGGTAGATCTAGGGCATTCATATAATTTTGCTTCAATCAGGTGTCCCTAGTAGCAAAACTCACGTCTATTGAAAATATCTGAGGCCTTTATTTTTCAGCTTGTTATGGTGTAAGACAAATACTTGAAGTTTTTTTTTTTTTTTTTTTTCATCATCCATTTTACAGCCGTAAGATCCCAGAAATGAAAGCCTAAGAGGTTCTCAAATATGTGAGTTTTGGTACCCACAATATTTGAATGAGACATCTCCAGTGACGGTCTTTTTGTACAAAGATTCAATTTGGAAGGAATTGTAGAATCCTTGGCACAATGGTAAAAGTTGTCATTGTGTGACTTTATGGTCATGGGTTCAAGGCATGAAAATAGCCTCTTGAAAAAATACAAGGTAAGACTGCGTACTATAAGCCCTTGTGATCTGCCCCTTCCCGGGACCCTGCATAAGTGCGAGCTTCATGCACCAAGCTGCCCTTTGTAGCTTATTAGCCAATTGTATCTAGAACCGCCAAGCATTCTTTCTTTTAAATGTGCTGTCTAATTTGGTCACCAGCTGGGTCCTTTTTTTCAATAAAAAACATTCTGCCATCCAGAAAATTTTGATTGAAGCGCATCCAAATGAATTATCTAAGATTCATGAAAAAATACAAAAACTAAGCCCACACAGATTTTTCTTCTAAAACCCATACAAAGGTTTCTATGGTAAAATCCTCTCCCTTTCTCAAAATAGAGAGTATAATCAACCCTTTCATATGTGAATGAGAGAGACAAAAAGGGCAGCCCCAGTGCACGAAGTTCCTGCCTATGCAGGGTCCAGGGAAGGGGCAGACCACAATGGTCTATAGTACGTAACTTTACATTGCATTTTTGCAAGAGGCTGTTTCTACTCCTTAAACCCGTAACCTCAAGATCACATGATGACAACTTTTACTGTTGCGCAAAGCTCCCCTTCAACTTACTATGACCTAGCATCCAAAAATCCCTTCTCACACCACTGAAATAGAAGGCCAGGACTCTCAGATTGGCGTAAGTTGGGGCCCAAACAACATATTAGCTTGAGATGATAATTGATTTACCTGAATTGATTTAACGAGACTGTTGTAAATGTTGGTAATGAAAGGCCCCAGCAGTTTATTTGCTCCCTCTTATATGAAGACAGTAATATAAAATAACCAGTAAGGTGTCCACTTTCGTCTAAAACAAAACAACACCGTAGCTCGGGGTAGAGAACTTACATAGGCAATCGAATGGCCACCAGTTCCTCCATGTCTTTTGGCTAGAACAGGGTTTCCACTGTGATCATAATACTCGACCTGGATTGAGTCAACTGCAAGGGCATAAGTGAGGATAATTTCTCTAATCCCACTGAAACTCCCATCATCCCATCTCTCTCCTCCCTGTCCCCCCCATGGCCCCACTTTTATGGTCTTTCGCTTTGTAGCCGTCTGCTGTTCATATTCCTACACTCATAGACCAAAACTAATTAACTAGTAACAGCAAGAGATAAAAGCAGGAGACCAACTTTATTCAAATAAAGTTCTCAAACATATGTAAGCTTCAAAATTGCACATAGTTGGGGGGAAAATCACTGTACATGTGAACTCAAACCACGGACTGTTACGCCTATGGTGTGAACTAGTAAGAGCTTTACATCTATTGAGACAACATGTGGTCTGATGATCCTAACTGCCTCAAAATAGTTCTCCTTTGGATGATCATCTTTCCATAATGAAAAATGAACGGCTAGAAGGTCACAAAGGTAGAAAAACCAATCCAACATGGAAGATGAACGGTTAAGATCACCAACCAACTTTTAGGAACAGAGTCGTAGATATATTTCATTACCATTGATGAATACCCATTCACGATGAAGAAGCCCATGCCAAGCGGAAGAGGAGAAGCTGGTTTTGTGAATGGTTGTCCCAAAGTGGTAGAGAGAAATATATAGAGACTGGAAAAGGTGGATGCGTGGAACAAGAACCGGGTTCTATGGCACTCTCTACCACTACGCTTATTTGCTTTTATAAAAGCAAATGGTACCATGGCACCAACACTGTAGGAAATTCTTCTTCTTTACCTTACAAGGTTCTTGATATCCCCACGTCCTTAGTTGGCATGTAAAGATAGCTTGGAGGAAACTGGAAGAGTGAAAGATGCAATAGATGTGTTTGCTAATCACATTCTCACTGTCATTGGATGTGTTAGTTGTCTTCCGAACCGTGACTATTGTTAGATAAGTATTCACGCAGACACCCTTGAGCAGACTTGAACTCATGAACTTGTGCCACTGAGCCACGCTCACACACTTGATAGCACCCAAAAGTTAAAGCAGGAAGGTTGAAAAATCTCAAGTAACGGAGGATTGATATAATCCTGGGTATAGCCTATTTAAGATGGGGTTTAGAAGATGAATGGTTTGGCCACCAACCATCCCCGGACATTACCAGCTTCAAGGAATAGACATTAACAAATTCATTTAAAGATGCGGGTATGAAGTTGAGCAGATAGTGAGTAGTACAAAGAGGTCATCGTCCATGGTTAGGTCCATCTGAGCAGAGAGAACACAGCACTGTGTAGTTTCATATGGGGATAACTGCATTTGAAACAAAGAATTTTAATGCAGCTAAACTTTAAATGTAATAAAGCTGGCAAGGACACTGATTCCCAAGCAGCTTCCAACACTGAAATATATTAAAGATTCAATTGTTATCTTCCACATCTGAGATATACAACCGAGGATATTTTGGCACAATTGAATGGGAAAGCAATTCGCTTGCCTGATCAATCCTTACCTATGATAGCAGCTTATATTTTGACAGGCTTACAACATTTTCTTGAAGGAAGATGCCGTGGAATCTTTTTCACAAGTGTGTTACATAGCCTCCACAAATCCAGAACAAAGTAATTGGGCTGTTAGATGATAACTTAGCAGCGGCAATTAGTTCTTTGATCAGCAAAGAAGAATAACAGTTAATCAGATCCTATCAGTTCTCCTTCTCATCAGAGACTCTCACCCGCCGTACAGGACTTCTTGGGGCAACAATGTTGACCTCCTTGTCTCCTACTGATTCACCTGCTAGGTTGGAATTCCTCTCTCTTAAGGGGTTGTTATTTATAATGGCAGGGGCCATGGCTCGCGGCAATTTTAGAGGAATATCAGGCTCAACCACATTTTCAGTTGGCTTCACAGCTTCATTAGTTTCTGGCTTAGCAGCAGGTGGTTCAGTGGGAACAAGCTGAACTACTGCAGAAGAGCGCCATTTTTTCCTTTGATTCCTGTTCTTTGGAACATTGGACTTGGCCTGCATGTGATCTAACATCAGAAAAACAGCTAGAAGGATGTAATCTTAATAACTTACACCATATAAGATAAGCATTTCAATTAAAACACAAGGGACAGGTTAAATCATACCCAGAATGCTAATTACTACGCAGCCCAAAAATCTCAGAGCATCTATGTGTCAACGTGAAAATAGTATGTGATATCATTCATGTCACTTGTTTTTTGATTCACCAATCTCCAATGATAGCCTTGATAAATGACAATTCAAATAGAAGGAAGAAGATGGATTTTTAACTTAACCATATAATATAATACACAAACACATGTGCATGTGCATGTGCATGTATGCAGAAATATATACACATATGTTCTGTCTATTTGGATTCAGCATATGTTGGGTATGACATCTTACTTAGAAGAATCAATAATTAGAGATGACTAATGACTGAGGAGAATTTGACAAGATATCCAAACTGAACATTAGATGACGTGATGCACTGTTTTTAAAATAACATACCAGCGTATTCCCAATATCTGTCAATGGTTTTCTCTTTGCAACATCACCTTCATTCTCCTCGTTTGGCTTTTCAGACAGTGCACTCTGAAGCAGCATGGCACCATGGGAAGCAAGCAACCTACTCTTGTCAATGTCTTCAGTCCCTGCAGAATCAACAAGGACACTGTTCCCACCACCTTCAGTCATTTCTGGTGGAGGTGATTCCTCTGTCTCCTTCTTGGTTGCATCACCATCTCTATTGGCACATTTTGTCTGTATACAACCACAAGATGCTCCACATGGACCACCAGCAGCTCGGCATTCACATTTCATAGTTTTACATGAGGATTTCTTTGAACACGAGCAACATACATCTGATGCAAATTTTGCATTCTTATGGACTGCTTCCACACTGAGAGTTTCAGTCTTCAAACTTTCAGAACTCCCAGCATCTTCCGCAGCTGATTTTACTGCAGTGTGAGCTCCAGCTTTAGAACCCCTTCTCTTTGCCCACTGTTTTCCTGACTCTACCCAATCACTGTCACACTCATCGACAGAATGATCAGAATCCGATGTGTCCATGTCCTCCAACAGGTCCATGTTAAGTCCACCACAGTTGAATATCGTCGAGCTTCGTGGACCCTATTGCCAATTAGATCTTGTATAAGTTACAGACAAAGAATCTACTACGAAGTTAAAATGGAAATAAGTTTAAAAACTATATTCTAAAAAACAAGATACAAAAATGCAACAGACATTTGGATATCAAAAGTTGTAAATGTAGGCAAGCATATGACTGCTATATGACAATAACAAGTATATGGTAATTTACACAAATGGCAACAATGAGCCTTGTACAACGTGTAGACTTTCAATCAGAACAGGTTGAAGCGTAAGCACGGTCAGATTGGATATTTGGTCAGGATCATGTTTGTTACTTCAAATGATAAATAACACCATCTCTTTGAAATTCTATTTCTTAATTAATGGATATTGAGATACAATGAGCAAAAAAAAAAAAAAACAAACAAACTGCAATTAGCTACAAGAGCACAAGGGACTCCTAAGCTAGAAGCACCCCCAGGAGCTTGTGATATGACTAGTGGGTTCACAGATCAATAATTTCGCACAAAAGCCTCTTCACATTCCTGAGCCATCGCTTTAATTTTATAGGATGTTCTTAAACTTAACCAACATCAGTACCATCCTTACAGATCTAAGAAGTCAGTTGGTACATATCTATATATATGCGCACGCACATAGATAGAGAGAGAGAGAGAGAGAGAGAGAGAGAGAGAGAGAGAGAGAGAGAGAGAGAGAGAGAGAGACCTTGCGTAGATCATAGCAGCGCCCTTCATCCCCAACTCTTAAGTTTCCAGTGATGGAGATTTCAGCATTTTCCATCAAACCTTTCTTAGCAATTAATCTCTGTTCCACATTCAGGTTTAATGAAGAAATGATCAGCGTAGCATTGATAAGACGCTAGATAGAAAGTAATGCTTATCACGACTGACAAGGAACTATTCAATTTTTGGAATTCTCAGTTGCAGTTAGTTCAATGAACAATTCCATAGAGTTGATAAGAGCTATCGATAATTAATTATTCTAAAGGACAAATTGTGAGCAATCACCTCCCTGATTTTGCAAAAGAACAAAATCTATGTAAATTTTGGACTAACTGCAAATGCATAAAATCATATGTAACAACTTTTCAACTGGAAAATACTAACCTAATTCAGTATTCTGAAGAATCTCTGAGAAGAAAGTTAGCAAAGAAGCAAAGAAGATAGATTGTACAAACCGGTAATGCTTCCCGGTGATGCATTTCTGCATTCTGGGCTTCCAAATATCTAATCATACTGGTGAGTCTGACTATCTTGTCCTTCAGTTCTTTTATCACTGAATCCTTCTCTCTGTATCCCAGTTCTTTGTCCCGTAACTGGCACCTGACAGTGATAGGAAAAGGGAAAAGGCTATCAATAAAGAATGTCACAGAGCAGTTCAGTGTCCTCAAGGACACATCAAGCATTTTTATTTCACAACATTCATAAATATGAGATACACATTATGCAGAATGAAGAACAAAGAAACCACGCTGACAATACATACGAAAGCGAATATACAAAGTATACCCCAATTTCAGACACCTTTTGGATCAATTTATGTGTCTTGATGATGGCAAAGGGTAAATGCAACAAATTCAACATTGGAGTATCACACCAGCAAGAAAATGCAAGGAAACTACCTTTTCTGGAACTAGTAATCTTGCTCAGCTATCACCTTTACATATAGAAGTTACTTCCAAAGTAGCCATTCTGCTAATAGTTTATGGTATCGGAAATTTGCAATTTTAAATTGAGAAAGTGAGCCATAAAATGCCAAAGTCAGTTGTTCAGATGTTCCTTTGTTAATCTAATTGAGGTTTTTTTTTTTTAATATTATGGCACGTAATATATGGGCCAGTATCCATGCCTCTCTACATGTATGTCCTACCAATACCCATGACTGGGTATCACAGGTTTAGACATGCTATTAATGACCAAAAGAATTGAGCTCTTTAGTCTAAGTACTAGAGACCTGAAAACGTTGGGTCAATTTGATATATTTGTGCTACTCAGTCAAGCAATTATACTGACAGTATGCGAGTAATTATATGACAGCAAAGCAAAGAAAAGAGTTAGAAGACATAAAGGGACTACAAAGATCAAACTATTCACTTCAGAAAAGCTTGTTTTCAAGAAAGCTATTACCTTGATGAGGATGCTAAGTTGAATAAATAATTCATCACATTTTTTGCTTCAGCAAGTGACCTAACTTGATTCCAGCGCCCGCGACCACTAAAGACACGCTCACGCTCTTCTGCTTCTGATAGTTGGGATGCCATGGATACAAGGGTGCTAGATGATGTAGCAAGCATGTTTTCAAGTGCAAAAATCCTTGAACTTCTTGCACCAGGAGACATTGTCTGAGGACTATCACTGCAGGTTCACCATGTTTTATCCAAGATAGGTAAACATCCGGAATAAGTATAATACAGAACAAGTGCAAACACAATATAGATAAATAAATATCCAGAAAAACACAATGCAGAACATAAGTAAACAAAACTGAGTCATTTCACCTCATATTTTTCTTCTTCAGCATTTCAGATTCTTCCTTAAGCTTTGCAACCTCAGCAGCCATGGCAATCCTCCTGGTACAGGAAAAAGACTGTTAAACAATATTCCAAGGTTTGATATCACTTCTCACTGGCATTTGACAGGTGTAAATTGATTATATTACCCATTCCAGGAATAGTACTCCCACATGCATTGATGGTTTGTTTCATGTACATATCATGCAAATTCATGGTTCACTTCCATTTCTAAAAGCTCCATGAGTCAATCCTAAACTTGCTCAACAGGACTACATTTTACCATTGGGTCGTTCTTACTGGTCTCTGAGGTTTCCCTCACTAAATCAATCAAAACTATATCTCCTCCCTCTAGCTTAAGGAGAAGATGACCATATCAAAATTGATTTATCTGAGTCAACTAGGTTTCTAGACTTGGTCTCTCCCAACCTGAGTTTTCAGTCACTGTTGGACAAGGCTGACAAGGTAGCCAGGAGTGAACCAGTGTCTCAGAAGTTTTAACAGTAGAAGCCCATTGGCAGCGTAGAAGTGTTGAAAGGATAAGATGGCCCTACTTTTAAGATCAGCTCTAGATAAAACTCATGATGAGTCCATCCTAACTCAAGATGGTCAAACCAGACAGTAGTCTCAAACTTAAATCTAAAAGAATTGGGTAATGACCCCACCTCTTTCAAAAATGAAATGAAATTAACCAGAGGATCTTCAAAAGGAAATTCAAGAAAGAAATGAAAAGTATGAATTATAGCAACAAAATCAGCATGTTGACTGCACAGATGGATAGAAACATTGAAGAGTTCAAAACATACCAAAATGAACAATGGAAGTTAGAAGGTCGGCAAGACTGATTCTACATCAAAACACAACTCCTAAGCAAATGACATTTTAGCTCATCAAATTTTCATTAAACTTGGTCTTCGTAGCAGTGACAAGGCCTTTCATCAATGTGTTTTTGTATCTCAATAGTGTCCACGGTTTTATCTCCTTTGTGGATATGATCTGTGGACCACTAATGGTGTTTTAGTTTTTCTTGTAATATGAGAATTATTACCCTAGAAAATATCGAGTTACACCAAGTTGACCAACTGATGACTATGAATGGAATAGCAATGTGTGAAGATAAATAAAAACAATCTTTAATTAAACACATAATTGAGGCCTTACGCTTCTTTTTGTCGTTCATATTCAGAGCGCACCTCATGCACCCGAACCATAACTTCCAGTTCATGCTCAATTGCCTGCATCAATGCCTTTTCATTGCAAAATAAAGCTTATTAATAAGAAGAGATATGGATACAAACCACACACATATGGTCATATCGTCAGCAGATCATTTCTATAATAAATATTCTCTGTTTAGTCTCAGTTTCTAAGTACCTGCAGACCTGGACCCTTTCCATTTCCTGCACCCATAGAAAACAATTACTTGAAAAAATTCTAAACACCAGAAAAACATAAATTGCCTCAAACTATGATTTGTTTGATCCAGCATACCGAATGTCTCACGAGCAGAAGCCTTCCTTGATTCTAAGAGCTCTTTCAGCCTTTTCGTAGCCATAGAAGCTTCTTCTGTCTTCCGTTGCAAAACCTAACATACAGAAAAAGGCATAAATCCATATGAAAAACCAATAGAAAGGCCAAAGTATAGAATCTAACAGTAAGTTACCATCTTTTGCCTTTGATTTAAAGCTAGTAGCTTATGCATCTCATACTCATTCCTTCTTCCCTCCTTCTTGAGCTATAAGAAGAAGACATTGGATTCATAGACGGTTGATACCATAAAGGACAAAAGAAGGCATCAAAGAAATGAATCAAACCCTTAATTAAAATAACCACAAATTTGGTTACAATATCCAATAATCTGGCAAGGCTCATATATATGTACCTGAAGAACTTCCTTCTCTCTCGAAGCTTTCCACATTCTAAATTGCTCAGACTCTTGCTTGATCTTGTGTTGGAGTTGGACCTAAACAACACAAGTTGCAAATGAAATGAGAATCTACATACTGTTCATTAACTAGAGCAAGGTTTTCATAAGGCACATAGAGGCACCTTTTGGCTCTTTATTCTTTGAATTTCATCCTGTAATCTTTTTGCTGCCTCGTCACTTTTTTGCTTTTGTCTTAAGAGTTGAGATTGTTCTTGTTGTTTCCTCTTCAATTCTGACACCTGAGAGAGAAAGAACGGTTCATGCACCTAGAATGAAGTAGCAATACAATAAAGTATTTGTTGATTGACCTGAGCTTCAAGAAAATTCAACTTTTGAAGATAATCATCCTTCAACTTCTGAGCACCATCGTCAGAAGCAGATGAAATGCTGACCAGATTTGTCTGGAGCACCTCAATTTCTTTCTGCAAATGAGAAAACAGATTAAGAACATACAGGCATGATTCACCATGAAATTCCAATGCAGATATTTAAAATTTAAATTACCTGCAAAGATTTCTTTTCGTACTCCAATTCCAATAACTTCTTCTCATAATGTTGCTTGAGCACTGATGTATCAACAGTTGCAAATCGTTTCATTTCCGCCTTAACAAACACAAAGTCAAAACATTTAAAAAAAATAGACACTTCCTGCCAAGATTTTCAAAGGTTTATTCTTGGAACTAGATTGAAACTTGTTTGACTTGACTTAGATTTCCTTGACATCCATTATTTAAATATCATTCCCTCATACACAAAATAAAATATAAATAGAATATTAAATGAAAACTTGGTTTTAGAAGTGCAATGAATGTTCTAGACACTTAAATATTTTGTATAAGACATCAATTTAATACGAGATATAAAATTGCTTGAAAAACAAACCGCTTTCAATGGACCTCAAATTAAACAAATACAAATAATAAACAAGCAATGCAGCTATATATGGCTCCAAATTACACCATCTGTCAAAGTATGTTGTCATTAAGAGTAACCAGAAATTACCTCCTTTTGCTCTAGTCTTTTGTCTAACTCCTGGAGCTCTTTGTCCAATTTATCTTGCAAAGAAGAATGTTCCAGTTCCTTTTCGGCAACTTCAACCTCCCCTACATGCAAATTCAAAGAAAATCATGACATATACTTCAGATGGTCGAATGTAGAAAATTAATCCAGAAACCAGACTACATAAACATGTCAATATGACTATCAGAAACTTTCAGTCTTAAACAAGAAAATTACATAGAAAAGGCATATTTCACTTAAAATTATAACAACTACAGCCATCCAGAACACTGCCTAACAAGATTATAGTTGATAACATTTCAAGGAATTTACACACATATGCACAATAGTTTGCCTTAAAACATAAAAATTTACAAGATTCCACAAACTACTATGAACTCCTACCAAAATAAAGCAAAAAAATAAACAACATCAATCAAGTGACGAAGAGACAAGCAGCTTTCAGCAACTCACCAGAAATCTCAATGGATTTACCATCACAAACAGATGGAAAATCATCAAACGTGTCCTTGTGCTGGTCCATGCTATCCTCCAAATCAAGGGAGTCCATAAACCCATTACGAGTAGAACTACTTGAGCTTTTGACTCGCTGCAGTTCTCCTTCAAGCTCTTGAATCTTGGACACATAACTTCTCAGTAAATCCAAATCCTACAGAAGGCCTGAAAACTCAGAACTTTGATTGACATTGTTCTCAATAGAAGCAACCACAAGCAGAATAAGATGCTGAAAAGCAAAGAATAGCTTCTACAAGACCTGCTTCTCTTCAGCATTATCAATCTCATCCCAGGGCTTTCCATTCCGAGCAGATTCAATTTTCATAATCAGCTTATCTTTCTCAACCTGAAATATTTAGTTTCATATCAGCAAGCTCGTGTCTATGTTCAAAGACGTCGACAGAACTATGGACCAACCGATTCAACTGGAATCAAAATTTAGGGAAAAAAAGAAACGAATTCCACTGGAAAGAAAGACAAATTACAAGAAAATCAATTGGAAGCCTGCTCCATCAGCATATAAGTTAGTTCTAAGCACATAAACATTATAACCAGACCCTTTCGCTATCACAACCTCTTCATTAGAGAAAAGTTTGCACAACAGAATAAGAGAAGAACCATCCTCGTTTAGTGCATGCTTCTGGGTGCAGGAATAATTCATCAATGCAAATGTTTGAAGCTTCAGAACAAGTGTAGACTAAGATATCAGCCTGCTTTTAAAGATTTAGTAGCTCAATTCAACTAGAGACTGAATAAGATAGAGTTGACTAGAGTAACTAGTCAGGAAATGTGAATGCTGTGTGTTTCTTCTATTTAAAACATGATGAGTATATTTAAATAGACCGTCTCAATCTTAAGAGTCATGGGTTCAGCTTCCCAGTGCAGTTCATTACTAAGCATTATCCAGATGCTTCAGATTCATCATAAATTACACAAAAAATTCAGCAATTGTTTTGTAAATTCTTGATACTTTCTGAACAAAAGTATATGCTAATACTTCATGATATTCCAGATGGAAAATGTTATATATCTGTGAATTCCTCAATGAGTCTTAGATTTGGAAATAGCTCTTTATATAAGAAAGCTGCAGTAGTTAATCCTTGATTCTGTCAAGAAACCAGTTTTAGGTGATCTTTATTTAGATTATTGGTTTTAAAATTTGACAATGGAACATCCTAGGGCATGCAGTGCTACACAAAACAAAGAATAGTCAACTGTTTCAATGAAATGATAAGACCTGAGCATCTAAAGTGCGTTGAGCTAAACGTTCGCAGGTGACTTGACACTCCTGAAGCTCCTGTCGTAGTCCTGCATTACTTGCTTCTAGAGCCGAGACTTTGTGTTTGAGAACCTATAAATGATAAGTACTCTCTCCGTAAGTTGAACTCCTAAAGCAGGCAGTCTATCAGCACACATGTTTGACTTTTCACCTGAAGTTCCTCAAGTGGAGCACCTTCAGCACGATGGTAGAGGAGTTCAGCCTGTAATTGCTCAAGTTGGCTGCGCATTCTTTGCATCTGAGCTGTCATTGGATCACGATTTATCTACATTCAGAAGATTGAAATTAAGACCTTCCCATATGTGACGGGTAAAAGGAAAATGGCTATCTTTATTTCTGAAACCAACTTACGATTGCCTTATTCTGGATGTTCCGAGCACGATTGGCATACTTTAGGGTATTGAGTGTTTCCTCAGCATTTGTATCAGCAGGGCTAACACAAGCTATAACAAGAAACACGCACAGCGATTAAACAGGGAGCAAGATTTTGAGTTATGATAGAAACTTCCAGTGGAAAAATCAAGAAATCTGGCCAGAATTATAGCAATATAGCAAAAGCAACTTACCAATCATTACAGTTTTGCTGTTGCCACCAAGGGAATCCTGCCAAAAAAATAAAATGAAAGACAGTTATTGGCTTCATAACTGGTATGATCGCTATTTAGACCGCCATTGCAAGACAGTTATCTAAAACAAATTTATGAATATTCAGCACAGGAATATACGGCCTTGGTACATCTCAGTTTCAAAAATTAAATATGGAATGAAAACGTAGTCATTTTGCACCATGCTAACCTACAACCAAAAAAAATTCTTATTTCATTTTCCATAAATAAAATTAAGAAAGTGGAAGCAGCCTGTAGTCAGCTCATTTCTGGAGACATTCTTTCCATGAAAAACTAATTGTGGTACCTTCATTTTCTGTATGTTTTGAGAAATCAGCTCATCAGCAATCTATTCCCCTTCCATTCCTTTCTTTATGCATCAATTCTCACCCAAGACACATATCAAATACGAGTGCTGAGTGTGGCTCAGTGGCACAAGAGTGTGTCTCAATCATGCAGGGAGTATCCATGTGGCTCAGTGGCACAAAGTCATAGCATCATGGCCCAGAAGCTATACAATCCAATTAAGAGTGCTCAATAACTTTCCTCAGGTTGATGCTGTGCTCTTCACAAAGCCACTTAACAAGTTTGAGTTACAGAGAGGCTCAGTATTTTAGCCCTCTCTTGCAGCACATAATCCAGGCTGTCCAATCCATGGTTGATCACTTACAGAGTTAGTATTAGAGCACAATTTTCCCATTCCTCCACAAAAAGGAAAAGAGCATCGGTCCCTCTCTTCTCTCACTATTTTCACATCATCCAGAGTAAAAAGTTCCCCTCTCCATAGTACAAAGCATAACTTGCTTCACTCTATCTTTTTGCTAATATAATCCAAGTCAATACTACATGTTTACTCAAAGAAATTCACCTCTCTCAATGTTACCCAGGGTTACGTAGCACCAGAGATTTTCCACTTGAAACGGCATTTTGCACTGAACTTTAATTTTCTTTCTGAAAAATTAAGCATATAAATAGGAGCTCGTATAAAGGGTATGAAAATCATAGATGAGCATTTGCATCTCAATATCATTTAGACTTTCCTTGAAGCTCATTAGTATATGCGATCAAAACTATCCATCAGTACCCATGCTTTGTAAATCAACTTGTTTTCAACATTAAAAAGTAGATACACAAGACACATTAATGCTCATCTTATAATGATATTTGCTAAATTGCTGTAGATTAAGATAGGTGATGCCACTGTTAAAGGAGTTTTAACTTTCAACCCCTTACCTATTATTATTTGATTGCCAGCTACAAATTATAGTTGTAGTTTTGCATTACTTTGTTGCAAAAGTTTTCCACATCCTACTTTTGAAGTTGCATGACTAGTCTAAGCACAAGCAAAGCCACAGCTTAAACACTCATGGTTATGACCATGCTCAAAGGACAAAAGCATACAAAACAAACTCAGCTTGCCTGCAACAGACGAGTTAGCTTGCTGTCACGGTAAGGAACATGTCCCCCTTCCTTCCGCTTTTTCTCATCACCCAAAGCACTAATCACATTTCCAAGAGCTAGCAATCCCCTGTTTATATGAATACCTGAACAGAAAAATATATATTAAATTTGCCAACAATTTCAGAAATTAAAAGGCTACAATGAAGTTTGCTGACATGGTAACCTTCTTTCAATCGCAGCCCATCTGCTCCAGTCCGCTTTGCTCGTTCAGAACCAGCAAGGTCCACTAAATGAAGCTTGGCACATAAAATATCATCACCAAATTCATCAATAGCAGTTGCAGCACCATTGCAACTTGTATTTTTCTTTTGCTCCATTGATATGGTAAAGATAGCATGTGAACGACTGCAAAGCAAGCAAAAAGAATAATCAAAGTTGGAACATGGTACCGTGCAGACACTAAAACTACATATCGTAATCAAATTAGATAAAAGCCACTAATATATGAAAGGTCAAGATTAATGTACCAGTAAAAAATAGGTCAAGTTCTAGTCCACATTGAATTAACTAAACTCCTTTATTTGCCCAAGTAAATGAAAAAACGAACAGATCAATTATTGACTCACCCAAACCAACTGGCCTTTCCATTGGTCAGGTTCTGAAGGAGTCCAAATTTTTTCAAACATTGTTTCCATTTCCAAGTAATTTCATGCAAGGATACTGGTAAAAAGTGTACTTTCATCTCTAAGGTGGACCATATAGAGAGAAAACTTTAGCAGTAGAAATTGTTTTGACTTTCTTCTTGATGCATTGAAACTTAAGACAGACAGACAGACATACATACATACATACAGAAATATGAACTAGCAAGAAAGAATTTTGAGTTGCAATCACAACTAGATTCAAGTGTATTAAGTTTCTGCAGTCTCAGAAACTAGAAAACATTTGCTAATATTATCGACAAAAAATAAGTCTTACTCGTGAACTTCATTTCTTTAGTCATCCTACTAACAATCAATGAAAATGTGTCGAACATTGCACCAAATTAATTTACTCAAGTTAAATAAAAGTAACAACCTTGACTGACTATTCATATTTGTACTTCCTGTAGCACGTGACAGAGAACCTCTAGCCAAAAATAATGCCATCTCTTCTTTTGACCTAACTTCTGCTTCTATAACACCTGCAAGAGTTATCCCACCATTCACTGTCTCTCTAATTTGAATAGGAACTTTAGAAGGTGCGGATGGCTTGGCAAGATAAGCTCCTTCACTCCTCAAAGAAGCCGGTGGATTTGTGTCAAGCAAATCATATACTTCTTCCTTGAAAATCTGTCAACACAAAAGCTTTTTCTGAATAAGCATCGAGGCAGAAACATCTGGTAAATATTGACATACAGGCATAAAAAATAAAAAGCAACAAGAACAACTACTGACAGGAAAAAAGGTAAATGCAAGAATATGATGGGAATAGACACGTCAATACTAAAGATTAAACCATGAATGATGGATGGAAGGTGATGATGCCATGAAGAAACAAGTCAATAGAAAAATTCAAATCATATAGTATGTAAGAAAGTAGTTCATTTTACTTTAAGACAAGATTAGCACAAGATACAGCAATGGTTGTGAACAATATTAAATCTAAATTGGGATTTGAAGAGTAGCTGACCTCAATAAATGAGACTCTGATTAGAAACTCCATGTTATCCCTCTTTGCCTCTACTTTTGCAAATATAGTGTCCATTACTTTTGGTATAATTCCACCATCGTTACCTTCTCCTGTATAATTGGTCCCCATGGTATATGTCTTACCTGAACCAGTCTACACCAATAACAAGCAATAAAGTCAGTAAGTGAAAACCACTACATGTTTCAGAAAGGTGAATAACTCAAGTCTTCAAAATTAGATATGGAAACTAAAAAATAGGCCCCAAGTCAGAGATGTGGCACCTGGCCATAAGCTAGAACAGTAGCATTATAACCATGGAAAAGCGCATCAACCAGTGGAGCCACGCAGTCATTAAATATTGAAGTTGAAGGGGATGCTGTGCTCCCAAAGACATGATCAAATGTGAACATGTGACTGCCGATTTGGACCTGTTCAAGAACCAAACAATGATGAAGAATGAGGTCGAAAAGCAAATTGGCTAATATACTAGTCAGAATTGATTCCTGTATTCCAACTTTCAATCATGAGATCCATTTACAAAGTGAACCCTCCAATTACCAATACATTTGACATGAAAATGATTTTATAAATAGTTTACGATGTCTAGAGGTTTGCATATAACATTATTTACAACTGAAAATTGTTTCTTTGTGAGATAGTGAGAGAAAACCTCATAATTCCTGTAGAGTTTATGCAACAATGCCAGAGATGCGGAAGAGGTTTGTCTGGTTTGCGCAAATATTTTGGTCCCCTGGGTATTCATTAATTGACTAAATCATGAGAACAAGTTAATCCCCCAATATGTGATGATACAAAGTGCTGCTTCAAGCTTCCTTAGACCTTAAATCACTATTGCTGTGAGCATGATGCAGAAGAGGCTTGCCAAGTTAGATCAAATATTTTGGTCCCATGCATCTTTGTTACTTGACTAAATCATGAGACAAGTTAAACATGTGATTATACAAAGTGCTGCTTCAAGCTTCCCCAGACCTTAAATCATAGTTACTCTTCATCAGATTCACATCTTCATCATTAAAAGTATCTTAAATTAATTCTCATTTTCAGGAGACAGACAAGTGCAAGTCAGGCTACTCTTTCATGGTTTCTCAATCCTTCCTCTTTTCATGCAAGTTACATTCATTAGTATGTGAGGGACTGTCGTCATACATATATTTTTCTATCATGCGTGCATGTTGTGGCTATTTGCTATATATGCATATAAACATGATGGGGGGAGCCCCAGTGCACGAAGCTCCTGCATATGCAAGGTCCGGGGAAGAGGCAGACCACAACAGTCCATAGTACAAAGTCTTACCTTGCATCTTGAGCCAGTGACCTCAAGGTTACACGACGACAACTTTACCATTTTTCCAAGGCTCCCCTTCATAAAATATCTATTGTGATGGAAAAATAATAGAAGGTAATAAGGACAGCTGGATACTAGATACAGCCAAGTTAGTTCCTTACGCTTTTAACTATATCAATTTAAATGTGATTTGTCTGTAGAACACGAACTATCAAAACACCTACTGCAATCAATCCTATGAGTACATCAAAGAAATAAGCTAGCAAATCTCAATCATGATAACCAGTTCAAACTGATTACATTTCTTCAAGCCATCTTCAGCGAAGCATCAAGCTGAAATTCCATCAGGAACAGATCTTGATGGGAACAGAGCCAAAATACACACAGCAAATCAAACTAAACTGATACAATAATCACATAACAGATCGCTGACAAGTTACCAAACATCAGCAAGCTCAAAGAAAATGATTAAAGAAAGTAAAATCAGAAAGATACCTGTGGTTCGCCAGGTGTAACAGTGATGCAATCAGTACAACCAATGAGTAGTTCTGTCGTTATCAAAGGCCTAATATTCACGGCAACTCTTACGCATTGTGCCAGATCTTTCTCATGCTGTGCTCCCCCTGAGACCGTTTTTGGCTCACTACTCTCCATCTCTACTTTATCTCCTCAACAAATAAATCAAGAAAAGAAGCTCCAAAACCCTAGATATTTCAGAGGCCGAATCACAGACCACAAGTTAGTCAAAGATTATAGAAAATGCAGCTAAAGAATCAAGTTATATTGGTAAAATCGGAGAAAATCAAGAAAATGATATATTCCAAACAGGAAAGGGGAATAAGAAAACAAGAATTAGGGTTAAACTATGGACTAGAAACTCCAAACGCAAAATCATCCAAAACGCATCAAAAGATGTAAAGAACTGGAAACAAATCAGAGAAAAATGAAGTCCATTTGCAATTCCAAGCCCGTGAACATGTAAAAGAATCAGAAGACATCAGTAGAAATGCAAGAAAAAACCTAAATCGCAGGAAAAGAAGAACCGATCTAAGAAGACAGACGAAGGTCAGATACTGATTTGAAAAACAAAGAGAGGGAATGGGAAAATGAAAATGGAGATTACCTTCGATTGATGGGTGAAAGAAGGGCCTTGGAGAAGCGAAGAGTGTGAACAAACTGGAAATGGAGGTGGAAATAACAAAATGAGGGGGTAGTTTTTGCTTCCTGTTGGGAAGATGAGGGGGAGAGCTAATGAAGACGAGAGGGACAAAGTGCGATGGCAATTTAATTGGATTTGAGAAAAGGCGCCCGGCGTCCGAATTCAAATTAGCCGGTCACATGCTTAGATAAGCCCGCACGTGTGAGAGAGGCGAACGTCGCGAACGCCAGTCATTTGAATTTCAACAGGCTATACCACGTGGGTCCCAGTAACTTCGCATCGACCTACCTCTGAATCATTGAAGATCTAAGATGGTTAATGTCACCGTGGTAGAGCCCACTAGATCAACGGTGCAAATTTTTTCTGCTTATTATATTTGACTAAATGAGGGATTAGAGTGATCGAGACCGTTCATATGATGGATGATGGATTAGACCCATTGTAGGAAAGTAATGGGATGGTACGCAGCCTTACCTTATATTGCAAGAATTATTTTCATTTTCACGCCTTGAACCCATGACCTGCAAGTCACACGATAACAACTTCAAATGTAAATACAAATTTTTACTTCATTAACATGAGTAGACCTGCTAGCCTAACGCTAAGCAAGAAAGGGGCACTTCTCCAAAACAACACTCCACCTATTCTATGCCTTATATAATAAAAGTTTAATAAATTAATGACCAATAAAACTAATAATTGCCCTAAGATAATACATGTCTCCATTTCCATGGTAGATTAATAATATCAGTAAATTTATAAGATAACATTTTTTTAAATTTTCTTGAAGGGCCATTGAATAAATAATTTAACATTGAACAAATTTCATAGGAAAAGACATAGATTTGTTTGGTTATCAAGAGAAACTTAGAAGGTTAGGAAAAAACTACGAAGTAAGGGCAAATACACATTGACTCAAAAAAGAAAGAAAGCGAGTAATAAATTTGGCAGTTTGGAGATAAAAGAAAAGGACTGGGATTTCATGATAAAATAATACAAAGCACAAGGGATTCACATATGTTAATTTATCAAAAAAAAATTGATTAAATAAAATCCTGCTAAGTTGATAAATTAAAAATTAAAAATCTTTAGCCCAAGGTTATTAATTCATTAGACTTTTATTGTATATTGTACCTAGAATAGAGACTATTAGCCAGTTAGAAGACTATAAATGCACCTAAGAGGCAATATTTTTGAGATAGTATCTAGGCCAAGGTGCATCAATTCTTTCTTCTTCTCTACACAATATTGATGTTCAAGTTAGTACACAGTAGAGAAGGGGGAGCATTGGCGCAATAGTAAAAGTTGACGTCATGTGACTTTGATGTCACGGGTTCAAGGTGTGGAATTAACCTCTTGCAAAATGTAAAGTAAGGCTGCCTACTATAGGCCCTTGTGGTCCGCCCCTTCCCTGGACCCATCATAGGCAGGAGTTTTGTGCATCGGGGCTGCCCCTTTTTAACTTAGTGCACAGTAGAATGAACCTTGAAATTGACTTTATTGGCCAATAATCAACCTGAATTTACCTATTAAAACTCAAGTATCACAAATAATTTGTCAAATCCTTAAATATTGTTTGTAAATTTATTTAAAAATTCAATTTAAAAACTTAAATTCATATCTCAAAGCAAGTGTTCCTATCCATTTTTCTGATATTATTTATAAATGTTTGCCTTTTTTTTATTTATTTACTGCGCTGCTTTATTCTATAACCCAAACTTTGTGGCAATGATCCATTTATTTATTATTCTAGAGTTAACCATGGTCCTTCAAAAGCAAAAAAAAAAAAAAAAAAAGGAAGACAATTTTGCAAACTAAGTTGGCCAATCCTCACATAACAAAGGACAAATAAGTCATACTATTTGGTGATGGCACATTAAAATAATAACAACAACAGCAGCAGCAGCAACAAAATAATGATGATAGTAATAATAATAATAATAATAATAATAATAGTATTATTATTATTATCAAATGGGTCCATCTTATGTGGCAATAGTTTACTTATGTAAAAAGAACTAAACCCCAGAGTTAATTGAGTATAAGAAATGTACATGCTAAACTAATGCAATTGTCTATCAAAAGAAGAGCTTCTAGATTTTATAGGCCTTTGTGGTCCGCCCCTTTCCCAGACCCGGCATAGGTAGGAGCTTCGTGCGCCGGGACTGCCCTTTTTATGTAGTTACATTCAAAGTTTGAGATTAGAGAGACTAGGCCTTAGTTCCATTACAATTTAGGAAAGTTTTTAAAAGATACCCATATTTATTTACACCATTTTAAGTACCAAAATATTCATAATATATTAGTATTCTTTCCTTTTTTTTAAGGTAATCTCCAACCAATTAAAATTGGGTAAATCTTTGATGAATTGAACAATATAGTAATGCATACATATACTGAAAATGCCTTGTGCAAAAGTTTCATACATACATTGAGAATCACATACATGATGTTATGCTCACAAGCTCCTTTTCCTATTATTTTTGTTAATTTTTTCTCATATTTGTGTATCAAGAATTATTATTTTCTTGACCCTTTGGGGTCCCGTAGCCAATTAAAAAGGCAGCCTCGGTGCACGAAGCTCCCTCTTATGCGGGGTCCGAGGGAGGGGCAGACCACAAGGGCCTATAGTAAGCAGCCTTACCTTGCATTTTGCAAAAGGCTGATTCCACACCTTGAACATGTGACCTCAAGGTCACATTACAACAACATTTATCGTTGCGCCAAGGCTCCCCTTTTCCCGTTGCCAACTCAACTTAATAATTGACCAAGTTTCTAATTCAACTTTATGTATTTATATACATTTTCAAAAAAATTATGGATTTATGTATCTCGCCTTGGTTTGTGAACAGCAGTGTTTGTCTTGCTGTGTTAGCAGCATAAAGCTTTGTCGAGACTCGTCAACTTCTTAGCTCCAAGACATAGTTATCACGGAACAAGCTAAAACAAATAATAAGATTATAAATAAAAAAATAAATAATCACAATTAAAAATCTTATCTGTTTAATCATTCCACCAATTTTTTCTCATAATCTAAGATGATCTTGTTTGTAGATTTTGATAACGCAAAAAGGGGGAAGTCTCGGTGCACGAAAATTCCACGTATGCAGGGTTCGGGGAAGGGGGGGACCACAAGAATCTATAGTACACGGCTTTACCTTGCATTTTGCATGAGACTATTTTTATGCTTTAAACCCGTAACCTCAAGGTTACACGACAACAACTCTACCATTACACCGAGGATCCCCTTCACTTTGATAACACAACTAAATATTAATTCACCATCCATTAAAACTGCAAATAAGTTTATCATTACCGATAGATTTTTCACAATATTTTTCATTTTCCTTAAAAATCTGAATCAATTTTTTCTATGACTTCGCATTGTCTTTGTTATTCATTGATAAACTCAAAAAGTCATTATTCATCTTTGTGAAAAAGGGCAGCCCCGGTGCACGAAGCTCCTGCCTATGTAGGGTCTGAGGAAGGGGTGGACCACAAGGGTTTATAGGACATAGTCTTACCTTATATTTTTGCAAGAGTCTATTTTCATGCCTTAAACTCGTGACTTCAAGATCACACGATAATAACTTTTAACATTGCGCCAAGACTCTCCTTTGTTGAAAGGAGAGATGGTTGACATCTCTCCCGACGGAAACGGGCGCAGCCTTCAGGCTTACCTGTTACCACACATTATTCATCTTTATAATTTATCAAAAAGAACTACTAATCCTAATATTTAAATTCAGTATTCATGGAAATATTCAAAATCTCTTGGTTGCAACCATTAAGACTATGACATCTCATTTTACCTAAAAAAGTCATATGAAGTTAAGTAATCGCTCATCTTACCAATAAGACTGTGCAGTTTACTAGCGACTGTTTTCATGCTTCGAACTCGTGACTTCAACATTTGTTTTTAATAGAATCTTCTGCAGTTATAAGTTCCGTCATTTCCATAGCTTCTCCATTTATGATGAGATTTGAACTCTGCAATGGCGCTCCCCAGTTAGTTTTTTTAGAGTCAATCTCTTCAGTCTCGGGGCAACTAACAAAGAAAGAAATTAATTGAACGAGCAAAACGAGGGAGAGAGGAATTCGAACCCTCGATAGTTCTTTGTTCAAAACTATACGGTTGATTGAGTATCAACGAGCGAAGGAACTTAGTCCGAAATACCAAATGATAAGTAGATCGATTTTTTTTCATTCCCGAAGAAGTGCACATTTTACCCGCATCTTCGTCCCTAATGGTTCGATATTATTGTTGGGGTCCCGCCATTGTCACTAATCACAATTCTTTTTGCTTTGTCGACTGCCCCACCACGTGACTCGGAGACAATGGCGGATCGGATTTTGAACTTCAAATTTGAATAGTATTGACGAGATTCTTTTTTCCTCTCTTTTGGTAAAAACATCGTCTAAAGTACTCCATGCATCGATGATCCTACATTGTGAAGAAAACAAGGGCTAGGATCATGCGATCGGCCGAAACTCAGGCCCCACTCCAGCATAAGGCTTGTGCTTCGTCTTACAAGATGAACGGCTCGAAATTAAGGTTCAAAAGTAAACAAAGGTAAAGATTTTAGAGACCTGAGAGATGTATAAGATTGCACATGAGATTATTAGGGCATGTCCAAACTAATATGGGGCCCAATGATGCGTGGTATGGATTGCTAAAATTCTGGGTTTTGCCCTTGCCTGTCAAACAATCCACTTGAATGTTGCCATGTGGACTAGATTACAGGTGTTTATACAGCATCCTACTTGAATGGGAGCCTTGGCACAATGGTAAAAGTTGTCGTCGTGTGATCTTGAGGTCACGGGTTCAAGGCATGAAAATAGCCTCTTGCAAAATGCAAGGTAAAGCTATGTGCTTTAAGCCCTTATGGTCTGCCCCTTTCATGGACCCTGCATAGGCGGGAGCTTCGTGCACCGGGGCTGCCCTTTTATATAGCATCCTACTTAAGGTTGAAAGGCATTGTAAGAGAGGATGCTACATGTATGCCCTTCCTTGAGACCCTACCTTTGATAATCTTACACGTTCGTTGAGAGCTTTCTCTTTGGATATCAACTAGATTCAAACGAGTGTGGATTGGATGATTCTAGCGTCTAAAAAATACAAACTTTATGCTTTTACTCATTGATATCAAGCATTGAAAAAAAAATATATGAGCTTTTTTTCAGAAGAAATGAACAGGGAAGAAATTCAACTCGCAAAACCGCGGTTTTTAGGGCACCGGAGTTGTTTAATTCATGGTATAAAAAGTTGTTTTAAAGAAAAAAAGTAGCTACGTTATATATTCATGGTAAATAGGACAGAATGCAAGGATAATATTCGACTTAAAAGCTTAAGTTGATAAGAAGCACGCCAATAAATTATATCTAACTTACTTCTAATGGAACGCGTAAGTTAATTTTTTAAACTAATGTCTCGTATCATTAGCAGGCATTCTTGTGTCTCGTACCACGAGATGGCCCCACTTAAGATCATAACATACTACGATGTGTTTGTATTCGACGGCCAAAGCAGCCTGTTTCACACTTTGAACTAGGTAACCCTCTCCACTTCTTGTTGTAGCTTTAAATTTGGCACAAAGTATCACTCTCCACAAGCAGCCCCTTTCAATTTGAACCCCATACTTAATAGTTTGGATCTCAAATTTCTAAAATCTTCATTTCCAAGCATAGGTTATTAGACGTTAGAATCAACCAATCAACATAGAAGGGGAGCCCGCAACAGTAAAAGTTGTTGTCATGTGACCTTAAGGTCACGGGTTCAAGCCGTAAAATTAGCTTCTTGCAAAATGCAAGGTAAGTGTAATGCCTCAAAATTTGAAGCCCTTTTGTAAAAATGGTTTAATAGAGCCACTATGCTCCTCCGTAGGCTGACTCGAGGTTTTGTTCCTATGGCAGGCTGCCTCCTTTGGCGATTTACCCACTTGGAACTAGAGGTTTTATTCATTTACGCAGGTTGCCTCATTCGGCGATCTACCTACTTAGCATAGTACCCACCAGGCTCAATAGTCCAAAAATATAAAAATCATGTCCTCTGTGGGTCCCTCACACTGCCTCACCAGCGTCTTTTGGTAACCCTCAAGGTTATGCATCGTGTACTAGTATTATGAGATAATTTATATGACATGACAATTCTCAATCTCACTCATCGAAATCATATAATTTATGCATCTCTTTTCAATCATGCGAGCAATGCATAAAATCAATTCATACTACTATCGTATTCAAAGCCATAAAACATGAAGACAATTCCACACGCTTGTATAAAACATTATAGCTCAAAAAGCATGCTAAAAATGGTAATAGAGGCAAGTCAAAGTTTAAGGTGCATAGTATCAAATTATCTACGAATCAAGTATATTTGAAAATGCATAAAAATGTAGCAATATCATACTACATATCTCGATATTCCTCGAATCGCGTTCTTTACTACTCGACCCTAGATCACTTCTGTGCAACTCTGGATATTAATGGATAACAAGGATTCAAGTATTATTTTCCAACCTTTATGGGTTATTACTTAGACTTATAGATTAATGGCTAAATCTGCCTTTTTGGATTTGTAGGCTCTTGCTTAGCGCACTTCTAGGCTAGATCTAGAAGGTCTTTATGGTTCTTACTTTACAGTTCTTAGGCTATAGTAAATGATTTTCAAATAGGGATGCATCCCGCCATAGGAATTATATATTGCATTTAAAAAATGCATGGGAAAACCCAGGTCGTCACAGTAAGGCTGCCTACTATAGGCCCTTGTGGTCCTGCATAGGCGGAAGTTTCGTGCACTTTCCTCTATTATAAATTATTGGGAAATGAATTGGTACTGAGAAATGTTATTAGGTTCGAGTCCAGGACTAACTTCAAAACCCTACCTAGCTAAACTCCACATTTGGATGTTCTAATCCAATTATCTTATCGAGCCTGTCCTATTTAGGCTGTTTGCAAAAAGTCATGCCAATTAGATGCCTCCAAATACTAGTTTTTCTGCTTAAAAAGTTCAATGGTTATAACCTAAACAATCAAAATGCACAGCTAAAATCATCCACTAAAAATGAATTATGATCTCTAGCCAATCTAAGAGATACCAAACAGGATAATAGGTAATAGAGAAGTGCTATCTTTACTGAGTATCGAGAGTGATCTTGAAACCCCGCCTAGCTAAGTCCCTCCTTTAGATGATCTGACTCGTCCATTTTTTTGGCCTCCCTTACATAGGCTAAACACCAAAAATCATGTATTTTATATGATTTTAGCTATTAGTTTTCATTGTTTAAATCACAACCATTATATTTTCTAAGGAAAAAAATTAGTAACTGAAAGCATCTAATGGGAATGATTTTCCACGAATAGCTTAAATAGGAGACGTCAAACTAGATAATTGGGTAAGATCATTCAAAGGTGGGGTTTAGGTAGGCAGGATTTTGGAGACAATTGTGGAATTTAGTCGGACTAGCATTTCCCAGGGTTATATCATCCAAAGGTGGGATTAGCCGGGCAAGTTTCAAAGCCGGTCCTGAAACTCAAAATTCCGACAACATTTCTCTATGTTAAGTACTCAAAATACTAGTCAAAAGCCATTTAGCTCAATTGCTCACAAACATCATGACACCTCTCCTCGTTATGCTTGGTTCAAGGTGGCCCTTTTCCCTTATTAGGAATATTCAAGTAGTTACAGAATTCGGATATGAGTTTAGGCTAGTTTATAGTATTTTAATGTTTCCTTAATTTTTACAAGATTTACCCAGGGACTTAAAAAAAAAGGGATTAAATTATTAGTTATAGATAGTTCAACTTTTCGCCAGAGAAGATGACTTGAGCTTTTCATTTGCAAGATTTAAAAATCTCTATATTATAACCTTTTTTCTTAGGGTTTTGAAAAATAATTTTTAGATAAAGAATTTAGAGGTCTCGATCTATAAATCCATAATATTTAGACGATTTTTAGTGAAAACCATATTCAAATCTTGCTAAAGAAGAAGAGTGGAGATTTTCATTGGCGAAATTTAAAATCTTCATATGATACCTTTTCCTTAAAGTTTTTGAAAAGAAATTTTAGATACATAATCCATAGGTCATGATTTACTTACCTTAAAATTTGAATAATTTTTAGTGAGGAATACATTTGAGGCTGCCGAAAAAAGATTGTCTAATTTCATGGCTAGTAACTTTAAAAACCTTGATTTTATGTTTTCCTCTTTGATCTTTTAGATAATATTTTAGATTTAGTTTCAATTGATCCATTAAAATCTTATATTTGGCAAAGATTTTGTGAGACTTGAGTTTATATTTTTTTCAAAAAATAATTGTCAGAATTCATTTCGATCATCTTCTATGGTGAGGAATAGAACTATTTGCAACTAATAATTTAGTCCTTAAACTATTAATTTTTTTCACTTTATTCTCTTAGCAAATCTAGTAAAAAATTATTCCAAAAATATTATGTTATGGATTGTGGGGATCACATCAGACATCCATTAGCCTTGTTTTGAAAAATTAAAAATGAGAGTTGGAGTTTAAAAAAAAAAAATAAAAGAAAATGATTCTCTGTTGCATTGCATTATTTTTATAAAAATATTTTTAAATAGGAATCAATCCTGTATTAGGAATTTTGTTTTGAAAAAAAAATTTACATATGAAAATCGAGGTCGTCATAATTGATAAGAAGCTATCCGGATAGACTTACAATGAAAGATTTTCCAATATTTGAGGAATTAATCTGTAGAAATAAAAGTTAAGAGACAAAAGTGTAATAAGATAATAATGGACTTAGATAATAAGTTGTAGTTTTTCCAAAAAAAATAAAAGAAAAAAGTACTTGGAAGGGGCTAATCGACTAGGATGGGCGGAAAAATCCGGTTATATGTTGATGGTGCATAAAATCACTCATGACTAGGGCAAACTCGGTGCACAAAGCTCCCGCCTATGCAGGGTCCAAGGAAGGGGGGGACCACCAGGGTCTAGGCAGCCTTACCTTGCATTTTTTTGCAATAAGCTGTTTCCACGCCTTGAACCCGTGACCACAAGGTCACGTAACGACAACTTTTACCATTGCGCCAAGGCTTCCCTTCACACAAAATCACTCGTCTAAGGATCAATTCTCAAAGTGCAACTCAGTTTAGCTGTTTGGTAGTTGGCGATCAAAATCGTTCATCTAGGGCTTGGACGGCTGAGGAAGTTTCACAACATTGAAAATTATATCTTCACCCTTGATAGGTTCATATTATCCAACGGATGAGATCAACAGTCGAGATAACCCAAAGAGTGGGTCCTTCAATGGTCCATCGCCGTTGACTAGATTCGTCGCGTGCCGTTGTTCTCCATGATTCGTATTTCAAAATCCATTCTCCTACCGCCGAAAACGAAACTTTCAAACATTTCCATCTCTCCCTTCCCTGCGAGAAATTCAATAT